>CANUEZ040000088.1:2056546-2658092 GCA_948099385.1 Fasciola hepatica | reverse complement strand
AACGGAATAGTTCAAGTCGTTACCTAAGGAGAACCAGGATTTGCTGGTAAACTGGTACCGAACAGCCGCGGAGTCGCCGCATAATGTCCACCGGGGTTTTAGGTAGTGGTCGAAGAAGTAACCGCCTCTTTCACTTGCATGAAAAGCCACTTATGAATGTGCGGTCAGATTTACGGTACTCATGCGCAAATGTAGGACGCTTGAGAACTTGACCCAGCTACCTTCGTCGACTAACAGATACGTTAAGCTTGTTGTTTCATGAAACTCAAGTACCAATGAGATATAATGCATCAATCTACGACTTTCCAACAACTCAGTTCATGTAAACAAATCTGAGCATTCCCGCAACGAATCATTCAAAACGCAAAACGGCATCGATTCTAAAACAAGATAAATGCACAAACACATGAACTAAGCGAAACTTCAATCAAACTGAGTTTATTCATTGTATATCTGATGGAATGCACAAACCAGAACGGAAAACTGAAATGAATGTAGAGGAATAGACGGAAAGCGCGAAAGTGGATCAGGATGCGGCTTTCGACTGGCAATGACAAATGTGCGGAGTTCAGTCAAGAATCTCGCACAGTAGAGCAGGAAAACGCAAACCACAAGACAGAGCGAATAGGCTTAAACAATAAATCAAGGGTCTTTGGAGAACCAGTACGATAGATTGGATAGGAGCTTCAGTTGACTAACGAGAAACTCAAGAACTGCGTGAGATTGAAGGTAAAGTAGGGGATACAGTGAGCACGGATGTTTCCTGACTGGCAGTTGCACATGTCTTTGGGGACAATGTTCTTCCACACACAGGTGCGCATATCGGCTTGAATCCGTCCGCCCGAGTGCATTCGGGTGGTGAGCCTGAGACACAATCATTGAGATCGCATTTTATTGCCACGTTACGGGAATGTACCAGGTTTTGAGAAATGCAGGGGTTCGGAGTGCGTGGTGAACGAGCCACGCGTCGCGACGGAGTTACGGGAAGACGGGGAATAGCACGGCGTCGTAAGGACAAACGACCGAGTGAAGGATTATGCAGGGAACACGGACTATTCGGAGCAGACTTGGATGCGAACGGAGAGCCTGAGTGAAAAAAACGAGAGATTCAATTAAATGATTGTTAGTAAACAACAAGGTTCACAGTGAATGAACACTTCCTGAATAATTTTAGCAATCAAAACCATAAGGTGCAAGCGGAGTATGTTCAGATCTTCGAAACAGACATAAAAACACGTGTACTTATAAAACACACGCATGCACGTGAAGGCGTACATGGGTAATTGATCCACTGATTTACTGAATGACATCATAATCGACGGCATCGACTAACCGTTAGGCTTCTATTATGCGATTTTTCCTTTCCGAATTCTAACTTTTTTCAAACACTGCTTTAGATTCTGTTCTACTGAGTACTTTGCCTAGGCGGGTAGCAGCTGGAAGACAGGGGTGATCAGTGTGGTATCGGAGAGAGACGGCAGTCATGAAACTGAGACGAGGTGGAAAACAGCATACTGCCGAATGGGTATATATAAACTCATACTTTACACCGGCTTGAGAACAAGCATGGTGCCAGCTAAACAACAACAGAAAAAAATCACGAACTTCAGGGGGGGTGAATTAAGGGTTGACACAAAGATCCCAATAAGTGAAAGTAAATTTTTTTAATATTTTCACCGCACACGCTTTATAAATTTTGTCCTTTTTTCAATTGTTTATGAGGAACGGAAAGTCAGCAGACAGGCTATACAGCATTCACGCCACTGGATTCGGTTATGATCTATATCTCTCAGCGTGTCTAACCAATGGCGATCGTCATCTCTTGGGCCCCAACCAAGAAAGCGGGAAGCACTAACCGAGGTCAAAGACGAGGCTAACTTTTTCATGCCCCTGCGCCGAGTCATAGTCTGGCCGCCGTGCCGTTTCTTCCAGCCTTGCCTAGCACGTGCGAAAAGAGCACAAGAGAAAACGAGGGGCAGGCATACGCAAAACGTGCCCGAGCCATCGGAAGCGGTGTAGAGCGACTACCTGTCCGGGGGCGACTATGAGCACTGAACACGCGACGACGAACCTCGTCATTGCTCAGTGCCCAGTGGGTCAGGCGTGGTAATGAACCGGGAGACAATAAATCTGCCTATCCTCTAAGCTGATCGGTGATGGCAAAAGAGACGTTTATTGAACCTTAGCAGTCTCTGAAAAAAGTACCATTAAAGGGACATTGCTAAGTTTTTCTTCTTTAAAGAGCTGTTACTTTATTCCAAACGCAGATGCAAGGTTGACCAGTCCGTTAGCCAAAATTGACAAACCAAATAAAGAGTCCCTCAGCTTCTACCCAATTGGTTAGACGCGGTAATACGAGCCAGAAGATATCAGACAATTGATAATCACCAAGGTTCATCGGTGGACAGGCTCTGATCTTGCACCCAGGCTCTGTAAATAGCCATCTATACTACTCGGCCGTCACCAGGCACCGATTTCAGTGGATTTTCCTGTTTGTGCTGAAATTCCCAGTTTCGTTTAGGTCTGAATAAGAAATAAGTCTTGCATTTAGTGCGGCCGCTCTAGTTGGACTGAATCCAATCACATTGCTACCGATTATCATTGGCACGAATCGGCCTAAGACTGTCGTCCGTTCTGAATCACGTTGGGCAACTCCATCACACTCTTGTTCTGGCGTGAAGTTGTTTGCATCTCTTTAGAGGATAAATCAACATCAAAACGAATCACCGGCGCATCTGCCACTTACCATACGATAAACTTCTTCAAATATCAGCTTGTTTAGCGATACAAACAGATTCCCAGGATCCACGTGAATGTGGGACACACGGCTGATGAGTCCTAACAAGAATGAAACAGCTGTAGTGCTTTCCTGGTTTCAAATGGTGAGCTGGACGTTGACACTGCATGATGAGTCATATTATGTAACGTGTAATTTACTACTCAAGCATACAGATAAATATTTTCTTTAGAGGCTGTTTTTCTAAACAACTGACAATGAACAGCAGAGAAATACTTCACTTCCCAAATAGCTACACGTTTTGTCAGGACTGAGATACGACTGCGTGGCCGTAACTCAGCAGGTGTGGTCTTCAGTTAGGAAAAACGGTCACATGTGATCAAATGAAACAAGATCGTTGGTAAATTGGTTCACTGAATAACAAACTATACTGGATTATGAAATTCCAACGAAAAAACTGCTCATTCGAAAACACTTAACGAAGTCTGAGTAACTGTGGAACCGGATATCCACTATTCTACGTAATATCCATGTTACCACAAATCCAACGGGTCACAGATCCACGCGGTTACATCAAACGTGATATAAATTTAAAAGCACTGGGCAAATACGAGTAGCGAGCATCGCTGAAAAATAAACAAGAACTAATTTTCGAAATCAAAAATGATAAAGTTCCCTAAATCAGAATAACTACTTCCAATCTTACTTTTCATGCGGTAGGACGCATAACTGCGAAGTGGTAACCTGGTTGTATTTTTGGCAGGTGAAGTACACGGAGCAGATGCACTGACACTGGTACTTGGAGTATCTACTGGCAGTGACAATGGTTCCGACATGAAATCGTTCGTATTTGCAAACGGATGATCTGTAAGGAGTTGAGTAGATTCCTGATGCAAAACATCCCACGTAAGTCGGGAAGACGAGTGTTCTTGAGTCAAGTCATATGCTGGATTGGAAGACACGGGTGATACGGTCGCCTCAGCAAGCCAGTCGGTTGAATCCTTCGGAAGACAAACATTGCCTCCATTATTTGAGACACAGTTTCCATCAGCAGAAACACTGACTACTGGGTTCACCACGGCACTCATGGACTTGCTCAATATTCGTCTCGCGTGTTGCACCGCACTTACGCTCGGTCTTCTCGGAACGGGTGTTCGGCAATTTCGGTTTCTTCTGTTACGGTACTCGAATTTTTTGCAGCGAAAAACGGGTGTGGTGACGGAACTCACGTCGGATGACTTATGCTTTACTGGAATCTAAAAGAAGAGAAACGCTGTACACTAGTGTGATGATCGACTACATCCTTTTCACTACAACAATCACAAACTAATCGATAACAAGGAAAGTCGATCACTATCCTTCAAAAGAAAATGAAAAGTCACGGAGAGATGGAATCTGCAGTTGAGTAATCAACCAGTAGACTCTAACAGTAACATCGCTGCTTCAGGTTGGCACCCTTGTGCGCTTCTTCTTTCTTCGAATGCAAATCAGAGAACCAGGGAACGCCAGGAAAAAGCGTACCAGTCGCTGAAGAACACGACAGTTAAAACCCGTTTTGATTTCTTTCAGAAACGCTCACATGTGCGTTCGATCGGATCGCGTCTTCGAACCGGTTAGGTTGGATTTCGCTACATTTCGTGAACTGGCGACGCGTGACCGATTGGGAGCGGGATCTGGACCCACATCTTGCACGGATCGTCTTGACACGTTGACGTTCAACTAAGAACTTTGCGTCGGGGGGGATTAAGTGACTCTCTGGTATGTTAGATAGACAACCTTCGAATGTTATCAATTTTTAGTTCATTAAATTATATTAACCGTTTAAACAACTATGAAACGAACAATTATATTAGTATTATTATTACTACTACTATTATTTACTATTACATGCTTGCGCATGAGTGGAGTGGAAGGGGCAACCACCCCATAGCCAAAGATGATCACTGTATTATTAAAGATTAGTGGCAATCAGACCGAGACTTGCAGTCTATAACCACATAAAGTCCGGACGACAGTGGGGATTACTGTGTACCAACTACCTATATAAATTCCTTTGTTTGGTTTAACATGAAAACAGTGAGAACCGCAAACGTTGGAATCAGAAGGACGAGGAAACTGAGTACGAAAACGCAATTTGTAGCGAGAAACCGCCACATAAACTACCGTTTTCTATTGCTGAGTAGGTGGACCACGCAGCCATGAACCGCAAAGCCTCACAAACTATTTAATAACAATTTAACTAGTTAGTATTTCCATAACTTTCTCTCATGTCATGGCCGTCATCACTCACCTTCCCCTCGTCTGAGCAAACTGTACGGCGCGGTATTCTATTCGGGGTGATCCTTAAACAAGTTACTTTTCAAAAGTGCTTTTGGGGGTGGGAGGGGGATGAGACTACTGCAGGCTTGAATTAGGCTACGACTATTTACACAGATTTAAAAAGGAAAATGAAGGGGTACAACCGGAGAGGCATACCAAACAACCAAAAATGGCTTTCAGCATTATCTATATCAAAAGAGTATAACTATCAAACATCGAGGCCTTTCATAATTACTTCTGGTCGCCGTGGACATTTCTCATGAATCACTTGCATGCCACTGCTTCTACATCAACTAACAAAATCTGGCCCTGAAACGACTGTGAACTGTCTTTTTTCCTGATATATTGTGCGATTTCCATGAATGTCCTCTTATGATGCACTCCATCCCATTGTTCTCATTCCAGCTAGCGTGCAATATAGATTCGGATCTCGCGCTATTACAGGGTTCATATTTTGCGGGGTTACGCATCCTGGTTCGTTTGTGTTGAGGGAAGCTGTGAAGCTCGTCTTTATTGTTCTTTAGACCTAAGCTATTGGTGTGTTTTTGCATCTAAGGCCTGTGACTGTGCTCGCATAATTTGAAATTACAACAACAACAACCGTAGTCGTCTGAACGCCGTAGGAAAAGTGGAATGACTACCGGTCTCTCTAACTGTCCAGAGCATACGAGAAAAAAAGCCGAGGATTTGCTGTATAAAGGCAGATCAGAATGGTGTGATCAGTCGTTAAACATGGATTCTCACTTATCCTCAATTATGATGATAATAATAATACTTTTTCCAATCCCTTTTCATTATACGACAACGTACAACATTTCTAGAAGCGGGTCGTAATCAATCAGGTGCCGCTAAATGGTAACTGACCGACAGTGGCAAGGACCGAATCCGGAACCTCAATGTCTAAATTCCATGATGATAACCCTTGCCGGTTTGCTCACTCATTGAAATGAGAACAGTCAACAGATTGATAGGAGCCAAATGAAGTGAAATTAGGGCAAATAAACATTGGCTCATTTTTTCCATTACACGCGCAATGAATTACACCATTAGATGCGGACTATGCGATTACCCAAGTCTGAGAGTCAATATCAGTGAAAATTTATCATCTACTGTGGACTTGTTTTATCACTCTTCTAACTCCACGTTTTGGATTGACTATCCTCTTTAACACTCTTTTTAAGAAATTTTCGTGAAATTGTAAAGTAAAAAACGACTACATTTGAACTGTATGAGCTTCTGGGATTTTAAATTTCTTGTCCTTTCACTCTCTTCACCAGATCTTACGACCCGTAAGAAAATTATTTAAATCTAGAATATCTGTGAAGAAGCCCTTTCGTGAGTCCCACGTTGTTAGGATAGCAAACTTTAGTTGACAGTTCAGACGCGCATTTTTAATGATTGTGGTGTATTATGAGAAATTAAAAAACAAACCCCTGATTTTGAACTGAAGTGACTTCTAGAATACGACACCACACAATACGTGCACAGAGCAAGGTCGATGACTGACTTACATTCGGAAACTCCTGTCTGCGTAGCTTTCTACCTACCTTTTTTGCTGCCATGTTTGCTAGTTACTTGCGCTTTTGCTGAAACGGTAACCCAAGCCACAGCGCCCAGAGGCAAATTTAGTGAATGAAAGAAAATTAATCGCAGTCCATCTTAATGAACACTGAATCTCAAGAACACGCATCCGCGAAATGTCATATATTTAGCATTTATCTCCACTATACTTCAGCACTTGACATATTACAGAACCGGTCGTCCTACAAGACTCAGTATTCGAGTCCCGGCAGGGTTAAATCCAACGGCCGACTTGTTTATAAGAATGCAGTTAACATCCATGCACTCAAACAAAGTCATGTCATCAGCACGCTTGCCGATTCACAAATAAAAGTATACTCCTTCTTCTATGGATGCAATGGAAAGTAGATCTACAGGCGTTCGGTGTTCGATAACGGCGTTGTCGTAAGCGATGGCTATCAGTCAACATTACAGTCACTGCGGGTAATCTTTTTCAAGGTCAATTTACAACCGAACATGCCACATGATCACAAAAAGTGGCGACCATAATGCTAAGGTCTTAAATGGAGAAGACATGGTAACAATTCGGGTGAGAGTGGGTTTCTGTTTATCGCCTGTGTCAACGTTACAGAAGTTGACGAGGAATGAAGAAACCGATAAAAGAGAGGTTCAATCAGCTGTGTCAGCCACTAGCCTTGAAATCAAGTGCTCTTATTTTGGTTGCTATTGTGTAGTACCACACAATCGGAAACGACAAAAGCGGAGCATGAAGAGCAAATAACGATCCTGAGGTCAAACTGACGAGGAGTTTGACCTTAATTGCATCACCAGGGGTGGGACGTGGTCAAGTTCATTACCCAGAGTTTCCGTGCCTCTTGTCTTATCATGGACTGGTCACTTCAATCATCCCCTAATAAGACTCCTCGGGACCAAGAATACCAGCTCTCCTGGGTAGTGTAGTTAGCCCTGGTGGACACGGATTGTGCCCCTTCCATCGTACTTACGGAGTAAAAAAAAACAACGCACTTTAAGGTTTTGGCCTATAAACAACAGCGATTATACCGTTACCGATGTTTAGTTGGCATGCCCCGGTTGTTCCTATTCAACGAATGAAAAGATATGGCAAACTCTATCAAGAATATTTTATTAGCGAAAACAAATTCGTTTCCGTCGTTGAATCTTATACACGTACAGCCACGACCCACTCGTCAGTAGAAGGCGTCTATTAGCCCCAGTGACCAGCGTTAAACGCGCGGGTTAATTCGTAAGAATCAGACCATTATACAAGTGGAAAAAAACTCACGGAATCAGGGACCGGCGGTTGTCGTTGTGAAGACATGGGACTGTACATAGCGGTGATTTCAGGAGACCTGAGCCTTGGGAGTGAAACCGACGCGTTAAGATTGTATTGATCTGCAGTGTGCAAATCTTGAAATAAAACCTTACGAACATGTTCCTGTGAGGCAGGAGTGGATGAAATCCAATTGAAACTTTGATTTTCAACAACATCCGTTACACTTGTCTGGCGTGTGCCCCAATCGTGAAAAGGAGTGGGAATGGTGGCGCCAGTTGGACTGCACGCGCTACCAACGCTGAGCGGGGATGAGATACTGTTCTCTGTGAACTGAATGGTAACGGTTTTGGCGGAGGCATCATTTGTGGACATTTCCTTGAAGCCGACTAGGCGTGGGTGGACGAACTGTGGGCCAGTATCGCCGGCAGAAAGCAAAGAGAGTGAACAATGACCGGTTTCACACTGTCTGTTTTTATCTTCCTGTTGTTTGGTTAACTGGATGACAAAAAAAGAAAAATATCAGGCAAACAGACATCAGAATTTGTCGAATGGGTGGCATGCTTATCACGAACCGCTCAGAAGGCCACGGGGAGTAGAGGAAATTGTTCATTCCTGAAACCGCTACCTGCGCATTCAACGAAAAGTGCAATACTTGTCTTAGTCTTCGACAAATAATTGTGGTTTCGGTTTTCTATTATCATGGTTCTGTTTCGGTTCTCTTTTTCCATATTTTTGCTTGTTCAGTGTCAAATCGGATTAAATTTCTCCTCTGGAATCTGCTTCGCAGTCCAACAATCAGTAATTTTGTCAAGTGGGAGCATAAAATCTACATAAACAGCTAGTGGCACATATAAACGTAGATTATACCATCTTCAATACGACACTAGTCTTATCAGACATATTCTTCTCTATGAGTGCAAGTGGTAGATCAAATTTGACATAATACGACTCATCATGTAGTGTCCATGCTCAACTCACCATTGAGAATCATGGAAGCTGTTTCATCTTTGTTCAGAATCACTAGCAATGCACACCCACCGAGCCCCAGTGGGAACTCGAACCCGGGGTGAAAAATTGCAAATCGAACAACTGACCACCAGGCAACCCAGGTTGAATCACAACGGTTTACTGAACCCATACACCACATGACATAGCGCCCTCTCGGCACTGGCTTTGAATCCTAGCAGAGCATCTAACGCAAAGCGAGCGACTCCTACGGTGAACGGCTTCTCTTTGGGGGTCTAAGTGCCACAAAGGCATTCCAGTAACCAACCCACAAAGCTTGGTTACTGTATGAATATCAGTAGATTAGATTTTACATAGGAAACAGTCGCTGTGCGGGAAACGGGTTGTTACCTTTTTAAGTCGGTGACGGAAGGGTTCTATATCCCATATGTATATGTTCAACAAACCACTGAGAGTCATCCCGGATAGCCTGGTGATTAGGTGTTTGACTCAATATTATTGTTTGGTGGTAGAGAAACAATGTGGATCATGCTCCAGTGTGGAAGACGGACTGCTGAATTTATTGGTCCTCATTCTCAGTTCTGAGGAAGTAAAGGAAAGCTGCGAATTTGTTTGTTTACAGTTCCCGAGAAAACTATCGGAAACGATGAAAACGATCGGAATTGCGAAATCGAATCCATCTAAAACTATCTGCATGTTTTCTAATTCAGAGGTAACTTGCACTTGTAGACAAGAAACAAATAGCACTTTACCTTCCTGTGAAATCATCATAAGTGGAAGACCGATTGGTTCCAACAGTGATCTGCAATCTGTGAAAACGAATCGTCCGGACATTTTTATTTCAATAGCTTCTCCCTCGTCAAACACAACACAGGTCTGCCTTTTGTTCATTGACTTTCCTTAATGTCGCATAATCAATCAGATTAAAGATACTATGCGTACAATCTTAGATTTTTGTTGTCCTCTTATGATTTTAATTGTCTTCAATGAAAAAATTGCCTCTTAGATGTGAAACTCACTGAGAAGACCTCATTCGGCCATTTTTGTTCGAAGATGAACCTCTAGCCAAGCGTAACTAGCAAGTCAACTTCCGCAGAAACATGACGAGATTCTTGAAGCCCTAACATAAGTAGGGGCTGATACAATGGCGGATGGTGACGTGTAGTCAATCATGCGAGTAAATGGCGATTTTAAAAAAAGGATACAATAGCCAGGACGTGCGAACGAACCGGCATATGCGCACCCAGCTCGGTGATTCTTACGGTACGACGATATTGATAATTACGCTGAAATTTGTATACCACGATAATGACAGATGAGTAGGTGAATAAAATGGGAAAAACTGGAAATTAATGGTGAAGTCAGTACAGTACGGCATCCAATAACGGTTACTTACATTACGTAGGATATTTTGTACATGAGTTCGTACCTCCTCCATCGAGAATTCAGTACGTCCATTAGGATTGTGACAACTGGTAACCATACAGGAGCACGGGAAAGACGGACGATCAACCTAGCAAATAATTTTCAAAAATACAGCAACAGCAACCGATTAAAAGTCGTATACCATAAAACGAAACTAAGAGGAATATTAACCATTAGGACAGTAAAACTGTAGCACTTGAGTGCCAGGATTCTATTGAAAACGACGTACTTATTTCAGTCTCGACTATGGGGAAACTTAGTGAAATCGACCACACACTTTTGACCGGCTGCGCTGCATCTGGTTTGATACTTAACAGAATCTTACTGTGGGGTTTTTGTGAGCTTGCAATATGTGCACTCGCAGCCGTTATCCTGCAGCTTGAAACCCGTACTTTGTGTCATCTATCTCCAAAACATCGTTGGATATACTATACTTTTGTTCGACTGAGGTAAGTCTGATCGACGTGGGGCTAAGACTTTCCGCATGCTGCTACTCAACCGCTTATTCACTGACAGAGATCACCGCACTGGACCGATTCAAGAGTGCTTCCTCTGTGTCAGGGGTTGTGTAAGCCAAATCTTCACAGCGCCAAACACGAGCATCACTAAAAATTCCAGTAGCCAACAATAGCTTGCTTCCTCGATTTGGTTACCGGGAATGTCTCTCAATGTCCCTCTCAATAACGGAATCTGCGATGGTGCCTGATAAACTCGCAAGGCTACAGAGGGGACACCATTCGTCCACTAGGGCGAGGGTTCACATGTATGACGAAGGATCCTCGGAGTTCTTACTCATTGCAGGAGTGAAACAGGGTTGCTCTCTTTCATCGGTGTCGTTTAACCACACCCGACTGAACAATGAGTCAGAGACTGACTGACTAACCTGGAATCCACCTGAGCCAAAAAACGCACATCTCGGATCAGGAGTTTTCGGATGGCAATGTTGTACTAGGAGACTCCCCAGCCACGATTCAACCAGTCCTTGGTCGAATCGAATTATTCGTGAATTTTATCAGGCTAGAAGTGAACACCGCAAAACTAGAGTCCAGCCAACTTTCCCAAGGTCAGCGGTTCAACAGCTGCCCATCAATGGCCAACCGACTGAATGCGTTCTATCATTCAAGTATCTAGGCTCTAAGTTTCTTCCGAACGGTTAGAAGTATGAAGTCAAACTGCGGATCGGCAATGCCAGGAAAGCGCTCCTCCAGCTACAACAAGCGTGGTAAACCCGCAGTAAAATGACCCTTCAGAATAAAGCGCGTACCTACCATGCTGCTATACGTCCCGTACTCAACTACGGCTGCGAAACCTGGCCATTGAAAGTTGAGAATACCAGAAGGTTGAATATGTTTGATCCCTGGAGCCTATCATGTATTTTAAAATTAAACAGGCGCAACAGCGAGTACAACAACGAAGTTAGAAGTCGACGCATCGAAATCGACGAACTCTCCGTCACTCTTTGCTGCTGTCGGCGGGGACTTGAGACGGAACTAACCAAACAAACGCTCTTGCTCCCAACCCTGCCCTGAACGGGGCTGTCGTCTTGGTGGACAGTTGAAAACTTAGATCAGTACTATCGAGAAGGATATAGAACATCTAGGCTTACCGTCGGTCCATGGTGCTCATAAATGGGAGAAAATCTGGATCGTGGTTCGCGCCTAACTTGCTTCCAAACATCGTGCACGGTCAGCTATGATCCGCGATATTCATGGAGCTAATTCATCTCCCAGTAGGAGACCGTCGAGTAAATGTAAAAGTATGCAGAGCAGCCCATTCGCATTGATTACAGTAAAAAGCCAACTATTCAGTGAGTTGTTGAATAAAATTGAAATGATATACTCAGCATAGAAGCGAACGAGAGAAACAGGCAGCGATAATGCAGTCCGTTTTTAGTACATGCTAGGCCATGAGTACGGTGGAAAGGGCGTACCCCATAGCCTCAAAGTCTTACTGTATTATTAGAAATAACCGTTAACCAGACCTTGAGACCTGAAATGGAGAATCACACAGAGCCCCAATAGATAAGGTGGTAACGAGCCAGGCCATAGTGGATTATTGTCTACCACCAAAGTGACTGGCAGCAGCGAGATTCGGACCGCTGACCGCCGATCCGGTTATCAAACGCCCTACTAGACCAACACCGGCTTCGTCGATGCAATGCTCTTGATGAAACAACAATATTACACGCACACATACAGAAACAAATATTGGAAGAATTTAGTTTACCTGACACTGAATACCTTCTTCGATGCACGAACAGCGTCCAGGTGTGCAAGGATAACGCGGGCCACAATCACAACCGACGCGACTTCGCGTTGCTCGAATCCGCAAACAGACATCTCGCTCGGATTCGTCCAGACGCGTAACACCTTGCATAAAACGAGGTACCATTTAGTGTATAACGGTCTTAATTTACACAAGAATTACGAAAACCGTTTTGCTAAGCATTCTATAGTAAAGTGAACCTCGGCATTTAATATCCGCCTAATCACTGGAAGCCAAACCGCTTGTTCTTAAAGCTGACTCGTCAGACGTATTAACCAAATTTCAGCACACATCACCATCTTTGCGATCAATATCCTCCCCCCTCCCCTCCCCCCGAACCCTTCAATGCTGGCTGATGTCCATTCAAACTGTCAACAGTGAATGTGTGCACGCTGATATCAAACAGCAGCTATTTTCCGCCCGTATGCTTCAATCCCTTTGTCACCGATGTGCGCTGTGTCCAAAGGACTCATCCTATGATACGCTTTGGCATAAGTGTAGTGCAATGGAAGGGGTATACCCCATAGGGTCAAAAGCCCTCTTCACTACCAGGTAAAACCAGCAGCCAGAGTATAAGGCTTGGAGTGGCGGAAAACCACATAAGACCCCAACAGGTCAGTTGATTCAACCAACAGGCGGTACACAGTTCTGTCGTCGCTCAGCTCATTACCGCGCCTGATCTACTGAGGTTCTATGTGGTTCGCCACTTTAATTCTCAGAATCATAGTTGCCGATTCTCCCTTCAAAATAAACAATCACACAAACGTTCGCTTTTACTCTCGCTTCGCTTGTTCACAAAAAAATCAGGCAAATATCATCGTCATCAACATTCGTGGACTGAACCGCAACACTAGTTTTCTACACTGATTCCGCTAATCTTGTTTTTTCTCGCATTTTTGACAAAATCCAAATATCCTCCTCCTCAAGCACCACCCAATCCTCCCCTTTTATCCAAAGTCGCCGTGCGCGATTTTGTCCACCAATCAGCCGTCATCCCCCAAGTGCTACATCTTGACTTTTCGGTGGCGAATTTCACCTGTGGCTGAAACTTCGTTTTTCGTCTCTTTCTAACTTCTGTGTTGTCTGTCGCTCTCCCAACAGTGGTGACTCTTTTGTCTTCCATTTTTGTATTTTGAGGCATTCAGAACTTAATTTTTGAGGACCCCAACTGTCACATTACTACTCTAGATTACAGTGTTCGCAACCGGGATTAGTTGGTGCACTCTTCTAACAATATGGCTTTGGAGCGCAAAGCCGAAACTTTCGCTGTGGTGAACAACCTGAGTCAACTAGGTGACGTGCCAGCATGTATCTCCGATCGATCTGGTGATCGAGCTCATACCCTTGACCTTATTCTCCCGTCCATCCGTTCTTTCTTCTCGGACATCATCGCTCTTTCTCCACTTAGCTCATCGGACCATTGTGTTATTTCTTGTCCCATCCACTTTATCCGCCCCGTTTGTCCAACCACTTCGAAAACATTTGGGCGCTACAACACAGCCGACTGTGACGGGTTAAGTGACTTTCTGGCCTCCTAAACTTCGAATGATTGTTGCTTCCCTTCCAATGTCCGCATCTCATCAGTTTCTTTCTCTTCCTAGAATGACCTTTTTCTACCTTGCATCACCACTAAGGTCTGCCAAGCACTGCGCTCTCTGAATGTGCAGAAACCACCCGGTTCCGACGGTATTACACCCATCGTTCTTAGAATGTGTCCCCCGGAGTTAGCACCTCTTTTACGCCATCTTTCCTGTATCTGGCTCCGTCTTGCTGCTTCTACAACCCCTTGGATGCACGTCGTGATTTTTCCTATTGTCAAACTTGGGACCTCTCCAACACATGTTATTTCCAAAGTTCTTCATTCCATTATATTCAACCACTAGCGCCTGTTACTCGAACGAGAAGGCTATTAAGCGACCACAACTAGTACTTACGATTCTACTGTTCCACGGGTGATCTGCTAGCTCTCGTCTCATGCTATTGGTTGGCTGCATTTGATAAACACAATCACACTTGGTTGCGCTCGGAATCTCAAAGGTTTACGATCGAGTCTACAACAAATATTCACTGATGATACCGCCAACGTCCTGGTTCCCTCCGGCTCTCGTATCGTGAACAAGTTTTCTCAGTAAGCGGACCATTTCTATCCGAGTAGATGGGGTTCTATCCCAGCTGTTTCCTGTGAATGTTGTCGTTCCCCAAGGTTTCGTACCTGTGCTCATCTATTCATAAATGATGTGTTTAAAACCACCAACCGAATCCACGTTTTTTTTTCAATGACGCCAACCCACATTGTTCCTTTTCTTACTCTACCTCCCGCCATGCCACCACAGAAATGATCGTGACCGTAGTGTCATCAGTGTCGTTGGATCCCGACCTCTAACACATCCCACAATCACGTAGACTTCAATGCGTCCAAAACTTCTCCTTTCAGTTTTCCTTATACACCATTCGTTCTATTCGCATGTCTTTCGATTCAATGCACTTGCACTCTACGAAGTGCTTCTTCTTGGGTTATGCACATCTTCTTCCCTACTTTGGTCCCATTTCATATCCCAGCTTACTTTTCGTGCTGCGCGCCAAGCTGGTTTTTTTCTTCAGCTTATCTATTGTAAAAAGCTCAAATCCGCCTTATACTCGAACACTGCAGTCACGTGTGGGGTGGCGCTTCGTTTTCTACCTTTCCTGTTCTGTTGAACGCAAAGCCACCTGGTTGATCGACGATCGTTTGCTAACCTGCAATCTGTAGTCACTGGTCCTCCGTCGGGTGATCACTTTATTCTCTTTTTCACCGCCACTATTCTGCATTGGCGGTTCCCCTTCCCATAACCTTTACTCGCAAAGAATGGCTAGTCATCTTTATCAAGCTTCAACCTCCAGATGTCGTACTTCCACTTTCCAATCATTCCCTCATTCCAGACTGCTAAAATGTGGAACATTATCTTTCATTCTATCTTCCCAGTCGTCTACAATCCTTCCTTCTTCAAAAGCAGTAACAGTAAGGTGGTTCTGACGTCAATTCTTCCCAGACTTCCTCTTACAGTAACTCTTTCGGTTGTAGGTTTTATCCGTCTACTATAAACCGCTTTCTACAGTTAGAAAAAACTAACCACGCACTCCTGTGCTTTGGCTTTGGTTGACTCATACTCGAAACTTTTAAGCTCTATCATTCGACTGATACCTTCTTCCAATCGTCCTACGAAGTTTTAAGTGGTGTTCTAGGGATTATGAGGCTGTGGTGTCTGACTAGGTAACTTTTGGTGTAGCTTTGAACACCGAGGCCGAAATGTCGGTGCTAGAATGAATCCCAGTGAACGGTTTGGCTGTACGTAGTGACTAGGAGGATTACGTAAAAAAACGAATTTCTCCACTAGTTCCCATAGAACAAGAATATTTTACATTCTATCGCTTGATTTGCGGAAAAAGGATTTTGGTTGTGTTTCAGTCACCATTCGTGCAATATCAGTACTAACTGCAGAATCTCCAAATGTCAATACGCTACCTGGTGCACCCTCTCCCTTTCTTGACCCAGCAGTGGATTCAGATTGGTTCCATCGAAACAACGGCTGTGTTGCATCCAAGACTAGTGATCGCACTGAATTACCGGTGTTAGCTGTAACCACATTTCAGTCTGCATCAAGCCGTCTGTAACCAAAATACATGCAGATAAGAGTATGATCAGTTGTTCCAACTACCTAACCCACCTTTCTTCTAGAAGTCGACAGCATAAAAGTAAAACCACTTCGCGGGCAACGGGCAGAGCCACTTATCAAGAATACTCTGCATCCCTCTTGTACAGTGAGCTGTGACCTAAGTGGTGGCATAAAAGCCTCCATTTCTGCTAACGCATCCTGTTTCTTACAGCCTGTTTGTGAATGTTTCAAGCACAGCAAAGCCCAACTCGTTAGGGGATGTACATTCAATAATACCGTCATCATCGCACAGCAAAAACGACAGAGACGAAAGCATTACAGAAAAAAATAGTGAAAACGGGGTCGATAGTGCCCACAATTTACTATCATTTATTTTCGTGTCTCCAACCAGTTCAGTTTTGCTCAATTCACTTTTGGTACCCTGCGCCATTTCCTTCTCACTGTATTGTACACAACGTTGTATTGCCTTATCAAATTAATGCAGACACATTTCAAACGCACCCGCAAGCGGTTACCGCGGACTGTTCTCTCTGCGTTGCTTGTGAGCGTTCTGAGACCTGTGGCAATAAGAACCATACTCGTACTATCCGAAACGTCATTTTTAGCGCACTTATCGCGACTTGGCAGCCAGATCTGGAATTATTAGAATTCATTCTAACGACGTACAACCGCCTGACTGAAAGCTGCATCGAGCTAAACTTGAGGAGCACATTTGTGGTCGGACTGATCTCAATCTGCTGAACGTTGTGAACAAACTGTGAGTCACCATTCTATTTCTGTTGCGCCGTATTTCTGCACACTAGCATTTGTTAACATACTTCATTTTTGTTTCCTATCTTTACCGAGCCACCGCATTCAACCATTAACCCTGCGATTCTGTGCTCTGGTTTCGGTTGCCACCTCCCAGCATTGTCGGGTCAAGGACAAAAAGAATAGAAACATGAAGTGAAGATCCGAAAGCAAGGTAAGAGGCGAAAATCACGGAGACAAGGAAAGAATTGAAATACAACTACGCCATTGGCAGCGACACCTAGCTAACGGATTGCTAACAGCTAATACTGGATCCTAAACAATTTGAAAAAGGCATCTACTGTGTCTGTAAACATAGATATCTCACCTTTTCTAGGAAATCGTACCAGCGTCGTCCAAAATGGAATACCTCAGTGTCTTTAATATCAATCCTTCAAGGTCTAAGCACGGCCAAGAGAAATTCCGTAAAGTTGGAGTATCAACATGGTTTACACTCAGGTTTAGAATGTTCAAAGCACCTGGTGCCTCAATCGTAAGATACACAATCCTGCAGATGCTCCTGCACAGGTCCCACGGTTATAAACCCCGGTACCTCGAAAAAATAAGCGTTAGTACAAACCACAGGGCATAGATAACAAAATGAATAATAAAAAACCACAGTATGAAAGGAGTAAGAGTAGAAGTAGGAAAAACAAGAACAAAAAGATGAAAGACGGTAGTTGTATCGAGTAGACAAAAAGTGTGTGAACACAAGGGTGTCACTGATTGTAATAACAGAGCGAGAAAGTGGAACACGGACGGGGCGGCATTCTTTGAGAGGCAGGCCACCCAGCTTGGGCGAGCGACAGCTGCACAGTGAAGCGCGATGACTTCTTCCATCATCGAGAGGAGACCCAGATGCTCCCATCAAGACGAGACTGCACCCTGACGTGCTGTGACGGTTTGCGTGTCTGAACGACAAATTGTTACGCAGAATGGCTTCCAAAAGCCAGAGACACAATCATGCCTGACAGGTTGATGGGTAGAGAAAAAACAAAGTCCAGTCTGTGAACCAACTGATGGGCAACATCTAGTTTTAACTACTATGCCCCCGGAGGGGACACATTGGAGAAGAAACATGCAGAGAAACAGCTTGCCGGTATAAAAACTTCACCAGATGGACGTAGGAGTGGAGTATCTGGGGTTTCCCTCGACGGTTAGATTAGTCATTGCACTTCATTGGGCAGCAATCGCCCGCCTAAGTTGGGCAGCCCCTAGCCCAAAGAACGCTGCCCCGCGCACGTTCCGCTTTCTCCACTGGGTGCTCGGAAATGAGGACTGGATTGGAAAAGCGGATCGATAACGAAGCACCGGCAAAGATAAGACAATGCTTGCAACCATCAAGTCTTACGTGACAGACCCGGAGTATTTCCTTCACGGGTGCTTCGGTCACGTTACCTTGCTGGGTTAACATCCCACTGCCTTTTGAGTCAGAGGCTCCGGTTAGGGTTCCAATAAAAAACCTTCTACGACTTGGGCAGCCACGAAGTATGATTCGCCCAGAAACCTCCAGCATCTTTCCTGTCTCTGGTCTTGCCAATTTTTCCTCGCTTAATTCAAAATGGATGTAAAACGCCATGAGTAACTGTGGCTTCAAAGAAAGCAGTAGTTCAGGAGTCGAGCATGAATCGATCGCACTATTTAGGCCTAAATGTTCATTTCATACAGCTGCTTTCAACGCCCACGCACCATGTCAGGTAGGGCAACAGGACGCCTTAAAACTTCTGACACTTTTAAAACAGATGTATTCTGTGTCTCCGAAACGCCCGTGCAAGACCGCACTTTCGTGATCGCTCTTTGCATCTCAGAAACGACCTCAGTCTCTCGCTTCACTCTTCGCGCGTTGAATGATCCGGTGTCTAGCAATTGTGGTTAGGTTCGTGTCTGGATTGCTTTAGGCATGAGAGCTAAGCGTGCATCCTTAGATTCCAATTAGCAGTCGTTTTATTGCAGTTCGGTTGGACGGTTGTGTATCAACAGCAACAAACTGAAGCGTCGATGCTTGTACGTCGTGTTTATGCATACACCTCCAAATGCCTCATTATGGTCGGGGGTGGGTATCTCAGACTCCGAGATGGCTACCCATCTTGAACGCCCCTCGAAATGCTTCCAAGTGACCGTGCGTCTATCACAGCCTCTGCTAAGGAAGTCCAACTCACTGCCTTCTCGTAATGCTGTTCCCACTAAAGTGAGAGGACGAAAGCGAATGTCCGGGGCTCTCCACCGGGTTGGCTGACTAATAGTGAGTCTACAGAAGATGGCTGAACCCTGAGTCTAAACCAATCATGAGTGGAGTATGAGGGGTACAACGGTATGCCCACCGGCATCTATGACAGTGAGGTGCACCGGGAGCCCAGGATGTTTGGCCTTATCCGAAGGGCGTTTAAACCGAACAATCTGTCACCAACCCCCAGTGGGTTACGGACCTCATGTTTCATCCCGGTGCCTCACGGGTCAAGTTTTGGGTAGCTCCGGCTGTGGACCCGTAAGAAAACCACCTGCTTTGGCTTGGGCAACCTGGAAGTGTTGTACTCACAAACAAATCATGAACTCGGAATATCTACCCCTGATTCCCCGACTGTGCCTTGTTTTGTCTGGCACGGTCTAAAATCAGGCGGGTGTGGAATATATATATATATATATATATATATATATATATATATATATATATATATATATATATATATATATATATATATATATATGTATGTATATATATATGCGCCCACTGACTACAGTTCCTCCGAGTCCAAGGATAAATTCTAGCACGATTCATCTCAACCACTTCGAAACGTGCGTTCAACGGACTTCATGATCATTGCTGAGGATTTTAACGCCCAAGCTGGCTATTTCGGGGATTCTGAAAGGCACACTGGAGGCCCATTTCCTATCCCAGCCGATTGTAAGGAAAATGAAGATCGTCTCATCAAGCTGCGCTTTGACCACAGATTGCTTCTGTGGAGCATAAACATCTACCGTAGGTAGCGGCGTAGACTCATATGGCGTCCTCTTACGTCTTCACGACGTTGTACTCAGATTAGCCATACTATCATTGTTGGCTGCTGTTGTGGATCAACTGAAGATAGTCGTTCATTTTGGTCTACGCCTGCGTGCCCAGATCACGCCTTGGTACGTGCTCGCTTCTGCTTACGTCTCGTCCGTGATCACACCAACATAAAAGCCACCCAACCCGCGCGGACGATAATTGACGATCTGCATTTCACACAGAGTTCTCTACAGGGTTGTCGATGCAGCCGGATCTCCAGGACCCCAATGTACGCTGACAACGCATCAAGGAAGTCTTGTATGCCGCTTCTAATGCCACCTAGGACTCTAGTTTAAGTTGATCTCACAAACAATGGATATCTTCGACAACAGATCTTTTCCCCAGATGCCCTCTATTCAAGGAAGTGCACAAATCCCCGAGACGCCAACTGATTAGAAGTCTCAGAAATGGCTGCGAGAAGTTATGCACTGCGGTTCAGTTCGGTTTAAACAATCATTACCCGTGCACCGGCTGCGGTGGTTTCGGTTGCTATCTCCTAGTGGCAAACTTACTAGGGAATAATGAAAAACAACAAGAGTATGAAAGGAGAAAGGGGATAACTACAAATATTGATGTCAAACCAATAAAGTTTGTGAATGCATAAGCGCCACTGACCGCGGCATCAACCCATATCCCCACCCACGAAGTCTAACACGCCCTACATGACCAAGTCCACTAGTTAGCCTACTCGTACCTTTCTTCCATATCATGGACTGACCAAACTTACTCGTTTTCAAAAAGGTACTCCCCTCAGCAAACAGCACGCCGTGGTATTCTGTCAGGGGACATGTGTAACACATACCCCAACCATCTTAGCCCGGTCAGCTTAAGTCTTTCATCTAATGATTTATTTCGTGAACCTAAGACTCTCTGTCGAATCACAGCATTGCACACACGGTGTTTCTACCACATTCCGGCAATACTACGAAGAAATCAGAGTTCAAATTCCGCAGATTTTAGTATTTCCTCTACCCTTAGTGGCCATGTCCCCAAACCATACAAAGCACCGGCATGACTGCTGCAGCGTACATTCCACCCTTACTAGAAAAAAAAACGGCTGTTATCTCGACGCCACAGATGACTCAGGTTGAAAAATGTCAAGCAAGCCTCCTGTATGCCCTAAGACATTATCACCATCGTCCTAGTGTTAAACAGTGCGGAAAGCCCCACTGACCACTGTTTTTCTCACCATGTTGCACGCTGGATTAGAAAGCATGAATATACAAGATGGACAGGGAGTGGACCTACATGGGTGGGAAAAGGAAAGAATGCCCTAGTAGCCAACACACGGAATACACAGTCTAACTGTACAAACGCACATCGATCAGTCATTCTGATTCGATAAAAAGTGAAAACACGATTACCACCGTTCGCGGTTCGCAGCCATATCCTTCAGTGTATCCAGCCAACTGGTTGACGGATCTTCTGGACCCCAACCACGAAGACGTGAAGCACCTACTTTTCCTAAGTTTGCTATACATTTTCTCATTCCTCGCTGCCACGTCATCTGTTGACCTCCGTGTGGTCTCTTCCACTCCCTAGGAGGAACGGAGAATAGGACACGGTATGGTAGACGTGTGTTTGACATACGTAACACTTGCCCCAACCAACGAAGTCTACTAATTCGGATACGCTGTGACAAAACGTTCTCCGAATAAGTATCCAATACTCGCTTTCTGACCTCAACATTACTTACTCGGCTATTCCACCCAATCTTAGCGATACTGCGTAAACATCGACGATCGAAAACCTTAAGACGACGAATATCTTCAGCACGCAGACTCCAAGTTTCGCAACCATACAACAAAACTGAACGCACTGCGGCACAGAATACACGGCCTCTCAATTTCGGTGAAATATCAGGTCGGCGCCACAAGTGCTTCAGTCCGGCGTACGCTGCTCGAGCCTTGGATATACGCGTGCTCACCTCTACTACAGTGGTCCCATCCGTCGTCACGCTGCTGCTGATATAAGTGAAGTGGTCGACAACTGACAGCACCTCCCCATCGAGCATCAAGCTCGGAATCGTTGACGTCCAGTCTTGTAACATCACTTTACACTTTGAAGGTGCAAAGCGCATGCCAAATGGAGCTACAGCTCTTGCGAGTCTATCTAGTGCACACTGAGCATGTTCCGTGGATTCGAATAAGCAGACAACGTCGTCCGCGTAATCTAGGTCACATAGCTTTCCACTATTTCCTAGTTCGATGCCCACATCCTGCAGATTTTGCAGCACACTCTCCACTATTTCGTCCATGACAAAGTTGAATAGGAATGGAGAAATTGGATATCCCTGTCGAACACCACTGGTCGTTTCGAACCGACCGGATAGTTCACCGTAAACTCTAAAGCGGCCAGAAGTATGAGAATACAATGATCTCATTAGGTTCACGAACTTCTGGGGCATACCTTTTCGACTAAGGGTACTAAAAAGCGATGTTCGATCAACTGAGTCGAAGGCGCCTTTCAGGTCTGAGAAAACCAGTATTGTCGGTCGGCGGTGCGTGTGCCACGTTTTAAGTAGTCGGCGAAGAGTAAAAATCTGGTCGATGCATCCTCGACCTTGGTGGAATCCAGCCTGCTGTTCGCGGACATTCCTCTCGCCAGTGGGCGTAAGACGGTGCAGCAGAATCGAGGCTAATACTTTGGTGACTATCGGAATTCAGCTAATCCCACGATGATTACTACAGTCATTGCGTATTCCCTTCTTGAAGATGGGAACAATCAATGACTCGCTCTATATTAACGGAATACGCTCCTCGTTCCAAATGTCACGGAGCAAGACGGTAAGTGATTTTATTAAGGCATGACTCTACTCCTACCTCCGATGGCGGTTTAAGTGATACCACCTAAGGAGTCACTGTTGTTGACAGGGGAGTAACTACACTAGCGTGCGGCTAGCTAAACTGTTCCTTGAAGCACTCAGCCCATCGGTCAAGCCTTTGCTGTTTGTTATGGATGGGTTCTCCATTTCTATCCCAAATCGTTTCACTGACCTGAGTTCGCCGTCCACCGGTGTCACGAATAAGTTTGAACAGTCTTTGACTGTTACCTGAAGCAGCTGCTATTTCCATTTCTTCGACTACCTTGACCCACCAATTCTCGCGATCATTCTTAAGGCTTCGCGTAACTTGTCTTTGCAGCTTTCTCCGCATCTTATTCATCTCCTTACGGTTCGAAAGCTGACGCTTTTGCTCCATTATACTCAACGACTCTTGCCAGATCCAGTGTCTTTGATGGACAACGGATCGAGGACCGCAGGCGAAACCTGCTGCAACGTGCATCGCCCGTTTGAAATGAGCCCAATGCTCATCTACATTACTGTTCTCCGTGGATCCTAGCTCGTGCTAACCTCTGCTCATACCGGGTGCGGACTTCTGGATCACACTAAACATTACACAGCTAATCCGGTTTGCGGTTTGCGACGATGACAATGGAGCTGGAGAGATAATCGCAATAAAACTAATGCATGCTCCGACCCTACGTAAGTGGACCAGTATGATCTACAGTTGTGAACATAACTGCGCCACCGGCAGCTTACAGCAATATGACCAATTTGACTCAAAGTACCTGTAGAGTTAGAGCGCCATGTCGCTGTGCGACGCGAGTTGTGTCGGAAATCGGTGCTAGACAAGAACAATCGATTGTCTGCACAAAACTGGAGGTATCTATACCCGTTATCTTAACGCTCAGCAGGTAAAGCACAACGCCCACCTAAACAGGCTTCTGACACACTAAGTTTGCCAACTTGTGCATCGAAATCACCAGCTAGCAATGCAATGTCAGAACCTTTGCTGCGACGAACGAGAGTGGCGAGTTCACCATAGAACTCATCTTTCTGCAAGTCTGAGCTGCAGTCCGTTGGGGCGTACGCCGAGATCACAAACAAATTTCGTCTGACACAACTATCCTTTCGAACGCCAACTGACCCGTGGATTCACACAGCACATAAACGACTGTTAACAGGAATCCAGTCTAAAAGGGCAGCCTCAGCCTTGTCAGTCAAGACAATTCCTACACCACGTTGACCCACAGCTCTAGCTGCTTCGTCTCCTGGAGTGCACAGAAAATACCTCGATGAGATACCAGGAGCAGTTAGTTGAATTACACTGCTCGAATCCTGGATACGCGTTCCGCTTAAGCAGCAGACATCAATCTTCAGAGGATTTATTGTGAAGGCTAGGCACGCCTCCTGACCCGCCTGCATGAGTGTATGCACGCTAAAGAAACGGGAATTCAAAGTCTGACGAGGTTTGAGAAAATGTGAGTTATCAGACAGAGGATTATTCCCGACACTATTTGACAGTGAATCGTTGCGAGTATCGAACGTGTTATCAGTGGGGGCATTATGGGTGGACAGACGAAACTAAGAGGGGTGGTTCGGGACAGAAGACAAAGGTTAAATAAAAGAGAGGGAATTCTGTGCAGTGCAGCGTGCAACGTTTTGCGTGATCTAGAAGTCCGCATCCGTTATGAACAGAAGTTAGCACATGAGCTAGCATCTACGATGATCAGTGATGTAGATGAGCATTGGGCCCATATCCAGCGGACAGTGCACGTGGCAGCAGGTTTTGCCATTGTCCATCAAAGACATTGGATCTCGCAAAAGTCGCTGAGTATAATGGAGCAAAAGCGTCAGCTTTCGAACCGTAAGGAGATGAATAAGATACAGAGACATCTGCAGAAGCAAGTTACGAAAAGCCTTAAGAATGATCGCGAGAATTGGTGGGTCAAGGTAGTCGAAGAAATGGAAATAGCAGCTGCTTCAGGTAACAGTCAAAGACTGTTCAAACTTATTCGTGACACCGGTGGACGGCGAACTCAGGTCAGTGAAACGATTTGGGATAGAAATGGAGAACCCATCCATTCACTCCAACGTCAACAACTGTGACCCTTAGGTGGTACCACTTGAACCGCCATCGGAGGTAGGAGTAGAGTCATGCATTCGATTACTGAGGCGTGGGAAAGCGGCGGGTCCCGACGAACTTCCTCCAGTTCTTTTCAAACTGGGTGGTGAGGCCTTAATAAAATCACTTACCGTCTTGCTCCGTGACATTTGGAACGAGGAGCGTATTCCGTTAATATAGAGCGAGTCATTGATTGTTCCCATCTTCAAGAAGGGAATGCGTAATGACTGTAGTAATCATCGTGGGATTAGCTGAATTCCGATAGTCACCAAAGTATTAGCCTCGATTCTGCTGCACCGTCTTACGCCCACTGGCGAGAGGAATGTCCGCGAACAGCAGGCTGGATTCCACCAAGGTCGAGGATGCATCGACCAGATTTTTACTCTTCGCCGACTACTTAAAACGTGGCACACGCACCGCCGACCGACAATACTGGTTTTCTCAGACCTGAAAGGCGCCTTCGACTCAGTTGATCGAACATCGCTTTTTAGTACCCTTAGTCGAAAAGGTATGCCCCAGAAGTTCGTGAACCTAATGAGATCATTGTATTCTCATACTTCTGGCCGCTTTAGAGTTTACGGTGAACTATCCGGTCGGTTCGAAACGACCAGTGGTGTTCGACAGGGATATCCAATTTCTCCATTCCTATTCAACTTTGTCATGGACGAAATAGTGGAGAGTGTGCTGCAAAATCTGCAGGATGTGGGCATCGAACTAGGAAATAGTGGAAAGCTATGTGACCTAGATTACGCGGACGACGTTGTCTGCTTATTCGAATCCACGGAACATGCTCAGTGTGCACTAGATAGACTCGCAAGAGCTGTAGCTCCATTTGGCATGCGCTTTGCACCTTCAAAGTGTAAAGTGATGTTACAAGACTGGACGTCAACGATTCCGAGCTTGATGCTCGATGGGGAGGTGCTGTCAGTTGTCGACCACTTCACTTATATCAGCAGCAGCGTGACGACGGATGGGACCACTGTAGTAGAGGTGAGCACGCGTATATCCAAGGCTCGAGCAGCGTACGCCGGACTGAAGCACTTGTGGCGCCGACCTGATATTTCACCGAAATTGAGAGGCCGTGTATTCTGTGCCGCAGTGCGTTCAGTTTTGTTGTATGGTTGCGAAACTTGGAGTCTGCGTGCTGAAGATATTCGTCGTCTTAAGGTTTTCGATCGTCGATGTTTACGCAGTATCGCTAAGATTGGGTGGAATAGCCGAGTAAGTAATGTTGAGGTCAGAAAGCGAGTATTGGATACTTATTCGGAGAACGTTTTGTCACAGCGTATCCGAATTAGTAGACTTCGTTGGTTGGGGCAAGTGTTACGTATGTCAAACACACGTCTACCATACCGTGTCCTATTCTCCGTTCCTCCTAGGGAGTGGAAGAGACCACACGGAGGTCAACAGATGACGTGGCAGCGAGGAATGAGAAAATGTATAGCAAACTTAGGAAAAGTAGGTGCTTCACGTCTTCGTGGTTGGGGTCCAGAAGATCCGTCAACCAGTTGGCTGGATACACTGAAGGATATGGCTGCGAACCGCGAACGGTGGTAATCGTGTTTTCACTTTTTATCGAATCAGAATGACTGATCGATGTGCGTTTGTACAGTTAGACTGTGTATTCCGTGTGTTGGCTACTAGGGCATTCTTTCCTTTTCCCACCCATGTAGGTCCACTCCCTGTCCATCTTGTATATTCATGCTTTCTAATCCAGCGTGCAACATGGTGAGAAAAACAGTGGTCAGTGGGGCTTTCCGCACTGTTTAACGTTGCACGATGACGATGATGATGCTGTTTATTTTTCGGCTATACGTACAACTGACAAGTTGACTGAAGCCTTACTTCCAGGCGAACCTCTCATTCTGTTATCGGTGTTGAGCGCACGTTGTTGAATCAATACAATTCAATCAACTTGTCAAATGGAGCGAGTGCTTCGACCGGAACGATTCGATGCTGATCTCTATTTGTCTGACGCGACCGATCTCTGAATTCACTGGGGAAAAACTCTGGATAATTTTCTGGTTAACTTAAAGGACTTACATGTGAATAAACTCGCCACTCTAGTTAATCTGGTTTCACCGTCTGCCTAGAGGCACATTCGTTTGTACAAGCTTTGATTCTGCTATCGAAACGTTGACTAAGCTGTACATCCAACATAAGAATCAGACCTTCGCTCGACACGTTCTCTCGACTGCTCGTCAAGAAAGCAATAAGACTCTTGACCAGTTCCTTTAACGTTTGAAGTCTCTCGCCGTGGAATGCTGGGATTACTGGGAAATAAACAACTCGACCTCAAAACGTTTGATCTCGCCAGACAACTGGAACTAGCTCACACATAGTCTTTATCGTACAATCGTGATACCTCTGTGTTTCACATCACAAACAACACGAACTTCAGAGTCTTTTGCGCCTCAAACGCCGACTTCGGAGGATGTGATCTTAACTGTGAGCAATTCCCCCTGCTATTTCTGCGGTTACGCTCGTCATCCGCGGAGTCGTTGCTCCGCAAGAGAAGCTGTATGTACCACTCATCGAAACAGAGGACACTTTCAGCGTGTGTCGTGCACATTAGTCAAAGCGAAATAACGATCCCGTCGCCTCTGCCGCAAACTCACTGCTGTCTGGCACTACTGCTGCTGCAGCACCCGCTTGTCTGTCCGATGCCACCATTAGTATATTCGTAAACGGCGCTTCTGTGCGTGCATTCATTGACACGGGAAGCTCCGAGGGCCACATTTCTCAAACAATCGTATAAAAACATAACTGGACTATAGTGAATCCACGCAAGCGTGTCACAATGGCTTCTACATGCTTATCTGGTACTACACACGGACTCTGTATTGTTTCCCTCAAATACAAAAATACCCTCTATGATCATGTTAAGCTGTCTGTTCTACCCGACCTCTGCACTGACGTGCTGTCGGGTCGTGACTTCTTGAATCAATACCAGTGCGCTGAAATCCCCTTTTAGGTACATTGTCCACTTTCTCTGTTTTTGGCTTACTTGCTGCTCGTGCTAAACCCAAGTCCCTCTTTCAGCACCTTTCTCGACTGTAGGCGAATTGCCACCAAGTCCCGCCGCCACACTCCTCAGGACGAATCACTCATCCAATCAGAAGTACGGACGCTTCTTGAATCCAAATCTCCATGGAGGGCGCAAGTTCTGGTGACCTCCAATGGAAGACAAGCAAAAAATGGTCGTCGACTATAGTCAGACAATCAAGCGATTCACTTATCTTGAAGCTTGCCCATTTTCCCGCATCGGTGGCATGATTGGAAAGATTACCAGTTACTCCATATTCAGCACCCTTGGTCTGCCTACCATCAAATACCAAAAGTTGAAGAACACAAGTATACAGCATTCCAGGCTTGTAATCGACTCTATCAGTTCTGTCGGACTCCCTCCTGTGTAACTAACTGTTTCCTGCTTTCAGCGCACGATAAACAATAATTTCCACTGAAAAGCTTGTGGGTACCTCTACCTATCTCGACAATTTAACTATTTGTGAACACAATGAGAACGATCACGATCGTAATCTAGACAGGTTCTTGGAAGTCGCCACCAAATATGATATAACGTTCAATAAAACCAAGAGCATTTTCCGAACCACGAGGTGTCCAATGGCGTCGTTAAACCAGGCCCAGAAAGATTGCAGCCCTTGCTAACGCTTCCACCTATGAATACTCTCAAAACCCAGGGGCGTATTGTTGGTATGTTTGCATATTACTCACATTTCTCGGACTAAATTCATCCTTTGGTAACGCACTGAACTTTCCACTTCCCCCAGACGACCTAAACGCTTTTACAAGTCCTAAGCAAGAACTGACGAATGCCGTGGTTGTCATCATAGAGCCGGTAACACCATTGGTTTTCGAAATATATGCATCTGATATTGCGATTGCAGCTACTCTCAACCAAAAAGCAGACCAGTGACATTTTTCTCTTGAACTTTACCTCCATCTGAGCAGCGCCACTCCACCGATGAAAAGGAGGCATAAGCAATCGTCGAAGCATTAACAAATGGCGCCAATTCTTGATCGGACATAACTTCAAACTGGTCACAGATCAACGGTCGGTGGTCTTTATTTCTGACAATCACTCGAGAGGCAGGATTAAAAATGAGAAGATTCAAGGGTGGCGTGTATAACTCTGTCTGTCAGTACGACGTTGTTTACCATTCAGGACGTGATAACCCTGCATTAGACACTGTCCGGGTCTCTGTGCCTCAGCTTTTAACCGTACTGACTTGTACAAGCTTCATGCATCTTTGTGCCACCTGCGAGTAACTCGTATAATCCATTTTGTGCGCGCCCGAAATCTTCCGTTCTCGGTTCAGGAAGTAAAAGATGTGATATCCTCTTGTCGAATTTGCGCAGAGGTGAAGGCAAGGTTTTCTAATCCACCGCACGTATCTCTGTTCAAATCCATTCAACCCTTTGAAAAACTCAGTATAGACTTTAAAGGACCATTACCATCATCCACTCAACAAATTCCTTCTTACAATCGTTGACGAGTTTTCCCGTTCCCCTTTCGCTTATCCTTGTCAAGACATTTCTGCACTCACTGTTATTCGGTGTCTCATCAATTTGTTTGCTATTTTTGGCATGCCCGCGTGCCTCAATTCTGACCACGGACCTTCATTTATGTCTGCCGAACTCCATGATTCCCTTCGCGAGAAAGGCATTGCCATCGGCCACACTACCGCTTACAATCCGCAATCTAACGGACAGGCTGAACGTCTAAACAGAACGCTTTGGAAGGCCATTACTCTCGCTCTGAAGTCGCGAGGACTCGAGACTCGACACTGTGAAACCGTTCTTTTAGATGCGTTACACTATACGTTGTCTTCTTTGCACAGCAACCAATGCAACACCGCACGGACGCTTATTCGCTCACAACCGCCGAGCTTCTACTGAGACATCCCCCCTTAGTTGGCTTCTGAATACTAACCGGGTGTTACTGAGGAAGCATAACCGATATTCCAAATACGATCCTTTAGTAGAATACTTCTTCCAAAGGGTTGTAAAGATTCAGTCTCATTACGCGAGTTAGCTCCCGCTGTTCGCAATAACGATACGGCAATCCTTGAACCGGACACCGAGCCAGAAACTCCATCGATGTCATTACCTAATCAGTGTTTCTGAAGACGATGCTTCCGCAGAACCGAACAGAAATCCGTAAAAAGCTTCCTCCAGCAGCAACAGAGTTCGTCCCTACTGCCTGCGAAATCGCGAAGCGTAAATTTTCTACCTACAGGCATAGACAAACAGATGCGAACTGGCTTTACTCGTCTCCCATTGCCTGTAAGAACAATTCCATGCACCCGGGAAGAATGCTGTGAATCAGTTTTCTACTGTTTGTGTCGTTGTTCGTTTTCCACATTCTAATTGTTAATGCACTTTATTTTCCAGTTATATGTACAACTGACAAGTTGATTAAAGCCTAACTTCCAGACGAACCTCTTATTCTGTGACTGATGTTGGAAGCACGTTGTTGATTGATTACAACCGCACAGTCTCTCTCCCGGAAAATGTACTGACGTCATTTCTGCAACTGAATAAGATACAGAATCTGCGATTTGTTATTTTTGACCCAGGACCTCCCTGGTGGTAGAAACGGACGCATCCGATATCGTCATCGCTGCTTCCCTTAATCACAATGACCAACCTATTGCGTTTTCCTCTCGCACATTGTCTCCCCCAAAGCGTCATGATTCCGCGGTCAAAAAGAAGCCTTCGCTATTGTAAAAGCCCTAGAAAAGTGCCGACACTTATGGTAGGTAATCACTTCAAACTAATAACGGATCAGAGATCGGTTGTGATTGTTTAGCAAAGTAAGTAAGTAAGTAAGTAAGTAAGTAAGTAAGTAAGTAAGTAAAACCGAAATGAGGATATCCACCGTTGGCGATTAGAGTTCTTCGACCACCACTTTGATATAGTTTACTGCCCTGGGCTAAGCAATCATGTCACAGACACGCCGTTTCCGGGATTCTGCGGAAACACAACTCACTTACACCTTAAAACTCTTCACGACTCTTTGTGCCACCCCGGAATTACGCGTATAGCTCGTTTCGCCCGGTCCCTCAACCTGTCATATACCACTGATGACATCAGGAGCGACCTCTCGCTGTCAGATATGCACAGAACTAAAACCGCCATTTTACTAGCCACAAACACTCCTTGAATCAAACCTCGGCAACCATTTGAGCGCCTCGGCCTTGAGTTTAAAGGACCTTTGCCACCCAACACCAAAAAAAGTTTTCTTCTTAATACTGTCGATCAATAGTTGCGCTTCCCTCTTAGCCCAACCATGCCCTGATGTATCCAGCTCTGCATTCATGAAGTATCTATTAGATCTTTTCATCTTCGGGACGCTCTGTTACACCCATTCAGACCAAGGTTCTTCATTCATGTCTGCTGAATTATAGAACACTCTATACACCAAAGGAATTGTAACTAGTCGCACCACAATTTATGACCCGCAATGTAATGGCCAAGTGCAGCGCCTCAACTGCACACTTTGGAAGATCATACTTCTCTCCCTGAAATCACGCCAGCTGGATGCCGGTTAGTGGGAAATGGTCCTCCCGGACGCACTTCACACCCCATCCGTTCACTCCTTTGTATGGCTATAAACACCACTCCTCACGAACAGATCTCCCCGTACAATGGAAAGCGACTGCGGGGACACCGTGACTCGTTTGGTTGCTTAGATCGAATCGAGTTCTCCGGAAGTTCAACTGTACATCGAAATTTGATTAATCGACTGGAGAAGTAAAACTCATCGACTGTACCCCGAATTACGCACATGTCCGTTTTCAGATCAGACACTATGCTTCCGCTTCCACAGAGCACCCACCTCTATTCAAAAATAACATGGAAAATCTATCAAGACCTTCCGCGCCCATTGGGCCCACGGATGAAAGTCAACTTGTTATCGAGGAAGACCATCCTCCGAATAAAACAGAAGTAGAAGCAGTAAACCCCGTGGAGGAAATAAGTAGGCTCCAGCAGCGAATGGGTCCCTACTGCTTAAGAAATAGAAAGGACTAAGCCACAAACTTTTTTCTGTTCTCCCGTCAACATTCCCCTTTGTACCCTTTTTTATAACATGCTTCCGCATGAGTGCACTGGAAGGAGTACATACTCTATAGCCACGAAGGCCCACTGCACTGTTGGGGATCACCGGCAACCAGACCCTGAGACGTGTTGCGAAGAACCACATAAGGTCCCAATAGATCAGGTGTGGTAACGATCCGGACAACAGTGAGAACTACTGTCTACCACCAAAGCAATCGGTGATGGTGAGGATTCGAACCTCGGACCTCCGAGGTGGTACGCAAACGCTCTAAACTACTCGACACCACCGGTCGCGTTTATAGTTGCCTACCAAATATTTTGAAGGCGGTGAATACTACATGCCTTTCTGTCCGTTTTCTAGACTCATTTTTATACGTACACCTCTTTTTAAACTCCAGCCGTATACGAAGTTTGCACGCTGATTAAAGCCTATTCAAGGCCGACTATTCTTTTCAATCAACCTTGTTTGGAAGGTCTGTTTGTGTTCAGTACAATCACGACATGGGACTTCACGTACTATGACAGTGGACAAGCGCTCACTCAACACAAAGCGTTCTCACCGAGGATCCATCCTTAATCAGTGGACAGGTTATTCACATCAAGGAATGTTTATGCTCGAAAAAATGCGCTCAAAAAACATACAGGTTTACTCGTTGCAGGCTGTGACTAATCAGCAAAACAATTACATAGCAAATGGATTGTGCGAATGCCACTACTGATCATGAAAAAAACGGATTTACGACGGAAAAAAGGCGATGTCGTATAACTTGTAATACAACTTTCCCCTCTAGATGAATGGCTGTGCACTACATTCTAGTAAGAAAATTGCCATCAGCCTATTTTTATGTGGTTTTCATTAGATCTAGTTTGCTAGTAAATAAGGAAAACTACGCTTAGCAATCACTTGGTTACACAGTATAGGCTCAAAAACCACACTATTAGTGAAAGAATCCTATGGCATACTATTAAAGTGAAACTCCACAAATGCAGCAAACTGTAGAATGCACAGTGACAGCATCCAAAATGCAACTCACCGGACTCCTTGAGGAGTTTTATACGGGCTGTGCCGTGAATGGGCATCAGTTTTGAGCGCCCTCGGTTAGATTTGGCACTTCTCACGAGGTTAACGGAGGGTATTTGGTCAAGAGATGCCTCCGAGTCAGTATCAAACCCGTCTGCAACAATTACAGTGTTCGAAGCAGCCAAGCTTTCGTCGAGATGACCTAAAACACGCCTTGGGGATGGAGGGGAGAGACACGGCGGCGGTGGCGTTGCCCGGACACTGGCATCCGTGAGTGCTACTGAATATGATGGGTCTGCATGGTTCACCGTATCCCCGTAAGGTTGCGGTGACAACGGAGGCGGAGAAGGAAACGTGGGCACCCGACAAGAATCTCCAGGACTCAATCTGAGAGGTCCACGACGGTTGGCAGAGCCTTGTATGCCACCGCGAAATCGGCCTTTCATACGCAAAAGTGCGTGCGAACCCACACCTGAAGTAATTCGAGATTTCTGGGAAAGCCGTTCTCTACGACGCCGCAGGCGCTGGATTAATTGATGATGATGGACATCGAATCGAGAGACAGTTTGGTGTTTCCGTGCCATCCCAAGTGAGCACCAACCCGTGTCAGGTATGGAAGAAAAGCCCTGCTCACGGGCGAACGAGTAGACCACAACAGTTGAAAACCGCACATTTTTCGAACAGTTCAAAGACGGGTCAATTTGAACAGTTGGAATGGCTGTTTTCCCCTTTCCTTCGTCACTCAGCTTTGATTTGTTCATCACCGCTCTGAGACTTTCACGTACTTTCGCTAGAGATTCTGGCGAATGACTTACTGCGTAAGATCCAAGGGAGTCGCACAGTGCGCCGCCGGCGCCGAAGGTCACTGGCCTTAAATTTGCTGCAAACCAGACACCTCACTAAAACTCTGGCCTCCTTTCAAGGAGGGGAGAGGAAACATCTAATGTAGGCCTCCTCGCATGGATTCTGCACGTTCACTTTCAGAAATCGCCCCCACACTATGCTTCCGAACGAATTTCGAGACTTTTCAGCCGATTGTTATTCTGCTCCCTCAGCACTGCCGCCGGTAAAGCGCCCCGAAGACTAGTTGCCCTCCTCGAAAGACAACATACCACTAGCAAACCGGTGGACGGGGTATGTTTTTGGAGCAAGGGGACGACCTCGCATCCAGCGGCTCAACCGAAGGGGAAACCTCACTTGCAGATCCGAGAAGGATCTACCTAAGACTACTACGAGTTAGCCCATGGTAATTTTGGGAAAACCATGAAAACCTCAGACTGTCCACGAAATCGGTCCCAAGTAGGCCACTGAGGAGTCTCAATACTGAGCCACGCATCGGATAGAGCGAAAGCTGTATAGTACCGAGAATACCTCCGGAGGAAACACCGACTTTATCCGTATGAGCCTCGGTCTCGAGGGACGACGACAGTACAATCCCCAGGTATCTCTCACCTGACGAATTCGCATCCAGCATCCAACGGGTACAGGCTAGTAGTTGAGAACACTGACTGCACGCGGTCCGGCATTAGATCAAGTGCCAAGGCTTCCATAACAGCATGATGAATCTCCTGGTCTGAATCTCGCCCTAAAGCACCACACAGTTTTATGTTTTCTGTGAAAATAAGGCGGAGTGGCTGGAAATCTGGTGGTCAGTCATCGACTTAGGCCACAGTGATCCAAAAAACGGTCTCTGGGAGGAGTTGCTCTTTTACTTTACCGATTCGACATGGAATGGGCAGCCCTAACTGAAGGCGTCCCGTGTAAAGTACGTGCGTGGAAATCCTCCCTAGCCGTTGTCATATACTTGTACTGTTGAGACTAAGCTCTGCATTTTACTGACTCTGGAACAAGTACAGCATATATCAATCACTAAACTTCAACATTTGTTTATATTTTGCTCACGTGAAGTGGCATAATTTTGATTCGAACTTGAACTGCCGTGACGGTGGTACCTGACATTGGCCTGTATTGAACTCCAGTCCTCGCTGTTGGACCTTGTGAGCGTACAGTTGAGGTTTGTACATAATTACACGCGTATAACTTGTTAATCCAGTACCGTAGAAACTACGAAGCAATCTTGTTCTGGTTTTGGGATTCGTTTTGAATTGGCTACGAGTTGCTCACGGTCGGAAAAACCCTTACATCCCATCTCTCAAGAAACCCGCTGTCCACTCTATTCTCTACTTTTGCCGACAAAATGTCCTGAGTTTTTCAACAGTCGTTCATCAGGTACCATAAGGGAAGCCCAGCTGAAGACTAACGAGTCTGCATTCGTACCGCAAACTTCCTGTGTGAACTCTGCCCACCATTCATCAGCCAAGGACATCTCTGAGATGAAATACATCTTTGGGCGGAGGGCAAGCTGAGCGAGGCGTAGACATCCGCGTGGCTCACGGTGATCAAGGAGCAGCACACTCCCAAGTCGTTCACTATGCACACACAATGAATAGGGAAAAATTTTTATGGTTGAGGTTTGCAACGTAAAACTTAAATTATTGTTAGCGGGACAGATACCGTAGAATCCATGATAATTAAGATAAACTAGACGTCCGCTGGCACATAGCCAGACCGCAGGAGCTCCCTTCAAGATTGTGAATCATTTCAGCGGTCACTGAATCGTCGAACGCGAACTGCAAGTCAAAAAACCGGTCGTTGAGGGATTCGCACTGAGGCCAAATAAAAACCTAATTTAAAAAGGCCTATAAGTGATTCATTTCGACACAACGGGACCTCAAATTATTATTGTTACACACCATTCAAGTTCTTGGCCCTAAATGGGCATAAAAATACCCTGAACGAAATACAACAGAGGACTCTCCCTCATCCCCGCCCAGGTTCCCTCTAATTACCGATCATTATCATCAGTCCCGAAATCCCTTCTATAAGGCCATACTGACCAAGCACCCGTAGGCAAACTCCCTGAAATTCCCGTCATAGCCCGGTATTATCCTCTGCTCGATCTTTATTATCCATCCATTAGTCAATCCGGCCCGGAGGTTCCTCGACACCATGCTTTCGTGGACCTTGAGAAAATTACCCATGAGATCCTCATGAGGGTAGCGAACCGCCGTAACGAAAAACTGGAGTAGCCCTGGTCCTGATTACGCCAATATTGAGAGCACGCGGTTCCGGAGGTGGAATCCTTGCTAGCGTTTCATCGATCAGCTGGGACCTGGTGTTAACTTAATCAATGTTCCTTTCCGGGTCACCTGATTAACTAGGAGACAGGCTGTCTATATCAATAAGGACGACAGGGCAGATGCCGGTTGCTAAGTGGGGTTGGGCGCGCTTGGATCTAACTTTGGCAGCACTGGTCAAGGACCGGGTGATATGATGGTGAGGCGGGTATGATAAAGGTTGTAAAAGATATGATGAATTGATCAGATCAACCGCCGGTAAATCAAGGTGGATCTTATGGACAGGGTAGAAGAGCGAGCGACATGCACACAGGCCGTCCTGAGATTAATGCGAGTTGGGAATGGTGATCAGTTCATATATCTACGGTTAGGGGAACAGTTATAATAATAATAATGATATCTCATGGGTAAGTTATATGAACCTCCATAAAACTTACCCATGAGATCCTCATGAGGGCAGCGAATCGCCGTAACGAAAAAAGTGGAATAGCCCTGGTCCTGTTACGCCAACGTCGGCCCCATCGAATTACGAATTTGCCCACTTCAGATAGCAACGAGGAACCTGAGTAACGCGTAGCCCAATAGAAGCCTAGCTACCGAAAACACTTGTAATCAACCGACAACAATCCCAAACATATCATATCTTCGACAGTGAGCCTTGCTTCCTGTGCTGCCAATGTTCCAAAAATATAAACCACAGAACTATAACGGTGAAATATTGCCTGACAAACGGAAAAGTAACAGAATAGCTGTCAGAATGCAAATTTGGCCAAGAAACAAATTCCTCGTGCTCCATCAAGTCAGCCAATAGGTTCCCTGAGTGGAACATCCGAACGCCACTCTAGACAACCGCATACGGTACAACTTCACTCACAGAGCTATCAAATGAAACCGAGTTTTACCAAAGCGACCGGGGATCTGGTATGCAACTTCCATGTCGAGCGAGACGGCTGAACATTCAAAGGAACAAACAAGCTCTCAACAATAAAGCGAAAAGCCATAGCCAAAACAGGAGACGTGTGAACAAGAAACTGCCAAACGAATGACAATTACTCTGGTCCGAAGGTGGCGGTGTGGGCACGAAACTGGGGGAAAGTCGTAGTTTAGGACTCCTTAATCCCACAGGACATTACATCCACCGCAGACTGTTTATTGACGTATGTATGATTATTCCCAAATCTCCCTTTAACTACGTTGAGATTTTCACTCTCGGACTTCACTCCTTGGAACAATCCCTTTTATATTTATGCCGGATATCGTGGTACTGCCTCTATCACAGCTTACCCAAATGCTGAAGCTGTCTCACTTTCCTCCGCCCATTTAACTTTCATCCGTCACACCGCTCTTCACATGCGTAAGGCATGCTTCAGGCGTCTCTGAAATAAACTATTATTTGTTATCATTATCATTATTATTATTATTATTATTATTATTATTATTATTATTTTCATTGTTGTTATTATTACTATTATTTCTATCATTGTTCTTCTTCTTATTATTATTATAACTGTTCCCCTAACCGTAGATATATGAACTGATCACCATTCCCAACTCGCATTAATCTCAGGACGGCCTGTGTGCATGTCGCTCGCTCTCCTACCCTGTCCATAAGATCCACCTTGATTTACCGGCGGTTGATCTGATCAATTCATCATATCTTTTACAACCTTTATTATACCCGCCTCACCATCATATCACCCGGTCCTTGACCAGTGCTGCCAAAGTTAGATCCAAGCGCGCCCAACCCCACTTAGCAACCGACATCTGCCCTGTCGTCCTTATTGATATAGACAGCCTGTCTCCTAGTTAATCAGGTGACCCGGAAAGGAACATTGATTAAGTTAACACCAGGTCCCAGCTGATCGATGAAACGCTAGCAAGGATTCCACCTCCGGAAGCGCGCCCTCTCAAAATTGGTGTCAGCAGGGCGTCTTTGTGACACCGTCAGTGCCAAAATCTTCCGCGGCTTTGTCAATTCCGGAAGTTTCATGGCTTTTGTTTTAGTCGACCTGGTACTCCTATCGCAGGTCAAACATATCACTCTTGAAGCGTGCCACATGGCTCACCATAGATGCTATTGTATTAGGCTCCGTAAATATCCCAATGTCCTGACCATCCCCTTTTATTCCAGTTCTCAACAAACCCAATAGCTAGGGAATTCATCAGTAATAAATCGATAGTCGCCGCGAGTTCTCCATATGAGGATGTCCAGGTTTATCCTGGTAAGTGAACTTTTCAGAGGGAAATGTTCCCATAATTTGGAGTGATACTACTTTATCCGGACACACCAGCCCCACTGGTCTAGATGCGAAGCCCAACAAATGACCCATACCATCAGTGGATTCGACTCTCTTGTGTCTGCCCGCGAACAGTTGACATTGGCTCGGCAAACTACTTATCATCCGTACCGCTCCCTCAAAAGTCCCTATTTAGTATTTTCCCCAGTAGCTTGAATCTACCACGTCTCGTTGTTCCCCACCAATGTTCTTTAAAAACTCCCGTGATTATTTCTGGAAACCTACTGAAGCGCGCGTTTGGCCAACTACCCCGGTCACCCGAATACCACTCCAGGCAGACATTCCCGAAAAGCTCAACCTCTCCCTTGTGCGGATTGACCGGCTGCGGTATCCACAACCTCCACGGATCCCGTGCAATTGGCTAGCTGCCCCGGCAGTGCTCATGCCACAAACCTTCTTGTTTTGCTTTCATCGCATCCTTTTTCTTCCCCTCCCTCAGATAGTGTGCGCCGTAGCAACAAGTCATCCACAGACCAACAAACATTCCAGAATAGGAATTGTGTCCCATTTCCTTACTGTCCTTAACCGCCATTCTTAATCATCGTCCCCGAGCCTCTTATGAGCCACTAACTCTTGCCGCATCTCTTCACTTCCACCTCACCCCACCGTTCGGTATCTCTGAGTAACCCACCGAAATCCATTTACCACTATGCCTTATGACTGGCTCTATGTTAGCCCGGTGAAAGAGGTAGGTTGTTTGCTTTCCAACTGCTGTCTCTTCTTGACCGGCCTAACCCACGTCGTGGGACCTATCATCGCTCACTCTACAGGGCTCACCAATAAGCTTTTCCAAGCCTGTTTTATTGATCATAACCATCATCGTGGCTGCTGAATAAAGCTTCGATCATTAACTGTTCTTCTTCGAATAACGCCCCCCCTACTTTTACCAACACTACACTAATACTGTCGTCTAACCCCATTGCGTTAGCATTATCAATGGCCTCGCGTTTGATCCTATTAAATCTCATACTCCGGCACAGAAGCCTTTTCTGTTGAGTCGTATCACAGCTTGATCGATAATGAGAAAATACCGAATCTGCGAACCTGGACACTAAACTCCAACCCTGACACAGTACTACCGACCGAATCACGGCCCACCGAACAATCTTCAATTTTTGACTGAACTCCGATTGCGAGCCAACAGTGATGTGATGTTGCACTGACGGCTAGAAAACTGTTTTGTGATTCGTGTAGTCAAGTGATTGTTGTTTTTAAGAAAATTCGACTGCGAAAGATCCATCCGAGGCCCTATGCGTCTCAGTGACGTTAAACCCAATTCGGGTAGGTCGCACTCGGCGGCTGCGCTACTCCGGGCCTCTACTTTCCCTAGCTTTTGTTCGGTTTTTCTGTTTATAAAGCTCATAACCGTCGGTGATCTAGCTAGAAATGCTTAGAAAAAATACCCAAAATTTTCTACGTGGCTTTACACTCACGGAAAGTTCAACCTACTGGCCCATAATCTTTCCGTCTTCTTCACAATATCTCCTGAACTACTAATGGAAGCTCCATATGTCCTCCGTAAACGTGCCAAGGTCCCGGGTGAGAAGCAGGCAGTTCGTACTCTCAGGCTCAGAATAACCAGGAACACTCAACCTCAGTCTGCACTCAATCCATGCTCAGTAGCTCTCGATGATGCTTATGACGTGGTCAACAGGAAAATTAATGGAGCAGATCAAAGAGTGGCGGAACTGCATAACCAGATCTAGTCCATCAATGATATTCTAATAAAGATGTCCCCTATATCTAGCATAATGGAACCCGCCCCTATAGCTGATCGTCAAAGCCTAGCTATGGCAGGCCGTGTCTTGGACTCAATTGCGACCGAAATTCATAAACATATAGCCAACGCCAAAAACGAGATGGATTTCATCATCTCTGACCGACTGCCCCTGCCGTCAACCAAACTCGCCATACTGAATGCTTGCAACATGGCACACTACAGATGCTATTGCACTCGGGTGCACAAAAATCACAACGCAACGACTGTTCTTTGAAGTTCCAATTCGTTGACGGAATAACAGCCAGAGAATTCATGACCAGTTGGCAAATCATTGCTAAGCCACCCCATTCAAAAGAATCAGAATGTTACCGGATATAATGCCCCACCAAAGAGAGGTTTTTTGATCACTAAAAAGCACCTTAGCTTCACCAACGCAACCTGTTACTGAAATACCATTCGCCGCGTCGTCTCGCCGCCTGTCGAGCCATCCCGCAACACAAACGCCCTCAGTTGCTTGCACTACGCTAGTCGACCTAGGCCTGACCACCATCCCATCTCCAGCACATCCTCCTAGTAAACGGCCCTGCCTTCTGCCATCAACCTCCGCTTCCACAAATGGCAACGATATCCATGCCAAACCCACTATTAGCCAAAGGCCACCAAAGTCCTGTGCATTCAGGCCGGCTGCTGCTTATGTCAACCTACAGCTCACTGTCTCAACACAGAAAAGGATTCCGGGGAAGTCTGGTGCCGACAGCCTGTCCAGCCCCAACTCATGTCCCACCGTCTGGCGGACACAAATTCTTCATAAAAGCCATGATTTACTATATAGTCAATCGGCCCATCAACTGACAGAATCCTGAGTCCCACCACAGCTTTTAGCTACTTCGGCTACCCCCTTAATCCCCCATAAGCCTTCTCAGAGCCACATTTAGAACCCCCACCGAGCACTCTAATTATACCTCAAAAAGTCTATGCTTGCTGGTGAGCAAGGCACAAACCTGCACCACCCTAAAGCAGCCAATCCCGCCGCGCTGTATAATCGACAAGGTCCTCCCAACTCCACTTTTTATTGCAGGTGAAAACGGCCACCAAGTAACGCATCACCATGCACCAGGACCAAACGTACCATATTCTTTAAATATGCCAAAACAGTTTCCCAGTCATCTGGCTGAGTTCCAGCACCCCCGCCGAACCTCTGTAACCGGCTTTCCTCTCCTCCAAGGATACAAGCAAATAATCCCCAGCTGGATTATGACCAGTGGCCCCGATTGACAGGCTACACGCTTTTCGCGGACACAGGATGGGCCAGCCCAACCAATTACAGTTATTTCGTCGGTCCTGGTCGAGCGATAACTACCCGCCCCTCGCGTATCCCGTTGAACCCAGTCATCACTACTTTCTACCATCTAACGTGCCATTACCCAGTACCTCAGCATCCAACCCCCACCTGGTTGCTTCAACCGCCCCGGAAATTACCCTCGCAAACGACCAATATTTTCTTGACAGCACCCCCTCCCAACAACCCAGCCTCACCTGCTTACCAACGACCCCTCCTTCACGCAGCCGGCTTCCCACTTCTAACTCCTGTTTAGACTCCATCGCTCCTATGCATGACAACCCTGACGTTGTGTCCATTTACCGATGCTTATCATCTTGGTAGCGTTAGCCACCAACACCCGACCATGGTTGTTCTTACTCCACGCCACGACGATACAGATGCAATTACCATCCTCTTCACTACCGTTCGTTCATTATCGAATAAAACACATACTCTCCATGATATAGTAGTATCATCCGACTTCAACATCATTGTCATCCGAAACCTGGCTAAATGCCTCTGTCCCATTAGACCAAATTTCTATTGCTATTTGCCAAACCTTCATAAAATGTTGTCGTCGTCGTGGAGGAGGCTGCCTTATCCGCACTAAAAACAGCTTGCCTACCATTCCTCTCTCTGATCCAACACTGGACGCAATCCAGGGCCCAATGTGGGTAGCGGTTCTTCTGGTCAACTCCCCACTCCATACGGCTGGGTTTCTCGACCACCCAGGTCAAACATCACGGACCTCGCCCACGTAGTCAACGATTCTGACCGCTTTGCACTACTAACTTCTTCGTCAAAACTCGTTGCTGGCGATTTCAGTGCACCTAATATCTGTTAGAACACCATGTCATCACCTCGATACTTCACGAACTTCGTTTCGACCTTACGCGCAGGGCGCTGTGTCCAGCACGTAATGACACCAACCAGAGGTAACAGCATACTTGACCTGGTATTTACCACTGGCCCCTCGGATGTGATAACTACCGCCCTCAATCTCTTTCCAGGCAGTGGCTATACAATGGTATCTCTCAGATTCACAGCCTGACCCATAGACCCCGAATGCAGCTAACTCCAGCAGCCCCTACACACGATCAACTGGACAAACCTCGAGCCCACGCTTCGATCCCTCAACTGGGTGGCTACTTCCTGCAGCACGACCCTCAGATCGCCAGTGACGTACTCTACCATAAGCTACATAGCTGCTTGTCAGCAATCACCATCATCGTGACCAACCGCCCCCAAGCCAGCAGCTCCCATCAAACAAAGATCTATAGTAAAACCAGAGGCTTCTCCATACTACTCCAACTCCACTCCCCTTCTGTAACCATCAGTCTTCGGACTAATGAACTGCTGAGAAAGTAGGAGCTTTCGGCCTCGAATTCCTTCGACAGACCTTAACGATCGTCCCGACTGTTAAAGAGAAGAAATCAGAGAAAGTCTTCAGGGATACCAAATTTAATTTAGGGAAACAATATGCAAATTCAATCGGCAGCCGAAATCGCTGAGGCGCTTAATACCTTCTTTTTCAGAATCCATGACTAATGACGCCACTTCAAATCCGCCAGCCGTACCCCTCATCACCGATCAGATACTCTCTGATATTGAATTCAGTTTGGACGACGTGACCCACCTACTGCTGCGTGTGAGACCCTGCTCCCGCCCTGGCCATGACGGAATTCCCCAGTATTCTTTTATCTTGATGGAACTGACGTCGCTGCTATCTTTGTAAATCTCTATAATTTATCCTTTAAACGTGGCATTTTCCATCCCAGTGGAAAACTCCAGCCATTATTCCTATCCACAAAATGGTCCAGTGCATGGTCCTCCTATTAATGGTACTCCTCCAACTGCCAGAATAACGGAGAATTTGAATAAACAGCGAATGTCCTATTTCCTCCTTTCCCATAACCCCATTCACAGCGGTGAACATGGTTTCCTAAACTCACGTTCTTGTACCACATGCCAGTTTGATTTCTTCAACCCACTGACCACGGCAGCTGACAACGACAAATCTATGATTATCATTTACCTTGATATGACCAAGGCTTTTGGCCGAGTTCCTCACTCCCGGTTGCCAACAAAACTCCGAGCTTACGGTATCCATGGCCAGCTTATATCATGGATCACTTCCTACCTGTCGGACCGAACCCAGGTTGTATAGGCTAATGGTCATCTATCGCAACCGGTGCCCGTCACTGGTGAAGTTATACAAAGAAGTGTACTTGGTCCGCTATTTTCCTTACTCTATACTGACGATATTTCTTCGGTTGTGCAGCAAGGCAATCCTTTCCTCTTCGCCGACGACATCAAAATCGTTTATGGGTCCCGCCATCAAGATTTGAGCACAGCGCCGTCTGACATAGATAATGATCTCAAGAAGCTTGGTCAACGGTGCACTTCGTGGCAGATGTGCTTCTCGACATCTAAAAGCTTCCACACAACCTATAGATGCCAAGTCCTTCCCGGAACCCTGTCAGTAAACCAAGTGCCCATCGCCCCATGCTCATCAGTGAGGGATCTTGGGCTTAGATACACCAACAATCTGCAATTCTCGGTACATGTTTCATTCCATAGGGCCAGGGCCAGACAGATAATAGGCCTAGTTCTCAGATCATTCAAAATGAAACATCGTATTCACCCATGCTAGATCCCACCTCGAATACTGCCCTGTAATCTTCTCCGAAACGTCGAAATCGGATGGGGTACGCCTTGAGGAAGTGCAGCTTATATTTATCAAGAAGCTAATAGGATACTCTTCTCCAATGAGCTATAAAGAGCGATGTACTCTACTAAAACCTGACCCCGTATGGCTTGGATATGTTAGGCTTAACTTATGTTTTCTATATAGACTTATTCATCGCTCTGCGTTCACTTCTACCAACTCTATACAGTCTTCCCTGCCGTCATCTTACCCTCTAGGTCACAGAGACTTCAGTCTGACCATCCCACAGTCGAGGCCGGCAATAGGGTCCAACTTCTTCTTAATTAAATACCCAAAGCTCTGGACTAAGCTACCCCTGATTAATCGCAAATGTGCGTCTACGGCCCAGTTTAGCCGTGCCATAAAATCACAACCTGCCGTTAGTCATCTGTTGTCTTTGACTAACAACAGCATATCTGAGGGCTAAAACCTATGAAGAAGGCGTCGAAGTTTAGAACCATAGCTTCCGTCTCCCCTCCCGCCCTCTGCTATCCATCGAGCTGGCTTTCGAGAACGGGTAGCACTACTAGGATCATAGCACCATATCCCAAAACTACCATTTCCCGCCTAACGACAGACGCTAGGCTTACTATTTATTAATATTATCATTTTGTACGTATACAGCACACAACCCACATTGCAGTAGGATACAATATTTCCGTTTACGACTATAAGTAGTTGGATGCCTGCCGGTTTTCGCTACTCACCCACGTTCACCTACTGTCACCTAACCCCACACGACCCTGCTTTATCTAACTCACTAGTCGGTCTTTAAAAAGGTGTCTGGAGAATCACCGCCTCCCTTGTTACATAGTACCAGGACAGCAATATAAAACAACTTTCCATAGCTTAAAGCCTTTGGCCCTTGACTTTTCCCCCTAGTATCAAATTGTTCAGTGGTGCTGCATTCTAGGACATTAAGTTCCATCGCCCACTACTTTACTTCTTGATTCTCCGACTCCTCTCTTATTTATTCTGGGTTCCGCTCCCCTCGGTTTCCTTGACCGGCCACAGTTCGCTTCCTTCAGTAATTCCGGTTAAAATCACTTATCCCATACGTCCACCTGCCAATAGCTACCTGTTAGCCTCAATTTCCTCCTATTATATTTCCCGACTAGAACGCTAGACTGTGTCGCCAAGATTTATGAATCAATCACCTTACTTAGGCTGCTATCCTTACTCCGTGTGTGCAATAACATCTCCCGTTGCACAGCCGACAGCAACCACAACAGAACGGCATCTGGCATTATTAGGCAAGGTCTGGCGCTGTACGAGACTGATACATATGTGCAAGCAGGTGCATTGCCACACTGTTTGTCCTACTCCGTGTGTTTGCTTAGCCACACCCTGTATTTTATCAGCCCATGCAAGCGAAACCTCTGATGTCAACGGCACATTCACCATAGCTGCTTCTGGACGTGGGGAAAACAGACCGCCCCCAGCAGTTGCGAAAAAATGACATATACGTAGAACACTATGGCCGGGCGGAGGGGCTGCAAAAAGTTCCTATATGGGCCCAATCACCCGTATGTTACAAACTAGCTACCCTACGAAAGGGGAAACTCCACACCGCTCTTGTCCGTTTGACATGCCTTTGGTTCCCGCGCACGAGACCGACTGGAGTGATAGTGAACTGGTCTCTCCACATATGCTTATCCACTTCCCGCTCTAAATTTCAAACATCTCGTACCCTTCCATGCACACCTGGCATGTCCGTTGACGTCAGCTACAAAACCACCGTGGTTCTGGACAACAAGTCGTTATATCAGACGACAAACGCGTCTCATCAAAGCACTAAATATGTACATGTAGGTAATAGTGTATATATATAGACATACGTACAAGAATTTAGAGAAAAGCGCCCGTATTTTTCGCCCCCTTATCTATTTTCCCCCTTTTTTCGTAAGAAAGCGGCGTTTCTCTTGGCCTAGAATCCAACCCACTCTCCAGTTTACAGCCCGACCCAACAGCAACCTGCAGCATCAGACCTGTAGATACCCCACGATAGGATTTGCCATATATCCTCTGGATCTATCATACAAACTTGCCATTCGGGTTCTTAGTGTGTCCCAGCTGCTGCCTCGTAACCTGTGGAACGCCACTGTGAAATCTGTCATATATCCCCTAGACCTATTATGCAAAAATGCCACTCAGGTTCTCCGTGTTTGCTCAGCTGCTTCCACACGTGGCCCTCAAACCCTATAGTCTAAATGCGCCTCCACGGCTTTGTTAACCCCGAAAGATAAGACTTCCCGGTGAACGGCCGAATTGTTAATCAATAACTTTGCCTAGTAGTGCAAGCGCAGTTAGCCCTCACGAACACCGAGCTACAATACCAACGACTCCTCATTTCACTAAGACCATTGTGCCTCATTTCCAAGCTCCGTATTCCCATTTGTTATTTCGCTCGCGCTAACCTCCAACTGGAACATCTCCCACACAACGATCCTCTCTTTTTCAATTCCAGAACCACTCGGTCATCACGTTGCCTGGCTGTAATATATCGCGCAGAGAGCCCATATTTTTCTTTGCACGTCTACAACCGCACTAAAGGCCGGCTACCGCAAATACGATCTAGCTACCGGGTTTCATCCAAAACAAGTCTTGGTATTGCTGCATATGCCCCTCTGAGATTTACTAAAGAATTCTTGCTACAAGACCCTCCCGATGTCGAAGCCATTTAAACCACCCTGCAAAGACTCCTAATTAAACAGTGATCGGTTCAGATCCGGTGATGCCCTCCTCTCCCTATGATGAAACAACAAACACAAACCGCAGCCAACCCTTGCCGAAAAAGTCCACCACAGACACAGGAAAGCCACAGGAAACTCAACAAAATAATATATTCGTTATTTTACCAGCGTAACCTGGCCTACTGCATAGGCTTTCACCATTGTCTTGTTTTATTTTGTTCCTGGTGAACACGGCATTACAATTACTGATTATTCCCTCCTGGAACTTCATCCATCTTCCAACAGCTGCGAATTGATGACACTAGGTGACACACACTACTGCTCATGGAAACTGTCTCACCTTTTCAGGGGTGCTATTCCTTTTCATATTCCCATACCTATGGAAAATAAAACTCCTCTGCGAACCCTCATGAAATTCTTCCCTGCCTCCTTTGCCTCAACACCAATTACCTTTTTAGGTGAACACGAGTATGCACTACCGACCATTTTCTTGCATCATTCTTGTGAATATTGTATTTCCTGCGCCCTAAGCCAATGTCCGTCTGAACATTCCTACATCCAGCCGATTCATTACTATTGCCGCAGTTGCTTCGAAATTATTTCGTACTTGTCGTATATTCTCTTGTCGTTTCGCTTTATTTGGATTCCTCTCAGCCTTATTCCATTGTTGCTGTGATGTGCGAATCCCTCTTTGAAAGTTGTGGATTTCCCGTCTCATCCAGCGATATTGTGAGCTCTGATCATGCTTACATGCGTGCCTCTCGGCCACGGTCCAGAAATATACCAATATTATTAATATTAATATTATTATTATTATTATTGCCATTATTATTATTATTACTGATCGGCCAGTATCCATTGTGGTACACTGTCACAAAATAAACTCCGGTGATTAATCCTCACCGTGAACCTGAAGCGACCAACCTGGCATCCTCAGATTTATAAGGTAGAAGAAAATTATTTATTTATATCTTTTGAGACTAGCAGGGACATCTTGCGACACGGTGTGCAGGTTAACTCTACCATTTTACTCTTTCCTGCGGGAGGACTTACTGCCGTTAGGAATCTTAACGAGACCGCATATGCTGCTTCTTTGAAACCGCACTTCGACGTACCGTCGTAGCCCACATTCCTGCGAACAAAGCGGTGCAGTTCTTATGGTTTTCCTCCATCATATACGTAGCTTTGGGTCTTGTTATGGTAAGGGCAGCTTACAGACCATGATCTAACATTATTCTCCATATCCATATGCCTCACTTCTAGTTTCCCTTGGTAGTTTGCCACTTAACCCCCAACTTAGCCAGCCGCATTATGCCGATCGTGATCCTTTATATCTCCCACATTCTCCCGACTGGTTCTAGGATTACACAGCACGGATGCTCTCTTGTTTTGTTTTTGCCGTTGGTCCTCAGCTGGGATCCACCGAGTCTGCTTTTCCCTTGTTTTTCCCTTTTCAGCCTATCGCCTACGAGTGTACAGCTTTCCTTGACGTCCTACTGTTTGCTTTACTGCGCCGGCCACCGTCATGGCTAGTGCTCGTGGGTAACAGTTATGACAGTTATAATAATATTGATAAGGTTTTGCCTGTCTACTGCGATCAAAACACACGCGCGGGGCACTACTGTTATAGTCGTTACCCAGAGGCAATAGCGTAGTGCAAGCAACTGAGGGCGTTTGTGTTGCGGGATGGCTCGACAGGCGGCGAGACGACGCGGCGAATGGTATTTCAGTAACAGGTTGCGTTGGTGAAGCTAAGGTGCTTTTTAGTGATCAAAAAACCTCTCTTTGGTGGGGCATTATATCCGGTAACATTCTGATTCTTTTGAATGGGGTGGCTTAGCAATGATTTGCCAACTGGTCATGAATTCTCTGGCTGTTATTCCGTCAACGAATTGGAACTTCAAAGAACAGTCGTTGCGTTGTGATTTTTGTGCACCCGAGTGCAATAGCATCTGTAGTGTGCCATGTTGCAAGCATTCAGTATGGCGAGTTTGGTTGACGGCAGGGGCAGTCGGTCAGAGATGATGAAATCCATCTCGTTTTTGGCGTTGGCTATATGTTTATGAATTTCGGTCGCAATTGAGTCCAAGACACGGCCTGCCATAGCTAGGCTTTGACGATTAGCTATAGGGGCGGGTTTTATTATGCTAGATATAGGGGACATCTTTATTAGAATATCATTGATGGACTAGATCTGGTTATGCAGTTCCGCCACTCTTTGATCTGCTCCATTAATTTTCCTGTTGACCACGTCATAAGCATCATCGAGAGCTACTGAGCATGGATTGAGTGCAGACTGAGGTTGAGTGTTCCTGGTTATTCTGAGCCTGAGAGTACGAACTGCCTGCTTCTCACCCGGGACCTTGGCACGTTTACGGAGGACATATGGAGCTTCCATTAGTAGTTCAGGAGATATTGTGAAGAAGACGGAAAGATTATGGGCCAGTAGGTTGAACTTTCCGTGAGTGTAAAGCCACGTAGAAAATTTTGGGTATTTTTTCTAAGCATTTCTAGCTAGATCACCGACGGTTATGAGCTTTATAAACAGAAAAACCGAACAAAAGCTAGGGAAAGTAGAGGCCCGGAGTAGCGCAGCCGCCGAGTGCGACCTACCCGAATTGGGTTTAACGTCACTGAGACGCATAGGGCCTCGGATGGATCTTTCGCAGTCGAATTTTCTTAAAAACAACAATCACTTGACTACACGAATCACAAAACAGTTTTCTAGCCGTCAGTGCAACATCACATCACTGTTGGCTCGCAATCGGAGTTCAGTCAAAAATTGAAGATTGTTCGGTGGGCCGTGATTCGGTCGGTAGTACTGTGTCAGGGTTGGAGTTTAGTGTCCAGGTTCGCAGATTCGGTATTTTCTCATTATCGATCAAGCTGTGATACGACTCAACAGAAAAGGCTTCTGTGCCGGAGTATGAGATTTAATAGGATCAAACGCGAGGCCATTGATAATGCTAACGCAATGGGGTTAGACGACAGTATTAGTGTAGTGTTGGTAAAAGTAGGGGGGGGGCGTTATTCGAAGAAGAACAGTTAATGATCGAAGCTTTATTCAGCAGCCACGATGATGGTTATGATCAATAAAACAGGCTTGGAAAAGCTTATTGGTGAGCCCTGTAGAGTGAGCGATGATAGGTCCCACGACGTGGGTTAGGCCGGTCAAGAAGAGACAGCAGTTGGAAAGCAAACAACCTACCTCTTTCACCGGGCTAACATAGAGCCAGTCATAAGGCATAGTGGTAAATGGATTTCGGTGGGTTACTCAGAGATACCGAACGGTGGGGTGAGATGGAAGTGAAGAGATGCGGCAAGAGTTAGTGGCTCATAAGAGGCTCGGGGACGATGATTAAGAATGGCGGTTAAGGACAGTAAGGAAATGGGACACAATTCCTATTCTGGAATGTTTGTTGGTCTGTGGATGACTTGTTGCTACGGCGCACACTATCTGAGGGAGGGGAAGAAAAAGGATGCGATGAAAGCAAAACAAGAAGGTTTGTGGCATGAGCACTGCCGGGGCAGCTAGCCAATTGCACGGGATCCGTGGAGGTTGTGGATACCGCAGCCGGTCAATCCGCACAAGGGAGAGGTTGAGCTTTTCGGGAATGTCTGCCTGGAGCGGTATTCGGGTGACCGGGGTAGTTGGCCAAACGCGCGCTTCAGTAGGTTTCCAGAAATAATCACGGGAGTTTTTAAAGAACATTGGTGGGGAACAACGAGACGTGGTAGATTCAAGCTACTGGGGAAAATACTAAATAGGGACTTTTGAGGGAGCGGTACGGATGATAAGTAGTTTGCCGAGCCAATGTCAACTGTTCGCGGGCAGACACAAGAGAGTCGAATCCACTGATGGTATGGGTCATTTGTTGGGCTTCGCATCTAGACCAGTGGGGCTGGTGTGTCCGGATAAAGTAATATCACTCCAAATTATGGGAACATTTCCCTCTGAAAAGTTCACTTACCAGGATAAACCTGGACATCCTCATATGGAGAACTCGCGGCGACTATCGATTTATTACTGATGAATTCCCTAGCTATTGGGTTTGTTGAGAACTGGAATAAAAGGGGATGGTCAGGACATTGGGATATTTACGGAGCCTAATACAATAGCATCTATGGTGAGCCATGTGGCACGCTTCAAGAGTGATATGTTTGACCTGCGATAGGAGTACCAGGTCGACTAAAACAAAAGCCATGAAACTTCCGGAATTGACAAAGCCGCGGAAGATTTTGGCACTGACGGTGTCACAAAGACGCCCTGCTGACACCAATTTTGAGAGGGCGCGCTTCCGGAGGTGGAATCCTTGCTAGCGTTTCATCGATCAGCTGGGACCTGGTGTTAACTTAATCAATGTTCCTTTCCGGGTCACCTGATTAACTAGGAGACAGGCTGTCTATATCAATAAGGACGACAGGGCAGATGCCGGTTGCTAAGTGGGGTTGGGCGCGCTTGGATCTAACTTTGGCAGCACTGGTCAAGGACCGGGTGATATGATGGTGAGGCGGGTATGATAAAGGTTGTAAAAGATATGATGAATTGATCAGATCAACCGCCGGTAAATCAAGGTGGATCTTATGGACAGGGTAGGAGAGCGAGCGACATGCACACAGGCCGTCCTGAGATTAATGCGAGTTGGGAATGGTGATCAGTTCATATATCTACGGTTAGGGGAACAGTTATAATAATAATAAGAAGAAGAACAATGATAGAAATAATAGTAATAATAACAACAATGAAAATAATAATAATAATAATAATAATAATAATAATAATAATAATGATAATGATAACAAATAATAGTTTATTTCAGAGACGCCTGAAGCATGCCTTACGCATGTGAAGAGCGGTGTGACGGATGAAAGTTAAATGGGCGGAGGAAAGTGAGACAGCTTCAGCATTTGGGTAAGCTGTGATAGAGGCAGTACCACGATATCCGGCATAAATATAAAAGGGATTGTTCCAAGGAGTGAAGTCCGAGAGTGAAAATCTCAACGTAGTTAAAGGGGAGATTTGGGAATAATCATACATACGTCAATAAACAGTCTGCGGTGGATGTAATGTCCTGTGGGATTAAGGAGTCCTAAACTACGACTTTCCCCCAGTTTCATGCCCACACCGCCACCTTCGGACCAGAGTAATTGTCATTCGTTTGGCAGTTTCTTGTTCACACGTCTCCTGTTTTGGCTATGGCTTTTCGCTTTATTGTTGAGAGCTTGTTTGTTCCTTTGAATGTTCAGCCGTCTCGCTCGACATGGAAGTTGCATACCAGATCCCCGGTCGCTTTGGTAAAACTCGGTTTCATTTGATAGCTCTGTGAGTGAAGTTGTACCGTATGCGGTTGTCTAGAGTGGCGTTCGGATGTTCCATTCAGGGAACCTATTGGCTGACTTGATGGAGCACGAGGAATTTGTTTCTTGGCCAAATTTGCATTCTGACAGCTATTCTGTTACTTTTCCGTTTGTCAGGCAATATTTCACCGTTATAGTTCTGTGGTTTATATTTTTGGAACATTGGCAGCACAGGAAGCAAGGCTCACTGTCGAAGATATGATATGTTTGGGATTGTTGTCGGTTGATTACAAGTGTTTTCGGTAGCTAGGCTTCTATTGGGCTACGCGTTACTCAGGTTCCTCGTTGCTATCTGAAGTGGGCAAATTCGTAATTCGATGGGGCCGACGTTGGCGTAACAGGACCAGGGCTATTCCACTTTTTTCGTTACGGCGATTCGCTGCCCTCATGAGGATCTCATGGGTAAGTTTTATGGAGGTTCATATAACTTACCCATGAGATATCATTATTATTATTATAACTGTTCCCCTAACCGTAGATATATGAACTGATCACCATTCCCAACTCGCATTAATCTCAGGACGGCCTGTGTGCATGTCGCTCGCTCTTCTACCCTGTCCATAAGATCCACCTTGATTTACCGGCGGTTGATCTGATCAATTCATCATATCTTTTACAACCTTTATCATACCCGCCTCACCATCATATCACCCGGTCCTTGACCAGTGCTGCCAAAGTTAGATCCAAGCGCGCCCAACCCCACTTAGCAACCGGCATCTGCCCTGTCGTCCTTATTGATATAGACAGCCTGTCTCCTAGTTAATCAGGTGACCCGGAAAGGAACATTGATTAAGTTAACACCAGGTCCCAGCTGATCGATGAAACGCTAGCAAGGATTCCACCTCCGGAACCGCGTGCTCTCAATATTGGCGTAATCAGGACCAGGGCTACTCCAGTTTTTCGTTACGGCGGTTCGCTACCCTCATGAGGATCTCATGGGTAAGTTTCTCAAGGTCCACGAAAGCATGGTGTCGAGGAACCTCCGGGCCGGATTGACTAATGGATGGATAATAAAGATCGAGCAGAGGATAATACCGGGCTATGACGGGAATTTCAGGGAGTTTGCCTACGGGTGCTTGGTCAGTATGGCCTTATAGAAGGGATTTCGGGACTGATGATAATGATCGGTAATTAGAGGGAACCTGGGCGGGGATGAGGGAGAGTCCTCTGTTGTATTTCGTTCAGGGTATTTTATGCCCATTTGGGGCCAAGAACTTGAATGGTGTGTAACAATAATAATTTGAGGTCCCGTTGTGTCGAAATGAATCACTTATATGCCTGTTCCACCTCACTGTCCAAAGTGGTCAATTTCATTATTCGACGGGGCCGTCGTTTATTCGCACGTTAAGTTTTTCTCGGATTATGAAGGGGATCGAATCTGACAGATAATACGTAAGTCGTTGGTGATATGCATAAGAATTACATCACGACGCTTTGATTTCCTAGGGCAATTGGAAATACGTACCCGTACCCACTCGGACAGTGACTGGCCTTTCGGTAAATCTGGTACTTTCAGAGGAAACTAGGTGCTTGTTTGTGGGCTGACACTGCCGTGGTAAATCGATGAGAACTAAAAAAGATAGAGGAGGCTGGCAGTTTAAGCCGTCGGATAGTTTTCCAATCACCTTATAGGTGCTCGTTTTTCCTAACGCTGAAATGAACACCCATTGGACAGCGGGTGCGGCGAGCCAGCCTCGTTGCACTCGCACATGGAAGCCAACACCGTTGGGGCCCCATGTGCACCATCCTACTCGGTTAACCTGGCTTCACTTCTCACGGATGGGATTAGCTCGATTAAAAGTTAATGGTTTTGCAGGGCTGGCACTGTATAACCGCCGAATTGGTGTATCCCTTGATAAACTGGCCGAATTTCAAATGGTTCTGTAGGGTCCCCAACCTTCATCGTCAAAATGGCAGCCGAGCGATGAAGTTTCTGTTCTACCCACCAATCTCGCCTCCAAACGCCTAACTGTTCCCTGTTGAATTGCGTAAGTGTAAATCATTATAGCTGGCACAGACATCCAGCAAGTAATCAAAAATGGATCGAACTGCTGCTACTTTTTCCCCAGGTCGGAGCACAGTAACATCCCTTGCCCTAACAAATTCCCTTTCTCGAGGCTCACCCATCATGCCTGAAAACGGCCTAGAGGTTACTTCTACTACTTTTAACGGTTCACCACTAACCACTAGTGTATCATGAGAAAAACACACTATCGTCTCCCCAGAATAATACCGGCTGGAAAGTAGCCGAAGAGAACAACAATGCCGTTATTCGTCACAGGTTGCAAAGGTGCCCGAGTGAAAAGACTCCTTCGTTAAAAATGAAAAGTACTACCATGGGCAGACCACTTTAGGAGCTATTGACGGTAACCAGCTTTCTGCGCGTAATTGTCATTTCATCTAACCGCTCCTACCTGTATCTTTCACTGTCTTTCAAAAGCATAACTCCCTAGGCACGTGTCTTCCAATACCCAGGGAACAATTAGTCACCCCGCGATCTCAGTCTATCCCATTTACCACTCTAACATACTCATTTCTAAACCTTCCCCAGCTTCCTTATCCAGTTCCCGTTCGAAATGTTTTCCTTATCGGGGCCAAGTCTTCTGTAGGCTAGAGCAACAATCTTACCTTCCCCGTTCATTTTCAAGCTTATTGACGATCCCAGGCTCAGCTTATTTTCTTCAGTCCTAATCCAGCTCAAGATTATCTTTTACGTGCCAACAACACACGAGATCGTGTGCTTTCTTTGAAGAAGGATAATATCAAGTTTTCCAGGGGAAACTATAATTTTTTATAGCTCAGTCGCTTCTGGATCCAGAATTACCTTCTGTACAGCTAGAACTTTGAAGTGTCCAAATGCAAATGTACTCGATGTTTTGGTGGATACTCCCCTTATCTGACACAAACCCATCTGCACCACCCAATCGGCTTCCATCTCCCATACTGCAATTACGCGGCAATCATGTTAAGTAGAGCTTTTGTTAGTGTTTGCAATAATAAACTCCATCCTGGGCTTCTATATTTGATAGTAATCAAGGCTACGTCGGTGAGGAACAAGGTGCCCTTAGTGCCCTCAACAGCCCATACAGGAGATTATGACTTCGTTTTTTATAACTGCAGCATGCTTGTCCCATGCTTCATCCAAGGAAGACACTGCTGTTGTGAATTACATGGCCTTCAGGAAAGATAGATCAGACAGGCATGAGGGAGACTCTAATTTATGTAAGGGAAGGTCTAGTTGCATTTTTGTTTGGGCATCCAATTTTGGACGGTAAAGGAGATTCGGTACGGATGAACATCAAAACTGAGCACAGTGAGATTTTGATTGGTTTTATTGACCTTCCTTTTAGCCCAGATAGCTGTGACTTCCTGAATGTTATTAAAGCTCTGAATTGCATCTCGGACCTCCCTAGTGGACCAAAGCTCATAGCAGGTGACTTCAAAGCACCGGGCGTTCGTTGTTCAAGATTCTTCTCTCCTCAGAACTCGCTTGACTTTGTGACCATTATCCGCCTTGGGGAACGGGGTTCAACATGTCTTCACCAACAGGCCTAAGCAACACTATAGGCTTGGTCTTTACCCTGAGTATCACCCAGGTGTCCACTCTGGTCCAAGAGAAGCTTCCTGGAAGTGGTCAGTCCATGATTTCCCGTAGGTTCTCTATCCCCCCAAAAATCCACCAATATGTGCCCGTTACTAGCTCATCCCACCATGTTAAATGGGATCAATTAAATTGGCTTATACAAGCCCAGCATCTGAACAAAATTCTCCTATCTTCAGAACCACAAACGGTAACAGACAAGTTCATTCTATCTTGAATTGTTGTCTCGATATGACCACTTTTAAAATGACTTCATCAAAAGTGCTGTACCCAAGAAAATGTCTCAAACGAAGCAGCAACCCTCTAAACTACAAAGTACCCTTCACAAAACAAGAGATTTCTCGTCCTACATACAATCTGTTCACCTATTTCAAAACATCACCTCTTATTCGGAGTAGATACAGAGAAAACAGAAACCAAAAGCTTCGCTCAACCCAAAAAGATTAGGGTTTGTAGCAAACTACTTCAGCCATTTCTTTTTTCCACAATAATACTTACGCAAACAAAGTACAACACGTATGGGAGGTCTTCGGCTTGTTTTATACACCCATGTCAACAAATGATTCTCCTGTATTTAATCCGATCCCACTTTTCAATTCCCCAGAAAGTCTGTCTACGGCTTCTTTTCACCCAAACGATATATCACCCCTGCTGCCTATTATTAAACCGTCCTACCACCCTGGTTTAAGTGCGTTTAATACGGCAACTTCAGGTCAGGCAGGTCCAACATTCCTGGCAGTCTGGCAAACGTATTCAACTTATCTATGCAGTATAGTTTTTATCCTAGCCAACGAAAGCCTTACATAATATTATGATTTATAAAAAGGTATCAAAACAAGGTCCAGCGAGCGACAGACCTGTCAACCGCACCCCGGTCTTCTCAGAGCTCATGGAAAGGCTGATTAAAGCCGAGTTTACGAATTACTTTCTCAGAAATAAATTTACAAATACGACGCAGCATGCTTCCCTAAAAATCACTCACTTTCTGCTTGTAGGAATGATTTTTTAAATCCCACAACGATGGCTGCCAACAGAGGCAAAAGTATGGTGGTAATATTTTCCATGTAACTAAGGCTTTTGACCGAAATTCTCACTCCCGACTTTAGCTTAATTAAAAACCTGTGGCATTAGTGACCTCCAATATGCGTGGTTGCTATCTCACTTGTCTTCATGCTATCAGGAGGAAAAAGTAAGTGGCACTGTGTTACTACCGAAAGCTGTAACTAGCAGGGATACACAAGGTAGCGTTCCAGGGCCAATACTCCTTTTGATGTATGTAATTGATGTATTCGGCGTAATCTGTCACCGAATTCCCTTTCTCTCGGCTGATGGCGTAAACATTTTGTATGCATTTGTACCCCCATTCTTTTACCGCAACAGTTAGTAACTTATTGCAGGATCTCACTTCCTTAAACACTTGGAGGAATTCTTGGTTAATGAAGTCTTTCGCTGAAAAATTAGTATTCTACCTTACAAATGTTTTGTCTCACTCGTGCTGCTTAGTAAAGATGGTCAAATAATTGCAAACAGTTCATTAGTACGAGATTTGGTTGTTCAATATGCCTGCTCGTTTAACTCCTTGGAACAAAGTTATTTAAGTTTCCAGGGCCAGGAGGCTGATTAGAATAATTTATAGAACGTTTCTTTAACAAGAAAGCAAACTCAGCCACTTTAAGACCCATGTTGGACCACTCCTGCAGTGTGGATCAATAACTCATTATAACACGCGACAGTGTGACCAAACATCCATTGGATATGTACAATGGACATTTACAGAGCAGTTATTAGGTTATTCTTCAAAGCTGAAATAAAGACAATGCCACTGTGAATTACATTTTGTAATTTGTATTTTCGACGAGATCTTCGCTTGTCTTACTCGTGAGTAGCGTGTTTAGGCGTCATGAATCTTGAATACTTGTGACCTAATTCTCTTTTTCTACTGTACTGACACAGTTCAGACTTACTTTTTTATGACGTACAGTGCGTGAACATTTTACGACTCGATTTTTCTATGATTATACATTCCCCTTGTGAGAAAATTTTGCAGAACTTTTCACTCACGCTTCTTGACCCAATATCTGTACCGCAACCGTGCTGCGCTACAGTTTCGCATGACTCCTTGCTGAGTGGACCGTTTATGACCGCGCTGTCCCGAGTTATCGGATAACTTTCTGTACTGTTGCACTTGGTTGCTCAACTGGCTGTAAGTCATTGCATTTATGTATTTTTATGTATTGTATTGTTTAGAACCACGAAATAACGATAAACACGGTTATACATTTTGAATTTGTTCTGCTGCCCGTGGCCGTGTACAGCCCATATCCTGCGTAAAGCTAGTGAGACTAAATTTTCTGCTAAGTTGAAAGTTCAAGTAATCGGGATAGTTTCTACAGCTACAGTCTTTTGCGTCTAGATCCTCCTTGCCTAGTAATACTGAAAATTATTCTACCTTTCTTTCATAAAAACACTGAACATCAGGTTTGTGGTTCACCTCCGCAACTCAGAATACCCACAGGCTTTCGACTGTCAATACAACGAAACACTTTCTCCGCGGCTATCCCAATCTCCAAAACAAGCTTGCGATCCAGTTTCTTCGTAGCAAAGAGCTCTTAACTTTGGAATGAAATGCCACCAGAGGTTCGTTCACTAGACCAATCATCTGCTTTTAAGTAGGTGGACGAGTTCTTTGTAGTGCCTAAAGTAATCTATAATATCAACCCTTACATCAAAAAAAGGTGGGGTCTATAAAATTGGCCTAGGTTTCTTATGAACTTTGCACCTTTACCCAATTATTTACAGCTGGAACCCCTCCCCACAGGCTGCCGCTTTTCTTTCGACTTTCTTCCAGGTTAGTTTTGTCGTTCGGATTTTCTTAAGTGTCGACCACCAAAGGAATTTTCAAGTCACCCGGCCGCTCAGTATGCAGCAAAATTATTCTAATTCCCCTTGATTGGCGGTCACCAAATTACTGGCATCTTGAATCATATTACCGCGGAAATTAGCGAATTACAGACGGACTCCATTAACGGACTACTGGCATTATCCTCCCAATCAATGCCCAAAACTTCCCCGGGATGTGCTATTGATACCTGCTTCATCAGTCCAGAGACGTCACTTAGCTTTACCTACTGGCACAACCCCTACGCAAGTCGATAAGGAAAAACCACGAGTAAACCAGGAAAATGAGCTTTTCTTATTTTCCTTCTTCTGACACATCATCTCAGCCAGCACCACAGCGGTTACTGTCGTGGCCTCGTTCCTCTTTTATCTAGCCAGAGAGAAGCCACAAGTAACGGCAGTCGTTGGCCGGTTGACCGCTGTTTCGTTCCGCGAAGGGGAGGCACGAAGGCGTGATCCTCCGTGAAGTAAATTTTTCAACCCTCGGTCCGATCAGATTCGTCGCTGGCTAATCACATGCTCGCCATTCTGGGGGTTACTTTACTTGATAATTAAGAAAGAGGACTGGAACAGTGTACTATGAATCAGGGTGAAGTTACCTAAACCGGGGCCATCACCCTTCCCACAGCGGGCAGCCCCTAACCCCTTAGCGCACTTACTTTCGACCCAGTAAAGAACAAATAGCCACCCAGTAACTAATATGCCCATGCCCTAATGATACATATGTGCTCATTAGAGGATGAATTCCAGTTTTCGTTGTCACTTTTATTATCATACGGCGTACAATACAAATTTTACTTGCCAACCAACTCGTCAAGGTCGAGATCATGGTTTCCTGTTCGTCTCTGGAGAACTGAAGGGAAGGTTAATGAGCAACGTTGCATCGGAAAGATTATACTCACTGTACTGTCCGATCTCCTGTAATTCTTCGCTGTCCCAAGTATCCACCTTCGAACACCCCTGTTCATTTCTTTACTCTGGAAATCTCCTGGTGGGGACATGTTTTTATTGCGGCTGCTCATTAGATTGTATCGCCCAACTTACCCAACACGAGGTCACATATATTTGATCTTGAGAAGAAGTACCTTCCTTGCATCCCAGAGTAGTTGATGCGGGTTTACTACGCTCTCTCTATTATCCACATCATTACGGCGCGAATGAATGTGCTGATACTCGTCACCCTGGAGCCAGAAAAAAATCTGTTCCTATGATAGTGATAACGATGTTGTTGAGAATGCAATGGATCAGTGGCCACTCACCAAATCTGCTTGAACCCTGGCGTTTGAAATACCTGCGTTTACCTCTAGCAACTGTTTGAGTGAAATCACTGGAGACTTGTGAGTTGGTATTGGTGGTTCTAAACCCTTAAGGGTGCTAAACTGCTGCATCGTCTCTTGCAGCTTCCACATTATCAGAGCATCTCTGGACTCAGTAGCATGTGCCAGTCTGCTGAGCTAGTAAATCGTTTGATGGTACAGAGGCTGCAGTTGTTCCTTTTGGTGTTCTGCAGAATATCTTCCGGTGGAAATGCAGAATGCTGAAAGCTGTTGTTAAGTAACAGAAATTACGTTATTTTACTTACTCGCTACACACGATTCGGACTTGGTATATTGAACGCTGGCAAAAAACAGGTCTGCCCTGCTTTCATTTTTGTCAGCAATGTGCATCGCTGAGGTAAGTACTTACCGGAGGCAACGGAGCCCGTGGTTATCTGATCGACTGAATGGTCAAGCTTATTCTGTACCACAGACGTTGGCGTCCTCAGCACATCTAAGGCATGAATTAAGCACCGTGTTTTTCATTTGGTATTTTTCTGTCGCGTTTTCCCTGTTCTCATTTCCCTCTTTGGAGGATAGGTGATGTGAACACCTCCTACAAGTATTCAATAACCGTCACTGACAAAAGGTAACTTGCGGTATTCGTTTCCAGGGTAAACCCATGTTTATCATGCCGTCACCGAACTGCAGCCTGTCATCCATATATGGACGTTGTACTTCTCAGGCCAAGACAAATTTGGCTGAGGGAGGCCCACTTCAGTCAGATGAAGCTAACCTGTGTGGGCAGTGATGCGAACTGGGGGCCGTTATGCATTTGCCTATAAAGGCTCGTGACTTGGTAACATCCAGTAAAATTTGTTGTCTGAGATGCATAGTATTTATGCACTTTTGTGATCAAGTGACAACCACAACCTGAAGATCAATCTCCCATCTTCGTTGATGTAATCTATGAGGATAACGACAGAAAAGAGTAAAGCCGTCTCAACAGAAAGAGAGAAAAGTATTAGATGAGGGAGAATTCAAGAGCGCATCAATCCTTCATTTTAAAGAAGTGATACAAACGATAAATACAATGAAATACGATGAGCGCATCGTATTTAAAACCCACCTTATAGCGATAGCAGTTAGAGCCGTGTTAGAAAAAAGTTTCAAAATGGAAGCAGTGTCAGCATCTAGAGGAAAAAGAGAAATAAACGAAATTGCTCACATTCCTAAACTTGCAATATCCAATCAAGTAGCCTCTTTAACCCACCCCATGGACCCAATGAATTAATCCCGTTCTACTTTAGCAATAATAGCTGTGTCCAGGAGTACGTTTAAAAGTTTGCCTTGCGTCATAAACAGCAAGGTTTCGACCCTCCGGAATTCCACACGAGGTTTGATTTTTGGCTGTTCCACCGTTCCAGAGAATGATGACTCGGATAATCGCCGATGTACATGAGAACAGACGTTTGTACTTCCTCTCGTGCTTCATTTTACTTGATATAAAAAACTCAAAGGGAGATGTTTCAAAATCATCTTATTTACCATTCTTGCAAACAATTGCCAAATGTATAAGTGAACGAACGTTCATTGTCATTTCTTGAACACCATACATCTAACGATAAGTCAGCACAAAAGGAGGCAACATTTGTTCTGCCGCTTTTACCTTCTCTTCGTTGCTATCCGAAACTAACACAACAACGGCCTTCGGTAAGGTAAGAAACGGGTTTTGTTGAGAACTTTTGTTTTAAGCTCTGTATCTTATAAGTATAACAAAAACTGTCCATATTCTGTAGCTTTCCACGTCTTGTGCACGTCCAGACCATGATGTTTTATACGAAATTTTCGAGAAAGTTGTGGCCATAGTCGCAGACCATCCGTAGTTAATCTTTGTATAGCCGTCTTGCAGACATGAACACCGCACAATTTCGAGCCTCAGCTCATATTCGGGTGAGATGACGAGGGCTATTCGAGCAAAAGCAGCCTATAAGGAACTATTTTATCATGTCATAAGGTAAAAAATGAAAAGGTAATTTACTGCCATCTGCGGATCTATCCTCTTTGTGTGCTGAATCTGAACAGTGGGCTATCTTTATTAGGGAAACAAACCTTATGTAGATAATCTACTCTCTGCTACGTGCACTTATCGTAACTCCCGTATCCAGAGCGGGTATCCTTTCTTTTGACGAAGGGATGAGAGGGATGGTTCCAAAACGCGGCGGCCTGCTCTTTTCGCTTGCGGTCTTCTGCACCGCGGAGTCTCACTTCGTGCCGAAGTAGGCTCCTGATTTCTGTCACCCTTGGCTGTAAATAATCGTTGGCTTTCTCTGGTTGTCTGGTTCCAGAATAAACGCCTATGAGAAACGTTGTTGCCCTTGTGGGTTTTACCAGCCTGCACGGGGCCGTTCACTTCAGTGCGTTGGAAGATGCAAACAGTTGCATTCCTTCAACTTACAACCGAATGGTGACTTCCTGTGGTTTGCCAGACGGAAGTTTTGGGTGAGTTTCATCAGAGCATTCTCCGGTTTAAGTTGATAATATTTGCCTATAGACAGGTGCAGTATGCTTGTGGTCCTAAAAGTGCCGAACCAGGTCCTCGAGTCCATAGGTGATTGTTGGAATATAGGCCGCAGTATACTGATAAGCCTGCTGAAGTCCGCCGGGCGACTTTTTGATTGCACGCAGCACTCTCTTTGTAATCGTTCAGTTGCCTCTGAATTAGGGTCGCCTGCCGCCAGATCTGACAGTGTTGCTAATGGCCAGAAATAATCGTATCACCACCTTCATTTTTAGTTGGTATCAGGTTTGTAGTCTGTGTATTTCCCGTTTTTACTACAGCCGAAACACTTTTCTTACACCCGTCCGACTGTTTCACAGTTTGACTGAAAAGTCATTGCAAGTAAAGCTGGGTTTGACGACATTGGGATGCACGCCTAGCAACCGAACTTGGTGGGACATAACTGAACCCAAACATGGTTAATCCCATGAAAATACATCAAAGGTAGAATGGCACGCAATTTCCACCAATTACATATCGAGTGACTGTCGGAGCCGTACGTGTGCGAGTTGCTCACTATCACACAACCATGACCAGCGGGAAAGCACTGTTCACTTTTGCCGGCAGACACCGAAATTGCAAGATGTATGTCATGTCTATGATTTGGTAAGAGATACTTGGGTGTGGGGACTGTTTATCAAAGGAGGATTTCATCGCACGGTTGGGGGGAAGATAAGTGCATTTGCAATGTGGTCGAACCTACTGAGAAAAAAGTGCCTCACAGGAGGTTCCTTCAGATTGATGTAGACCCACAAATACTGATGCTAACAAGCAATCTGCTGTCAAACTGAACCAAACGATGAATTTTATGTAGTTTTTGTAAATTCTTTTCAATGGTTGCTTTCATTGTCTCCCTTGTACTTCAGTAGGTGGAAAATGCTCCGCAACAAGAAAGCAAAGGATACAAAATGGCTGCCTAAATTTGTCCTAACTGCCGAATCCTAGTTTTTATAATGTAATTCCCTCTTCATGGAGTCGGGCCTTTTAGAGAGACCGGGAACTGACTCCACTAGATAACGTATACGAAGTTTTGCAAAACTATTCATTCGAACAAGTATTAGTTTTTGGTAAGTTATAGGTTTTTCTGAATGTTCACAACAAGTTTAACAAGGTTTGTCCCTCAAAGGAGAGAATATGTTGGGAAAGTTCCACCCGCCACATTGTAATAAATGTTCAAAGGTCGGTTTAATTGCTATATTGGCAAATGGGTCTATCTAACGGACTTCTCTGTAATATGTTGTGGATAAGAGGTGGCCACACGTTGAGTACGGCTTCTGTCATGCCGAATGCACTTTCCATCTCCAAAGACTGAGGCACATGAGATTTGGTGGCAAAATCAATCAAGTTCTTATGTGTCGTTGACGGTGACACTGTACGGTTTTATTGTAACGTACATCAACAGTATAAACACGTGAATTCGCATGAGTGGCAAGGGTGATTCAGCTATCGTTATATTCCTCGAAGCTCTGCTACTATTCTTACTTTTTCCGTGCTGTAAGTTTTCAGTTTACAAACACCTGGGTTCCAGTCACTAGTATGGACCTGCACACAGAGAGCAGAAAATACTTCAGGACTTAGAAAATAGCTTCATTTTAAGATTTAATATTTATTCTTCTTAATATTATTGAGAAACCAAGGGGACTGACTTCAGTGGGACAGGAGGAGTGATATTCTGGACAGTTCTTGTGGGTAAAGTTCAAACAGATAACGTACAACGGGGACAGTAGATTGTTCCCTATGAACGAGCACAGCTAAGCCAGAGACAAACACGTACTTCTGATGGCAAACGGTCGACCTTAGGTTCCGCTGAGTGGTAAAGTACTTCAGACGGAATATGAATACCAGTTTGTGGACTGGGGAACAACAAAAAGAGACAACCGACTACTCGATTCCGACACCCATTTTCTAGCTAGTGAGCACAATGTGATTAATGCTATCTCATTTGGAGCGGTTGTGTTTGACCCAAGCCCAACCAACGGAATAATAAGTCATCTTTAAAAATTAGAACACTTTTTATTAAACCTCTTTTCCACTAGATGTGTGGTTAGCTTATTTATTTGTGGCAGCAGAAACAGAATTATTTATCATTCTTTTGGTGACCGGAGTATCATAAACATCGTGCTAGGTTCAATAGAGATCGTCATGAACTTGAAAGTCCAGCCAAAAGACAAGACAGAAGGATTATCCTTCCCTGCAACCATTTTCATCTTGATCCGGTGGGCAGATGGGATCTGCTGCGAGATCCTGGATGCACACTTTTGCCTATGCGCGAGCACCATGGAGCCCGTTTTTCACTGTAGAAAAGGTGGAATATAGGACAAGCCTCATGACGGTTACCAGCTCTGATATCTCTGCTATAGTTATCCAAGTGTGAGTAGAGGTGAAAAGGTATTGCTTTACCTCCTTCAGCTGTCACCTCCTCAAGTCTACCAATGGGGAAGGAACTGCGATTAGCTCACCTCTTCAGAATTACGGGTATACCGGCTGCCGTGATGATGTTGGTGAGTTTGCTTGCACACCAACACCACAGTCGCAGGTGGACCACCAAAATAATGGTAGAGCATAAGAACGTCTTTTTTAGTAGAGGACTTTTGTCACTAGACTCGTCCGAACACAACATTCACCCTGGCTCCACGTGGATGTTTGGCTTTTTCCATCATCTACCTGGTTGCTCTTCAGTATCAGGCCCGGGGGAGCTGAGAACGGGGAAATATTTCACGTTATGGGGAGAAGCTGGACTCGTGTGTATCTGAGTCACGTTTTCTGCATTACGACTGCCATTTCAATGCACATGAAAAGCTACGATCATTCGGTATGTGTGCTTGTGACTGTGTGTAAGGGGTTTACGATGTCACAGATGCATCCGCTTTTGAGGACATGTATGTCCAGGGGTGACTCGGGGCTAAAATGAAGAATGATGGTGATATTTGCCCGATAAGAAACAAAATCTTAATGCCATTCCATGTTCGATCCCACAAGGGTCTGTGGTTGAAATCAGACACGATGTTTGAATGATACGAGGCACAACCTTAGTACTATTTCGTTTGCGCTTAGCCCCTGCAGGGGCTATGAAGTAGTTCGAATCTGACTAATGCACGCCGATAGTAAGAAACAGAGGTAGAATAATTCGATGAAGCAGTGCACATCGCTATCAGCTAAGGCAGTACACTTCAACTTACAATAGAATTATTCAGTGAACTGTAAAATTGATAGACTTTGCAGTTAATCGATGAACAAAATTAGTCTACCGAGGACTCACCTACAATTGAGGCGTAGCATTTTAGGACAGTTTAAGTAGCGAACGGTGAAGAAAGTTAGTGAGAAATCCCAGGCTGTGAGGCAGTATTCATGAATTATTAGAAACGTACCCAGACAGCAGTTTTGTTAGTTACCCACGTCATGCCAATGAGATGTTGAGCATTCAAGAAAAAAAAATGAAGCGCATTTAACTGAAGCATTATTTTTCATTGAGGTAGGCGCTTTCATTCACTTAAGTTAGCTTGTGAATGTTTATCTTTTGAAAACAATTTCTGGTCGGTATTGTAATACTTCATAACTCGTGTTATTTACTGCGATACCAAACACTCCTTGTCAGTGGCAGACTGTCAGTAGTAGTTGGGTTTATCCAATGCAGTCCAAAACAAAACACTAAGGGCTTGTAAGGTTGGTAAGATCTTACATCTCGGTTTCCTCAGTAAACGCGTGCTTCGGTCCTTTGTACTGCGGGGACTACTTTCACGTTACTTTAATGCTCGGCACTATGAGAATGTGTCAACCAGAACGGTATATTTTACGACACGTGAGAACGAGAAGACGATTGGGAGAGATAGTGGTTAGCGTGTACTTGGGAGCGTGCGTGAGAGCATGCGCAAGAGCAACGGTCAAATGGCAACCGCTCTTGGTAGTCAGCGTTCAGTTAAAAGATAAACTTGGTAAAATTATGAACGAAGATGGCCACCGCTACTGGCTACATAGTCCGAATAGTCCCACCGTCATGGTCGCATTAAAAACAAAAAGCTGGAGAGCTAACAGTTGATTTTACTAAATCCAACACGTGCCCTTTCAAGTCGTAGGTGTGAGGGGACACCGGAATGCTTTAGCCGCTGGCTGGAGTAAGGGTCACTATTGTGGAGATGGAAAGGGAGGTTGTGGGGGGGGCCCATTTGGTGTGCGCGCTGTATTGAGGGTTTCGGGTTCGGATCGGACAGAACACCGAGAATAAAATGTCGATTACTACTCGTGAAGGTGGCGTTATAATCCACAGGACGTGCCTGGGAAATAGGTTGTTTATTGCAAATAGCTTATTCAAACATCGACAAAACAAACCAAACTTTATAAACATGCTAGTTTTCAAAGTCGCCTTCCTCTTCACCTGAAGACCATCACCAACCGACGGAGAAGCAATCGTGTGGTTCGCCTGTTGTTGTTCACCTTATTGCGTTCAGTCTCTTGGGCATAGCTGCGTGGGTAATCCACGACGGACCATAGTTCGGTTTTCAGCAACCAGCAACTTGCCAAGTGGTATATACACTCACCACGGTGAGAGCGAGACCCTTATCATAACTCGCATTCGATTGGGACACTCCTGCTTAACAATCCCCATTTCTGAATCCTCATCATTCACAGCTGGCACAAGGGCAAGACCTTTGCTTCTCATTCACTCTTTTCCAAGATTTCGACGGCCTGTCTCCAGTTCACTAGTGTGCCACTTGGATCCAAATTGAACCGTTCCCTCGTCCACTTCATAATGCTATTCACTGATGAATGAATCATGCAAAGCCCCATGGATCCCGTTAGACTTACCGGAACTGTCATCTACTCTAACTCGGAATATTCAAAATGATGAACCCACTCCACAAAGAGACCAACAACTTAATGGTAAGCTGTCCAAAGTCCGTCCACCGGTGTCACCAATCGACTACTTTCCCGATGTTTCACACCAAACTGTATCCAACGCCTACAGGCAATTTGTAATCTTCCCTTTCTTAGGGAGTTATGCGCAATGTCTGCTTGCATCACTTCAACTTGCCTGCTTGGTGAAAATGAGTAAGCTTTCGTCACTAATAATGTGTATCATCCTCGCTTGCCTGCATATTCAGCACTATATTTCTTCACTCCTTTCATCAGTTTTATCACCGTTCAGTCACCGATTTCTAAAACGACTTGCATTTACCGCGCTGATTAAGGTTTATTCACTTCGTTCATGCTCTACTCAGATTTGTTCGACTGTCTGTCTGGTTTGCGCCTCGCTCCTTCAAAATTCATGAATAATTTTAACTATTGAGTAAATTTTTACCTTTTAATCATGCTCGTACGCGTACACCTCAACCGAAGTCGAGAAATACTTTACTGCCATAAGCATAATGTTGAAGTCGGTGCAGGGAGCAACAACAGCCAAGCAACACACATAACAGAAAATGTTTGAAAAACAAACGTATGCATGTGAGTGAGGGGGGATGAAGGAAGCTCAGCGAAGAGCAGAAGAGATTAATATCCCGGAAACCGGGTAAGTCGTGTCAGGGGAAGGGCCCACCCAGGCTGGTGGAACACGGCAAAGCCAGAGGATTCCTGCATGAACAAGACGGCCCTTGATCACTTCACCAGAAGCAATAAATTGGAGCGGGGTGACAAGCTCGGGTAAACACACGAGTAGAATAAAAAAGGTAGGACCTCGGGATGATGCGATGAATAGTCCAATAAATCGACGGATTTTGGGCGGCTTCTTGAAATGCAGCACCACTGTGGGAGTTAACGAAGAAAAAGAGTGTCACTGAATCTATACCACATACCCGGGAACCTCTACTGGTGAGGCTACAATAATTTGTGTCTTTAGGGCCGAAAGCTGTAAACCCGCTTGCAGGTGCAGGTAACGAACCAAGGACACTCTCAGATTGAAAGTTCTGTTCTTCCAAGGGGACGTTCGGCCTATCGTGTTTGACGTTGATATAATCTACATGTGTGCCTTGAGTTCTACCCCTTTTGGAGGCAACGCTTTTATTATTGTCACGGCTTTTTCCACTTCTCGAAGGATAAGAGCCTGTAGCTGCTGTTTTCTCTCCGCCTTTGACCGGTTTCTGGTCGTCCAAGATGGAACTTGCATAATCTCCAGTTGATTCGGAAGCCCGAGGCTGTTTAAAACCCACGGCAGGCGATAAAGGTGACTGTTCGTTCCTATTCTTTTCAGCAGCCTTGGTAGCTCTGTTGGGGTCTGTAGCTGCTTATGTAACAGGATTAGCCGTTACACCTGGAGGTAGGTTTGAAGAGTCCGCGGGAGTTAGTTGACTGAGATCATCGGACACGGATAATTCGTAGAGAGCGAGAATAAACAGAGGCGGTGGTGGTATGTCATCGGTCAACCGGGTCTCTTTCATGCTACTTCGGCCGAGGAAAAATGCATTGAGGCCTGAATTTGTTCCAACAGTTTGCTTGAAGTGCAATTCAAAAGTTAAGACACAAGATGGACCTCTTCGGAAGGCACACGCGGGCGGAAAACTTTGGACTACGGACGACGCCAAATTTGAGGAAATCGAAAATTGCGATGGTCGGCATTACTTTCTTGAATCTGACTCGAGTAGGATTTCACGGATTTTCTATGATCCCAACCAGGTGATCGACAATACCTTCACCTGGTAAAGTGGGATGGCCTACCAGTTCGTTGTGGCGACCAGGCTTACGTATTGGGGATTCGTAAGGCGAGTTGCTGCATGAGGCACACCACACCTAGCGGTGCACGGGGAAAACCCTGTTCAGATTTTTGAAGCCGGCGAAAAGTAGATGAAAAAACTTTGTTCCATCCATCAACATTCGATTGATTTATTGATAATTGTATATTTCTTGATCGTGGTTGGGACACAAGCACAAGGCAAGATCAGAGAATAAAGCAGTAAATAACAGTGTGAGGTATTCATAAATTTGGAATTTAAGAACCACACAGTAACCGAAATAAAACGGTAAATCCGTGTAGTGTTTGAGTGTACCAAAGTAGAGAGGGTTGACCCGGGAATTGTTAACCTGTTACGAATTTGGTGAGGGCTCTGTGGGTAGCTGGACAAACGTGTGAATGATGATATAAGCGGTACTGGAGAGTGTTAAAAAGTGCAGTGATCTTAAGGACCAGTAAAGCAATAGACGTCGGAGACCACAACGTAGACAGAGAGTTGAGGCAAAAGTAATATACAGTATACCTTATGGATGCCGAAAACTGGTTGCGATGAGTCACGGCGACCAGAAAAAGATGCGAGGGCGTACTAACTGGATGTTTGTATGATCACTAACGAGTAACTAGGTGGGAGAGTTATCAAAACACGCAGTTAAAAGTAAAATGCGCATGGGGTTATCAAAGTGCAGTCAGAGATGCTAGCGAAATATGGAAGATTGGTCCAGCTTTGGGCACATAATTGTCAAGGGAGCCCGTGCAACAAATGCAAGTGAGTCAAGTGTGAAAATAAGACAGACCTTCTTGTGCAGGTGATTTCAGTGCCATATGGAAAGTCACCTGAAGGCGAAAAGCTTCACGAGGAATGCAGTGCACTCCTAAGGAGTACGGATGGTGTATTGACGTAGAACGGACTTTTAAAGAGGAGCCGTCGGAGTAGTAGGCTCATGGAGACAAACGCTACTGGTGCAGCTAAGCTGAATTGGGAAGAGTGTAAAGATAAATTTTTCTGTATATGTGATAAAGAGAAATAGTAACCAAATTCCTGTTGGCTACAGATGGCTGGCGTTTTGTTTCATAAACACCGTGGCTGCGGGTGATGGCAGGTAAAATGGCGAGGGTAGCAGGCAAAAACGACTAGGTTGACGAAGTGGGCAGATTAGGTTGGAAAAGCAGCGGCGAGGGCTGGGTTCCGGTCATTGGTTTCGTACTGCAACGCGGGATAAATTGAGCTGTTGGAATGAAGTACTGAAAAATAGATGATGAGCGGCTGTGGGGTGACGAGTAGTATCAGGAATCAACTCTGCGATCCTGTGAGACTTTCATGAGGGATGGCTGTTCCGGCTATGGGATTATGATCACCGGTCAGCCGTGTGCGGTGCCCCGTATAACGTCAGCAGCCGAGAGTATGGGTTCAAACCATTGTCAATCCCACTTATCAAATCGTCTGGCCCGGGAGTAACTTCAAGTTGGCCGATGGCTACCCAAGTAACCAGTGCGATCTCAAAGGAATCAGGAGTGCGGCAGTCTGGAAAGTGTTCCAACTGCAGGTTAGGGTTATCTTTTCTATTAGAAACCAGACGATGAACATTTTGTTATTTGACGGCTAGAGGGCAGATCTATGGGTGATCAGAGGAAGGAGGCTGGTAGTATTTTAGAGTAGTTGGGTGATAGTAGAGATCCCGGGAGATGTCAAGCGAAGGCTTAGCCGGGGTGCAAAACAAGTTGGTAAGTGGCGGATGATGAGAGCGGGCCCACTTGGGAACCAGGAATAAAACAACAGAAGAGGGTGGGATCAGGAGGAAGAATGGGAATAAAGGAAGATAGCAGTCTGGTCGGTGCACCAGCTGTGGTCGAGGAGGGTAAACAGTGAAAACGAAAGAAAGTACTCGGTGTTAAAATGAGGCTTTTTATGTGAGGGCAAACGTGCTGGTATTCCATGGGGTCATGAGAAATCAGAAGTATACGGATTTCTGTTGAAATGGGGTCTTAACCTACCATGGACAAATGCGCACACCAGCGAGTCTTGGTTGCTGAAGAATAGTAATCTGCTTGCCAGGACTCGAGTATACGAGTACGTGCAAGAAAAGCACGATGGGGCCGCTGAGTTAAAGCCAGAGATAGGAGAATTAGGTGGAGGCGAGAAACTTTCATTAAACGACAAAACGGTTCTTTTGAGGGAGATAGTGTGGGTAGATATTTCTTTTGGGTAACTGAGTCAGCAACGTAGCAGACACGTCATCTCTGACTCTGGACATCACCGTTAGTGCATGGGCTCTAGGGGAACACGGAAAAAAGTGAAGATGTGGATGGTAAAATTTAAAAACGCGATTTTTACTATCCTCTGTCCGGGAACCAATACTGGCGAGGCTTAGCCGATAGCCGTGAACCGTAGGCATGTCAGTACCGGGGTATCGTCAGAACAGAGGCAGCATAGTATGGCTATTCCAACCATGTATTGACTATTGCTTTGGGCATCGGCAATCTGGTTAAGGGTCCTGCAAGAAAACCAAAAATGGTTGAAAATGAGAAAGGCAGGGTCGGCAAGCACATGTGGAGAGCTTGGGCGGCGTGCTACCATCCCGTGCTGGTTCAGACAAAAAGAACCGACTACCTCAGAAGCTTTGGGTTGACCATATGTAGGGTCGGGTCCAGGCTGTTATCAGAAGGGGGCAGATAGCAGTAGCCCAAGAACTGCATGTATCTTTGAGGTTGCAAGGCGCGAGGGCCCCATGCGATGTCAGCGGACCTGTGCTGCACCTCGTCGGTTTGCGTGCTGTTATCGGTTTAGTTTCCACTAAGCTATCTAAGGTGATATTAGGAATGACGGCTCCCAGGAGTATCCCCACAAATCAAAATAATTCGGGTTTTTTTCTGAACAATAAACTCATAGGCAACCAGCTAATCTACAAAACGTTGTTAAAATAGTTTCCCAACTGCCGGTGTAAGATAGTTGAGTGTTCCCCATTATCAGCAAGCTCACTTCAATCCTATAAAAATACTTTTCCAAAGAATGCCTAAAGCGACTTCCGTCCGCCTTCACCACCAAGTGACAAGCCGTCTTCAGTAAGCGAGCACTAAACGCCCCCAACTCCTCACATCTTTGGTACCTTGCTCGGTACCACTAGCTGATATCCACAGTGATGCTGGTATCAAATTTAGGGCACTAGAACGAAACCTATAACCTTTGGAAAGACAGTTACGTACCATGGATAATGCTCTGACCGAGTGGTCACCGCTAGCGTTTATTGTGGATCCTCAAAAATACCCGAACACCCAAAGTTTACCAACGGCCGGTCGCTTTCTGGACCCAATTGCCTCTGAAGTCCTGCAAAGAACTAGAAGTTCCAAGAATGCTGTGGTCTTTAATATTCCGGACCGCCTTCCGCTTTCCTCGATTAAACAATCGTTGTTTCTAGCCTGTGGTATGTCACACCACGAGTGCGGCTGCGTACGACTAAGAAAAAAGTCACAGCGGTATGTGTGTCCACTTCTGTTTCAGTTCCTTGAGGAAAACGTTGCTACGGAATTCATCAGAAAGAGAGAGGCTATCGCCAGAGCCACCCCATTCAAAAGCATAAAAATTGTTGCCGACAAGACCCCATTGCAGGGGAAGTCCTGAAGTCGGTAATCGGCAATCTCTCATCGTCACAATCTCCTGATCCAGGGCCGCCCAACTCCCCCTCAACAACCCACCACAGTTGAAAAATTCACATGCGCACCGTCGACCAATGCACCACCAGTGGATGTAGACCTCGATATATCCCGCTCGTCGCCAACTCTTCAGCGCCCATACAAACGGCTCCACATTACAACCCAATCTCCACCATTACCTATAGGACGCACCGAAAGCCATGCGATAAAATCACCTCTCAAAGACAGCTATCGCTCAGCTATTGGCTTGTCTTCCAAGCAAGCTGAGAAAGTGATTGCTTCCAACTCACCACCCGGTACCAACGAATCAGCAACAAAATCGTCCCCAACGAAATCGAGCATAGCCTCTTCCCCCGCCCCTTTTGCTTCCCGTGGCCTGGATCATCTCAGGATCCACATCACCAAGCCCCAAATTTGCTTCATAAACCAGCCTGAGGCCTCTTGCGTAAGCTCCAAAAATGTTTTAACCCAACCCTTTTCACCACCGCCACACCCACCGAAACTCCCCGGTCCCTCTTTCAGTATTCCACCTGTGCACCTAAGTAAACATCTAAAGACCCATGTAGCCAACCTCAACGTGGTGCGACCATCTACTCGCGTGTCACCTTCGTCCTGTCTACCGATGCCCCAGCATATTGCAAATTTGCCCCTGCTCATACCACCACCACCTTTGTCACCACAATTCAAACCTTCTCACTTTTCAGTACAGCACGCACAGCTTTCGTTGTACTCTCTCAATGTTTCACCCTGTCGAATTCAATTACCAGACCTTCCTTTGAGCGTCTCACCCCACTGCAGCCCCTACATGTACCCCAGCAACTTACCTACCTCAATCCGACAGCGGAAGTATACCGTCAACCACCCGTTCGAATCGGGCTCCCACTTTACCCAAACAACCGGTGGTACATCTCACGGCTACTCAGTACCGACGCAAAATACCAATTTTTTCATTATATACCCTGGGCGAAACATGGTTCCATACCATAGCTCTATCCCAGAATATTCGTCCTCGCTTGTTCCCCAGTAGCTGTATAACCATCAGTCCATCAACTCGTATTTCATCCACAAACCGAGGCCCGGCCTCTATAATTGCAGACGATACTTCTCATTTCCATCCACTCCACTTCGCTTCAGAATCCCACACTCATCCTTGTCGAAGCTCCCCTTGCCTTCTTCGCTGATCCTGCGGCGGCCGGCCACTCCACTTGCTCCCAATCGAACTCAGAAATCACCAAATTCGATCGTACTGCCTGTCCTACCAGCACTCTCCCAACCCTTACTGGTCATTCTGATACTGACCAAACGCCCCTCTGTTGGTCCTCGACTTACACACGCAGTGATCTACCCAGGACTGTCCCATCCACCTCACCTGTACCAGGACTAGCAACGCCACTACCTCTACTTCCTCCAACCCTAACGCTGGCACAGCTGCCCGTTGATGCAGTACAAGGAAGCACAACGAGTATGTCTGTTTTCGTCATCAATATTCGCTCATCACCAGCAAAAATTCACCTTCTTCTTGCCCGGGTCCTGGTGTTTAGCTACGATTTCATCCCCATCACGGAAACGTGGCCTAACGCAAACACGCCCAACTTAGACTTCACAATATCCGGTTAGAAGGCTTTCAGCAACTCTAGAATACATTGTCGAGGAGGGGTTGCCTACTATACTGCAGAGAATCTTTTCTTGTTTCTTTAATGCAACACCCAGTTCTCGACGCGGTTGATGACTCAGTCTGAGTAACAGTTAAACTGCAGTCACAGGAACTCTTGCTTGGATGCATTTATCGATCGTCTGAATCAACCGGGGACAATATTGTACCTATTATTGACGCTTTCCACTTTGCCTTTACTTACCCCATTGATAAAAAGTTGATTGCAGGTGATTTCAACTCTCCAGGAGTGTGTTGGTCATCGCACTCTGGCCCACGAAGTTATCAGAATTTCGTTACCTGTACACACCTCGGTGGTTGGACTCAACAAATTCAATCACCTACTAGAGGAAACAACACTCTAGATCTTCCGTTTTCTCAAGGGCTTAATGAAGTAACCACCTCTGTAGGAGATAGCTTCCCCAGGTGTGACTACGGGGCCGTCTCGTGAGCATTCTCTGTACCAAAAATTGTTATTTCTTCCATACCGTCCGCCGGACCATATCACTTAGCTCACTGGAGCAGCCCTCCAAACATATTCAGATCTCAAAATTGGAAGATATCGTTTCTTTCGCCCGGTCTTCAGGTGGCAGCAGATCAGCTTTATTCTATACTCAATCAGTCTTCAAACAACCCCAACTATGCCACCACTGACGAATTCTAGAACAAACAGACTCTCGCGAATGAAATCTAAACTCTCTAAACTTCAACGACTTGCACTCAAAGCCCGGGAATTTTCGGTATATATCCAAATGGACCGACTGTCAGCAAAAATCAAATCACATACTGAACTCATGCTCACTCAGCAAGAATCAAAAGCATTGTGCCACCCCAAGAAGACGGAAATCCTGAGTAGGTTGATGAGAACAAGAAACCCCCAACCCCGCAAGATTATACCTTTCATCCACGTTGACAACTCCCATCTGGATAAACCGGAGGAAATAGCTGAAGCATCCAACAAGTCTTTCACTTTAGCCCTAAAGGCCAGTGTTTCCACTCCTGGAATACACTGTTCATGTTTACCCAGTGAGACTCTGTCGACAGTTTTATTTCACCCCAACGACATTTCTCCACTTTTAGTCTCTATGAAACCATTTTACCGCCCACGTCCGAACGGCATTCCGCCGGCTGCTTTCAATCTGAGGGTCCAGACATTCCCATCCTTCTATCTAATTTCTTAACCTGTCTATGAAATTTAGCTCGTTCCCTAATCAATGGAAAACCTCTACAAATTTCCCCTTGCACAAAAAGGGCTCTGTTCATGTTCTCGAGAATTATCGTCCTATTAATCATACTCCGATTATCTCCAGAATCATGGAGAAGCTCATAGAAAATAAGATAATGGCCCACCTTTTAACAAATAACTTTTCAGTGTGGGCCAACACGGTTTCCTGAAAAACCGTTCGTGCTCTACTTGTCAAGGTAACTTCTTGAACTCAGCCACGGAGGCTGCTGACAAAGGCATGTCCATGATTATTATCCTGCTTGATATGAAGAAGGCTTTCGACCGAGTCTCACACTAGGCTCCTATCACGGGCCCAATCTTACGGCCTCACGGACCCGTTACTCGGTTGGTTGGATTCTTATTTCTCCGACCGTCATCAGTTGGTTCAGATTGATGGTTCCGTCTCCAAACCCAAACCTGTCACCAGTGGAGTCATTCAGGGCAGCATTTTAGGTCTACTACTCTTCCTCATTTACATAAGTGATGTTTTCAGTGTCGTTCGCCATGGCAGTCTATACCTCTTCGCGGGCGACATCCTAATCTGGTGTAGTTTTCATTCTAGTCAACTTAGTACAGTTATCAGTGATATACGGCAATATTCACCATTCACGCTTCTTAAAAGCACACCACATTCCTGGCGAGGGTTTCTGCCTCCATGTGATTTTCTATATAATATCGCAATTACCTATACCGAAAAGCCAATCTGATTATCCCATTCGGCTCACTGCATTTGTATCACAGGCACCCCCCACAATGAGTTATCCAATGGATGGTCAATCTTCTCTATATCCTACAAAGTATCTCCGACTGCACTTTTATAACACCATTTTAACTCTATTTTTAATCTTCTTTTGGTAACACTCTCAACCAGTCTCTCAATACTGATTCCTCATATATCTAGTTGGTGCCACACCGCGACTCCTTCTACACTTCCCGACTCTTCTTTAAATCTCTTTCACTCCACTGCTCTCTCTCTATTTTCATCGACTGCTTACCAAATTCCGTAGATCGCCGTGATCCATTCTGGATTACCGGATCCGTCGTAGACAGCTGTCGGCATTCATAAGGCAAGTTGTGTATTATTCTTGCCCCAACTCCCTGTTCATGTTGTGATGTCCGACACCAGTTGCTTTATGAGTTCTTGCATACACTGCACCTTTACCCTTCTTCAGTATCGTTTTATCTGCATTCCTACGTCCATCCCGCTAGCCGCATCGTCCCCGTTCCGAATTCGAAACCGATTCATAATGGCCGCGCCGCCCCTCTACTCTTTAGTTCACTTAAACACCGTCCTAGGTGATCGTTTTATTACTGCAATTGTGTAAACCATGAAATTCAAAATTGTGATTGCCCTACATTACTGTGAATTGCTGTGTTCTCTGATCATGCCCTGTGCATGTGTCTTGGCCACGATCAAGAAATATACCATTATTATATTATATAAAAATTGGGGCCGAGTAAGCTTCCGGCAGCCGGGTTGTCAACAGGGAGGGTGTCAACAAGGGGGAGTAGTAACCGGGCCGGGGAGATTGGCAGGTGGATTACATGGTGGTGGTCTGTAGCGTACAGTGTGATCGCCTTTATAGGACGCCTGATTGAAGGGTGTAAAGTCTATGGGGACATCAGAAGGGTGGCTGCCGCAGGATGCATTTTGAGTGAGGCACCCTGGAAGGCTAATGGAAAGCAGCATTGGATGCGGCTGCGGGTGGCTAGTGCCGGGTAAACGATCAAGAGGAAAAAGACGGCGTCTAATGAAGCCTTTGGAGAGAGACCACGATAAAATCGGGGAGTGTTATTAGTGGCAATAATGGGTCGGTACGGGGCAAAAGGTTCCATCTGGAAAACCGTCGGTGACCGATAAAACTCGTGAAATCTAGTAGAGAATAATGCCGGATGGTGAGGTGATTTGGTAATGTGGGATAATAGTTATGGAGGAGGGCATGGTGACTCTAGGTGAGACCCTCGAGGTAAATCGCCTATAAGCCGGGGGAGAGGTAATAGGGAAGCTATAGGGTCTGTATGGAGGTGGGGGCAGACGTGGAGGGGCAACCGTGGTTATGAAAGCGGCCTAATGCGAAGGGTGACCAATGGCAGGGTAAGTGGGGTGAGAGTGAGACGGAAATAACGTTACAGGTAGAGTTTCTTGGAGCGGCAGCCATCCCGCAGGGCTCCACTGAATGAGTTTGGGGGGTGAAGTAGTAGCGAAAGGGCTGCTGATTAAAGATGCTTCGGTATGAAGGGTCAGTTGACATAGTGTGCACTAGGGTCAGAGCGGAATACGGCGATGTTGGGTTGTAAGGGGGCGGAGGATGTTGAAGTTGCGGAGGGGTAAAATGGGGCATACCACGGAGCGGCAAGGGTCAGACTTGGGCCGCATATTGTGGTATTGGTTGGCATCCACGTTGACAACCCGCCCCGTGTGATTCGGGTTTGGTAGAACTAGCAAAAGAGGCGGTAAACTTATCAGTTATCTTTCCTGGAGTTATGGTTCTTTGTCTTATTGCACTAAATCTTTGTCACAAATCGGACCCTTACCGCTGCTTTGAGCGTAGGCCACCCAGATTAAACGTTGCCTTGGAAGTATTCGGTAATCCCATCCTCTGTTTCTGACCTTTTTCCCGTAATTCCTCAGCAATTGTTGACTTGTTATTCAATTCGGAGCCTGAGGGCCCAGATAGAACACTACAGGGGTTTGGCTCTTGTACCTGTTATTCCGATTTTTGAGTAGCGATTAGCCAAATTGACGGATCCGAAGATCAGAAAAAAGTTGATTCGAAGATTATACGGCGCTGATCTAACAAACTGCATGCAAGCAAACTACGTACAAACTTCAAATGTGTTGCCGCAAAGCTCAGCAGTGATGAACTGAGTTAGGTAAAGGTCCCTGGCAGATACTGTCATCACGGGAGTCAGAGGTCAGATCAAAAAGATGTCGAGGTGCACATGAGCGAAATATAAAAATATGTTCAGGTTTGGAGGTTGATGCGTGCCATATTCGTTTGAGGACCGACAAAATAAAAAGCTTAGTGTAAGCGGTGCAAGTATCTGAAAATAACTGCCGAGGATTTACACAACTTTACATGACAGTTATAGTAAAATTGTTTAATTTGTTGTACACAGTGCCTTAGCAACTTGGAATCGACTTTGTTTGAATTGTTTCGGACTTAGTCTCTACGTGTTGCTTTGACCTCCTGTTGACCGGGCTTTATTGTCACTATGAGTAAGCCAAAGAAATTGTCAGGTGGCTTGTCCACGAAAGGCACAGCACCAGTTGTTGATGAAAACCATATCTACTCAGGATCACTGAAAACAGGAATGGTAGAACCAGAATCCGACCTGGCCCGTCTCAGTTCCATGGAAGTGAAATCACTGTCAAATGTAGCCGCATAAGAAACTGCACTGAAGGCTACAGATCAAATGGTACTTGATACGACCCACAAATTCCAGTCAAAGTCAGTTGGCGCCAGATCAAGAATAATCTGGAACCCCTTCCCACAATGTTCGAACCAAAGCAAGACCTCAAAGTCCCTTCCTGGCCTCCTGGCTACCCCAGAAATCTCATACCTTGATAAAAGCTCCTAACTATTCCCCAAAACCAAGCACAAAACTTTGGGTCCCCTGGTATAGTTCAGCATGGGGACCCGGTCGGAGGAGTCCTCGTGCAGTTGGTAAAATCTGTAATCGCTGCCAGTTAGTTATAGGAGCCTCCAAAAACGGCACTGTCTCTGTGAAGCTCCAAAAACCGGAGAGGAAGTCCTCATGGCCCGGTTACAAGCATAAACCAGCAGCTTTTCAGATAGCCTGGGGTTTGTGTGACCAAACTAGAAAAGGCAAAAGCTGAGTCTACAGCCAATCTCCCAAGGGACCATGTCCGTCGCAATCCAGAGTCCCCTGGTGTTACCCATTGCTCAAGGGTATTTCCCAACAGCTCTAAAGCAACTGGGCACAGAAAGAGTATAGGTCTCAATGGCAGCAGACTACCTCACTAACAGACGTGTAGGAAAGCTTTTCCGAAAAAGGGATTTGAAACGCACGGTTGAGATTCACCGAGACAGTGCTTTATCCAAACCACTCCATCTGATACCACTTTTATTCCACATCATCCCCCTCACTAGTATCACCCAAAACGGCAGCCCTATAAACATCCAGGAATTATGCTGCATGTTTTCGGAATGTGGGCAAAACGATCCCTTCCCCAGAGGAAAGAACCAAGAAAAACCTAAAGAAGCAGCCGTTGCAGGGGCCGGAGCTGCTGCAGGATATATCTCAGGCGCAATTAAGATTAGGGCAGATCCCCATTCATCGGCCCCTCCCTATTCCTCTCATAAAGCTCCTTTTTAGTATGCTCTAGGATTTCCAGCCACAAACTGCATACTCGTCTCAAACTAGATGATGGAGCTTAGATGGCGAGTGGCAGACAAGAATCTCCACATAGCGGGTGTCACGGAAACCTGGCTCATCCAAGATAACCCAAAGGGGGGAATAGATATTAACGGGTACAGGTTTATCCGAAGGGACTTGAACCACGTCCGAGTCAAAGGTTTCTATTCTATCTTACCGAAACGCCACCTCCAGCACTCACCTCTTCAACGTCATTCCCGCCCTCTGACTGCCCCCGGTTGAAAATAACTCTAAGTAGTGAAGGGAGAATAGTGGTGGGTGTATTGTACCAACAGCCCCAGTGTCGACAGGAAGAATCGGTAGCGCTCACTAAACAGACAACAAAACTAAAGGATACCCGCCAAAGGGCCATGCGATCCTCTACGCTCGCTCAATAGACTGTCCCAGCCATCAGTCCACGGAATAGATGTTGTGGAGTTAGCGCACTAGATATTTACCCTCCGATGTTCTGGACGCGACATGTCTCGGGTCAAACTAGATTACGCCAAGGGCAAACTCCCCCGCCTCTTCATCTTGGCATTACAAACGGGCCGCACCAGGCGGAAGCAATCCATAGCTCTTGTCCAGTAGGGAAAAGTGGGCACAAAGTCATCGGGTTTGACTTTGTCATCCAATATTCACCGCGCAGTTCGTCAATCACGACAGCAAGATCTAAAAAACCAACCTCTTCCCTCCAAGGGATTATCACATCCCAACTAGAATCCTTTTTCTGAGACGCCAGCGTTGACACACTTGACCAACTACTTGAAAAAGCATTTCCAGAGCAGACTCTATTATCTTGCAGAGGATAAGGATAAGAAGCTACATTGGGCGTACCACGGCACTTCCCTTCCTTTGCCTGCTAGAGCAGTGTGCATTGCAGTCAGCCGTATTGAAGTACTCTCACTTGCCAGCTGATGTGAACAAATTCATATGGACATTAAAAGGACGCAGGTTGAAAATCCGTGAGCACTTTTATGAGGTGCAAAAGGGTTTCTTTGCACCGGCCTGCCCCGACGGGCACATCGTATTTAAGCCTGTTCGGCTTCAACGAGAGAAAATACCCTCTGCTCCGGCCTTCCGGATTCCTGAAGAAACCTCGGCTACTTCATCCGAGCAGGTGACTAGGAGTGTGCAGATGACGTTTGCTTTATTTTCGGCCGTTCGCCAAGGTTGACTTTTCCCACCCTTCTACCAAAAGCAGTAGAAAGAAACCTGGATGACATCCTTTTCTCGGTCTAAGAAGTTGAATTACAGCTCAGACATGTTAGTCAATGCAGCTTGCAGTGAAAAGGCCTGCGCGACGTGGCGGTAAATGCTTGCATTTGAAAATACGGCGATCATACCAGTGCACGGAAGGGCAGCACATGGGTGTGCGGTCGTCGGCTGAGTCAGCTGAGTACTGATAGATGGGCTTACGAAGCAAACGAGGGTGAACGGTACAGCGGGGCGGAGAAAAAAATCAAATACGCAGAACTTCCGTAGCTAGGCGTGAACAGCATTACATTCTACAATACTTCCATCCCACAGCATAGGAAATATGTGTATAGCTGCTCGTGGAAAAAAGTGCAAGAGTTGAAGACGGTCAGGCTTAACAATCTCACTGCCAGAACGGATCGTAAGGGGGGAGGGAGTGTCCGTTTCTGGAGGAGTATTCAGATGGTTAGAAAGACAAAGAATTGCATCCCCAGAAACAGAAGTTTTCACGGAGAGAAATAAAGACATGATCCAAATCAATGCATGCTACTTTGAGGTGACCAGCACTAAAATATTCTGGTCGACCAGCCTTGTCGAGGACAGGAAAATTTTCGTTATGAGAAACGACGCTAAACAGGCCTAGGCAGGCTGGAAGCAACGGGGGCTCAACAAAATCAAAAAGGGGAAAAAACTTAAGAGCGTGCTGTCACGTCCTCGGGGGTGTCAGTAAGAGAATTGGAGGGCATAGATGAAAGCAATCTGATTGACCTCGTGTAAAACTGTAATTGCAGAATAAAAATGGAGGAGTCAGCAACATCAATGCCATGTCCGAAAAGCTTACCTCGCAACTGTAGGGGTGCGCCAAGCACCAAATCTGCTGGACGACGCACAAAATCCCCCTTTAAGGTAGTACTTGTGGACAGCAGGGTAAGCCGAAGGGCTAATGGCCAACTTACAGAATGAGAGGTGGAGGTTGGAGAAGCTTTTAGTTGCCTTCTAAAGCATTTCACCAGACAACTGGATGATGGGTGATACGAAGTTGCACAAATACGTTGGAATCCTAGAAGAGAACCAAAATCCTGGGGGATTTTGGATTGAAACCGTGCACCTCTACCCTTGGTGATCGCAGGTGGAACACCAAACATAGAAATCCGACTGTGTAAAAATATTTCGGAAATTCTTTCAATGCGGGTATCAGCTGTGGGGACTGTTGTGGGCCAACGCGTAAAACAATCTGCACCTGTGAGAAGAAAACGGCATCCTTCCGCCGGTGGTAAGGGACCAAAAGTGTCTAAGGGGACATGAGAAAAACTTGCTTTGTATACAGATGTTTCGAAGGGAGAGACAATAACATCCCGGTAAATCTTGCTCAGTTGCCGGGGTAAGCACATTCTAGAGCGAACAAGCACTCTTGCTCGCCACCCTAGACTTCCACTTGCTCTACTTTCCCCAGCCAATTTCACGGTCTTCTTCTTGCTGCATAGCGTACGTCCACTTATTACCACTTCACTCATTTTCGACGGTCACCAAACGTCACACCTGCACTAATCAGATTGTTAGATTCGCTCTCACCTGTTTCCGCCGATCCTTTCCTTCGTATTCACTTGCTCATCAACGTTTTCTCACAGCCGTCACTTCTTTGCATCCAAAGTCGTTTCCCCCCCTCTCTGTCGGGCCTCCATGTTCTCCTGTCATAAAAAACTCATCAGAGTTTACCATGGTTATTCCGTACAACTTGGCCCAACCCTACATGTCTCTTCCAAGCACTGTTACGTTCGTGATCCATCCACTCACTGCTATTTGCTCCCACTGTGATATATATCTATATATATATAGGTTTACATATTTGCATCCACATATTTTCTCTGCCCCCTCCGGCTATTTGCCAGCCGGTTCTCTTGCCAAGATGCCGCGACCCCCCAGGATATGCATCCATTCTGTCTATATCTGTGCCCCATAACTACCTTATCTCACTCCTTCTGCGCCATTGGCGCCATCCGATCAACTCTTTACTCCTTACACTGGTTGCCCCTTGTTTTCAAATTGACATCGTTCTTTTATTGCAATAAGGTAAAGCGCATGGCTGCCTAGTCCTCAGCCATACAACTCAATTTTTTCCTCTTCCTTTCTTCTGTTCTTTCTTCCTTTCTTCTTCATCGTTTCTCATAAAAACAGTTCCTGATGCCAAATTCCAGTCCTCCTCAAGTAAAACGCACAGGTTCCGACTCTGCTTGGCCCAGCCAGCTGCTCAATCTGACCTTGACTTTCTAATTTGCCGGGCTCATAGTCGAATCCATCTCTGGGTTCACTCAAACTCCCTCCATTACTCCTCAGTGTGCATACGTTTATCTCTCCTCTATTCCGTCTTACCACTCCTTTGCCTTGCGTATTTCTAAATTTTCCATGAATCTTGTCTCTCAGTTTTGTCGCTTGTAGAAACTTTGTTCATGCATAAAGCATGCTTCAGGCGTCTCCGAAATAAATTATTATTATTATGGCTTTGGCTACAGCACGAAACCAAACAAGTTAGCGGATCTGCGAAATAGCATGTCCCGACGGGTTAGGTGGCAAGATTAAGAGTGAACCTAGAATCTCCATTCTGGAAACAAACGTTTTTGCAGGAAACTGATGAGTCAGGCATCGTAGGGCGTACTTCATGGATGGGAGTGCCATCTTAACCGGAGACCGAGATCAGTTAAGGAGTTACCACTATTTCTCAGGCAATAACTTACACCTTCATTCTTGATTTTACGCTTTTCGTCATTATATCTTACTAATATTACCAGATGACTTAATATAACCTAGCTTGTACCATGTGATGGGGCGTTCAAGCACGTCTCGTCTTTCTCTCATAGAAACTTCATTGTTATTTGGATACCGTCGGCTAATCGGCCATTGTAACCAGCAAATAACTGTCCTAATATGACCGGGATGAAAGTTAACTCGGGCAAAGGGTAGCAGGTCAGTTGAAACAAAGAACCGCATAGAGCCTGTGGGAGAGGGCGTGCCTGAATAATGCGGTATATATTTTCCTTTAAGGGAGATCAAGAGTAAAAACGTGGGTGAATGTCAAGCGGACATTACCCTAGGGTCACCTGTCGAGCTTCAAAAATATAAGCCAGATCACTAAAGTAGCCAGTTTACCTGATGTGGTAGGAATGTGAGTGGCTCGCTGAAGGTCCGTACCACTTCAGGTCTTTTGATCTTGGCCAAGTATACAGCCGACTAGAAAGAGCGGTCTGAAATTATCCACTCTATCCTCAGAAGGTCAAACTCAATGGATGAAGACCAGCCTTGTGGGAACATTCATGTATCTCTTAGCACGGAAGGACACATGGCGAGGTAGGTATCCAGTGTTCAATCTGAGAGGACGGGTTAAAGGACAAGGACAAGGTGGAAGCATTGAGAAAGGCTACGTCAGCAGACTGAGTAAGGTTCTCCAGTGGCATCCTGAATTTGACTGGAGGAGCAGAAGCCCTGGAAAACTGGATACATGGACGATAACCTGCCTACGTGAGAAATCTGGGGCAGACTTAGAGAGACAGAAAAGTTGTGGTGAAGGGAAAAACAAACACCATCTCTGGAGAAGGTTGCTGAAGGGAGCGGGTGACGGGGTTTTACCAGGTCAAACCCTGCGGATGGTGGCCATGGGGAGCTACGCATCAATTAAACGGGCCTTGCTGATAGACAAATGGGCCGAGTCAGAAAATACGGAGGGGGAGTTCCCAAACCAGTTGTAGCGGTTCGGTAACGCCGGACACATAGATCCCTTTGTTGCTGAAGCTTGTCGTATCAGAGCAGCCAAAGGCTGTTCAGTAGCGGTCGGGCCGCACTGCTCAAAGCGGAGAAGATAAAGCACCGCTGTTAGCGGCTTTACCCAGCCGAGTCCACTAAGCTTTAGCACAGCCAAACTAAAGTCAAACATAGTGAGTGCTCCTCCTGAAAATTTCACCACCAGGCGAATGAGACAGCGCAGGGCTTCCCTACTCCTTGCTCTCATGCAGGAATCCTGATGAAAAGCAAGGAGTAATGACAGCTAAAGTTTGCAAACAAAAGCAGTCTGGTCAAGGCGCCTACTGAGGCCGCATGTAAACCTGACAGGAGCCCCCACCACAAATCACCCAGGCACAGTACCATTACAAGCTCAAAACTTACTTTCGAGCGGGTAAATCTTTTGCTAAATGGAGATTTCCGGTGGTCATCGAAACTACTTGTTACGCACGCGTACCCGCTCGTATAGGAAGAACGATGGTTGGCACTGACGTCCTCTGCTGGTGAAGTTGATGTTTTGTAATCATGGAGGTAAGGAAGAGATCCTGCGAGGCTGTCAGGAGCCTCTTACAGCCAAACTACCTTCAAAACAGGATGGACAGAGTGGAATCGCAAAGTGGAGGCTAGTTGCTGCTCACAGCACAACAATAGTTTCAGCGTGGTCAGACCCAACTCTTCATACACGATAGGTAAGTCATAGCGATCCTATTTCGCCTGAACGGCGTGAACCAAACAGTACCTCTCATGTTACACAGACAGTGATGATAAGGATACACAAGTGTCTCGCTTTATAGACAACCTGGAGAGCCTGGGATTTGGGTCCTAAGTGCCGGGCCAGTTTTATGCGTTTGAATGGGACTCGATCGAGGAATTAGCACAAAGAAGTACACTGGGAGAGCCAGTGATGGACTAACTGCACAAGAAGAGTTTGGCGCAAAAGCTTAAAAAGGTTGCAGCCAGCGAATAGGGGCTTCCATTCTAGAAGTGACAACCCCCAGATACACACGGGATACTTTTAATTTAACCATGAAGCTTCCACTGCAAAGTATTTTCAATTTCAGGTATCGCATCGCCAAAATGACTAGTCCTCAAGTTAAAACAAGACTGATCGGCAAATTCTATGGAATTAGACCAGAAAAGTCTAGATATACAAGGTACACACAAGCTCCAACTATAATGCTAAAACGAATGAAAATCAGAACCAAATTTCAGCGAAATTTTAGGTAAAATTCAATTATCACGGTAGTAAGAAGTCAAGCCAAAAAGGTGCCATGGAGCACAAACAGGATTGAAATAATTATTCGTCCAGTGGTTGATGGGTGCTGTAACATAAGCTTGGATCATTAGATAAATGGTTAAGCCTATACTTTAAAAACGCGTGAGTGTAAGTGGGGAAGGTTGCATCAAATCTGCAAGGCAAAGCTCATCAAGTCTTCCCACTAAATAGCCAATGCCCAAGGGGGATAAGGACGTGCCGATTCATCCCGAACCACCCGGACCGTGAGGCCGATGCACGTCTTGGCATGAGTAATGTCTACTGCCCCTTAGTCACGGGCATCCTTCCACAGTTTCTTTGGAACCCACCCAAAAATTTCCGTCGCCACGTTAATTCTGGCAATGATATGAGTTCTATCGATGTATGGAGGCACACTACGACCCAACCGGAGTAGGTGAATAGTTTCGAGAAATAAAATAGATAGACGTTTTTGGAGCTCGGGGTTGACGGGACGAGTGTCGTACGAAGGTGCTTGACAACTTGTTTCACGAGCCAAAGGATGCTTCGCGGTAGTCAGAAAACAGAGTTATGAGCCACAGGGATGTTTGAGTGTGCCCACGAAGCCAAGAGTACAGGGCGAGAAACCATCAGGGAGGGTTTGCATGCGCCTGCGTCACACTGAAAGTCGAATCAATTACGTACTGCTTGCACTACGTTGTTATGAGATGACACACGGAGCCCGAAATGGTACTTTTTCCCACCAGAATTAGGAGAAGACTGCTAAATGATGGTCTGGGAGTGTATCAAATACTCTGAAGAGAATAACAAAGGAAGGTAAAAATCAGTGACTCCAAAACAGCCTTAAACAAAAAGTGAGGAGTTCCATAGGGGGGGCAATAACTCTCAACCTGTCCTCAGTTTGGTTTATACCCAGAGTTTGGGCCAGTTACTATCCTTGTCGAGTTTAAACAACTACGTCCCAGGTCTTGTTCCCGCCGTTTATCAGGATTGGTCTGTTGACATATAGACCTGGATAGCCTCGTTTGATGAAGAGTCAAACGTCAGTGAAATCTTCTGTGTCACAGTGCACATCAGAAAGTGCTGGAAGTGGATGGGAGAAGGAACTTGTTGCGATATTTGTAAAAAGCTATCAAAAGGAGTCCGAGGACTTCACCCGGGGATGTTCCGCTTTGTCTAGGACACCTCAGCCCAAAGTGGGTGCTTATGATTCTCCTCAGTTAAGTCGGGATCTGCTCTCTTTTACAGTCCGCAGCTCTTGGTTCTCGGGTCGTGACAAGATAATGGTTGTACTCAGCGGCACGTAAGAAAGCATAACTGGGAAAGCTGGAGCGGGATGAAGTGTATTGCAGAAGCGCAAAGGCTAACCAAAAGAGTACGAGGGCCGAACAAACTGCTCCACCAAATTCGGTAATTGTTCAGCAAAAAATTGCCAATCTTTGCAATCGCCTCTTATCGGTGGAGCTTCAGGTGTGCATGATACATGTGAAGAGATGGAGAACATTACCCTCAAAAGGCTTGGATGAAATTTACCATCCGCCGGGAAAGAAACTACAGGGGCAAACAGTGATCAACAGGAAGGGGATGCCGAAGCAACTTTGTTGAGGATCTGGGGAAGTTTGAAGGAATTAGAGAAGGTGTCGAAGGCCAAGGTCTCTGGGCCACAGGATAGCAATGACAGTAGACACACCGAAATAAATAGGCTAAGAGATCGACACATCATACGGCAGAAAAACTGACCACGCTTGACGAAAAGCGGGAAGTGGACATCAGGAAGCAAATAAGTATCTTCTTTGGAGGTATTCTCGTACCAGTGTTTCTGCAAACAAGACAAAGAAGCAGGAGCTCGAGGCACCAAATAGTCAATCAGCTGATGCAGATGGGTATGCCAGAATAAGCTGTACGGAAGCGGGTTTTAAGGCTCGGTCGTTAACCAAGAAACCGAAACATCATTCGAGTGCTAGGATTGTCCAAGTACGGTTAGGGGATCCACTCTTTATGCACTCCTGCCCGGCGGCTTCACATTAATTCAAGAGGCTAGCAAAAGGAGAAAATATACGTGAAGCTGGGTCACCTGAGGAAGGGTTTGGGTGATAAATACGGCACTTAACTTTCCATCAAGGGAATAGTATCCACCCCAATGAGGAGGCCTATGCAGATAGTTACCACTGGCCAGCCTTTACAACCGGTTTTATTGTAAGGGGCCCCAAGCCGAGGGATTGGTTCATCCTAGTGAGGGGGAACAGGGTGTCGCCGAGTCTATTCCACTGGGGATAAATAAAATCGCGCAGAGAGGAAACGGGATAGGATCACGGCCCCTGGGCTCGAAAATCAGGTAGGGGGCCGAATAATATTGACCTAATGGTAGATGGGCCGCTATCTCCCATAGAAGAGGTCAGAGCAACGCCCACATTCCTTACGGAATGGCCGACAAATGGAAAAAACTGACTAATTAGACAGGGAAGGCTAACGGTGCTGCGATAATGCATATCCGGTTACATAGGACAATGGTAAACGAGCTGCCACCGAACAAAGAACGATGTGCCTGCAGGAGGTATAGGGGGACGGTGTAAAGACTAGTCATGGAAAATCCCCCCCCCCCCGAAAAACACAGCTGTTCCATGCTTTCTTTAACATCACTCACTTATTTACACTACTGACTTGTTCTATGCACTGTACTGTTTTGTGGACCAACTTTTGCTTGCTCGCGTCCAGCGAGCTGCTTTGTCATACCCGTGTTCTGTACCTGAGTGGCGCACGTGCTCCTCTGTCGCACGCTGCAATTTGGTTCTCGTTTTTGAGTCTTTGTGATCGCATAATTGAGTTTTGTATCTATTCCGTGTCATTGTTCACTCAGTAATCCGGTATCGTAGAATTTCACGGATAATTGCTTTCTGAGGGGGTGGAACTATCGTGCTTAATAATGAAAACTCCAAACAACAGTCGGAAGGGGTTTTGCTTACGTAAAAATGCAATTGGCTTCGCGCCATTACACCTCCGGGACCCTTAGTTGACACCCTGTACGCTTAACGCAGCCCGCATGCAAGAACGATGAGGACGCTGTCATGACAGGATATCCCACATCGGTTGTTCATCAAGCAGGTGCACCACTAATTCTCAGGTAACTCAGCCATGCGAAAAGGGAACGACAGAAGCTCTGTACGCCCGAAAGCAGCCCCGGCCGGGGACTGACTGTGAACCGCTGGTTTATCGAGTAAGCCAAACTATTCGGTAAAAGAATAGTCATACTCGAAGTCCGCCTGGCCTGATATCCGTCAGAGCACCTTGGCTGCCATTCATTAGGTGTAAAATGCTTTTTCGGGAAGGAGTGATTCTGTATCCAATAGATTATCGTCCCAATGTATCCCCAGCAGTGCCGTGTAAAATTCAAAGGGGCTCGAGATGATTGGAGGTAGCGACCACCCGATAAGCCACAGGGAGGATCAGTGGGTGTACCGTGTACTTCACTGCTCAGGTGGGGTGGAACATCATCAAACACAACCCCCCCCCCCCCCCCCCCCGGAATAGCTGATCAATCGGCTCCGCTGAAGCACGTAAAAAGGCTGGGCCAACCAAAGTGGTGGTAAAGCTGAGAGACCGAGGGAAAAGAGAAAATAAGGCCTGGCGTCATTTGCAGTCCAGAGGAGACTATATCCCACGTTTCAATGCATGGGGTTGAGGAGCCGCGCAACTGGAGTGCTGCAGGAGGGCAGGGCAAAATACAAGTCTTACCTTGAGCACAAGATCAGGGCTCGTTCTAACGAGTAACTAGAATACTTTTGGTACAAAACCTCCTCGAGTGTTTTTGGGGATTGTGCGGTCGACAGAATCGGCGGTAAAGCAGTCAATGCCTATAGGAAAGAGCAGGCTTTGGAAGTTTATCGAGAGAGTACATGGCCAGGACACTGGGAGACAGTTCATAATGACTGCAGACCACGCGGTTGCTGTAACGGGTGCCATGAACGTCGTTGAAGCAGAAGTGGAGCTTGTCCTGAGTCTGTCAGACAAAAACAAGGCCGCTCAACCGAATGGGGTTCAGTTTGCCAAGGTTATTCTTCCAGTTGTCAAATGAGCCACCCCATCTGCACAGCTTCTCAAAGCACTGCTCGAAGTGGGGATGTTGCCGGTTGAAAGAAGAAAGGTACAAGTGACTCTCCTCCGCAAAGATGGTGGACGGGAAATGGCCTTAAACTACGGACCCGTAAGATTGCCATCTTCCGTGCCCAAAGTTATGAGAGGAGGAGTCATCGACGGCCTGACTGAAAGTGTGGTCCAGCGCCACTTAATTACCTCACAGCAGTTTTCTTCAAGGCTGGGTCCAGCCTGACCAATTTGCAATCCTTCCTAGGTAAAGCAACCTCCAGACTCGACCGAGTGGGTAAGTGGAGGCTTCCCATCAGAGTTTCCAGAAAGCCTTCGGCCCGTTTTGCCGCTGGCTCTTGAGAGTGCTGGGGGTAGTACCAAAAGTGCTGAGATGAGTCAGAGCACTTCTAGCCGGGGAGCATTTCTTCTTTGGAGTCTTTTAAATTAGGTCCACACTCGCAAGGGCATACAGCGGAGTGGCTTCATGATCCTTGCCCGGCCCCATGTTGTTCTTGGTGTAGACGAATGACCTAGGGGCAAATCTCGTTATCCCGGTTTTTTATTCGCCGATGACAAAACCGGTGGGTGAACAGGACTCAGTCGGTCGTAGGAAGACTTGAACAAAGTTGTTGAATGGTCTAAACAGTAAGAACTCCCAGTGAACACCCAACAAGGCACTCACCTGCTCACAGGTTGGCGGACACTGAGGTAGTATTCATAGGACTACCCACCCTAGCACTGATTGGACAACCTAGTATTTTAAGAGACTTGGGCTTTCTCGTTCATAAAAGCTTCAGGCCCCTTTTTACACTTGAGGGAGCCCAGCATAAACTGCCCGAACCAAAAGCAAGACAGATAGTAGTGGCTCAGTTCTTCTCCCACCTGATCATTCTCAAGTGGAGTATGCTACCTTCATATGTGGCGACAACAAAGTCAGTCGTCATTTTCAAACACAAGCCCGATGCCTGCTGGGTGGAGGCCTCTCCGGGCCACGACTAACCGGCATGGAAGAATTTCCTCTTCCGCATTCGTTTACTTAAATTCAAATTAACTCTGCAAGCAATCATCTGGATGTGAGCCTTCCAAAGTACCTGAGGGTTTACGCAGCCTTCTGCGTCGTCATCATTGGCCACTGGTTACCTGGGACTTGGGTCATAGCTAAACTGAGGGTGGTCGCGAGTTCAGGCGTAGGAAAAATCCTTCTGCAAGGTCGTGGGGTTTGAAATGAACCGCTTTTTTCGAGGGCAAACCCGCCAACTTCTCCTCCCGACAGATGACAGAATATGAACACATTTTACGGAATACATGGAAATAGCAGCACTGACTTAACCCCCGGAAACTGGGCGCAAAAAAGCTTGATATTTCTTGACTCAAGCCACAGGTTCTGTGACCTGGCCAGACCCTAACCCAGTTTGGAGTGATAAAATGTTTCCCCATGGGAGGCCTTGGTGGTGACCATTGCCAGAAATGAATGCAGTGTCACCAAACTACCACCCCCAGGGGAATGGGGTTGCCTGCGAAGTGTCGAATTGTGATAATGTTCGCTTCCCGTAAAGAAAGCTTCACGCGATTGAAATGGGAGATGAAAAGACGATAGGGGCAAGTGGAAAGTGGATAAACACTAAGTCACCTTGCGTTGAAGATAGAGGATTATTCGAATGGTAAGTTTAGTGTTCCGCACGAGTGTTTCATGGCTCGAAAATAGTTCCGATTTCTAGTATGGGTAAGTGATTTTTGTCTTGAGCCGGGTGTGCAAATCCATCTCGGCCGGTTAGTTGACAGTCTAAAAACTGCCCACGTTTGCCACAAGTGCGTCCGGGCATGCCCAAGCCTTCTCATTCCTACATAAAGTGGTGTGTGAGTGGCCTCTTCTTCCTGCCCTATTTTTTGTTGAAGATAAATGAGTTGTAGATGGAGGTGTCAGTATCCGAAGAAAGTACTCAAGGGGTCAAGGAATACGAGGATAAATTTGTGGGTGATTGCTCCAAACGATCAGATGTGCGCAAAAACTGACAAATTCATGAGGATGATTTATTGCTCCCTTTATTGTGACAGAAATTATTACTGCGGTTTGAGGAACGACATTTATGAGATCCAATAGCTGCTGCCGATACGTCACTCGCTTTGTCTTCTCTGAGAACTGTATTTTCCTTGAAGCTGGCTTTCAATGTTGACTTCAGGACTCATTTCCATGCACAGCAAATTTTGTCATTCCTCTTGTGAACTAAGTGGCAAGTAGCCTCCACCCCAGTCTACCAACTTGCCCTCACCTTGGCACACTCTGGGGGCCTACATGAATATTCATCGATCCTGGTAAGCATCTCAATGCATACTTTCCCTGCGTTGCTGGTCTGATTACTCCCTCCTTCATTCTCCGAATCAGAACTCACTGCTACTATTCATACACTGGCACTTTTGTTGTCGCTGTTCGTTTCCTCACCACAATCACCAAACGATGTTCTTCGCTGAAATATATTCAGCATTCTTCCGGCAGTCAATAGTGTGATTAGTGATTATTTGTTCTCTCCATCAGTCCAACTGTTCGCTTATACGGTGCCCCTTCTTTGCTTCATTCTGATCCTGCGGAGCCCCATGACTCCCCACATTTGTACATCTCAGGTATACTTATTACGCAGCTCCACCACTGATATTATCCCAAGATACCTGTGAAAATGGTCATCAAAAAATGTTCACTTACAGCCCACACCGTAACATCATCTGTGCATGCTATTGGCCTATGCAATCATTCTTCTAAGCATCTCAGGTCGATTTGCCACTCAACTGTCGTTTTCATATCGATACATCATGATCCAACTATTACAATTTGGAAAACTGTTGAATGCTTACCTGTCCTCCGCCGGCTTTTTTTCATCACTCAGGTAGTCTCGCTTTCCATCATGATGTGTCATTTGCTTGCATCGTTGGTTATATAAGTAATTCCGTAAGTAACCAGCATCCACGTTCCACCACTATTTACGACGCTTAGGTTATTTTATGCTGTGGCTCTCGTCGCTCTCCAGTTTTCTCGTTACGTGTCATGCGGCTTTACTCAACCATCACCGTCTCACGGTACACTTAATGCAATTTTCGGTAACTGCTGTGCTTTTACCTGTCCTCCACTTCATACCCTCTCCTGCGATCTATCCACATTCGTGATTGCTTCAAATAAGACTATCACATATTGATTCATCTTCCGCTTTCACACCGATGTTTCCCGACCCACCCAATATAAGGAAGCAATTCGTTTCACTCTACCTGCTTTCCTCCGGCCTTCATTTCATCATCACTTTGGTTGTCTCATACCTCCAGAGGTGCCGCTCACTCGCCGTACATCCGACTACTCCACTGTCCAGCCACGAGTACCTACTGCCATCTCCACCGATTGTTTTATTCTATTCTAAGTTCGATGGCCCTTTCCCGTTCTTCTTATCAGACTCAGTGGCCCAGTAGATATCTCTTTACCTATCAAAACGGCTATCAGGACTCTAATATTCCCTCTACTTAATTATCGTTTCCACAAGCTGTTCGCCTCTGCAATCCCCATGGTGCAACTTACATTGGTTTATCACCATAGTTCTTTATCTTCGCCGATGCTTCGTGACACGCTTATATTGGTACAAGTAATTTGCTGAACGCTTACCGGTCCTCCTCTTGCTATTCCTCCCATCACTGCTCTTGAAATCTCTTCCTCCTTCATTCGGATTTGTCGTTATCTACTGACTTCGTTAGTATCTGGTCATCAAACCTTACCACCACAATGGCGGTAGGTTCACCGCATTTTATTTATGAAGATACTTTCTTGTACATCGCTGAGTTCCTTACGCATATACCCTTTATACCCTGCAGCATGCAGAGCTCAACAAATACCCTTTGATTATGCTCCACTTGCTACTGATTGTGATCGTTTCCGGCCTATCTATGTGTGTACTCTCCCTTGTAAAGGACTTCACACACCACTAGCCGAACTGGCCATCCTACCTTGTCCTTCAAACAAGCCGGGAGTCATATTTGCTTTGGTCCACCTTAACACCTCTGTTCAAACCTTTGTACGCACATGTTCTACCCTTTGGTGAACTCCAATATATGACACCACATAAATCGTCTGATCATGATCACCTGAAACATATCACCATTATTATCATCACTACGACAAAATCTTACGCGACTGAGTAAAAAGGAAATGCTGTCCACGAAACTTATAGTTTTTTTCAAGACCCGGCAGCGACAGTCACTTTGAGCCAGGGGTTCGCGGTTTAATGGGTCCGTGCGTATTGGTGTCGTAGATCCAGGAGTGAGTGTACAGGTAGGTGCTGGACAAAGCCGCAGTGAACCAAGCAGCTTCTCTATTTTATTGATAGCCTGGTTAAGTTCATCCGAAGAAGCCTTTCACTACCTATCCGTGAAATTTATGATATGAAGCTTTCCTTTTCGTTCTATAACCCGATTGGGGTCGAGTAGTGAGCCCGAAGCGTGTGCAGTGTACTGCTTGTACGCGGGAGAACTGATTGCATTTGTACAACTTCTCGAGTATTCACACCGGTAAGTTTTGTTTTTAAGCGGATGCTGCGCGCAGATCAAGCACGCGGTGAGTTAGGCTTTCAGGGCGATCGGAGAGGTCAAAAGGCTGCGGAAGGCTTAGGCGTTACCAGTTACTTTAGTACTCGAGAGGAACTCCCAAACAATAACTCGTTCGGCTTTGAACGCACGTAAGCTTCCAAAGCAAAGCAAATGTCTAATAGGGCAAAAAGGAGCTTCTTGCGACATCAGATTTGCGTGGGCAATTGAGGCTGCTCTGAGCTCTTTGTGAAATCGCCCGATGGGGCCGTCGGTGGCAGGATGGTGGGCTGTAGTTTTCATCTGAACTCATGCAAAAGCATTTTCCGGGAATCAAGTGAACATTTCTGGCTGGTTTCTCAATTTATGGTCATAGCAGCGAAGCATCTAAGTGGGGCTACCATCATTCCGAAAAAACACGCGCCATCGTTTCCTGTGAGCGGGTATCTAGAGGTGTTGCTACAGCCCATCTGAAAAGAATGGCCTACAGGTGGTTACAAATAATGAATCAAACTAGATGGGACGAAATACCAACCAAATCGACTTGCACATTGTGGAAACTTGGATCTTGGGTAGTAGAGGTGCCAAGAGGACTTTGCAGGCACCTGTGTACTTTAATTTGCTGACTCTGAACAACCACATACTAATTCACTAATATCCCTATTTATTTCTGGTCCCACCAAAGGTTCAGTAACGAGTTTAATTAAAGCTCGTATTCCGGGGCGTGTGATAATTATTGAGATATTCTAAAGACGCCCTCTCTGAGCATAAAAGAAACATATGAACATGGGGTACTTTCCGAAACGTTGTGCTAGGTCCAGCATTTCGATGGAGTGTTTGACACCGATTTGATTTGAAGGGAGCTGTGACGGTGAGTTTGCTCGACTTTTGGGTCAAGTGAGTGCACCGGGGCAACGGTCGCCGTGGCAACAGCACTAGTTGTTGCCATGGGACGGGATTAAGCTCACCTGAGATGTGTTGTATGGCCTTTGTGAACTAAGCGGCATAATCTAGGTGAGGAGAGTCACTGGAGCAACACCTGTTGGGAGTTAACAGCGTAGCAAGCATGATTGGTTAGTGGTCCCCGAAGGCGGTGAACTGGCTGCCCCACAGCAGGTGCCGGAAATGACGAATAGCCAAGTAAACCCCTAGGAGTTCCGTACCAAACTTTCTGTACCTGGATCCAGCCGGCTACAGAGGCCTGAAGAAGAGTGACAGGCTGCCAGGCACCGAGTACTTGTTGTAGTGTAACAGAACCCACAGTCTTGTCTAAAACATTGATTGGTAGCGCCAGGGGCACGTTCGATGGGTTGAGCAGCGGCAGTCAAGCCGGAGATATCCTGTTTCAGTTCGGCGAGGGAGGAAAATGCTATCTCATGATATTCTTACATTTTGGCTTGATACAGTAGTGAATCTGTGGAAGGTTTGCTCGAGTTGAGCTCATTAGGACTAATGCGAAGAGGAAAGCTGTCTAAACGATCGAATTGTAGGAGCCTTTTGAAAGATGCTGGCTGGGACCACTCGAGAACCTCCTGCTCTTCATCTTTCGTGTGGTCGAATAAATTCGAAATGATTACAAGGAGCTTGACGACCGGAAATTTCATTTTCTGAGGCTGAATTATCCTCAGAAATGACGCCAAACAAAACACAAATCAACACGAACATTTTTAGGATGCTAATTCAAAAGGTGAAAATTTCGACATTGCGGTTTCCCTACAAACCGTCAATAAACCCTTGCTCCAAAGTTTCAGCTATTTTGCAAAACAGTTCCTAGTCTTCGGTTCATTTCGAGCTTCTGCGTATTGATTTCGTTGTAACTCATGCCACTGGTACCAACACCACGTGTAAATGCTTCCTTAAGCCTTTGTTTAAGGACCAGGCCTCCGCAGAGTTGAATTTGGGGAAGAGGCAAATGTAGCGTCTAGGAGCGTCAGTGGTTCAGAGGTGTATCTCAATGACATTTAGTTTTTTTGGGCCTGTAGCCCTCGCCACCGTGTACCCACTTCTCAAGCCAGCCCATCTTACTTAAATATGGTAGCGGATTTCCCTTGGTTGTTTACACTACCATCATGCGTGAGGGACCATTAGTTTCCGCATGACAATCGCTAATTCTTCCAATAGACCATTCATCTTTGTGAAAGTGGCCTACTTCAAGGGTGAAAACACCACCTCTGAACTATATTTCTTTGGTGATCCACTTATGACGAAGGTTGATTGTCGGCAAATAACCCCCTCACTTTTAAAAAGCGCCTGTGCTAAGAGACTGACAAGCTTCCATCCTCCAAGTGCCCCAGCTCCCTAGTGCTTCATTATGTTCGGAGGCAAGTATCTCGGGCTCTAAAGTGACTTCTCGTCCTGAGCAACCCTCGAAAGGCCCCCAAATAGCCTCCCGTCTCTCGTGGCTTCCGCTTGGAAAATCCTCCTTACTGCCTTCTCGTAGCGAAGGTGTCCCTACTAGAGTAAAAGGAAGGAAGCAAGTGTCTGGTGCTCTCCAGCGGGTTGGCTCACCGATAGTCAATCCAAAGGAGGTGGCCAAACTTTGATTCCAAACCGTCCGTGGTGGCTGAACAAGGCTTACACAACCGCCCACCTGCTTCTGTGGCTGACAGGTTTATCGGGCGCTCAGGACACGTGGGCCCATCCAAAGGGAGCGTGAACCGATCAATCAGTCACCGGCTAACAGAGGGATATGAGGCCCTCATATGGTCCCGCTACGTAGCGTATTAGGCTTCTGGCCAAAGGTTTGCGGTATTTCCTCTTTTTACAAAGTCCTACTTCGGTCTAGGCAACCAGTGGTATTTGGCCCTTACTTGAAACAAAATTCTCAACGTAGAGGGCAAGCTATTATACAGCACAGTGCCTGTCAATGTGTTAGCTCAAAGCCATGCCCCTTGGTGGTTACTCTATGGTAGATAACGTTCAAACTTCAGAGCGATTTCCCTATTTGAATCCATGTTTTTTCAGTTTCGTGTTTTTGCACTAATCTTCTGTACCTTAGCCGGTGAGTTGACGAATATATAAAAGATGTCTTCCGTGAGGTACTTACGACGTAGGGTTTTTGGAGTTACCGCTCCTGCTTTTGATCTCAGTAACAGCGGATCACTGGAAATGACGGCAATTTTAGCTTCATTATCCAAGACAGTTTGTGCTGAATGTCCATTTTTCAATTTGTATTTCACTCGGGCAAGTAGAGTAATAAGCCTCTCATTATCGAGGTTTCTTTTTGGGACCGGAATCTTGAGTATCCTCTTGGCTGATCGTAGCAATCCTCCCCAAACGCCCCAGCAGCGAGGAGCATCGGGTGGATTGAAGTGCCACGGTATCTCTCTAGCCACTATTTTGTCCCGTATTTTACCACGGTCTACGAGACTTCGCCACCTTCTCCACTCCTCCTGTGCTCCAATGAATTTCGAATCCATTTTCCGAATGCTTTTGAACTCCCCGCACAGCGGCTCCCAAGGACGAGTCGGTAATGCTGCGTGACACCTCAAGATGGACTTCTCTGGATCAAAAACTTTACCGGGCGGTCATAACTCATCTGGTGGCTGTTCCACTGTCCCGGGCTTGATGGACCGTGCTCCTTTGCACCGATTCCTAGGATAGAAGAGCATTCAGGTTGAAACCTCACTGCTAGAATGTGGGTCATCTTTGTTTGCCCACTACCCGCACGCCGTTCTTCTCGATTTAAATGGTCCGTCAGACATCTTATAATGTGAGGGCTGACGGAAACTGTCACAAGAAGCCTCATTTCATTTTCCAGTTTTGAATTCTCCGACATCTTCCCTGCTCTCAGTAGCCCCTTTGTTAGCAGAGTTTTCAACTTTTGGATATTATTGTGTGGAAGCAGGCGTCTTCCACTGAAATGAGCGGTCCTAGATAGCTGAAGAATCTCAAGCGGGAATGGGTGTAGCTGAAGTGGAAGCGAAACACCTTTCACCGCCAGGTTCAACTAGCCTGCAATTTTGCTCCCAAGTTTCCCCTGCTTTTTGGTCGTGAGCCTTTCATGCTCATTGTTAGTAACTTGCATCTTATCCACAAGGCGACTTTTCTCAATATTTTTGCCTAGCCTAAGAGATAACACTGCTTCTTCAATAAGTTTTCAGTTTCCTTAGAGTTGGTGGCAGGTTGTAGTTGCTTCGTTTTCGTATCACCATTTGCTTGCTCAGAATTTTGCAAGGTCGGCCACTTAACTTTGGGTGCACACAATAAATCCGGCTATGTAGGCCTGATCTGGAGCTTGTCTAACGTCCTAAAACCCCTTAAACAGGGGACGGCAGGATACTGGCTGATTTTGCTTAGGTCACTAATCGGCTCTTTTTGGCTTATAACTCACTTAAACGGAATGTTAGTGCTTTTGTGTGAAGAAGCACGATAGATCAACTCCTTTCAAAAGGTCCACTCCTGGTGGCATCGCCAGTGCTACCGCGCTCAGTTCTAATCTCAGAAAGGATACCCTCCTAGTGGGGCTAACCCCGCCCCTGCGGAAGTTGACTGTTCCTCCCGCCATTTTTTGGTGCAAAATCCATAGACCTCCGCTCCATAACTCACTTTTGACGCGTCTAAAAACATTTGGAGCTCAGCATCGCTTGTTAATTCGGCTTGTGTCTGGCACCTTGGTATCCTAATCTCGCTAAGTTGCCCCACGCGGTGTAACCTTTACAGCAACTGATTGTAGTCGTAGTCCTGCCGAAGTTTGTCTCAGCCCGTTCCCTCCTGGTAAAAATGACTGGAGCAAGCTCTTTTTGGGTGGCATCCATCGCAAAACGAATCATGCAAGTTTGTGAAGACTTCAAAGGGATGACGGAATTTTTCTCAGAGTAGCTGGTCATGGGAATGGGTAAAGGTGAAACGTAGAATCTCTACCACGGCATTCCGCGGAACTATGAGTGTGTGGTCTATTTAGGAAGATGGGCAAATCTTCTAGGGCTGTCGGTCCCCTCCGAAAAAGAGATGACACATAACACACGACGAACGCAGGAGGTTCATTTTTATGAACGTGAAGCCTCTTGATATCAGAATTATGGTTCATTCAGTCATTTAGTGTGAGGTTCTCCGAGCACCACGGAGGAAGTCCAAAAAATCATCAATATAGATATGGTCCGTTGCTTATCCCAGTATACTAAGCCATTCGAGAGTTTCTGGGAAGGACAAGGTTAAAGCAGAAGAGCAATAGTGCTGCTCAAATAAATTAAATGTCGGCCAAACTATTCGGGTGCCTGTATGTAATCGCTTTCGGGCCACTAGAAAGAACAAAAGGTGTCTACGCCTTTAAAGACAGCCTCGGCTTTCGTTCCCCAAAATAAAAGTATAGAACGTCTGCCGGTGGTATCGTTTTCTCTAAGCCCCTTGGTATGTGGTCGTCAAGTGGAACCACAAAACGATCTGCAACACAACGAAAGACGGCACTGAAATTCCTGTGTTTCTTAGGATTTAAAATCGGGTGATGGGGCAGCAACCATATACATTTGCAGCAATCTAAGGTAGATAAGGTTAAAAAGAACTGATTAATATATTTTCTGCCGGCTCCAAAATTAAAACACATAGGCAGCATGGTTACCGAGTGGTTCTGAAAAGGGAACAGAATACACACATGCCTCACCTGTATGGCCACAACCGTTAAAAAATGAAAGCCAAAGTTTGGCAAAATTCAGAGTAAAATGCAATTGTCACGGCAGTCACATATTGCATCAAAAACGTGCCACGGCGCATAAGCAAGATGGAAATATTGATTTCAGTTCAGTGGTTGATGGGTGCTGTAAAATAAGCCAGGATCAAAAATAAATATTGCAGTATAAATTGTACAAGCTTGTGACAGCAAGTGGGCAGGTTGCTACAAATAAACATTATTCAGTGATCACGGGAACCCCTCCTGAGCTTTTCGACGCCCCACACTTTTACGCAGAACGAAAGGGAGACGACTAAAAAGAGAGCGGTTTCGTATCCAAGACGGTATACAAAGCTTGACGAACCAAGTGGCCTCTGTCAGAAGGGTGAGACCGTGATGAGCACACATATGTTGGGGCAGCCGAGCCAGAAAAGTACTGCAGGGAGAGGAAGCAGCGTTTCGAAATGTATGTATATTTGTAGCCGTCGGCAGCTCCTTTAGTACAAAACTGCGGGAATAAATTTCACGGCTATGCAGATAGCTGGCGAAATAAATATGAAGTGCTGGCAAAGAATGCAAAAGTTAACTTTAAGTCGTAATTTAGCAGCGTGCACTCGAATTGACCCCAACGGTGTCAGTCAGCAGCCTGAAGGACGACCAGGAAGGGCACGCCACTATCGGCTCTGAAAAAAGAGTGCACCCATGCTTTCACTCGAACAGTTCTACAGAGAGCACAGAGGTGGGCCCCTAGGCGACCTGATCTACGTGCTGCCCATGGAGAATGCAGTGGTGGTCACATCAGAAATGGTCACTGGTACCAGCAGGTTGGGCACATCCAAGGCAGCGGGACCCGGCGGTACCGCCGCACCCGTCCTGATGCAGCTAGGTGACGAGCTGTTAGAATCTATGACCGCGCTACTTAGTGCATCGATGGAAGAGGGTGCCACCCCAAAGGACCGGATGAGTTCTACGGTGTTTCCGATTCCCAAGGGCGGAGAAGTTGAAAGTTGCTCGAGCTATAGTCAGTGAGCCTAACATCAGTGGTACCAAAACTGGTGGAAATAATTTTGAGGAACAGGATAGCAACCCCAAACTGCGGCTAGCATGAGACACTCCAGGTCAGGGAAGAGGAGTGTTTCGCCAATGGGCTCGCTGCTCAGTGGCCTACCACAGAGTTCAGTCCTGTGGTCTCCACTCTTTCCAGTGTTTATGAACAATATTTTCTTAGGGTCAGGAAACCCTGTTTCCCGTAGCTGAAAACCATGCCAAGGTGGCCTTGTCCTTGTAGAAGGGTTCCATCCAGGGGAGACCCGGATTTCTTATGCCAGTGTTATTTGAGGTGGGGCCTGACGCTCAATGTTGAAGAATGCCTGAATTCACTGATCGCTTCACGGATATGACCTTTGAGGCGGTTGTGGCCTCCGATACAAGGGGTGACAGCTCCGAAGGTGAGTGGATCAAAAGACCCGGGGGTTAGGGGTTCCGTAAAAAAGCCAATAACCATGCACTGGGTGCGGTGCTTTGGCTGCTGTCTTATACCGGCAACTTCAATAGAAAAAAATGAAAATAACAAGAGTGGGAAATGCACCTTCCCACATAACAGAATTTGTCTGCCGCATCTATAGTCTTCTCAGACGCTGGAAGCTTTGGCGTTGGACCAACCCAGTTCTGCAACAGAATCTTGCACTTTGAAGGTTCGAAAATCAGTTCTTCAAGCTAGTTAAAAGAGCCTGCGGCCTAACCTGACATTCACTTGGAGGAACCACGTCGTCTGCATGTTCAGGGTTTGACACTTTTCCGCCCGGGACGAGCTCTATGCGGCTAACCTTACCTGACAAAAGTTGGGTCTCAAGGGCTATATCAACCGTTAATATGAGGGGAGAAGGAGAGATGCAACCTTAAAGTAAGTCACTCTTCGTTGTGATGGTGCACATGTCTCTATGGCCCAGGGATTCATGAAGGATGTCTTCGTTCACACGGGTGTTTGGTCGTGCCGGAAAGCCTGATATGTACAGGCTAGACCTAGTCCAGACTCTGGGTAATTTTCCGGGCAACGATGATTCTCGCCTCAGTGTTGCTGCATAGGACACTTCAGCGAACATGCACGGAGGGGGATAGCTTGTCTCTCTGAAACCTTCTACAAGGTGGGCGTTAGAGTAAAGTATCTTGACTGTGGGAGGTTATCTCACTTCATTGGGCAGCTGCCTGCTGCCAGACGTGGACAGCGCTTGGCCCAGAGAAGGCTTCTCCGTCCAAGTTCCGCTTTCCGCTCTGAGAGCACGGTGCCGAAGACTGAATTGGAAAAACAAACTGATAACAAAGCACCAACGACTACGAGACAGCATGCTGGCTACAATCGGATTTCCCTTGGCATGCCAGAAATTTCCTCAGGGGGTTCTTAGGTCACTCCTCCGTGCTTGGGTAATGCCCCTCCGGGTTATAAGTCAAACCTGTGAGCTAAAGTCCCCAGATAGAATTCTCAAAGAAAAACCTCTTCTGTGGTATAAACAGCCGCGAAGTATTATGTGCTTAGAGATCTGCACTGTCCCTTCGGTCCTAATCCTCCACATCGTTACTCTAAGTTGATACGATGGACTACAATGAGTCGTGACCAGGCCCCGATTAGTGAAGAATGTAGCGTTATTTACGGATGGCAGAGGAAGAAGGAGATTACATTCTTCAACCCGAGAATTTTCCTCTCTTAGCTGATTTTGGATTCCGCCCACTTTGCGAAAAAGGCAACAGGCTGCTCCATCTAAGGTCGTCGAAACCTTTGAAACAGAAGTATGCTGTGTTTCCGGAATACGCACAAAGGACCTCACTTCAAAGCTAACTCTTCGATCCTCAGACGCGAACTTGGCTTCTGGTTTCACTCTTGGCGTGCCGGGTGATCAGACGTTTAGAGTTGATGGTCAGGCTGGCGTTGACATCGCCATGAGCTTCAAACCTGAGCTTGCACTGCCCGACTGGGTCACAGTCAGCAGTCGTCTGTGTGCAATTCGATTACATGGTTACGTGCATGTCAATAGAAGTAAACTGAAGTTCCGATGCCTGTCTGTTGTTTCTGTGTTCCCCGTCTGACAGTAGCTCCCCTCCCCCTCTTTCTATTAGGATTTGTCTCAAAGACGCTGTGGGTTGCCGCCTATGGACATCGTGGTTCTGGCAGTGATTTCGGTGATCAAGATGGGGGCCTAGGCCTGGCGCAGAGAAAAATAGGAGGCCCGATGGGCTTTTAGGCCGGCAGAAATTGTAAAGGAGACCGAAAAATCCAACTGGGTTCAGGCCACGGACTATTCTTAGCGGGTAAAATTTCTTCCATTCGAAGCGTAACAGGCTAACCTGGCACCCTCCAGCCCCTTGACAGCGTTGGACTCAGATCGACTACTTTTCCATCGAGTGCCGCAGGAGGGGATCAGTTCGACCGACGATCCTTCTGGTCCTCGTCTGTCGACTCTGGTTACGTTTTTGTCCGCTATCTTACCAGCCTATGTCCCTCTTGGTGGCCGGAGCAACTGCAGAGCCAACTGTCCACTGCAGCTGCTACTGAATGATAACCATCGATTAGCTTTCCAAGCATAATTATTCGCTATGTCATCTATGCTATCAAACGCCCGAGGTTCGGCGAGTACTGGACAGAGATCGAACAGGCTCTTGGTGGGGCAGCTAATGCCCTTCAACCTCAAGCATTGACATACGCAGAAACGATGGATATCTGCATCCCCAGTTGCACTGTTAGATATGAGCAGATAGATTTCTCCGGACCCGGATGCGTTGTGACACGTTTGTGTCTTGAAAGCCAACTGATTTGAGGCCTTAGAAGTGACCGCGAGCAGCTATGGACCGCAAACGACAGAGCGATGGAAAATTTAGGACGATTGGCGGAGGCAGCTAACTTTTCCCTCAAGTGAGATAAAAGGGTTTACGAAAATCAAGTAGTGGAGAATGGACTGGGGGGGCGGGCCGCTCACCAGCTCAGATCCAGGAGTGTCGTCCGGTGAGCTGGACGGACCACTTTGAGGGATGGTTTAGTTGGCCTTTATTCCCTATAGGTTTACTTTCACCTCGGCTACCACGGCCCTGGCTTTACATACCAGTCCTCTTTCGGAGAATAGGTCCTCTGTTGAACAACCTACCTTTGAAGACAGGCATTCCAGACCGGACGGATTGCCTCCGTCTGTTTTCAAAAACGGCGGCCCAGCACTTTTACTGGAAATGACAAAACGTTTCGGTCTGATACGGGGCGGGTGAACAAGTTCCGAAGACCCGGTGTGGATCGATGATCGTACCCTCTTATAAAAAGGTCGACGGGTCCCCTTGTGAAAACGACGGAGGAATGATTCTGGTTAGTATCACAACCAAACTGCTCGTCGGTGCTATTCTCTACGGTTTATCAACACCTCTAGTACAATGCTCGCGAGAAAATCAAGATGAGTTGATGACCATTCAAGGTTTTCTGATCGCCCATTCACCATCTGACAAAATATATAATACTAGCACAACTTCCAAAGACTCACAATCTCCATCTTTCTCGATCTTAAAGCGGTCCTTGATCCTTGCTTGCGAGCTTACCGGAAAAATTCATTTCCATCGGGGAGTCGCTTTCCACAAGCAGCCAAAGCCAAGCTCGCGCCTAAGATGACACTGCACCGGAGTTCACCTGGAGAAGCGGTGCACGTTAAATGTGCAAACTCCCTTCTTCTCATTTCATCTTTTGGATCGATAAAGTCCTTGAGACCCAACTTTTGTCAGGTAAGGTTAGCCGCATAGAGCTCGTCCCGGGCGGAAAAGTGTCAAACCCTGAACATGCAGACGACGTGGTTCCTCCAAGTGAATGTCAGGTTAGGCCGCAGGCTCTTTTAACTAGCTTGAAGAACTGATTTTCGAACCTTCAAAGTGCAAGATTCTGTTGCAGAACTGGGTTGGTCCAACGCCAAAGCTTCCAGCGTCTGAGAAGACTATAGATGCGGCAGACAAATTCTGTTATGTGGGAAGGTGCATTTCCCACTCTTGTTATTTTCATTTTTTTCTATTGAAGTTGCCGGTATAAGACAGCAGCCAAAGCACCGCACCCAGTGCATGGTTATTGGCTTTTTTACGGAACCCCTAACCCCCGGGTCTTTTGATCCACTCACCTTCGGAGCTGTCACCCCTTGTATCGGAGGCCACAACCGCCTCAAAGGTCATATCCGTGAAGCGATCAGTGAATTCAGGCATTCTTCAACATTGAGCGTCAGGCCCCACCTCAAATAACACTGGCATAAGAAATCCGGGTCTCCCCTGGATGGAACCCTTCTACAAGGACAAGGCCACCTTGGCATGGTTTTCAGCTACGGGAAACAGGGTTTCCTGACCCTAAGAAAATATTGTTCATAAACACTGGAAAGAGTGGAGACCACAGGACTGAACTCTGTGGTAGGCCACTGAGCAGCGAGCCCATTGGCGAAACACTCCTCTTCCCTGACCTGGAGTGTCTCATGCTAGCCGCAGTTTGGGGTTGCTATCCTGTTCCTCAAAATTATTTCCACCAGTTTTGGTACCACTGATGTTAGGCTCACTGACTATAGCTCGAGCAACTTTCAACTTCTCCGCCCTTGGGAATCGGAAACACCGTAGAACTCATCCGGTCCTTTGGGGTGGCACCCTCTTCCATCGATGCACTAAGTAGCGCGGTCATAGATTCTAACAGCTCGTCACCTAGCTGCATCAGGACGGGTGCGGCGGTACCGCCGGGTCCCGCTGCCTTGGATGTGCCCAACCTGCTGGTACCAGTGACCATTTCTGATGTGACCACCACTGCATTCTCCATGGGCAGCACGTAGATCAGGTCGCCTAGGGGCCCACCTCTGTGCTCTCTGTAGAACTGTTCGAGTGAAAGCATGGGTGCACTCTTTTTTCAGAGCCGATAGTGGCGTGCCCTTCCTGGTCGTCCTTCAGGCTGCTGACTGACACCGTTGGGGTCAATTCGAGTGCACGCTGCTAAATTACGACTTAAAGTTAACTTTTGCATTCTTTGCCAGCACTTCATATTTATTTCGCCAGCTATCTGCATAGCCGTGAAATTTATTCCCGCAGTTTTGTACTAAAGGAGCTGCCGACGGCTACAAATATACATACATTTCGAAACGCTGCTTCCTCTCCCTGCAGTACTTTTCTGGCTCGGCTGCCCCAACATATGTGTGCTCATCACGGTCTCACCCTTCTGACAGAGGCCACTTGGTTCGTCAAGCTTTGTATACCGTCTTGGATACGAAACCGCTCTCTTTTTAGTCGTCTCCCTTTCGTTCTGCGTAAAAGTGTGGGGCGTCGAAAAGCTCAGGAGGGGTTCCCGTGATCACTGAATAATGTTTATTTGTAGCAACCTGCCCACTTGCTGTCACAAGCTTGTACAATTTATACTGCAATATTTATTTTTGATCCTGGCTTATTTTACAGCACCCATCAACCACTGAACTGAAATCAATATTTCCATCTTGCTTATGCGCCGTGGCACGTTTTTGATGCAATATGTGACTGCCGTGACAATTGCATTTTACTCTGAATTTTGCCAAACTTTGGCTTTCATTTTTTAACGGTTGTGGCCATACAGGTGAGGCATGTGTGTATTCTGTTCCCATTACAGGACTACTCGGTAATTGTGTATGCTTTTCTGTGATATATCGTGCAAATATTTTGCTTTTCGCCCGAGTGCATCGAAGCCCATATCTTTCAGCGTCGCATACTATCTGGCTATCAGTTTCCACCCGTGGGATATCCTGGTATTTCTGCGTATGCCCCACCGATGCTAGCTAGGACCTTCAAACTACAAGACTCCTTCAATGTCGGGGCCATATGAAGTACCGTGGAAGGGTCCCTGAACAAATAACGAACGGTCCAGATTCGGTGTTTCCCCCTCCTTCTCGAGGCAAATAAGCGAACATAAACCACATCCAACATTCGCCCAGAAAGCCGGACAAAAGCATAGAAACGTCACAGGAAACTGAACAAAATATTATGTGAAATGTTTTCAGCTTTATCTGGTCTATTGCACGGGATTTACTCTTTTTCCTTGCTTCGTTTTTCCCTGGTGAACATAGTTCTCCGCTAGCTGGCTAATCGTTCTTTGAACTTTGTCCTCCTTCCTGCATCTGACCTTCGCTGGTGATTGCCACGCAGTTTGAATTCATAGGGCTCTTGTCCCTGAATTGAGTTTTCAATAGTTTTGTGAACTAACCTAATTCGATCCACATTACTGAGAGTGTAAGATGGATTGGGATTTGTCGGAAGTTCTGGATCGTCAGCCAGGGCCATGCGCACCCGCAGGGACAACCGAAGCAATAAAGTTGCCATCATCTCAGGCGTTGCGACTGAGAAACAGACAGGAGAGAATAAAAAGAGACACCTTAGCGATGGAGCAAACGCGGCAGTGTTATATACCCACGCGTGTAGCATAGGAAACAAATGGGCGGAACTCGCCAAAACTGCTGACGAGCACGGAAACGTGGCTTTCTGAAGAAGACCATGTGCCAGGCCTAATAAGTAACGTCTCAATAGTTTTAAATATTTGTGTTGGTTGTAGCTCAGGTTGTTGGTTGCTATGATGTTCTGATCGCTGAGCTTGGCGTTTTGTGGTCTACAGGCAGGATCGAGAACGGGATCGCCTTGGCAGAGAAGTAGCTATCCTCATTAGGTCAGGTAAAAGCCATTTTGAGTCTCAGACCAAGATGTGCACTCGAAGTATCCAGTTATGCTCCATGACGATAATCCTTCCAGGCAGAAGAGTCAACGTTGTCTGCGTCTACAGGGCACCAAGTGCTAACCACGAACAGGACGTTTGTTTACTGCGGACTTTGACTTACCTAGTTGAGGACGCTTAAAAGACCCTCATAGTGGGTGACTTCGATCTTCCGCACATCGACTGGACGGCTGAGGTCTGCGTGCAGACCTGCGGATCGCAGGAGCAGACCCACTTAGAATGGCTGCATGCCAATGCGTTGCACCAAAGTATTAGGGAAAACACCAGATATAGGACTGAATGCGTTCCATCCTTGCTGGACCTAGCAATAACGAACTTCCCCAGCGATGTGTCTGTACTGCATTATTGTGCACCGCTGGGCAAGAGTGACCACGTGTGTCAAAATCGTCCTATGTATGCGGCAACCCAAGGTACCCTCGAGGCTGGGCAGACATTTCGGTAGTATGGACATAGATAGGCTTCGTATTAGGGCGATGGGTTTGACCCGGGACACGACAGAGGAGGCTACTGTCGAGGAGCACTGGCAGGCCATACAGGGATCCCTGACTGTCCTACAGGAAGAGTTCGCACCCTTAAAACGAAGGAGTGGGGAGGGCAAACCGATGTGGTGGAAGGCCGCAACAGCCAAGGCTACCAGACGTAGAAACCGCAGCTGGAACCAGCACAAGGCTTCCGACAGTCAGCTAGCCTGGAGCCGCTTTACAAAGCTGAGAAACGAGACTGTGGACCTTCTGAGAACTTCCAAGCGGGAATTTGGGCTAAAATTGACCCAGTGTGTAACACAGCAGCCGAAAAAATCCCACAGCTATGTAGAGTCGGGAGGCTCAACAAAGAATGACGTAGGTCCACTACCCACTGGGGACCACGGTATTGTCACTGAGGACCAGGGCAAAGCAGACGTTCCGGGGGAATACTTTGGTAGTCTACATAAAAGGGATAGTAGAGTACGAGTAGATCTGGCTCTGGTGCATCCTGCTCCCCAGTTAAACGAGCTGAACCTGACAGATGGAGGCGTGCGCAAGTACCTACAGGAATTGAACAGCCACAAGTCAGCTGGTCCAGATGGCATTCACCCAGCTATCATCAAGCCGTTGGCGAATATCATAGCTCCATCGGTATGCTGGCTGTACAGGTCCACGTTGGACCAGAGTAAGCTGCCTGAAGACTGGAAAGTCGCCGCCGTCGTGGCAATACATAAGAGTGGACCCAAGTCGGCTGTGGATAACTACGGACCGGTAAGTCTAACTAGCATCCTATGTAAAGTCCTTGAGAAGTGCATCCGTGTCCACATCTGCCAGCACTTACTGGAGCACTCCATGTTAAGTCCGGCGCAGCATGGGTTCCTGAAAAACAGATCTTTTCTGACCAATCTCTTGTGCTTCTTAGATGAAGTAACTCGACTACTGGACGACGATGAGGAAGTTGAGGTATGCTTCCTGGACTTTAGCAAGGCGTTCGACTCTGTTAATCATCATCTTTTGCCATGAAAGATGGAGACGTTTGCTATAGGTGTGCCAGTATTTAGGTGGCTGGAGGACTTCCTCCCCCACAGGACGTCTTACGTCAAAGTGGGGGACGGGTACTCCAGTTTGGTGAACGTCACCCGTTGTGTACCTCAGGGATCCGTCCTAGGCCCGGTCCTATTCTTGTTATTTATTATTGACCTGGCATCCGCTCTTCAATCGCCCAGCTTTATTTTTGCGGATGATGTGAAGGTTGCTGGATCTGAGGGTAGGGTGGACTTGGGCAGGGAAATAGGTACCGTCCTGGACTGGGCATACGAATGGGACTTACCTCTGAACGCTGAAAAAAGCCATTTGTTGCCAAGGCCAAAAGAAAGCCTAACTGTCGCCCATGATCAATGACTGTTCGCCATAGAGGCATTCAGTAAGGTTAAAGGTTTTGAGGTCATCATGAGCAGTGACTTCGAATGGTCGGAGCAGTGCAACGCTGTTGCACAAAAGGCTCGTGGTGAGCTCTTTTGACTGCAATCAGCCTTAGCTTGCCGGCAGCCGGAGGTATTCGTACCTACTTACATGGCTATAGTACGACCTCACTTAGGAGGTAGCGTGCAGGCTTTGTCACCCTTCTACAAAGAGGGCGCTGCCTGCTTAGAGAAATTCCAACTCCTCGCCACGCGAACTTTTGAAGGGCAGAGGGGCAAGACGTGTGGGCAGAGACTCTGTGATTTGAATATTTTCTCTTTGGAAAGGGGGATTTTATAGAAACGTTCAAGGTAATGAAGGGTTTTTCTGGCCTTAGACCAGGTAGTCTATTCCAAGTGGCCGTAGATTCCAGAATAAGGGGACATGAAAGGAAGCTGATAAAAGCCCGAGCTAGGTTGACGGCTAGATCGCACTTCTTCAGCAACAGGGTTGTGAACAGTTGGAACGGTCTGCCTGGTGGAATGATAGATCTGCAGACCGTCCAATCCTTCAAAAGTGCCCTAGATCGCAAGTGTTACTAGATATTTTCTCGTAGTCAGCCTTGAGTATATCGACTAGATGGATGACGGGTAGCACTGTGGTCCTTCTGGAGTATGGTTCAAATCGACTTTTTTGCTCATTGCATACTGTCTCAATGAACGCTCACGATGCATAATGTCTCTCGCAGTTGATGTGTGATGAGGTTTTCCGTTTCCCTCTCATTTTTAGCGGGGATTCGACGAAATACGCTCGGCAGTGTTGGGTGCATAACTGGTGTGCATACCATCGAAGGAATTCTGGGCGCTCGATTGGCCGTGGCCATTATCTGACCTGTGCAAGCTGAACTGAACTGAATTCCTGACCTTAGGTGACACCTACCAATTTTCGTTCAAATTCTATCACCCCTTCGGTGGACACTTTCCCTTTTCATATCCACAAATCCATAAAAATTAGTATTCCTTTGCACACCCCCGTGAAATTCTTGCTTGCTTCCTTACCTTATCAACAATTACCTCTTTGAGTGAACTTGAGTATGCTTTACTGACCAGTCTCTCTCATCACCCCTGTGAATATAGTATTTTCTGCGTCCTATGACAATGTCCGTCTCAAGATTTTCGCTTCCAGCCGGTTACTTACCATTGCTCTAGCTGATCCAAAAGTAAATTATACTTACTGTGTATTCCGTTGTCACTTTACTTCATTTGGATTCTCCCTAACCTCAATCCTCTGTTGCCGCAATACGGGGCTCCCTCTTCGAAATTCGTGAATTATTTTATCTAATTTAGTTATACTGTAAATTCTGATCATGCTTTCTTGCGTGTCTCTCGACCACGACCGAGAAATATACCATTATTATTGGTTTTAGTATTATTAATATCATGTCTAAACCTTTCTAGTCCGGTTCTACAGAATTTACGGGCCTGTCTTGTTTTACCCCAAGGATGGTTCGTTTTGACTACACGTTACTTAAGACCTTGAAGAGAGAAAAGGAAGCGCCAAAATGCAAGCATAACAAGGTGGGCGGAAAGTAACTCCGAAATTCCTTGTGGTGTTTTGGGTGATTCCTTGTGGAGCTATAAACTGTAAAGCAGATTGCTCTGTTTCAGGGAGTTAGATGTCAGCCGACGCTAGATGACTGAGAACATACAAGCCGTCATTGGCACGTGCTATTTTGTCTCAACTTTACCCACCGACCAGTGACGTGCCGGGGAAAAACAAGTCACACCCCAGATAGGTGCTAAAAGAACACCATTGTTCACTGCAAAAACCAGAGGATCGGTTAAAGGGAAAACCCCGAAGCCAAGTGTGGTTAGCTCGATATCTCGACGTATGTTTAAACCCATTTTCCTGAGAGTAGCAGCAATTGGCTTTTAAACCCAGGTTGGGGCTTTAAGGTCACTGGCCCTGTAGATTGTAGAAGAACGCCACTCTGATGATGAAGGAATTTGTGGAGAATTAGGTCATTTAGGGAGGCTACTCTTCAGTTAGTAGTGAGCAAAGCAGGCGGCACTCAGGTTGCCAAATCAACAAACCTTACTAGCGGCTTGTCCCCTTGGCCATCAGCGGAAAAGCAGAAAACCCAGAACAGTTCACCATTAGGGATCCACTAGTAAGTGCTCCAAGGTCAGGGCGGCCAATCCGAAGTCAACGACAACATCCGGAGAACATCATAATCGAAGGGTGGCAGAAAATTAAAGCGAACTTGTCGAATGGATGTGACATGCCAGGAGCTCTATAGGCTCCAGATCAGCGTATGAGAGGCCGCAAGTGACCCTAAGCTGTTGGCACGATGTTCGGGTGCGCCTGAATTGATAGCGTAAACAAAGAGTCGTAGAGCAGAATCAAGTCAGCAGGTCCTCGGTGAAGTTGACGGACCTTGAACAGGCCTTCCATCATCTGAACAGCACTGACTTTATTGGTGCAGCCATCGAAGAAGGCGCCCCACTGCAATAAGATGAGCAAGCTCAGAAACTGGTAGCTGATAATTCCAAGGACGTAGCCGATCACTCCGAATTCCTCATAGTGCAGAGACCCAAACTAAAACCCTTTATGAACGGCCGAAAATTGTCCTGAAACTGTGAGCTTCCCCAAAATGAATTGAATTGAGAACTTCAATAGGTGTGAAACATGTTGGACCCTCAGACAAAATAGACCTCAGTTGTGTTTTCAACCTAAGCAGCCTTAGATGACCCCATATATATATATATATGGTATTTGCCCCATTACCCGGTTTTAAATCCTGAGAAACACAGGAAGGTCAGTGCCGTCTTTCACTGTGTCGCAAATCCTCTTGGGGTCACTGGAAGACCATATACTACTGGGCTTAGAGAGAACGATACCACCTGTAGACATTCTATACTTTCCCTTATTGAGAAAGCAAGCCGAGACTGTCATTAAAGGTGGAGAAGCCTTTTTGTTCTTTCTAGTCTTCAGTCGCCTACACGGGGATTCCTTGCCGAGCCAGTCTTGAAATGTCGAAACCGGCTCTCGACGGGAGTAATAGCCGATGAGACAATTTTTGGGTGTTCAAACATCAGCCGTTTTCTCCCCTTACTTACTTCTGGACTGCTAGCTCCCGCCGGAGGATGAGCCGGCTCCATGCATTTCCCCAGAGGCATGTTTCCCCGAGTGGCGATCAGATGAGAAAAATAAGCAAGGAGAAGCCCTGTTCCGCTTTCGGTTGTGAACGCTACAAATAGCCTGGAGTCCTAATACTCCGACATCCGATTTGATGGCGCTAACCCATGTTTCTAGCTGCTCTGCGAGGCGACAGCTCCATTCTGGACATCGAACAGTAGAGAGGCATTGTTCTGAGGTCTTTGTGTCTCGGTCTGCCGGGCAAGTCCCAACCCCCACTATCGTTGGCGTTAAAGGAACACTGGAAGCACTTTGATATCAAAGCAACTCTGTCTCCTTGTCCCGTATGAGAGCTTTTCGTGCCAAGCCACTTTCGGGATCCGTCGCAGGCACCAACGTTCGGACAATTCCAGCTTTCTGATGTCCTCTTAGAGTAGCGGCCACGTCTCCTAGCCGTGAGTACTTACTGGACGGACGGCAGCTGGGAAGACTCGGGCTTTGTTCAGGAGGCTGAGCTCGTTGCGCACCCAGTGTTCACTGGAGAGCCGATGAAATACGGTCCTCACCCTGTCGACGCTCAACTTGACTTCGTCTTTGGCCTGACCATCCGGGAGAACCGAGGTGCCCAAATACCTGAAAGCCTAGGGGTGATCTCTTTTTGGGCCGTTCCAGTATACAGACAGAATGGACTGTGTAGCGTGTGTAGGAACGATCTTTATCTTCGACGCATTTTTCTTTAGTCCCATGGAATTTGCGTAAGGTTCTTTGCGACTGGGAACCGGGTGTTGCGCGGTCGGGCTATCTTCGAGGATGACCATGTCCTCGTATGAAATACTTATTGGCGAGGAAGGCGTCGGCGCCCAGCCGAATACCAAACTAATCAGTGAGCGACTGGAACACTATCCAGTCGATGACGTATTTAAACAGCGCTGGGGACAGGGGAAAGCCTTGTCTAGCACCGAAGTTAGGGGAGAATGCACTGGGCTCCTATCTGTAGATGAGCATTCTCGCGCTCTTATATGCTTTGTACGAATTCATCAGAGTTGGAAGCTTCTGGGGCACTCCACTCGCCTTTAGTGTAGTTTATTACGATTCTCTGTCAATTGAACCGGAAGAGGCTGGACCCCTGACGGGACAGTTTCTGCCCAAATTCGCGAGCAGACGGCCGCTCCACCTATTACCTTTGCTCGCCTCCAAGTCTGGTTACTACCGCTACAGCTGAAGTTGCTCAAACAAAGTTTGCCTTCAGCTTTTCCTTCTATCTTCTCATTTCCCGCCTCCAAACACTGTCACAACCCCTTTCATTCACTACACCCGTCTACTGCCCTTCTACCAGTGCCCTATCACATTGCCTTCAATGGCTTCCATCTTTCCGACCCTCAGAATTCCTGCCCTTCATGTAGATTGCACTATCCGACACTCATCAAGGGGCATTGATCCTTTTGGGTCTCTCGGAATGGGTGGAAGGTCCCGCCCTCTTTTTACGGGTAAGCCTCACTGACCGGTGCTTGGCGTTTTATTGTTTGTGCTGTCAACGAAAAACCTAACAGAAGGACTGGAGGATCTGTTAAGGGAGTTTTGTTTGGCGTGCAACTAATTCGGTGCTCAGCGGGGGACGCCATATGTGGGGACCCGGACGAAGTGTTCCATTGGTCACTGGAGTGTTTTCTCCCATTTGTTGTAGCACAGCGCCAGCCTCGCCATGGTGAGAGGGAACCACAGCCTCGTGGTTTTCAACCTCACCTGAAGACCAAGCTCCAACTTCTATCCCTACTGACTTGCTTTGCACTAAGTTCAACTTTCCCCACCGTTGCCACAACCACTTCCTCAAAAAGATCAGACGAGGCTGCTTTCCCCATGGGAAAAATTAGTTTTCCCTCGGTGATCAGTGTCTCAGTTCTAAATCCGGATGAGAAGTTTCTTCATTATCCGCTGTCTAAGAAAGCGCTTGGAAGTGAAGGCCGAATAAAGACTTCTGAGACAGGTGGACTTAAATTCTCCGTCTGCTCTCCAAGGGGAAGCCAGCCCAAAGAATTTGGTTTTCAAACCTCTCCCAGCATCTCAGGCAGCTAATCAGACGTGTAGATAAGCCCGGTAACAAATTCTTGATGCCTCAAAGATCCCCGAGGATTGCGGGGAACTCTCGAAAGGCATCCTCTTTTGGGGTCGCTTCCTCAGCCCAGGTTGCCTTCATGGCAGTAATGTCCACGTGCCGAACCACCTCAAGCCCCTCTTAAATTCAAGGGTCGTCCCACTAGGTTGGTAACCAAACGGATCAACCGAGCACGGGGCACTCTAAAGAAAATAAGCTCAACAGAGAGAGCCAATCAAAAGATTTGGTTAACAATAGTGTTCGAGGCCCGAGGAAATATCAATAAATAAGTCACTTAACATGAGGCTCTGTAACGAGAGGGCTTAGCCAGCAGTCCAACCAAAAGAAGGTCTCAAGATCGGCAATCTATTTGTGGTCCAGGCAACTTGCCCTGAAGATCGGCCTCAGAGCTTACCATCCGACACTTCCTTGGCTGTTTCAGCTCCGGTCGTGTAAATTACCCCAAAGTAGTAGGCCTAATGTTTCTACATTTTCGCCACCCACAAAAGGTATCCCAGGCCCACACAACCGATAATCAACCCGTGTTGTCGTTTGTGATTCGCTCACCCAAGAGAGTGAATATCAACATCTATGTTCTTTCTGTAGAATACCACTAAAAGGAGGTCAATGTAGCAGAAAAGACAACTGCAGAGGTCCAGTAAAACGGGATCCCGAATGGGAAGACCCGCGGCAATAAATTCCGCAGTGCACGCGAAGGTAAACCAATAAAAGCTTCACATCCTTTTCGGAAGCTGAGAGATTTAGATCGTCTCCATAGTACACTGCCCCCCAAGTTACTAGTCATCTAATCCGGCCGTCCTCTTCATCAGTTTGCCTTCTTCTAACCCTTCCGTACCCGCAGCCCCTAACTCCCTGATGGTCTACCCACGAAGCAACTCTCCCTCGCCCCTCCCTCGAAACCAAGATCAGTTGTCACTAGCAATTTTGCTAAGGCTCCTGAGCTATGTTGGGATGGTCTTAAAGCAATTGCCTGAGTCTGCTGAGGTGGATCTTGGCGCTTTGTCACCTTTCAGTGTAAAGAGAACCCCAAGTCATAGCACTCATAGAAGCCAGGCTCATTCCTGGCTTGTATGAGGCTGAAATGTCCATTCTAAGAACTTCTTAGTGATGCGTGACACAACCCCCAGTCACATTACTATTTCCATATGTGCAGTTACTCAAGGTTTCGACAGGCTCAACCAATAATCCCCTGAGTCCTGACTCAATCCATCCCCTGCATTTTCAAGTAGACGGCGGACTCTGTGACGGCCAGTTTTTCATCGCTTTTTCAGCAATCTACTTAAAAGGGAGTTTTCCCTAACAACTTGTAAGTAGTAATATTACTAGTTATATTAATAATACTAATAATGGTTCATTTGGGAGACCCCTGAAGCATGATCAATTTTTTACAAGCAACCAAGCGGACTGACAAAATTTGTGAAACATTTAGAAACATGCATGACATACGTAGGGTGGATACACCCAAAAGAGGGATGCGAGGGAGATAAACCTATGCACACAAAGGAATAATGGAGGGAGTTTAAGTTAACCCAGGGATGGATTCAAAAATATGCCTAGAGAATTTCATAGTCAAAGGCAAATGAAGGAGCCGGCTGAGCAACGTGGAGGAGATTGGGACATGAGAGTTTTACAAGAGGAGGACTGAAATTTGGTCAGAAAAGATGAAGAAAGGAGGAAAGCAAAGCAAAAATGGAGAAGAGATAAAATGAGTTATCCGGCAAGGGATTAGATAACCAAGAAATATGCTACATCGCGGCAAAAATGACGGCGTCAATTTAAAAACAGGGAGCGAGCAACGTAAGACGTAGAAAGTGAGCCAAATGGCAACAGTGGCTCGGAAGGTTCAAGATACGGCAAATGTGAGACGCAGGGATAGAAAGAATAGACGGATATCATGAGGAGCAACGGGATGGAGACAATAAAACCGGCCGCCAAACAACTGGAGGAGGCAGAGGAAGTGTATGAATGTATACATATATATATATATACACATGGGAAAAGGAGGAGGTGAGAGTAGTGAAATGATAGAACGCGGAAGTAGCGGAGCTTGGAAGCGGCGGGCAGGGTCAGAACGAATACTACTGAATTAGCTTGGATAAATCCTGAAAAATTTCTTTCTTGGCAGGTGAAAGCAGAAGATCAACAGAGAGAAAAGCGACTTTGGATGCACAGGAATGATGGCTGTGAGCAGAAGTTAATAAATCTTGGAATACGAAGGAAATAATCAAAGAAAACAGGTAAGAGTGAACCTGACAATCTGAATAATGTAGGTGTGGCATGCGTTGAGGGTAGAAAATGAGTGAAGTGTTAACAAGGGCAAGTACTTTATGCAACAAGAAGATGACTGCCAAAATGGCTGGAGAACGCAAAACGAATGATAATACAGGGTGGTCAGCAAGGTGCAAAATATCAGTGGAGAATGGTAACTTGGAGGTTATACGAACTATGGTGCAAAGATGCATCTGTTTTTGCGACGAAAGACGAACAGGATAAATAAAGAATTGGAGGATCAGAAAGATCAGGTAGTGGCAGATTAGGTGGTTTGAAACCGTACATGAAAATAATGGCGTATCGATACCTTTAAATTAGGTGGAATGCGGAAAAACTTGGCACCCTGAAAGGCACACTAAACGTGACTGTAGCGAGCAAAATACAAAACGGACGAGGTTACAGACGGAACAGGAACAGGTATGGAATGTCCAGTCAGATCGTTTGACAGCAGATGAAACAGGATGAAGACTGAGAAGAGGAAAAGAAGAAAAAAACCCGAGCAGTGGCAACTGCGGTGGAACTAAAGGCACGAGACCTATGTGAGCATCGGAATTTGAAGAATGGAACGGGAGAGCTACTCGTCTGCGGGCGTTTGCACAAATTTACTGTACCAGAAGCTGCTAGTCACAGCACTGCCTAGGGGGAAGATCCACTGGACAATAGCGGAATCAAATATGGAAAATATGGTGATGGTGAAAAGATGGTTAATTTGGTCGTTAAAAGTGTAAAGATTGGAAAGGGGAGTTCTTATATGGTGATTACTCATGGGTACAGATGTGTCTGGTGCGTACGGATGGGAAGTATAAGATGGAAGGAAAAAATGGATATGGCAGAGTGGTAGCTAGTGGGGTACCAAGTGAGGGAGATTGGAGCCGGCAATGGCGGCTCGGGCGAAAAAGGAAATACTGCTCTCTTGGTAACAGTAAAATGGATAGGGCGAGAGTGACATCAGGCAGTGAGGGCCGTTTTGGTGAGAACAGATAGAAGCAAGAACATAAAGGATAGGTATGCATAAAGTGGTGCCATGGCATACAGGGTAAGTTATGAGAGTGCCGACAAGAACGATAGATGAGCCCACAGTGGCGGAACAAGAAACATAGGAGCAAGCGATCTGCAACCCACAGGAATGGATGCGGTAGGGCGGGAATAGTTAGAGCTTGCAATCCGCAACCGGTGCTGGGGGGCCGAGCTGACCGTGCAGTGGTCGCACTCAGTAAATTTTCCAGGCTTGTTCTCAAAAGAGTTGTTCTTTTCCATCTGCATACGAATAGGACCCCCTTTTTCTCCCAAAATGGGTCTCGTCCCGGCAGATGACGCATCACAAACATCCTACTGTCGTGGACAGTTTGACGAAAGCCTCCGATGACCGCCAGCTCTCACAAGCCACAATACGCCAAAGCCTTTACCAGGGTTCCACATGCCCTTTTTTATAAGCTAAAAACATACGGCATTGTGGGCCCCAGGTCTGACATTTCACGGGACTTCCTTACCGACCTTGCCTTTGCAGTTAAGGTGGGGGATGTCTTGTCTCAACCTGCCCAGTGGTGGGCGATGTCCCACAAGGATCGGTCTTAGGTCCTATTTCATTCCTAATCTGCATGATTAATCCTCCAACAACCCGTCAGCGAACACTGCTGTGCACGCGGACGACGTGACCCTCGGGAGATCGAGTTTTCAGCTCCTGCGATTAACGGTTGATGAAACGGAAAGCTGGTCCAACGATTGAAGCTACTGAGTCAATGATGACAAATGCTATGGTGTGTCACCCCGTACTGTTATTGGTACCAAATTCTCCGGTAACGGAGCAGCCCAACTGCCAGGGACTGGCCAACACAACCCTCCCGGTTTCCGGTCAGGATGCAATCCATCTCTGTCCCACTTTCATGGTTTTTGAGCACATCTGCCTCTCGAGAACTAAATATGGTTCAGAAGTTCTGCCAGCGTCTCTAGGGATGGTTTCCCTACAATCCACATCCGTCAACTTCTGGGTTACTTTAATTGAGTAGTGAATTCTGATCTCGTCCGAGATGGTGACATCCTAAGAAGGATTCAGTGGGCTTTTACTGAAGCAGTGTGGGTCTGCTCCATCTACCTCATTCAGATCGCCTGTCACTCCCCAGCCTCCATTTCCTTAGCTTAGGATACTTATCAGGAGTTTTGTTTTTGATGGGTCGCCCATTTGAATTTGCTCAAAGCGAATGCTTTTCCTCTGCTGGCCCAACCTCTTACCTTCATGGCCGCCGCAGGAGTGTCTTCAAACGGAGACCACGTACCTCCATATGAATTACTTTGTCTAGCCAAAGAGTTATTACCCTGTGAAATGCCCTTCCTGAAGACACTGTTGTCTTGCAGAACGAGACCATCTTCGTAGAGAAGTTGGAGCTCCACGTTAGTTTTCCTCAGTAATTCCTTCCAAAAACGAGAAAACTAAATGTGAAAAAGGTGCCTTTGAATGCATTCCCATTCAGCCATATGTCCATAAGTGCTGGACTCCATTTCCTTTTAAGGCATCGTCCCCAGTGTAAGGCTGCTTGGTGCCATGTATGTTTTACTTTGGTTCCTGTCGCCCCCCGGCCCCTCTTTACTCTTGCTTCGTCTTGGTGAATCCCACATACGATGGAGACCTCATCACGAACTGAAACAATTGGGCTCGAAACCCGGTGCCCCAGTATCACTTCAAGACTTCAAGAGGTCATTGTCTGTATGCACAGGTTAGACTAAATTTAACTGGAAAATGCCCGTTTGTCCTCACCCAATCGCCGGACACTCTGCTCTCCCGCTTGTCGCAACATCGAGTTGTCCAAAGAGCGCCTGGGGCACGAAGGTGGGTAAGCTTGGCTCGTAGCAGCCAGCTTCCCGCGGCACCAGTTGAATTGTAAGTCAAGCCCCGACTGAATAGATGAAGTGAAGTGTGCTGAGCTGCACTTTGTGGTTTAACGTGGGATAATGAATAAGATTATTCTGCACCACCGTATATACCAGACCAACCTCGGGGCACGCATCCCATTCGAAGAATCATTTTAACTATTTCTTGAACTTCTTGGAGCTACTGTATTACTTTGCGGGGCTACTTCTTTTTTTATTTGGTAAAGACGAGCATATTTTGGTTGTTTATAAAACTTAAAGTATTCTGTAACCAGTACCCTCATTGGCCTGTGTCTTGATATTGTTCCAGGTATGTCACGCTGCGTGAGAAACGACGAGCGAGTAGATGAGGATGCCGGAGGCTAAGTACGCAGAAGTTTGAACCCTGAAGACTTCTGGGATTAATATGAATTTGTATTTTATATTGTAAAATCAGCCCGATTGGGTGGGTCTGTGGTCCTTGCAGGGATGCTGCAGGGCTAGCCCATTGGGAGCTGCCTAAGCGAGATTAGCCTCAACTTCTTCCTGAAGAATTCAGAGGCAACGATGGTAAGTTGCTGCAGCGTAGGAATTAACGAGTTCATATGCAGAGGCCCTAGGAAAGCCAGAAAGAAGGGTCGTCCAGGCACTGATAGACCAAGTAGGTGAATGTTCCGTAACAGCTGCCTTCACTTCTGTGTGGCGGACTTCTACTGGTCAGTGGGTGACGGAGAAACCTAGGGAGAAATGTAAGAATGCAGACAACAAGAAAAAGGCGACGGACAAAATTTTGAAGGCAGATTGGTCCGGGTGTGGCCGTCTCAAAATTCAGCTGGTGGATCTGCAAAGGAGTACTTAGTCTCTGCCGGGGACACCTAGCCGACAGCTACCGATAATGAATCACAAAGGGGCTTTTATGCAGGAGTCCAAAGCGACGAGAAAGATAAGAGACGGGTGTAAGACGTGCCACTGTTTCCAGGTATGCCAAGTCCTGTTTCTCTTAAGGAAGTCCACGGACTAGGGAAGTGGAAGTCTCCGCTTGCAGAAAGAGGCAGAAAAATTGCAGGGCCAACACTGACCGAGCTTGCTGATGAGCACTTCTGAGACATTTTTCTGGCCAAGATAGCTTAGGTAGCTTATGTCACTAAGGGTAGGTAAAAGATTACACTGAAAGGACCAGTAGGTTTCGAAGAGAAACTGCGTTTGTGTATCTGAAACAGTTTACAGACCATCATGCTCGAGTAGCTACTAGTCGCTTCGGTCAACATGAGCATGAAACCAGCAACTTACCTAGGGCTACGACAACATCACAAGGCCGGACTACGAGTTTTGGTATAGGGCACACATAGAAAAACACACGTGAATTATTCCGCGAAGGTGAAATCTAGCGGGTATGTGAGGTGCCGCGTAGCCCAGCAGGGTGTCCTCACTTCCGTAACGCAGAGGTTGACGAACCATGGGGAGCGGCTAAGAGCCTGGGCGTGTGCTTCACTTGTCTCAAAGATTCACATCGAGCGGCGGCGTGTCCAATGAAAACAAGTTGTGGTAAAGATGGGTGCCACGGAAACGACCACTGCTTACTGCACAAAACAAGAAAGTTGAACTTCTTGGAAGTCTCGAATCCAGGTGTGGTTTGCTCAATGTCTCAGGCCACTAACAAGCCCATTCCCCAGGGAAAAACATTTGGCGAAGAAATCACATTTCGGGTGGTGAGGGTGTTGGTCTTTGTAGATAGTGATTCGGATACCACTCCGGTGGCGAAGGAATTTGAGGAGGGATATGAAATCAGAGATTATTCTTCCTTGGCAATGAGCACTGTTGGTGGTACCCAGGTCACTCATTCAACTAAAATGCGCCTAAGACTCGTCTTCTTGATAAACAACAAAAAGGCAGAGGGCCTAGAAGTATTGGCCAGTGGCGATTTGCCGATGAGGGAAACTGAGTCGGTGCAATCGATTTTGAGCCGATGGCCACATCCCGGAGGGGTCACAGTCAAAGAGCAACACAATACCAAAATAGGCCTGTTGATCGGTTTTCATGTACCAGAAACATGGTTAATACTGGATCCAGGAATAGGTAATCGCAAAACGTCATGTGCCATGAGCACTATATTTTGTTGAACAATGTGTCAGTAAGAGTGGGAGGGACGGCGAGTAGGCGCGCGTCAACTGAACGTCGGTGGAAATGGTGGGTATTTAACGGGCAATCCAACACAAATAAGATGAATTTTCTTATATAGCTATCGATAGAGAAGCCCCTTCAGGAGAAGACGGATTAGCTCCGAAAAAAGGTAGCCAGAAACCCCAGGTATGTAACTGATGTTTTCAGGTTCCAGCGTCTTGGAAACCCAAACTAAAACCAGTATTCAAAGGTCTCGAGGGTTTGAATGATAGACCTTAGCCCAAAAACACCGAGTGCACGAGAAAGCTTTTGGGATCCTCGTTAAGAATGATTTGAATGCTTGAAGTACAACGGGGTGCAGAGGTGATGAGCTCATACTCTATGCTGATTCACGCCAACAACCTGCTGCACGGGGGAGATTCTACCATCAGTCTCAAATTCCTGTGATCTTTGGGACCTGGTTCGCCGTGGCTACTGCCTAGAAGCTGCTTACCGTCGCCAGTGTGCTGAAGCCGAACTAGATGGGACGAACCGCTTCAAAAAGGCGAAACGAAGCGGAAGCATGACTGGTCAGACATATCGGGTCAACTCGGCAAGAGTGATATACCGAGGCCTCTGATAAATTCAAGTGCATAAGTGATGCCCAACTGAATTTTTTTCAGGTGCTTCAGAAATGAGCTACAAGCCAGTGGCTTACAGGTGCTGGATGGACGGGAATGGCAGGCGGCACGATCAGACATCATTCGCCAAGGCGAGAGTGGTCCCACTTTAAATTGTATCAATTCCGAGTCTAGAAGTGATTGCATCAGTACTAGCCGTTAGAGTTTAGCCGGGACGGTGTCCATTCAAGAAAATCGGCGTCCATTATTTTCGTACGTTACTCGTGCGACAACAGAGAAGCACATGGAAGAGCTGTGGCGGCCTAGTAACACGTTAACTGTCCAGAGCAGTTAGTCTCAAAATAGTACAAAGCGCAATCATCATCCCATTTCGTTGCAGCACATGAAAATTCAGAGGAATGATGAGACCTCCTAGGCCATGGTAACCGTTGTGTCTTCCACAACAACCTCCGGATGTTGCAACCTTTAAATGAATCAAACGGATAGTAGAAGCCCAAGAGTGGCTTAAACACTTACCGGCACAACGACCTTCGTTTATTCTCAAATATAATCGGAAATAGAAGCACAACAGTCGAAGCTAGACCAACCATTAGCTTGAATAAGAACACAGGTTAAAGTGTCAACCGACAAGGATTTTTGTCTCACTTGGAGCCCAGATGGTGGGGTTTGTGAAGAGCTGAATTCGGCTGCTTATATAGGCTCTGATAGGTATGGGTCGATTAAGCTTGGGAATAAATCGGCAGCTAGAGCAACCAATGGATCAGAAGGAGGCGACATGGATGTTAACAATATATTGTGGTGCAATAAGATTCAAGTTTAAACTAACACACAAATAGATACCCATATTAAGTAGAAAAATATAACTTCTTAGGGGAAGTAATAACATTATTGTAGTCAGGGCCTTGATACTGGGGAAGCTCACTGTCTCCCCAACGGTATTATTGGAAATAAAACCTTGGCCAGAGGAACGCAGTGAAACTTTAATCCATCCCACGCCAGTCATCGCAGTGGCGTTTGGGATTGAATGATATGATAATCCAGAGAAATACTCACACATCTAACTTCACGGCAAATTCTCAATGATGAGATGCCAGATATCACGCTAACTGAAGTAAAACGCACACTGAACAATTGAACTCAAGTGCCGACGGTCCCGGATCCGGGAGGTGAACCGGCTCTCATCCCCAGTGGTCTGTTACTATTGCGATCAGAATGAGTGCAATCACTTGGGAAACTTTAACTAAGGCAAATGCCATGGGATGGGTAATAGTGAACCATTTGACCCAGGCTTTCTAGAAACTTTGGACGAGGCTGTTAGTACTGACTTTACAACCTCGAAAAAAGTTGGCCTCTAAAGAAAGATCGCTTGGGCGTGGCGATCACAGATAAAGCTCAAAGCAAGGATAAAGGAATAAGTTCCCTAACCTGCGATGCCGAATGACGCTGAACTTACTTCGCCTATCTCTCACGTATTTCCTCGTAGGTCCCGACGGTTCACACAGTCTTGAAAGCACATTTACATCTAATTTGGTACAACTTAAGGGCTAACAAATGGATCACCTTAGTGAAGCTCAGAATCAGCCCAAGTCTTGGGGTTGCGTGTGAAATAGCGGGAACGACGGAAAAACCATCTGTAGACTGCTCATAGATATATCTCTATTTCTGAAAGATTCACTCCGTAATGTTATCCAGTCGGTGCTCAATTTGAAGCACCCTTTTCGGAACATATTCTTAAATTTATTACGTCTCAAACCAAACCCCCTGCTGTTTCAAGCACCGTGAAACCCTTTGATTCTTTTCCGAGAATTCTCGGCCTTTATTTGGCCGTGTATTTTGCTTCTGGCCAAAAAGCTTTTGCCTTTCATATTTCCTCACTTGTCTGAGAATCTCCACTACGTCAGAGGGTATACTCCCATACATCGACGGAAAGTGCCATTGCCAGGTGAAACTTCAAAATACGGATGTTTGAAGAGGACTGAAGAAAGTCCGCAAGTGTGCTGCACATAACCAAAAGTAGATGTAACCCACAGCAAGCGACACTTGCACTGACCTGGTTGTGTGTGTAGCTTAGGGTGGATCAGTAACCCTATATGCCTCTTCGACATTGAGTCTTTTGTGGGAGGATTTGGCGGGCGGTGTAACGTACATTCGTGAAAATCCTTCCCAATCATTGTCACACGCATGCTCTGTTTAGACGACTGTTTATTTCTGTGGATCCTCGAACTAATACAGTAGACGTCAGCTGCTATATATGGACAGTTGTTGATATTCCGCTGGTGCAAGCGGTGGCACCTTTTTGGTCTGACCTCTGGCTGCGGAGAAAGCCGTATCTGGCAGTAAATTTTGTCAAACCCTGGTCCTCTTTTTTAAATTTGTGGCCTTACAAGTGAGTGCCGTAGAATCTGCAAATCAATCCTGTTCTGGCTTTGAGATTCTGCCATTCGGCTCCGTGTAACTCGCAATCGGGATAATCCACACAGGCTCTGACGAAAGGCCTTTGATGACGACAGACTGCCTCACCCCGTGGCCGGATTAGTTGCCAAATGGCCGCAGGTGAGCCATATAGGCTGTCGGGGTTGGTTTCAATCGAGGACGTACTAGAAGGTGAAAATTGGCAGTGCTTCCCAGTGGTTGACTACGCGGCCTCTGTCGACTTCGGTGTCAAGGCGGGTCGGAAGTGTTGAATTTGTTTATGGCTAGCGGCCAGGCAATCAGTGAATGAAGTGTCAAATAGGTATCCTGTGTCATTTTTATGCACAACCTTGCTCACCGGCTCATCGATTGTTTTACTGTACCACAGTGCTTCCCATTGTCTGACTCTGGTGGTTGAATAGTGACTGTTGCTCATTGACACTGTCTTATTTTCCACTTTTTTCTTGGATTGTTTGACTGAAAGAATCACTATTGAGGTTTTTTTCATGTATCTACCAACAGTAATTTAAGCGGTACCTTGCCATAAGCCATTCGGTGATCCTTAGCTCCACCACAGTCTTTTGACATTCAGCTAAATACTCGGGCCGGACGAATTTCGATTACAAATTGTTTTATTGTCGTTTGACCAGCGAGACCTAATAGATGAAAGTGATTTTCGGGGCTGGGCCACCCTGTGCTCAAACTTGGTTTTGCATCCCGGAATCGACAATAATCAACATCTCTTATTTGCAATTATTTTTGGAATGAATTCGATGATGCTGAGTAAACCTCAAAAGCCGGTTACACAGCGATACCGTCGGTCTCTTCACACTCCCCCTGCTTTTAACTTTTGCGGCTCTCCTGATATTGGGAAGCTTCATTCTGTGACTGCACAAATGTCTGTCAGTTTGAGAGCAGTTATGGGTGGGGGCCTCTGACTGTCATGGGTCCTTGTCGTGCAAGTGAGGCAAACAACTTAAGTGCTTACTATAAGCTAAGTCTCAAGGTGGAAGTGAGTAGGACCAAATGGAATGCTGGTTGGTGTAGGCACGAATGGCGTCTGGAAGAGAAAGAGTTCAGTTTGCGCAAAAACGATCAGAATTCGGAAAATACCAGCCTCTTGCTCAGGTGACCCCGAGTGATTGAAGATATTTTAAATGTGACAGCCAAGTTACTCGAGAAAGTAGCTACCAATCCACAGGAGTGATACATGGAATAGAGTCTGTGTTGAGGTCTTTGATCATGGCAATGACCTCACTACCGAATGAAGTTGACAATTGTGGTGGGTTCCCACGGAATTTCCACAAATATGTGCCGAGTTTTGAGGGCATTTTGGCTGACAAGCTGACGGGCAATAGTCAAAAGTTGTCCTAACTGTTGTATCACCGTAAGAATCATGCTAAAGAAGCGGTCCAGCACTGCCCTCTTTTGTCTAGGGAATAAAGACTAAAAAGGCTGTGAACGTCCCCAAACAGAAGTTTTGCCGACCACTTGTCATCGTTTGAGCTGTAGATAAGGACCCATATAGTGGGCCCAAGCTTGGTTCTCAAGAAGCTGAAAATCTCAGTCGTTCAGCTGGGGAAATGAAAACATACTTAGCTACAGTAACCCAGCTGAGTAACGCGGCTGAGCAAAATTGTGCAAAACAACCCCCTAAGGAAGGTCGATAAATTGTCCGAAGGTCTGCGAGAGAAGTGGATGGGCTATGCAAACAAGTGCATTTAGGCCGAGGATGAAAGCCAGTTTGAGCATTTGATCCAGTTTGTAGAAGGGTGGGTCTCAGTTGCAAGTAGCCTATATGGCAGGCATTTAAAAAAAACCCATCGAAGGCGTGTTGTGCCTCGGAATGAAACCCCATCCGCAGATACATTAGGACTCACCTCAAAACGATAACTGTAGACCGAAGTGGTAATGGGCAACGGTGCTTCATTTGCCTTAAGGGCCAAGACTTGGTTAACTGCAGCAGTTCCCCTTGCATGATGGTTGCTGAACGCCAACCGTCCTTAGGAACCCACAAACGGAGCTCCCTCTAGTTGAAAGCCAATCTTTTAGCTGTTTCCTGTTGATCTGGTGAATCCTGTGACAAACCTGGAAGCGGGAGCCTTCAAAACGGCTTAATGCGTGCAGACATAATCACATCGAGTTCCGATCGGTCCAAACAGGCCTACTCTGGCTCAAAGGGGGCCAGTGCTAAGGGAGTCCTCCTCGAGTACATCGCTGTGTGATCCGTCAGGGTCATTAATGGTTTACATCTTTCTTGGTAAATGGGCCAGACTCAATACTCATCAGTTAGAATGTGGCAAATTCCATCAGTTTAGAAGGTCGTGTAAGTCAATTGGCCGGTCTCTTTCCGCATGGTGTGAAGACAGAGTCGTGTAAGGATGTATGTCTGTCAATAGAGTTTCTAAGGGAAGACTTTATCGTGAGACCAGATAAGGCCAACGCAGTTAAAACCTTTCAACAACTAACGTTGAGGGTTATGGCCTGAGTGCTCTCACCCGACGGTCACACTCTGGAGAATCGAGCTTCAAAAACGTGTCCGGTAGACGCTTTGGAGTCCCAGTTGGCTGTGATGTGCCTGACCCTCTTTGGACTACTGATCAGAGGATAGGCAAAAGAAAGCAACCCTTTGCATTTCAGTCACCATTTGGTTGGGTTGTGCGAGGACACCTGTCAAACCCAGCTACGGCTAACGCAGGAATCAGCTGTTTGAGATTAGTCGACCCAACCAAGCCGGTTCAAAATTAGTTGGAGTTGAAGCACACGGAAGTAAAGCTCACTGAAAATAGGGGACTACTTTGAGAACATCCAAACTAGGCATATTGTTTATAAGGGCACCTAATTAGTCCGTGGGCAATACAAATCGGGTTTACCGCGGGAAAACTGTGGGGCCGACGTGCCATATAAACGCGTTTTATCCGAGCAGCAAGTTCCATTATTCACCAAAGCGCCTTCAATCTAGAGGGGAACAAGTCACAAATGTAACAAATCGAGCCACGTGTAGCCAGGTCAAGTGAACCCTAAAACCAGGAAAGGTTGATTCAATGTCTCTACGGCACTAAAATGAAAACCACAAAAGGTACAAATACATACAAACCTCAAGTATGCGGCCAAATAGACTCACTAGACAAACCCAAAGGTTTGAAGTCCCTTGGTTCAAGTACGACAATCAGAAACGGTTCAAGGCCAAGTCCAACTATCCCATAAAAACAAATAAACGTGCAGAAGTGTCGTGCTTGGAAGAGCTCAGCAAATGAATGTCAAATATAGCCACAGTCACAAAGCACGTGGAACATATGAAACCATTTTCAATATATGTCCTTTGCAGCCATAAAAGGTCCAAAAATGCGAAGCAGTTGTCAGGAATCATGAACTCATTTGATTCATCCGAGAGGCGGTTGATCAGTTGGCCGCAAATTCGAAAAGGCTTCTAGTGCCCCAAAATTCCTGTTGCACCCTAGCTGGCCCCAAGATATATTATTAGTATCTGATCGTGCAGAAGAATTAGATCGAGACCCCGTGATCTGTAAGTTGATGAATTGGCCGGAATCCACAAACTGTATCCTAGGGTTACTCATGTTCTTCCGAAAGTACTCCTTGTCGCTGTCGGCGGATATAACAGAAATGTTTCTGTAGCATCAAGTGCCGACAGGCAGACGGACCCAGATCTTATCCTGGGATTCGGGTAAGTTGGATAAACTAACAGAGGTTTGTAAAACAAACGGGCATCCACTTGGCCCCAGCCATTCCCGTTTTGGTCCTACCTTTCTTTAAAAAGATCGGCTGGAGACCAAGGTCACGCGTACCCAGCCATGGAAGCACGCCGTCGGCGAGGACTTCTAAGTCAGTGGTTGTTTAGTTTCGGCAGATAGAGTGGATGATGTCATTACGTTAGCAGGGAACTTGAAGGGTTTGCTTCAGAAAAAAAAGTTTTCGTCTGGTTAAGTGGGTACAAAATTGCCCAGAGGTTCTCACTTTCCTGGAACGTAGTGGGCTGTCCTGTGGCAATATCATTATCCATACTCGGGCACCCCATACTCAGAGGGCCTTAGTGGTGCAATGGAATGTCACTGGCGATGGCTCCCAATTTTCGAGGTGCAGTCGGCTTATGTACCCTACACGAGAAGGGGACTCTCGAAGTGTGTAGCTTCTTTGAATAATCATTTGCGTTTGGTCGCTCATATACTGCGGCCCACAAGGAAGACCTTTCAGGTCTAGCATGGGATCATGAGGTCAATGAGCGAAGTGGTTAATAAAAGTAAAACACGCTGTTTCGCGTGCTGCTACTGGTTTAGTTTCTGCCAGGATATCTGGGGTGATAATAAAACAACCAAAAATATCCCTCTAGCACAAAATATATCGCGGATGTTTTAAGTAAACTCTGCGGCAACATGTTGATCTATAGATCGTGGTTGAAGCAGATTCCGAGCTGTCAGTGTAAGATAGTTGAGTGGTTTTCACTATTAACAAGTCTAATTCCAATCCTATAAAAATTATTTGCCGAGGCATGCCCGAAGTAACTAGCATCCGCCTTCTCCACCGAGTGACTAACCTTCTTCAATCCACGAGCAGTAATAGCTCCAGACACCCTGCACCTTTGGCACCTTGCCCGGTACCACTAGTAGATAAACCCAGTGAAGCTAGTATTAAATTGAAGGCAATAGAACAAAATCTAGTGTCCTTGGGAAGACAATTACGTGCAGTGGATGATAGGCTGATCGAGTTATTACCGCTTGCATTTATCTTCGATCATTCAAAACGCCCGAACACCCAGAGTTTACCATCGTCCGGTCGCTTTCTGGACTCATTTGCTTTCGTAGTTCACCAGAGACTTAAAAGATCCAAAACTCTGTGGTTTTTATCTTTCCGGTCGGTAATCCGCCTTCCTCGATTACGCCATAGTTACTTCTAGTCTGCAATATCAAACCACGAGCGCTGTTGAGTAAGACTGGGAAAGAACCTCACTGCCCTATATATGTCCGCTTCTTCTTCAGTTCAGTGAGGAAAATATTCCCATGGAATTCATCAGAAACCGGGAGACTATAGTCAAAGCCACTGCATTCAGAAGCATAAAAGTTGTCGCCAACAATACCCCATTACAGGGGGACGTCCTTGGGTCGGTAATCGACAATCCCGCATCGTCACAATATTCCGAACCAGTGCCACCCAGCCCTCCTGACCAGTCCATCACGGTTAACACATTCACACCATTTCCGTCCACCAGTGCACCACCGGTAGATGTACACCCCGACTTACCCCACTCGCCACTAGCTGCTCAGCGCCCATTGAAACAGCTTCAAACTCCAACCCAATCTCCACCATTATCTGTGGGTTGTATCCATAACCGAGTTATACAGTCACCCCTTGAGGAGAGCCCCCTTTCAGGTAATGGCTTGTCTTCCGGACAAGCTGAGAAATTGGCAGCTTCCAAACTTTTCACTCCGTACCAACCAATCAGCAACAACACTGTCCCCAACCTTACTGGGCCAAGCTTCATCTCCCACCCCTGATGCTGCCCGTCGCCCAGATCATATTAGCATTGAAATCACCATGCCTCTAATCTGCGTCAAAAAGCGACCTGGGAACTCTCATGTAAATGCTGAACAACTTTTCACCCAACCACCATTTCCGCCACCGGAATGCTCACCGAAACTCGTCACCTCCCGCTACAGTAGTCAGCCCGTGTGACAAAATAAACATCTAAAACCCTTGTGGACTAATCCAGGGTGGTGCGACCAACTGCTCATATGTCACCACCGCCCTGCTCACCAAAGTACCACCATTTTGCGTATTTCCCCTATACATACCATCACCATTTGGACCTTCTCAGGTTCCAGTGTGCCATGCACAACGACCGTTGTATTCGCTCATTTTTTCACCCGGATGAAGTCACTCACTCTAATCGGCCCCGGGCACAATATGGCCTTATAACACAGCCTTATCCCAGGTGAATAGTTCCCACCTTTTCCCCAGAGGAATCATAAACAGCAATCCACCAGCTCGTGTTCCATCCACAGACCGAGGAGCCTCCTCTGTGCCTGCAGGTGACATTTCTAACTTTCTTCCATTCTACACTGGTTCCTCGCTTCAGGCTCCCCTCCTCTCATCCTTAAAAATGTTCCCACTGCCTTCTCTGTTGACTCCGAGGTGAACAATCACCCTACATGCTCCCAGTCAAATTCAAAAATCACTATCTCCGGTCTTAGTACCTGTCATGCCAGCACTCTCTCAATCTTTACTAGCCATTTTGATACTGACCAAATGTCACTCTGTTGGTCCCCAGCCTGCACACACAGTGATCTACTCGGGACTCCCCCATCCAACTCGTCAGATCCAGGACTGGCAATGTCAAAGCCTCCATCCCCTCCAGCCTTGACGTCTGCCCAACTACCCGTTGTGACAGCACAAACAGAACATGTCTATTTTTATCGACAACATTAGCTCACTACCAGCGATAATTCACCTTTTGCGTGCCCCAGGTCCTCTTGTCTGAATACGACTTCATTCTCATCATGGAAAAGTGACTTGACGCAAACACTCCCAACTTAGACATCGCCAAACATGGTCACAAGGCTTTCAGTAATTCTAGAGCATAACGTCGAGGAGGTGCCTGATGTACTGTTAAGAATCTTTCCCTGTTTCTTTGATGCAATGCCCAGTCCTTGATGCGGTTAATGACTCAGTCCAGGCGACAGTTAAACTTCAGTCACAACAACTCTGACTTGGATGCCTTTATCGACTGCCCGAGTCAACCAGAGGTAATGTTTTACCTATTTATTTAAGCCCCGGCTTTGCTTTCACCTACCCCGTCGACCACGATTTGGGAGCAGGCGACTTTAGTGTTCCAGGAGGTTGTTGGCAATCAGGCTCTGGTCCATGACGCTGTCAGGAATTTTTTACCGGAGCTCATCCTGGTGGTCGGACCCACCAAGTTCAATCACCCACCAGAGGAAACAACACCCCGAATCTTCTGTTTTCTCAAGGGCTTGTTAGGGTGACCACCTCTCCAACGGATAGCTTCCCCAGATGTAACCTCATGGCAGCCTCGTTCTCGTTCTTCGTACCGGAAATAACCATTCCCTGCCAAACTTCCGCCAGATCACACCACTTAGCAAACCGGATCAGCCTTACAAACGTAAACAGATCTCAAAATTGGGACTGACGGTTCTTTTTGCCGGATCCCAAGGTGGTAGAAGGCGAGCTGCTTTCAGTTCCTGGTCAGTGTTTGAACACTGTCACCCGACTACTCCAGCCCTGGCGAGATCTAGTTCGAACAGATTCGCACGGATGAAATGCAGACTCTTCAAACTTTGGCGAAATAAACTCACAACCCGGGAGCTGTCGGTATTCACCCAAATGGGCCTACTGTCGGGGACAGTCAAATCACAAACTGAACTCAAGCCTACTCAGCAAGAGTCAAAAGCTTCACGTTATCCCAGGAAGACAGAAATCCTGTGTAAGCTGGGGAAAGCAAGAAACTCCCTAGCCCGCAAGATTATACCTCTCATCACTCTCAATAACTTTCACCCGGATAAGCTGAAAGAAGTAGCTAAAGCTTTCAACACATTTTTTGCTTCATATCTCACGTCAGATTTACCCGCTTCCGGGGTACTTTCTGCATGCTTGCCCGGTGAGGCTCTGTCCATTGTTTGGTTCCATCCCGATTATACTTCTCCACTTCTATTCTCTAAAGGCTGCTTTTGCTCTTGGGAGTCTGGACATCCCTATCCTTTCAACGATATCGTCCAACTTATCTGCGAAACCTGGCTCTTACCCTACCCGGTGGAAAACCCCTACAACTTTCTCCGTGTACAAAAAAGGCTCCGTTCATGTTTTCGCAAATTATCGTCCTATCAATCATACACCGGTTACCGCCCGAATCTTGGAGGAGCTCATCAAAAATAAGATAATGGCTTCTTCTTATTCAAATTATCTGCCCAATGTGGGTCAACAGGGTTTCCTGAAAGACCGTTCGTGCTCCACTTGTCGAGTTAACTTCTAGAACTCAGTCTCGGAAGTCACTGATAAAGGCATGTCCATGATTATTACCCTGCTAGATGTGAAGACTTTCGACAGAGACTCACACACTCGGCCCTTTTCACAAACCAAATCTTATGGCATCACGGATCTGCTACTAGGTTGGTTGGATCCTTATTTCTCTGAAGGCAACTAGTTGATTCAAATAGGTGGACCGGTCCTCAAGCCCAAACTTGTCGCCAGTGGAGTCATGCAAGGAAGCCTTTTTGTTCCTCTACTCTTCCTCATATACATAAATGATGTTTTGAATGTCCTCCATCATAGCAGTCTCCACCCTTTCATGGACGACATCAAAATCTTGTGTACCTTTGATTCCAGAATGTTTGGTTCAGTTAGCAATGATATACGTCAAGATCTAACGGCTCTTATTTCTTGGTAAACTAGTTTAATAAAAGAGGTTTACGCGAATAAAAGCAGTATTCTTACCGTCAAGGGCAAAGTTCCCTCAATCTCCATCATCCCGTTAGTACAAGATATAGGTTTGCAGCATTCAGCCACTTTCACTTTCTCAGAAAACGCTACCACTCAAATTGCGAAGGCTAGAGGGCTTATGGGACTGCCTCACAGAACATTCCGCCTGCGGAAATAAAATTCAGTGCACATAAGACCCGCGCTGGACTCTTTTGGAGTACTCTTCAACAATCTACTCCAGCAAACGCCAGTGAGATAAGGTGGCTACTGAAATAGTTCAGTTGTTATTGGCAAAATTCCTAATTAGCTTTTCCATCCAACTCAATTGCAGCCAAAGCTGTGAACATTTGAGACTAGATCCACTCTAGCTTAGGCGCATAAGTCTGGACCTCCTATTCTTCCTTTGTTTTGTAATAGGTGAAATCGTCGTATCGGCACCACAGTTCAGACATCTAACGGGTTCCGCGTATCCTTCTAGTTTGAAAGATGACACAGCTGCCTTTCTCACTTCTAGAGTCCCTGCTGTACTCAACATTTTTCTGGTCAAGTATGCGGTTTTATGGAAAAAACAATTCCAATATATACTTTCTACCTATGACGTTCCGGATGCTAATGAGAGTTACTCGCAGTGCAAACTATAACCCAATCTATTGATCCGTTCAAAAGTGAAGAAAGGGCTTCTGAAGTTGGATCGGGTTCCTAACAGCTTTTGAACTCTCTTGTTCGATCACGTCATCTGTCTTCTGTGCCGTAGCCGCAACATGCTTGTTTCCTCCGCTCTCTCGTTACCTCCCATCCACTTTACTCCTCCTTTCCGTCTGGTCTCGCCGTTTACGCTTTCAATTCCATCCAAGCAAATTCCGACTAGCACTGCCCTGGAACTTTCTCTGGAGTGCTTCATTACCTGAACTCAATCCCCATTTATGAATACCTTTTCTTTTCCACGCCTTAACTTTTGGCTTCTTTTATTCCACAATTACTCACAGAGTGGCTTTATCCTTAGCCCGGTACTTCTATATTCATCCTCTATCTTTTTGCTGAATCTGGTGATCACTAGTTCTCTAGTTCCTCTAATCTGTCCGCCACTTTTCCCCCAGCCACGGCGTAGCCTTTAATTCCTTGCCTCATGGTATCGTTCTATCCACTTTCCTTCTCCTCTTCATGAGATTTTGCCCTATTATACTCTAGTTATTATACGGATAACCTAACTTACAGAAAAAATTCCAGTTAAAAGCTCCGTTGGAACTATACCTACCCTCTGGAAGCCAGCTGAATTTGAATCACTATTATGCTTGATGCTCTTGGTTTTCAGATTGTTCTTCGCCATCGATTCGTTGTCCATACAACGTTTTATTTTTCTATACAACACTCACTGGCAACCGACTAGTGAGATGTTTCATCCTGACCCATAACCACATTTCTGCCGAGCAAATCCTCTACTATATATATCCATTTTCGGTACGCCCAGTCCTAAGACCTTTGGAACTCATCAGTTCTCATCTGCAGCTTGCGCCTTCAGGCCGAAACCAGTTATTATATCTGTGCCAATTACCCATTGCTACAACACTAGCTGGTGGTCAGCCTCTGTAACGCCAATGGTGATGCTTTTCCACCAACGTTGTCATGTCGGTTAAGTTATCCGAGTGTCATAATCGGCGACGCAGTCAACAGGTGGCTAGCACACATACCGGAACCAAGCCGACTTTGTTAATGGCGCAGGCTAGAGGTTAAGTGACAGCCTCGGTAATGCTGCTGTATTCTGAGTGTTTGGTCCATCCTCCGTCCTATTCTTTCACAGCTTGAGGCCGCATAACCCACGAGGTTTATTTTATCCAGTCTGTGGCAATCTCACAGTGAGGGGAAACAGCCAGCCACGTCGGCTTCTGACCAAATAGGCCACCCGTAAAGAGAGGCGAGTCATAGAAAAATATGAAGTTCACCCCACAGTGTAAATTTTTTCGCCCGTTCCTCTGTGAAAAAAAATAAATAATGTATTTCTCTCTGGGACAGTCTTGGGCTAATGCTCTCTGCCTCTTCCTTAACAGATGTACTTCTGATAACAGCCTAGACCCGGCCCGGCATATGCAAAACCACAAGTTTTGGGGTAGCCTTTTGGTACTTTTGTTTCGACCACTGCATGATGAAAGCTGGCTGTTTGAGCTCCCCAAATACGCTTGCCGATTCCACTTTTCTTGGCTTCGACCGTTTTGGGTACCCTGCAAAACTCTTAGCCAGTTTGCTGATATCCACCGCAGTTGTCGGTGAAAGGTTTGAATAGTTACATTGTGCGGCCTCTGCTCTGATGACATCCCGACATTATCACTTCTAAGTTTCACGGCTATGGGCAAAACTTAGCCAGTATCGGTTTTCGGAAAGAGGACCCTAATCCTTTCACCTTCGCGATTTATCATCCACGGCTTCACTTCCTCTTTGTTCCCCCAGAGCCTTTGCTCGAATAATTTGCCGTCTAAAGTCAGCTATGGAGTTTCTCCTAAGGCGTCGACATAAAACAACGAAAATGCTTCCTGACACAAGCTCGCTTAACAAACTGCCTTTTTCTTTGATGGTATGCACTCACCTTTACTTAATTCCCTTTCACCAGGCTACAACTCAGCGATCACTTCATGTTTTTTCTTGCACTTGCCGGCAAACTTGAGTCCTACCAAGCAGGTTGCTATTCTTCAATAACCAATGCTCTCGGATTTGCGCGTATGCTCACGGTATGTTAGGACCTTATTCCTCCTATCTTCTGTATTGTTCCGGTTTCTCATGACTCCCACGGAAAGGAAGAGCTTTAGCATCTACATAAAAGAGCCTCAGCTTGATCCATTTTTCTTTTTTTTTCCACCATTTTTCCGTCCCCACCTGCACCTGGTAAAATGACTGGACTGCTTTCTTTTTTCTCGTTACCGATCCAGATACTCTTTCATCCCACCCCCATTTTCTTGGTCCCCAACTGGGCCCCCTTCTCTTCTACCACATACCAACTTAATTGCTTTCTGCTCTGGCTAATCCTGCGCTAGACGTTCCCCTATGACTCCTATCACATCCGACTACCCAAAATTTTCCGTAGTCTCAGCCTGTCAATGTCCGACAGACCGTTACACTAACCGTCTGTCGACAAACTTATTACTAGACGATTTCTATCAAAATGTTATTTATAACCCCAGGCTGGAATATTCTCCAGAATGCCTCACTCCTAATCCCTTTCGAATCATTCTAGTTACCTGGGTAGCCATCAGCCAAATAAACGTCACCCCTGGATCACTCTACGGACTGAGGGATTTGATCTACAGAATTTACCGTGGTTCAAACCTACGCTCAGGCCTGCTGACGTAATGTGGGTTACCTTACATTTCTGGACAGTATTCACAGTCCTATAACCAGGGTTATAGTCCACCACGGTAGCCTCACGAAACCGCAAGGTGGATTCCTGACATCAATCATCATCCCAAACTGCCCGAATGCCCATTTACCGTACTCCACAAAGCTCATTTCACTCCGTGTAATGTCCATGTTCATTGAACAATTTCTCTTCTGCTCACATTCCTATACCCTATGACCAATTTTGGGCCACCTTCGCTTACCAAATTCATGCTGACACGGTTTTGTGGTCGACAATTATTCTACGCTTGGTGCACTCACTTTTTCTCTTTATGGTTCTGCTTTTTAGCTGAGACCACTTTGAGGACAGTTGGTACGGTAGTGAGATGCACTGATTCAACACAGTTTTGTTTTATTACTCCTCGGTTTCACTTTCTCGCTCAGGTCGACTGACCGTAGACGTTCAGCTCGTTTACGCTGATTTTTGGCTGCCACGCTCAGGAAATTGTTCTTTGGGCCTGATCAAGCGTGGAGAACTTGTTCTATTTGTTTGGACTTCGGAACAGGTATTTATTACTTACCTTTTTGGCCAACTGTTCTCCTTTTTACAGTTTTCTGTCCTATTTTTGACTACCTTTTTGGCTGGATAGTGACTGAGGCTCACTGTCAAAGATATGATTGTGTTTGTACTTATATTTTTACTCGCTAGTAGTACCGTAGAATTTTCCGGGCAATCGTGTTCTTGATTTGGGTTCCGCATCGATTTGGCCTACGCGTTGCTTTGAGGCTCCACTGTGCTATCCAGAACGAGTGAAGCTTATTAGTCGGTGAATCGATAATTGAATCGTTGGTCAGGCTTCACCTGGACCAGGACTTGAGCGTTTTGGTTGTTACGCTCCGCTTTGCAGTACCGGAAACAATGACCGAAATCTGGCCTCGGACGTTTGCTTTCCTGACCTACTCTCCCCATTTCGTCAACCAGAGTCAACTTAGCCCCTTTTATACTCACACTCATAATTCACCGAGTTCTACCATCGGCAGCCAAGGTCTTTTTGAAACAAAACACCAACCGCCTGTAGTCAACCAAGACTTGGTTATTTATTTTTTATCACGTACGCGGAATATCTTGTCCGAATACTTCTCTAACTTCAGCCGTTGATTCGGCTTTGATCTTTTCCCAGTCACTGCTGTTTTCCCCCCTCCTCATCATTTCTGCATATTTCTTTCGTGGCATCTAAAGCGTCATTTTTCTCCAATGGACGGTTTTTTCAACTGCCTCTTCTTGAAACTCTGTGCCCCACTTTCATTTGACTTTCATGCCCCCCAAAAGCAAATGCCATTCCTGGTGAAGATTTACCTTCATTTGAATTCTCATGTAGCACAGAAAATACGTATACAAAAGGGTCGTTCTTATTATAGCACCCGGCTAACGTGCATCCATATCGCAGGCTTCCCCAACAGATAGTTATTCAATGTTGTATCAGTATCCTCTAAGGATTTCCTAAGTATGGATGATTGGCCTCCACTTTTACTGCCGTCAAGCTTCATTTTTGCAGATGATATGAAATAGGTGGGGGCCGCGCGGGGAGGGGGCTGAGCAGAGTCACAGATAGCATTCAAAACGGGGCACACAGGTGAAGCTCACCTCTCAGTGCTGGAAAAAGCCACCTGTTGTCGCGGACGATGACAAGCGTGACGGTTGCACAGAATAGCGACCTGTTTACAATGAAGGCAGTGAACAGGGTTGAAGACCTTGGGATTTTGATGGACTCTGGTCTCAAATGGTCGGGTCAGTGTCCGCGAGCTGTACAAAAGGCACGAGGTGATCTCTGCAGGTTGAGATCAGCGTTGTCGTGCTGAGAACCAAGAGTTTTCATCCCCGTGTAATTCTGTGGTTAGACCTCTTTCAGAAAACTGTGCTCCGGCGCGGTCATCATTCTGAAAAGCGGACGCCGCCGGTTTGGGTGAGGTACAACGTATTGCATAGTGCTTTGTTGAGCTTCAGAGGGAACAAGCATATAGGTGGAGGCTCTCTGACCTCGTACATTGTCTACGGAAAGGTGGAGACTACGATGGGATCTCACAGGGACAATCAAGGTTAGAAAAGGCTTTTCTGGTCTTGGACCGGAGAGCCTATTCCACGTGACAACAGACCCCTGAACAGAAGATCACGAAAAGAAGTTGGCAAAAGTTCGATCTAGCTCGATAGTTAGATCTCATTTCCTCGGCAATCGGGTGGCGACCCACTGGAACAGATGGCCAGAAGAGGTAATGGAACTAGGGATGGCCCAGGCATTCGGGGGGGGGGCAGATAGTGAGTGACGAAATCACTTCTGGAGCTGGGCCGGGAGCATGTCATTAGACGGACAAATGTGCGCACTGGGGTCCGTATGATGCCTTTCATTAGTGAACGTTTCCAACTGTTGTATAATAGCCTAGTGGTCACCCCGATGCAAAATGTGTTTAGGGTGGTACGATGTGCTCAAGGTGCAAGAACCTGGACAAACTTAGCACGCCGCCCCGTACATCTTGTGATCGTGGTTTGTTTGGTTTGATGTGCGATGAGGCTTCAAGTTGCCCCTCAGAATTTGGTGAAGAAATAGAGAAAAAGCGCTGTGCAGTTTTGGCTGCCTCACTAGTGGGCTTACCGCTGAAGAGATTCCGGAGGCTCGCTTGGCCAAAGCCATTACTTTTCGTGTGTAAGTTTCAGGTAAAACGAGACTCGGTTTTCCCATGATTGAGGCAAAATCGAGTCCGTATATTCTGGCATCCGCTTTTCGTGCATGACGCCTCTAAGGATCAAACCGCCTAAGGCAGCGAGCACAGCCCAATTTTCGCGACATGTAATGCACGTTTAATCGGGAAACGACTGCTATAAGTCAAAGCAAAAGGCAGCTGAATACTGCTTTTATTGACCAAAAAGGCCGCCATAACGAAGCAGCGCTTCTTAACCCGACGGAGGGTTCCTATAAAATCAAAATCGAAGGCTGATGAACTGTACTTTCCTGTTGGCCCCTTTTTTAACCAATCGTGGCCAAAACATGATGTGATAAAGGGAGCCTTTGAGTCCAGGTAGAGGAAGCCGACAAAAGCGAGAAACAGTACTGGGATGCCAAAATACGTGTAGTATAAAAGAGCTCCGGGGGACACTGAGGAAGCCCAAAGCCTCAAAACCGGAGGCCAAAGATCATGAGGTCCACAGCCGGGTAAAAGGGCATACGGATCTGCCTCCCTGGCATCGAGCAACACCCCGCAACATACTACGGACAATCACAAAAGCTCGACCAGTCCAAGACCCAGTTTGGAATCAAATTGAGTACGAAGCAGGCATTTATTTTGTAGCTTGGCAGGCAGAGTCCTGGTAGTGAGATTTCCTGCGTCCGTCGTCTTAAGGCAACGCACTTTCACTCTCTCTGAAGCTTTCACCGCTGCTACTTCTGACAACTTCGCCAATCGTTGAGCTTGTTTTTCTGGTTTTCCCCTTTTCTTAGTTGTTTCTTGCCCCCCCCCCTTAACTTCTCTGGCGTATTCTCCAGCCGTGTCTGTAAATGCAGCTAAGAGACAAAATGTCTTCTACATAAACACCACCAAAGCAGCCTAGAGAGAGAACCAGGGAAGGCAAGCTTCGAGGTCTCACCTTCGGTGCAGACCATCTTTCGTACCACTGCTTCTTGTCCTTCACTAGGGTCAGGGTCCGGTTACTCCACTTCCGGGGCCTCCTGTTTTGAGGACAGGGGGTGGGAGGTCAGCCAACTAGAAGTCTAGGATAGTGTCGTGACCACTAAAGCAAGTGAGGTTTTGTTTTTCCGAAGCAGCACGTGAGGAGCTGTCAAGCCTGACGTGCAAGAAAATGGATACAAATATGGCTTAAGTCTCTATATCCTGTGATATGATCTGACCTGATATGGACATCTTGCACAGTGGCTACTAGAGCGAGGCCATCAGATCTCGTGTACCGCTCAAGCTGTCCTAACTATCCAAACAGAATCATCCTTGCCTGAAGAGCTGCATGAAATCATGATGCTGCAGAAGCTCAGAAACACTACCAACTTTGATGCATCCTTTGCTCACCAGCACACTAGGTCTTTGTCCGATGCACAACCTCCAGAAAACTGAATGTTGGCGGAGTTCACTCCCATATCCGAAAGTGGTAAGAAGGGAGAGATGCAAAACTACGGGCTGGCCGGCCCACTACCCGTGCCCTAAAAAGTACTGGGAGGGCTGATTAGGGACCGAGTGACCAGTGACTTGCTGAATACAGGATGATCTGCAACAGCCTTTTTCTAAAGCCAGATCCTGATTATCCAACCTGATTTCATTCCTAGAGGAGGTTCCGGCTGGAATGGCTGGAGGAGACGGGGTCAGGGTCTGTCACTCGGACGTCCAGGGGGCCCCCGACACCGTGATCCACCGACTGCCGCCAAGCGAAATAGAGACCCTTGTAGTTACACCTCGGGTCCTGCAGTGTATTTGGGAATACCTTAGTCGCGTGACGTACTAAGTGAGGTTAGAGGACAGCAGGTTGACGATAGTAAGGGTCACTAGTGGGACCCCCCATGGATCAGCGTTGGGCCCGCTTTTGCTGGTAGTTTACGTGGATGACCCTATGGATGTCGTTCAAAACACAGATTACCCCTTTTGCGGACGATCTGAAGGTGATAGACGAAACAGGTACTTCATGCCTTCAAGAGGACCTAAACAGTTTTTGCGCTTGGACCCCAAATAGTAGGTACCAATCAACGTATGGAAGTGTAGACACCTGGCCCAGGATGCCGATGAGGGCTTCAAATACGTGGACTCGAATGACCCACAAAAGCTAACACGGGTCGCGTACATCACTCCATGTACTCCATGAGGGTGACTAATCCAACATACTCAGGGCAGGATTGGAAGCAGCACCGCCCCCCGTCTTCTCATCTACCTTTAGCCCTACACCTGTCACTCTGCTCCAACCTCCGCATTCCGCGCTTCTCCACGGCCCTCCGTTTTCCCCTTTCGCATTCGACCTTGCCCCACGGGCCCTTTGGCCACAATCTATATTTTGAACGGTCCTCTTGGTTGGGGGTAGACTTGGGCTAGAGCCAGGTTCATAACCGTGAGGTTGCTGTGCTCCTGACGGTTAGCCGAGTCCTAACCTTGTTCCTCCATGGATCAGAGGTTGAAAAGGAAAGAAAACATGGCCAAGAGGAAACAGGGGATGCCTGGCCCTGCGAGAGCGGACTGACGCTCGCTGGAGTAAGAATCTGGACGGATCGATTAGCCCGAGCCTCAATTCCTGTGACCTGACCTGACCTGATCGCTAGTGTCTGTATCTGGGTCCTCGGGCATCTTATGTATGTTGAGGACCTAGCAAAGGGGTTGAAAATCCCGTGCTTCTCATTCGCGGCCAACCTCGAGGTGGTAGCGGCACCAGATGACGAACCTTATCAGCACGATCTACACGAGGTATACCTGTGGTCAGAGGCGTGGGATCTTCCCCTCAATCCGAGCACATGTTGGCATCTCATCAAAGAGGAAGGACCACAGCCCACTCGATGCATGGGCTGACCGGACAATCAAGAGGCCGTGGCTCAGACCACGGAAACCAGGGATCTGGGGAAGGTGAGTGTCGAACTTAAGCCAGGCAGCCAGCATCAAAAAGTAGAGCAGAAGGCCTGTACGGCACTGCATTAGCTAAAGGGGATGGTTAGCTCCAGGAAATCGTGTCCCGTTGCCACTGTGTAAGGCTTTCGTGAGATCCCTTCCGGAAAGCTGCGTTTAAGAGTGGAGGCCACATTTGGTGATGAACGTCGAGACATGTGAGCAGCTACAGTGACGATTCACAAGACTGTTCGCAGAATAGAGACGTTTGTGCTATGAGCAGAGGTTGGAGCAACTAGGATTATCTTCGCTAGAAAGAAAAAGAAGCTCGGTTGGCGTTATACTGGCACTCGAAATACTAAGGGGGTTTACAGAAGCACGAGATCATAGGGAGACCCTAGTTGAGCTGCGGGTCAATGGCAGCCTAAGCGGGCATGAGCCGTAAATCAGAAAAGAGCGAACCTCGTCGCGAATAAGGAGTCAACCTTTTGCAGTTAGGGACTCTAACGACAGGAATAAGCTGCCATGAGATGTCGTGGGATCCAGTGCAGTGGCTGAGTTCAAAAGGAGACTAGATAAGATGTGGATGACTGAGCTTGAGTTCACTTCAGTTCTGCTTGCATACGAGAGGCAAAAGCCATTGCCACACGAGGGCTCAGGATTTCTGGTGGTAAGCCTACTGGCTAGGAAACCACTGTAACAACCGGCTGTGGGAAATCCTCCAAAATCACTACAGTCTCATTTTTCTTCGGCAACACTCGCTCATATACACTGTTAGCGTTTTTCTATACACTGTGTGTTTTCATGAATCAACTTTCGTTTCTTCGCATCCAACGCACTACTTCGCTATATCGTATTTTGGACCCGCGGGACACAAGTGCTCCTTTCTCGCACGCCGCAACTTGGTTCTCTTTGTCTGAGTCACTGTGATCGCATAATTGAGGTTTGTGTTTGTTTTATGTCATCGTTCATTCGATAATCCAGTATCGTGGAATTACCAGATAATCAAGTTCCTATTTCGGGATCCGTTTCGAATGTGGCCACGTATTGCCCAAAGGAGTCTTACAATACTCAGTCCATGAATTTGGAACCAAAAAATACGCAAAACTCCCAGAAAGGGATCGAAGCGATTGGAATCTGGACAGGAAGTAAAGCGGCAAGTCGCCGTTGAGGGTTTGGGTACCTTTGATTCTATGGGTAACGTTAGGACATCTAGTCCTGTCAGTGCTAGCTCATGTACTACTGGGGTTACTATGGATGGCAAGAATGTTGACTTATTTGAGTTGAGTATACAAGACCTAGAACAGACACTGTTATCTGCTAGGCAGCAGGCCGAGGAAACACAAAAGAAGTGTAGACAGAACGAGCAAGAGCAAAAGGCCAACGACTACGATGTGGGTGACCGATCGGAACAAATGAAAATAGTGAATCTCTGCACTGGCTGTCGAATATAAAATGTCAACGTAGCCAGCGATCGATCTGCCAAGAGTAGAAATGACAGTTTTTGACGGACTTTATGAACGTTACGGCAAGTTTATCAGGCAGTTCAAAATATTCTGAAAAAATAACATAACCGGCCCGGGGCAAAGGCTCCTCTATCTGACCCATTACTGTCGGGGCCGAGCAATAGAAGCTATCGATGGGTATACCATGCTGGACACGGAACAAAGCTACACACGGGCCAGGAAAATTTTGAGGGACCTGCTCGGCCAGCCATTCAAGGTGGCTCGTAATCTACTGGAGGGCACGATATCAGAGGCCAAAATAGCAAAGAGTGACGTTTACACCATGGCCGACCTAGTGATCAAGGTGCAGAACTGTTCAATAGCCCTCAACAGTTTAAGTTAAAGGGCCGACCCGAATGCAATACAAACATTAGACAGCTTAGCCGGCTACCTCTCTCCCAAGCTACTGTAAACGTGGGCGGGAGAGGCGGAACGCATCCCGGTCAGGTGCACTACACCAGATCGTGTTGCGTGCTGTTGTTCATATAGCTTTCGTTCAGCTATCCTAAGAAATACTAAAAATGACAGCTTGTTAGGGCATTCCAGTAACCCAGAGAAATTCAGGGAATTTTTTCTCAGCTGCAAATTCCAAACTGGCTTTAGTTTGCCATTGCTTTTTTTGCCTCAAACACATCGTCTTTTTGATATTTCAAAATGCAACCTGTAGTAAAAAAGACTTCCAATAATACCTCATCCACTCATGCTCCGATGACTATGAAAAATAGGCTTGTTCAAACTCAAGTAGTCTTAAAACAATGCTCGGTTGGCCTCTTTGACTTTGTAGGCTTGGCGACGGAAAGAACAGCTATTTTAGACTAAAGCATCTCAAGTATATAGTCTCAGCTTTCGAAGTTGGAAGATGCGGTATCTAAACTTTCCCCCCTGCTGTGCATCACAGAAAGTGTCGAACATTCTACCTTACAAAACCTGACAGCGGCCGGTCGCTTTATCGGCTCCGCTGCGTCCAAAGTCCTTATAAGAGTTTATTGCCCCAGAGAGAATACTCCTCTAGCATGTCCCCAGTCAGCACAATGGTCCCCAAATAGCCACGAAATAGTCCCTAGGTCAACCCTGTCTGATCCCCGGAACGACCCCAAAGTGACCCCACTGAAACGAAAAATGTTCGGTTTGGGGCTTTTTTCGGCCGACTACGCAAAAAACCCTCCTATATTTGGTTACCTTCCGCATTACATTATAACCTTAATTACCCGTATCTATTTTTATAGCACTGCATAAGCGACCCCGAAAACGAACGATACTAGTCCGGTGCGTCAAATAACTAAGCGGAAACGTCCCATGACACCGCTTTTGTTTCCTACTTTCCAAGGTACCTTTACCAGTTTCCGAATCACTTCCTTGCCAGTAACTGCGGGCTGCATTTCCGTTACTGATTTAGGAAGAGAAAGAACAATACTTTTGACGTCAGAAACATGTATTGATGGATAAATTGTACAGTGGCAGAAGGGGTTTGCAATATACACCGGGTTTTGTCGTTCGTACCCGTTAGTTGCATGAAAACCGTTTTCTGGAATTACTGTTTTCTAATGCCTGAAATAGGAAGAAAGACATCCTTACTTGATCCCCCGTTGTAAAACAAAGTTCAGTGAGCAGAACTTTAACATCTTTATGAACCAGGAATCGAAATACGTGTACTTTAATCCAATGGTAAATTTATTCCAAAGTGGGAGAGTGGTTACTGTGAATATGAAAATCAATATGAGGCAGAAACTGGAACCTCGTGCTGTATGGAAATGGAAAATATCGCAATGGATGCACATCGTGATATAATATAAGGCCTCAGGAAATATATCGTAAATAGAAGTCATTCATTTCGTGCGTATTGCACTGAACGCCGACGTCGCGATACTGTTCATACCAACTCACTTGAAGACTAGCTCTGCTGCTTTGTAAGCGACGACTCATTTTCTCTCGAATGAGCCGCGCTGAGGCTCCAGGGTAGTTTTTCAAGGCACACAGCGCCTATAGCAACATAAATTCGAAATTTCTTGTTCACCTGTCACAAGAGAAAAAACTTTTGTTCCCGCTGGGGTAGGTCTTTCGTGTACACTCTTTATGTTTACCTGCGCGAGAACTTTTATCGTCATTAGCTGAAGCATCATATCTCTTGTAGAACCTCCAAAGTTGGTACAGGAAACTTTCTGCAAAAATGCGGCCTAAATGATAGAAAATATAATAAATCATCTCCCACCACTTGTTCGTAGTAGCTGTCATTTTCCATGCGTTCATTCAGAGGCTCGAGGTCATCAGCGCTGTTTACGGGGATCCCTCAGTGGGACACGATTTTTGAAGTTGAACTGGCATTTTGCCTCCGCAATGCGGCCATTCCAAGTCTCGAAAGCATTCATCCAAGTACTCCATCACATCTGCGGATTTCGTCATCCCGCAGTAAAGACCCGCCATAAACACCAGTGATAACGGTTTTAGCACACGGCGTAGAATAGGCCATAACTGCTGAGAAGCATGCTTGATCAAGCATAAACCGTTGAAAGCATGTGGCCTCCACACGCCGTCCACTCTGCCTCACATTGTACGTCTCACCTGACAACTATCTCTACTGCTTCCGATACTAACTGCCCCATATTTGGTGTTCCACCCAACTTGTCTTACTTCTCCCACAACGTGCAGCTTAATCTACCACCGTACACCACCATTCCTTACACAGTTTTAACCCTGCCCTCTGCACCCCCCTTCAGTCAATACTCAATTCCTACTGTCCGGTGTTTCTCAACTGCTCCTAATCACCCCTGTCTGATATCGACCAGCCAAGTCCCACAGGTTTTTCCCTTTGCTCCGACATTTACCTCTCCGTTGATGCCCAGCTGTTCTACCCCTCAGCAGTCCCTCTCACCGCAACATTCACTCCAGCTTGGCTGGAAGCCGCCCCATCTGAACCACCACCAGCCTCAACGTCAACATATTCCCCTTTGACCCCGAACTCTACTCTTTCCATTCGTTATAAGCTGCCCCCTTCCAACTTACACTACCACCTTGATGTGCCTACACCACCAAAAATGGTACATATTTAGCCTTGTTCAACTCGTGTTCTATTCTTGGCAAACTCCCGCACGTAAATGAACTCGCCCTCACGAATAATCACCATATTATATTAATAACGGAATCCTGGCTGTTTGAGAGCACTCCTAATGATCAAATACCTTTGGTAAGGTCCAGTCTTCTGAGGACCGACTGACCGAAACGGCGTGGTGGTGGGTGCCCAGCCTGTATCAAGGAAATCTACACCATGACCCCTCTGTTACACACCGCGCTTGGTTCTATTACTGATTCTCTTTGGTTCACTGTCAACCTTCAAAGCGCTGTTTTTTACATTAGCTGCTCGTATTACTCGCCAGATTCCCCCAGTTTCTTGTTCCCACTTCTCATTAGGTCTTCAGAATACCTCTCTTTCCCTCCTTCCGGAACCAAGCTTATTGTGGGTGACTTCAAGCTCCCCCAAATTTTTGGCCTCTCCGCTCGGCTCCTCCCAGTCTTATGGACCTGATCTCTATCATTCACCTTCGTGGCTGGACATAACATGTTGTCGAACCTACCAGAAACGGGAACATACTAGATCTGGTATTTACTCATAACATGCCTCGCATCGACGTGTCCGTAACACAATTTCCCCGGCAGTGACCATAAAATGGTTATCTGCCATCTGCCTCGTAGTGGCCCACCTAATCCTGCACACCACTCTAACGGTACATTCCCATGCAGAACTTGGGCCTTGCTGGTCACGTTTGCTCGCCAAAAAGACTGGAGTGAGTATTTCCTCGCCCATGACCCTCAGCTTGCTGCTAATATTTTCCAATACTTCCTTTCAGACCGTCTGGAAAACTGTTTAATACTTCCCAGGCTGTACATTAAAGAGGTCCTCTGCCCCGCAGCTCCATAAGGAGTATTGTAAACTTATCAAACAACCGCACAATTCCAACGACTTTTCAATTCTCATTCGTTTAAACCGCTTTCCCGCAATTATTCAACGACAAGATAATACACGACTTCGTGACCAAGAGGCCAAGGCATTGAGTAATCCCAACAGGTGGAAATGTCTTTCCATGTTGCGTACGTCTAGAAGCACTGAATTTAAGGCCGACTTCTAACTTCTGATTCGGGATAATAACTCATCTATCAACTCCTCACCATGTATAGCCGAAGAGTTCAATGCAAACTTTGCTTCAGCCATGGATCCAGACGCTGTGATTGTCCTCCCCCATTTTTGCCACTTACTTACTCTGTCCTTTCTACGATACCCTTGGATGCCAGGAGTATTTCTAGGCTAATATCAAATAGCAAACCCTGCCATCGATTAGGCCCCGATGGCCTGCCACCAGTTGCTCTCGTCAATGGTAGACCGGATCTCCCCCTGTTGCCGCCTAACCTTTTCACTCTTTCACTTAGTAGTGGCACCACACCTGCTAATTGGAAGCGCTCGGTAATCGTTCCCATTCATATAAAGGGACCTTTACATGAGGTATCCAATTATCGCCCTATAAACCATGCCCCCATTTTATCCGGAATAATGGGGAAATAGTTGAAAAACACATTATTCACTATTTGTTAAGCCTCAACCTTGTTAATGACAACCAACATGGATCCATCCGTTCACGGTCCTGCGTGACTTGTCAGTATGATCATCTTAATCTCGTCACCGACTCTGCTGAAAGTAGGAAATCTTTTGTTATTCTCTATCTTGACTCATCCAAGGTATTCGATCGTGTGCCTCACCCCCACCGTTTAACGAGGCTAAGATCATTCGGCATCATCGATCCGCTACCCTCTTGGTTCTCATCTTAATTACCTCATTGTTCACAGGTTGTCTTGGTTAACGGGCACGCCCCTAACCCTAGGTGTGTCATTAGAGGTGATATTCAGGGCAGCGTTTTAGACCCCCCCCCCTTTCTTTCCTATATATAAATGATATGTTTCGTACAATACCTAATGGCACGCCGTTCTTGTTCGCGGACGACGTTAAGATATTCCACACTTTTTAGCCTGGCAACCTCGGTACTACCGTCCCTGAAATCTCTGCTGGCTTAGCCGCTCTTGATGAATGGTGCTCAACCTGGGGATGAAATTCTCCGCCGATAAGTGTACTTTTCTTACTTACAAATGCCAGGTTCCTCCTGGTTACATATGCATCGACGGTTCACCCATCGACAGCCAGCCCTTAGTAAGAGACCTCGGCTTAATTTACTCCTGCTCTTTCAACCCCTCCGAACATGCTGTCTTCCAAACGGCGAAGGCTGAAAAGTGTCTTGGTCTTCTGTCCAAATCATTTTCGCTTAGGGACAGCATTCTTTACATGTACAAAGCACGTGCTCGGCCCCTTCTTGAAAATTGTCCCCTAACGTTCTCTAGTATGAGAAAAATCAGGCAGAATTATTATCGAGCGTATTCAAAGAAGACTCACAAAGCAGCTTATTGGTTGGTCGTCAAGCTTAAACTACAGGGAACGATGTTTATCTGTCAAAGTCGACACATTGTAGCCTCGTCGCATCAGGCTGAACCTGGTTTTTCCGTATAAGCTATTGGCTAAGTAATTCTATTCATCCAACCGGCTGTGCTTCTCTCCGAATACTGGATATTTCCTCCAAAATAGACAATATACTATTACCATACCCTCCGCGGTGACTGTTCTACGCTCTAAGTTCTTTCTCTTCACCTACTCCAGAATCTGAAATAAACTTCCTTTGCACATCAGATCTTCTCAGTCAAAGTATTCATTCGTGCATGCTATTGATAAACTTCTTTCTGTCCCAGCTGTTTTGCGCTCATTCAACGTTCAAATGACTGAACGTCGAGCTTACGAGAAAGGCCTCGACGTTTAAGCCATTGTTCTGCTTTCTCGCCTTACCTCACCTTCCTAAATAAATTCACCGCTTTTGAGGTCTATTGCTCTGTTTGACCGCTTCTCCTTGGACTTCGCCATCGACCTATTTAAAGCATTTCTGCGTCCACTTTTTGTTTTTCCATACCAGCTTATAGGATCCTGCCAATTTCACTTTGCACTAAGACCTTCCAGATACGTTTGCACTTTTAGTGAGGCCGATATAAAACTTCTCACAGCTTTCCAATATGCCACGTCCGCCCCAAGATTTATCACCGTTTTTAGTTGTATCACGACTAAAGCCCTGAAACCAACCCCAACAACGCTATGGAAACTACATCAGTAACTATGCCCTGGTCTGCCATATATACATATATAAATATACATATATACACATATAAATATGTATAATATATATATATATATACGTTTACATGTATACGTAATATATATATATATATGTATATATATACGTGTATATATATGCATATATATGTACTCCTTACTGTCCTGTAATTATTAGCACAAGCATGGTAAGTAACCCAACACTCCTCGATATCCCTCAGCTTACGTTGCCTCTTCTCCACACCAGGTCCCACCACATATACCTCCATCACTATCTCTGCGATTTTGAACCAGAAAATCTAGTCCCATTTCTCTCACTTAGCGTGGCTCACTAACTGAACTCAACATCCAGTCATGACGTCACCAATTCTGCCCCCACCCTATCTCCCAGCTGAGCTTCTTCCATAACTTCATGCAGAACTTGGTCTTTCCCTCTGCTGGATGACTACTCTAGGTGAAATGTCAACCCCTCTATTGATTTCTTTAGCTCCTACTTATGCGCTTCCCTTCTTAGTCTCACGTTCCATGGCCTCAATTTGTCTCTGGGATCCATTGCATCGACGAGCCCATGCTTCACCTCTGTTCTTTTGTTCCCTTAACCGTTGATCCTTAGCTGGGCTACATCCAGACTACGTTTCTCTAGTTCCTTTCCTTTTCCAGTAATCCACAATGCCGATCAATCACCTCGGGCACTTTACTGATCACCTTCCTGGCTGGCGCACCTGGACAATAATGCTGTTTGGCCGTCTACCACTCGCTGTTCCCGTTGGCTCTGTCGTCCAAGTTCCCACAACCTGTCCAATTGGACCCGGACCATATATATTTGTCGTGGTGTCTCAGCCTTCTGTACAACCATCAATGAACACTCACGCCAATCCCAACGGTGCGGGGCGCGGTTAGATCCTCCGCTTGGGCCAGCGCACATCGGGCGTGCAGGCCGTCTGCAACGATGTGCGAGCGCAATTAGGCTGGTGGATCGCAGCTCCTGTTTCCACTTCGCGAAGTGTTTTTCAGGTTGGGTGTCCAGCGCACGGTCAGCCCCCACCCGCTAGCACCGGTTGCGGATTGCACTCTCCACCTCTCCTCGTTCTACCGCATTCTTCACTGTCCGTTGCGGGCCGCATGCTCCTACTATTCTTCCGCCACGATTCGTTCATCTATCGTTCTTGTCAGCATTCTTATCATTTTCCTTCCGTGTCGTTTTACCCCTGTATGTACATCTATCCATTCTGTTTTTGTTCCTATCGTTTTTCTCAATGACAGCTCTCACTGCATGACGTCACTCTCGCTCTATCCATTTCACTCTGTCCGAGCCCCGAATGTTCTTCTCCACCCACTTCGACCCTGTAGACTCCTAATCAGTACTCACTTGGTTCCTCCATATACCTATGATGATCATTGATCGCATACCTCACTGGCTATCATTTTGCGATATCCTTTTTTCATTCTATAAATTCCACCAGTACGCACCAGACATATCCGTAGCCATGACCAATCACCATATAAGAACTCGCCGTTCCAACCTTTGCATATTTTTACGACCAAATTTATAATCTTTTTACCACCCTCATAAGTTCGATGTCTGAATCCGTACTTCTTCCGTAGATCTTCCTCTTAGACAGTGTACCGATTAGCAGCTTCCGGCTCAATCCATTTGCGCAATAGCACGTAACTCTCCAGTTTCATTCTCCCAACTCCGAAGCACAACCATTTCTCGTGCATTTTTGTTCCATCACAGGCTTCCCCGTCCGGGTCCTCTCCTTCTTCTCGGTCTTCATCCTGTGTCATCTGCAGTCAAACGATCTGACCGATTACTCTTACCTGGTTTTCTCTGGTCAACACTCTTGTCTGCTTCGTACACTGCTCGCCACAGGCATCTTCATTGTGCCTTTCGAGCTGGGCCGCATTTCTGCGTTTCATCTGGTGTAAATTTATCGTAACGCCATCATTCTCATCTACAGTTTCCGACCATGTGATCTGCTGATACTTGATGATTCTGGTCCTCCACTTCCTTGTTTCTCTCCCACGTTATTTGCTGTTAAAACCGCTGCATCTTCGCACCACAGTTCTTCTCACCTCCAAGTTACCCTTCCCCAGCCATCTTTTACACTTCTCCAACCACCCTGTACTTCCATTCGCTCCGCGTTCTCCAGCCATTTTCACGGCCATCTTCTTGCTGCATAATGTACGTCCATTTATTAGCGCTTCACCCACGTTTGATTGTCACCACATGTCACACCTGCAATGATCAGACTGTTGGGTTCATGCTTACCTGTGTTCGTCTATCCTTTCCCTCATATTCCCCCGTTTATCAACTTCTGTTCACAGCCATCACTTCTGTGCTTCCAAAGTTGGTTCTCTTTTGGTGTTGATCCCCATGTTTACCCGTCATAAACAAATTCATCAGGGTTTATCCAAGTCAATTCCGTACCATCTGACCTAATCTTACATGTCTCTTCCAAGCACTGCCACATCCGTGTTCCATCCCTTCACTGCTATTTGCTCCTGCTCTGATATACATGTCTATATATATATATATATATATGTATACATGCATGTATACAAATGTTTTCTCTGTCTCCTCCAGTCCTTCGCCGGCCAGTTCTCTTGCAACCATGCCGCCGCCCCTCAGGATGTGTGTCTATTTTGTCTATGTGTGTGCCTCACATTTACCGTATCTCGATCCTTCTGCGGCATTGCTGCCATATGACCCACTCTTTACGTCTTGCATTGCCAGCTCCCTGTTTTCAAATTGACACCGTCCGTTTATTGCAATAACGCACAGCTCATGGCTACCTAGTCCCCAGCCATACAGCTCAAGTATTTTTCCTTCCTTTCTCCTCTTCTTTTTTCCTCTTTCCCTCATCTTCTCGCGTAACGATAGTTTCTCATGCCTATTTAAAGTCCTCCTCATGCGGGACTCTCAAGTTTCGACCTCATCAACTCGGCTCAGCCAGCCGCTTCACCCGACCTTGACCTCCAAATTTTCCGGGCCCAAATTTGAGTCTATCTCAGGGCTCGTTTAAGCTCCCTCCATTGATCCCTGGTGCATATACAATTATCTTTCTTTCATCTCCCCTCTTTTTCTTCCTACCCCCTTTGTCTTGCGTATTTCTAAATTTTTCATGGATTTTGTCCGTCAGTTTTGCCGCTTGTAAACATTTTGATCATGCGAAAGGCTTGTTTTGGGTTCCCTCGATGTAAACTGTTATTATTTCTATTGCTGCAACCCCAGTTATGCGATCACAGTGACTCAGAAAATGAGCTGCTGATTGCGGCGTGCGAGAAAGGAGCACGTGCATTACGTAGGCCCAAAATGGGATATGACAGAGTAGCGCATTAGACTCGAAGAATCAGTGGCTGGCTGATGAAAACATACAGTGTGTAAGAACATGCAAACAGTGTACATGAGCGAGTGATGTCAAGTAAAAACGATATTGTAGTGTTTTCGGGGACTTCCCAAATCCGGCTGGTTCGGAGCCCACCAAACTCCTTTCTTATCTTAGCAGGTTCAGCCGTTTGGAATAAGGGCACAGGTTCTCTCTACCTATCTGAACTTTGCTGTCAGTGAGGGTACCCAACACTTCTGACATCAGTATTCTACCCACTATTGCACATGATCCGTTGGCTACACCGACGTGATTTTACTCCACACCTTCCCCGCGAAAGACTGATCTACGGCCAATGCAAATGGGAAGCTCGTGGCCCGTCCTCGGGACAGCCATCGTGAGTTGGCTGCGTGTGCTCGTGCTCGTGTTGGTGTCTGTGCTTACGTGTGTCACCGACGAGCTCACACTTTGGTACATGGGCAAATATCAACAACTGCCACCTACGGACAAAGCCTTCCTTAAAGTCCGCGAGAAACGGTGATCAGTGCGACGTATTCGATGGAGATCATGAAGCTTAAACTTGCTTCTTGCCCGTGGGTATGACTGAGTGCTAGTATGTTTGGGTGCGCGAGTAAATCATAACTACTACCACACATGGGAAACGTCTTCAATAAAGTCAGTGGCAAACTAGAGACTGTTAGTACTGTGGCATGTTCGTTAAAGACGGTGGAGAGGCACCGTGCGCACTACGCGTGTGTGATTGGTAGTGAGTGTAGTTGAGTACCTCATTATGTCATAGATGTTGCCACCCACGAGGGTGATTTCAACCACTTAAACGACGGATGAGGAACAATCTACCGGGGCCCTTTGTTGTCGGCCGCTCCGTCTTCAATCTGGAGATGGCTAGTACTGTGTAAGTCGCTGGTAAGCATTCCGTTGGCGGTCTTCATATTGACAGTTCTTATCACTTCTTCAGAGCTTCTAATTATTTCCATGACAACCCCCAAAGGCCAGGTGCCGAAATGGGCATGTTCTTTGATGGTCAGCACTACATCCCCAACATTTAATGGTCTTGCTTTGATAAGCCACTTCTGTCGATATGGCAGAGCCGGTAGGCACGCCCGCAACCATAGCTTCCAAAAAACCTGGGCAGGACAGTTCATCTGTTTCCATCCACGGAGGTATCCACCACGGAGGCTTGTCGGCCCTTGCAGACACACGTTCGACCTTAACGTCAATAAGTCGTTCACGGTGAGCGCCGGATGGGCGGGGTCACCGTTGGTCACCAAAACCAGTGGGCGAATGTCCAGTACTCTTCCGACCTCGGTCATGACGATGCTCAAAGTTTCGTCCCCGGGATGCTGTTGCTCAATGATCGACAGCAGTATCCGTTTGGTAGACCTGATCGGGCGTTTTCATAGGCCACCGCGATGACTGGCCTGCAGGGTTGAGGTACCACAGTAAGCCATAAGCCACGGTTCGGTTTTTCAGCTCGTCTCTCCTCATGTTTTGGTGTCAAAGCTGCATTCCCCGATGAGCACCCTCGAGGTTTGACCGGTTGTCGGAATATATACCCGCTATTGCGCCCCTTCGGCTGATGAAGCTTTGCAAGGCCCGGAGGAAGGAGTTGGTCTGCATCGAATGTTTATTTTTTAAGTGCACCGCGCGTGACTTCATGCATGTCATGGTACACCCGTATCGTTTTTCCAACCTTTTTCTACACTTGACCCACAAAAGCCCAGAATAGTCCAGCCCAGTGTCACTAAACGGCTCCTAACCCGGAGTCACTCGCCATCCTGAGAGCAGAGCTCTGTTGTTTGCCTGCTACTGCCTTGCGTCTCCTACATCTACACAATGTTGGATTCCGCGTTTTACAGTCACCCTTCTTGTCAGCAACCAAAAGCCCTTCCGGATGATGCCTGTCACGTGACTTACCCCGGCTTATCCCTCTAGGGGGTAAATGTGTTGAATCATTAGTTATATCACAGATTGTCGGGCCAGTAGCAATATGGAATATTTCGTGTCAAAACTTGTGCGGGAGTTGGTCATCTTACCATCTGCCTATAGTAACTCATTAGTGGATTTGGGGTTTCAATGCTTCAAGTAGCCTTTCAAAGACGAAATTCTTTTGCCAATAGGTTCCACTTCTTCGGCGCTCTCGAGTTCCCGGGTGAATGCCTTTCGTTGTATCATCTTGAATAAATCGTATTCTGCGACTCGTAATTCATCAGGGTTTATCGGACCCAATCGTAAGCGGCTGGATGGGCAGACCCCCTTCATGACTAACAAACGTCTCCTAAACCTGGACAAACACTTCAATGACAGGAGCTCCTTCATCCAGGAGGATAACCTGACAAAATAAATGTCGATTCGGCAGCTGTCGCCGTCATCACCGCGTCTTTGATCTCCAGATCAAACTCCGGATGGGGCTTTAGTGCGTAAACGGCCCAGTCCTCTTAAGGCATTTGCAGGAACTTCAGCCTTCCCGTCCGCGTATCCAGTTGCCTGGACTTGGTCGCACCTCGGGAGCACAGACCGGTTGAGTTATCGCCAGACTTGACGTGTTCCCACTGGTTTGTGACAGTTTCGTCGTGGATGATCGCGAGCCGATTAGCTCTGAAAGTACTAAAACTGCTCCTGAAGTTGTTAATGTAATGCGGTACTATCGTCCATTCAGTCCAAAAACAAGCCGACTGAATATAGAAGTCCAAAACCTCTGTAGCACTTGTACCTCCTTTATCGCTAACGCGGCTGAGCTGAGGTCGAGGAGCAGGACCGAAACCGATTTCAGTGGGGAAACGAAAGCTTTGGCAAACAAGATCCTCGTAGCTTGTTGTCCATCCCCCGCTCACCACTGTCCGTGCGCGAAGGCTCGGTAACCGGCTTCGGACACTTCAGAAAAGGCTTTCAGCTCTCCCGTCTGTGCCGTACGACCAGGGGGCAAACATCGTGGAAGCCGTATGTCCCCTAGTTCCTTTAAAGTGCTCAGAAATTCATCCCAGTCCAGCCGGTCTTCCCGGTCTGGTGGCTGGCCTTAAACGAATTTTTTACGACAGGGCAGCTGCAGCGGGATCTTTCAGAGTAACAGCCAAGGATAGACTAAGCCGAACGGATTGAGCAAGCTAGAGACAGCCGATAGTATACCACGACATGTTACCGGTTGGGGGGAAGTTTAGGTAGAAAGTGAAGTCGTCCGTTTTCGCATTCCATTGTATTCCTAGTGCGCTTCCGGTAGGGAGTGAACAGCCGTCCAGATCTCGAACGCTTTTGGCCCTCTCGTGGTACGAAATGACTTCGAGCACTTTTGAAGCGTTCGACTTACATTTCGCGAGGTGGAAGCTGCCCTCTTCTAGCAGTCTTTTGAGGCACTTGAAGTGCGCTAGGGCCAAGTTCACATCACTGAATGACCCAAGATAGTCGTCGGTGTAGAAGTTTCTGCTGACTCTGCCTACTACCAACCGGTGGACCAGCGATTCATGCTTGTTTGCTCTTTCTCGAAGGGTGCAGTTCGCACAAAACAGTAACTATGTCGCTCTGAAGGGGAGGACGGTCATTCTATTATCTGTCACCGATTGGTTCCGGTCGTTCTCATTCCACCATAGGAATCGCAAAGTGTCTCGCCCTTCTACCTATATTTTCACCTGGAGAAAAGTTTCCTTCATATCGGCTGACAAGGCCACTCTACCCATCCTGAAACGGCTTAAGAATACAATCAGTGGCATGGCCTTTTCAAGCCCCTGTAGTGGGCGATCATTTACCGACCCGCCCTGAAACTTGGCGGCAAAATAGAAAACCACCCCCGGCTTTTGGGCTTTTTGGAGTGGAGAATCGGGTGGTGAGGTAGATACCAGATCCCCTTCCAGCCGTCGGTGGTGGCAGGCACCTCTTCAACGTGTTTGAGAGCTTCTTTTAGCGTCATTACTTCTGCGTGTCGTTTCAACAGATCCTGATCTCGAAAGAAAAGTTCTTTCAATCAAAGTGATATCTGCAGAGCATAGTTTATGTTATCAATCCAAAGCTCAGCTAATGTGCTTTATGGAAGGGGACCCCCGAACTGGTGCCCCAGGTTCCTTACTGCACTGTCTGCAGAGTGAATTGGTTCCCCGTGAGATAATGATGGTGTTCCGTCTCCAGTGTCATGAAACTCTTTATCATACAGTCGCTGCAACTGATACTCTGTGCGGTCCGTTTACTCTGATACGTTATTGGTGGAGCCATGTCCCCCGGCTAGGCTATGTGATATCCAGTCTGGTGCTATGCAAACGGCACAGGGCGCCTGGCGGTTACCCACTTTCTGGCTCAGCACCCAATGTGTCCCTGGCACATCTCGGTCGATGGGTCGACCCACCTCGTCATCCTCCCAGGCTACGACAGTTATATTCTGCAGGTGGGGCCTCCTAATCAGAATTGCGTCCACCGACCTTGATGCTCGCCAGGAGAGGTCAGCTGATGTGGGTGCCTCCGGTGATTCGATTTGATGGTTAGTGTCTAAAGTGATGAGCGGTGACCACAACGGGCCTGCAGTCACTGTGTTCCTTCCCCTGTGCTCGCTGCTAACGACGTCGTACTTTTAGCGGGCCGGAGTTTATCGGCAAATCACCTCTTCACCAAGGCTGTGTCTAATCCACTGCCAAGGAAAGTCAATTCTTTGGCCACCCCAGTCAGTGTCATCACTTCCACGGCAACTACCCCTAAATGTACTGGTTTGCTGGCAGACCGTGACGTTGAGCAAATCACACTGGGCTTGGTTTTCGCTTCTGGCGTAGTTTCCTTCGCCTGGTGTAACAATCGGTGGTGTCTGCCCGCACGACCCAAGCGACCACACCTGATTCTTGTTTGGCAAACTGCCACCCGGTGTGTGGTGGCAAGGCAGATGAAGCGCTCTCCTGTCGTCCTCGCCATAACCAAAGTTCGTCTGGCGTGGCCTTGGTGAACTTCGGGCATTCTAGTAACCCACGGCTGGCGTTGCAGAACCTGCTACTTGAATGGGCTATAGCTTCGCGGTAAATGGTGGGTGAAGTGGTCCAAGGCTGATATTTCCGATGTTCCCGTGCCGTAGTTTGAGCCCGGCCGGAGCTGGGTTTGTTTGCTCGGTTGCTGTCCCGGATAAGTCGACCAAATCTACTGTTGTCCGTCTTGGTTTGCCCGTCTAAGTGTACGGCCAAATCTTTGAAGATGGCTTCACGGTCGCTCCGGGTTATGAAAATCATAATCACAATAATAACAGTTACAATATTAATAATAATAGCAATAATGGTTTATACTGGAGAAGCCCAAAACAAGCCTTTCGCATGATCAAAATGTTTACAAGCGGCAAAACTGACGGACAAAATCCATGAAAAATTTAGAAATACGCAAGACAAAGGGGGTAGGAAGAAAAAGAGGGGAGATGAAAGAAAGATAATTGTATATGCACCAGGGATCAATGGAGGGAGCTTAAACGAGCCCTGAGATAGACTCAAATTTGGGCCCGGAAAATTTGGAGGTCAAGGTCGGGTGAAGCGGCTGGCTGAGCCGAGTTGATGAGGTCGAAACTTGAGAGTCCCGCATGAGGAGGACTTTAAATAGGCATGAGAAACTATCGTTACGCGAGAAGATGAGGGAAAGAGGAAAAAAGAAGAGGAGAAAGGAAGGAAAAATACTTGAGCTGTATGGCTGGGGACTAGGTAGCCATGAGCTGTGCGTTATTGCAATAAACGGACGGTGTCAATTTGAAAACAGGGAGCTGGCAATGCAAGACGTAAAGAGTGGGTCATATGGCAGCAATGCCGCAGAAGGATCGAGATACGGTAAATGTGAGGCACACACATAGACAAAATAGACACACATCCTGAGGGGCGGCGGCATGGTTGCAAGAGAACTGGCCGGTGAAGGACTGGAGGAGACAGAGAAAACATTTGTATACATGCATGTATACATATATATATATAGACATATATATCAGAGCAGGAGCAAATAGCAGTGAAGGGATGGAACACGGATGTGGCAGTGCTTGGAAGAGACATGTAAGATTAGGTCAGATGGTACGGAATTGACTTGGATAAACCCTGATGAATTTGTTTATGACGGGTAAACATGGGGATCAACACCAAAAGAGAACCAACTTTGGAAGCACAGAAGTGATGGCTGTGAACAGAAGTTGATAAACGGGGGAATATGAGGGAAAGGATAGACGAACACAGGTAAGCATGAACCCAACAGTCTGATCATTGCAGGTGTGACATGTGGTGACAATCAAACGTGGGTGAAGCGCTAATAAATGGACGTACATTATGCAGCAAGAAGATGGCCGTGAAAATGGCTGGAGAACGCGGAGCGAATGGAAGTACAGGGTGGTTGGAGAAGTGTAAAAGATGGCTGGGGAAGGGTAACTTGGAGGTGAGAAGAACTGTGGTGCAAAGATGCAGCGGTTTTAACAGCAAATAACGTGGGAGAGAAACAAGGAAGTGGAGGACCAGAATCATCAAGTATCAGCAGATCACATGGTCGGAAACTGTAGATGAGAATGATGGCGTTACGATAAATTTACACCAGATGAAACGCAGAAATGCGGTCCAGCTCGAAAGGCACAATGAAGATGCCTGTGGCGAGCAGTGTACGAAGCAGACAAGAGTGTTGACCAGAGAAAACCAGGTAAGAGTAATCGGTCAGATCGTTTGACTGCAGATGACACAGGATGAAGACCGAGAAGAAGGAGAGGACCCGGACGGGGAAGCCTGTGATGGAACAAAAATGCACGAGAAATGGTTGTGCTTCGGAGTTGGGAGAATGAAACTGGAGAGTTACGTGCTATTGCGCAAATGGATTGAGCCGGAAGCTGCTAATCGGTACACTGTCTAAGAGGAAGATCTACGGAAGAAGTACGGATTCAGACATCGAACTTATGAGGGTGGTAAAAAGATTATAAATTTGGTCGTAAAAATATGCAAAGGTTGGAACGGCGAGTTCTTATATGGTGATTGGTCATGGCTACGGATATGTCTGGTGCGTACTGGTGGAATTTATAGAATGAAAAAAGGATATCGCAAAATGATAGCCAGTGAGGTATGCGATCAATGATCATCATAGGTATATGGAGGAACCAAGTGAGTACTGATTAGGAGTCTACAGGGTCGAAGTGGGTGGAGAAGAACATTCGGGGCTCGGACAGAGTGAAATGGATAGAGCGAGAGTGACGTCATGCAGTGAGAGCTGTCATTGAGAAAAACGATAGGAACAAAAACAGAATGGATAGATGTACATACAGGGGTAAAACGACACGGAAGGAAAATGATAAGAATGCTGACAAGAACGATAGATGAACGAATCGTGGCGGAAGAATAGTAGGAGCATGCGGCCCGCAACGGACAGTGAAGAATGCGGTAGAACGAGGAGAGGTGGAGAGTGCAATCCGCAACCGGTGCTAGCGGGTGGGGGCTGACCGTGCGCTGGACACCCAACCTGAAAAACACTTCGCGAAGTGGAAACAGGAGCTGCGATCCACCAGCCTAATTGCGCTCGCACATCGTTGCAGACGGCCTGCACGCCCGATGTGCGCTGGCCCAAGCGGAGGATCTAACCGCGCCCCGCACCGTTGGGATTGGCGTGAGTGTTCATTGATGGTTGTACAGAAGGCTGAGACACCACGACAAATATATATGGTCCGGGTCCAATTGGACAGGTTGTGGGAACTTGGACGACAGAGCCAACGGGAACAGCGAGTGGTAGACGGCCAAACAGCATTATTGTCCAGGTGCGCCAGCCAGGAAGGTGATCAGTAAAGTGCCCAAGGTGATTGATCGGCATTGTGGATTACTGGAAAAGGAAATGAACTAGAGAAACGTAGTCTGGATGTAGCCCAGCTAAGGATCAACGGTTAAGGGAACAAAAGAACAGAGGTGAAGCATGGGCTCGTCGATGCAATGGATCCCAGAGACAAATTGAGGCCATGGAACGTGAGACTAAGAAGGGAAGCGCATAAGTAGGAGCTAAAGAAATCAATAGAGGGGTTGACATTTCACCTAGAGTAGTCATCCAGCAGAGGGAAAGACCAAGTTCTGCATGAAGTTATGGAAGAAGCTCAGCTGGGAGATAGGGTGGGGGCAGAATTGGTGACGTCATGACTGGATGTTGAGTTCAGTTAGTGAGCCACGCTAAGTGAGAGAAATGGGACTAGATTTTCTGGTTCAAAATCGCAGAGATAGTGATGGAGGTATATGTGGTGGGACCTGGTGTGGAGAAGAGGCAACGTAAGCTGAGGGATATCGAGGAGTGTTGGGTTACTTACCATGCTTGTGCTAATAATTACAGGACAGTAAGGAGTACATATATATGCATATATATACACGTATATATATACATATATATATATATATATATATTACGTATACATGTAAACGTATATATATATATATATATTATACATATTTATATGTGTATATATGTATATTTATATATGTATATATGGCAGACCAGGGCATAGTTACTGATGTAGTTTCCATAGCGTTGTTGGGGTTGGTTTCAATGTGCCCCCAACCGAGTGCCTGGACCATCCCTAGTTCCATTACCTCTTCTGGCCATCTGTTCTTGTGGTTCGCCACCAGATTACCGAAGAAGTGAGATCTAGCTATTGGCCTAGATCGAACTTTTGCCAACTTCTTTCCGTGACCTCCTGTTCAGGGGTTTGTTGTCACGTGGAATAGACTCTCCGGTCCAAGCCTCTTTTCGAAGACTGTGTTCAGGCATGGTCACCCTTCTACTAAAAGGATGCCACCTGTTTTGACAACGTATAACGTCTTGCAAGACGCATAATTGAGGGTCAGAGGGGCAAGAAGTATGAGCAGAGACTCCAGTGCCTCAAACTTTTGCCTATGGAAAGGAGGAGACTACGAAAGGATCTCATGGAGACATTAAAGATAATCAAAGGCTTTTCTGGGCTTAGACAGAAGAGCATATTTTATATGACAACAGACTGCATAACAAGAGGTCATGAGAAGAAGCTGGCGAAAGTTCGTTCTAGGCCAATAGCTAGATCTCACTTCTCCAGTGAAAGGGTGGTCAACTACTGGAATAGACTACTGGAAGAGGTAATAGTACTGAGGATCGTCCAGGCATTCAAAGGTGTAACGACCGGTTGCAGAAAATTCCCCAAAAACACTACAGTCCCATTTTTCCCCGACATCACTCGCTTATATACACTGTTTGCGTGTCTTTATGCATTGTATGTTTTCATGAACCAGCCTTCGTTCCTTCGCGTCCAACGCACTACTCCGTCATATCCTATTTTGGACCTACATGATGCGCGTCCTCCTTTCTCGCACGCCGCACTTTAGTACTCTTTTTCTGGGTCCCTGTGATCGCGTAATTTATGTTCGTATCTCTTTTATGCGATTGTTTATTCGGTGATCTCATATCGTAGAATGAACGGGTAATCAGGTTCTGATTTCGGGACCCGTTCTAAATTTGGTTATGTGCTGCTCAAAGGCGTCTAACAAGGGGGGGCCAAGGTCGTAAGTGGAATGAGGTTATTTCTGACGGTGAATCTTCAGAGTGTTACGAGAGATAGGATAAGAAGCGTTTAGTTATTGAATGTTTCCATATGCTACGTAATGACTTAGTGAGCACTCACGATGCGTAATGACCGTCGCAGTTGGTGTGCGATGAGGTTTCCCGTTTTCCTCTCATTTTAGCGACGATTCGGGGAAATAATCCGCGAAGTGGCGGGTGCCAAACTAGTGTGAGTACCATCGAAGGAACTCTGGACGCTCGATTGTCCGTGTCCGCTACCTGTCCTGTACAAACTGAACTGAACTGAACGATTGCCTGTCATCACCCGAAGCCATAACAAGTGGAGTGATTCGAATAGGTATCTTAGGACCGGTCTCCATCAGGTCTCCATCCTCAACCCCTAGGGAAGTAGCAGTTTTACTGGAGCTCGTGACTGAGATAGCGACCCAGTCCGATACCTTAGTGACTGTCAATGATTCCAACTCGCCCGAAGTAGAGTGGGAGGGATTGTGGGTTCCGCGAGGTGGATTCGGCGATCGGTTGACAAAGTTGGGGTGCAGATTCACATTGGCAAAGCACATGAGCCAACCAACCCGATAGAGAACAGGCCAGACACCGAGCCTTCAGGACATAGTCCTCACGAAAACACAGCAGGAAGTCGACCACCTCCAGGCTACTGCTCCTATGGGCAGGAGCAATCACGGGGTAACCAGGTTCCTGTTCAAAGGGAAACCCTGATGGTCCCTCACAGACTAAGGAGGGACGTCCGGAAAGTTGGCTACCAGGCACCGAGGGCGGCTGCTGAGAGTACACAGTGGGCAGTCTTCAACCCCACATTAGATGACGAGTTGTTGCACATAAAGGACAGCTTGATGCGACTAACTGATGAGTTCGACCCAGTGGGGAGGGTCAGAAGGAAGGGCCGACCACCTGGGTGGGTCCGTAGAGCCGGCAGAGTGCGGGCACACAAGCGGGTAGCATGGAGATGCTCCTGCAGCGCAGGGGGCCATCGCTTTCCGCAGTTTCTGAGGGCGCACCAACACGTTCTAGAAGTACAAAGATCTTGTTAGATACAGTACTAGGCGAGATCGGCACAACAAGCCACGAAGCGCCCCAAGGCCTAGTACGACTATGCACAGTCTAAGGCCCAGCCACGAGCGGCAGTAGGAAACGTTATGGATGGGTAAGGTAGGCATGCCATCAACGCAGGCGAAAAAGCCGAAGTATTTGAAAACTTCTTTGAGCTGGTGCACACTGCAGGTGCCGCGAACCAGCCGCCATTATCTGAACTCTTCAGCGTTCCCTCAAATGGACCAAATTGTTGTAGACCCTGTGGAAGTGGAACTGGCCTCCAATCGGTTAAAGCGAGGTAAGGCGGCCTGCCCAGACGGGATTCACCCCGCCATCCTACTTTTGTTAGCAAGCATAGTGTCCGGGGAGCTAGCGCACTTGTTCACCAGGTCACTAGCCCCGGTCACGTTGCTTCCTGACTGGGCAAAGCCCGAAGTGGTGCCCATCCACAAGGGAGGCAAGAAGGAAGATGCATCTAACCACAGGTCCGTTAGTCTGCTTCCGGTGGTGCTAAAAGTACTCTAGGGTAGCGTTATAGACAGGATAACAAGGCGTGTTGAATACCACAGGATGACTACAGTGAGGCAGTACGGGTTTGTAAAGAGATCGTGTCAAACAAACCTCTTGTCATTTCTGAATGGAGTGGCCGGCAGACTGGACAAAAGCGAGCGAGTTAAAGTGTATTATCCGGCTTTTCAGAGAGCATTCGACTCGGTAGACCGCTGATTGCCGGTGAGCAGAAGGTGGGGCATGAGGATTGCGCAAGGGACACCGAACTGGATTAGAGCGTACCTTACTGGTAGGACGTTCCATGTTCGGGTTGACGAAGCAACGTCCTGCGCAGCTGAGACATGCCGTGGGGTGCCGCATGGGCCGGTGTTGGGGCCCCTGTTGTTCCTAATCCATATAAATGACCCGGTCGGAACCTCGAGGTGTCCCGGTTTCCTGTTCGTGGATGATCTCAAGATTTTAGGGAAACCATCTTCGAACTGGATGCAGGAAGATCCGATAAGAACACCAGAGTGGACCGAAACATGGGACTCCCGTTAAACCGGGGTAAGTGCAGACAGCTGCTCCATGGCGGAGGAGCAGGAGAGACTCGGCACTTCGATGAAGGATCACTAGGTATAATCGGGACCACTGAGGTCACAAAAAATCTTGGCGTTCAAGAGCACGAAAACTTCAAGCCCAGCAAGCAGTGCCTTGAGGGAACAGAGGAGGCAATAGGTCCATGTTCCAATTGCGCCGGATTGTCAGGTCTCTGGAAGCCAAGACATTATCGCCAATTCACAAAGACATGCAAGCCCCCACCTGGAATACTGTGTCCAGACCTAGGCACCGAAACTAGTCAGGAAAGAACAGCTATCGGAAACCGTCCGAAGACGGTCTGCTTAGATTATCAATGGGCTGAAGGGCAAAACATACAAAGGAGGTATGAAAGCACTCGACCTGTCCTAGCTTAATAGGCGAAGCCTAAGGGAGGATCTGATAGAAACGTTCAAACAGATCCACGAATTATCCGAAACCCACAGGTCGTTATTAGTTCTAAGTAACAGCCCAACCCTCAGGGGACACGAACACAAATTGATGAAGCCCGGGCCATCAGAACTGATAGAGCACATTTCTTCTCTCACAAGGTTACGAACCCGTGGAACAAAGTGCCACCCCACGTGGTGGCAGCGAATAGCTTCGCCATAGTTACACAGCGGCTGAATGACTGCTGGAATGAGATTTTCCCGGATTAAGACTAGCCGAACGAGCATAACCTAAGATTACACCCCTCTCTTCCATCCCCTTCTTTTCTAAGATATAGTACGTGTCTCGCCGTCAAGCCATAAAAAACTGCAAACCGCGGCCTTTTTCATTTATTTAGTTGTCCTCACGGGGGATTCTCGAGGGTGAGCATGCCAGCCAGTTGAGACAGCTAACCTGCTTATCCAAAGCGACTGCCGGTTCTTCGAGATCGAACCTGCTTTTCATTCTCTTCCTTGCAGTCCACCAATGAACAATCACAACATTCGGGCCACCTAGCAGTCGACGCACCGTGGAACATTATAGCCCTCGAGAGCAAGAATGTGGAAATACTCCGGCCAAAGCCACATACCCTGTGACTTGATCCGATCTGACCTGATCTGATCTGAAATGAACTGAACGGAACCGAACTGAACTACACCGCCTACGGACAAGACCGAATAGAGGGTAGGCCGGGTGGAGGGGTGCTACCTCTCGAGAGGGCTGATTATAATCGGTTGGAGGTCCCGTTTACACATGTCACACCCAACATACAAGCCATTGCAAGTTGCGCTGGCCTAGGCCAATGGCCGGTAGGGGTAGTCTGTGTCTGTGGAGCCCTGCAAGCAGATGGGGAAGAAGGCTCTGAATTATTCCAGATTCTACAGATGGTGCTGAGTAGATCACAGAGTTTTATTTTGTTGGGAGATATGAACCTCCCGGATATAAATTGGGATGATGGATGTACCCCTAGGGGAACTACCGGAAATTCTCTAGTGAAGCGGCTCTACAGCCACAGCGGCTTTGGGTCGCCTTTCGCCTCCGTCGACCCTGATAATCGAACTATTGATGACGGAGTATAAACTGGTCGTTGTCGGAGTGAGGAATAATGCCCTCTCAATCCAGATTATCCAGAACCACGTTGTATAGGAATATGATCCTACAATAGAGGATTCCTACAGGGAGAAAGTAGTCATTGAAGGGGAAATATGCTTACTGGATATCCTGGATACTGCCGGGCAAGAGGAGTATATCGCAATGCGAGACCAGTACATGCGCACGGGAGGAGTCTTTCTTTGTGTTTTTGCTATGAACAACTACAAAAGCTTTTAGGGCAATAACCAATACAGGGAGCATATTAAACGGGTTAAGGACGCAGATGAGGCACCAATGGTCCTTGTCGGTAACAAACTAGATTTAACTCACCATGCTGTGTGAGCCAACGAAGCGAAAATGCTGGCTAATACATGCGGTATTCCTTACGTCGAAACCTCAGCGAAAACGTGACAAGGCGTTAACGAAGCACTTTACACTCTTGTCCGAAAAATCAGAAAATATGAAGAGAAAAAAGAAAAAGATCGAAAGAAACGAAAACGAAGTGTTGTATCCAATGAGTAATCTGGTGCCCTCACACATTCCATTCACTTCTTTTCACTCCACTAAATCGTTCCGCCTTATCAGTTCAGTCTCTCCGTGCATGCTTCTCAGCGGCACTCACGCGTGGCTATCGTCGGTTAATCTGTAGTGCGTGGACTTTTTTGCCAATCCTTTTTCCACTCAGGCACCAGTTATCCCACTGCTGTACTAGCACATGCCACTGGATGCCAAGACCATTTCGACTATTCTTCGATCAGATAAGAGCAGCGCATAACTTAACACAGTCCTTTTCTTAATTCGATTTTATCCGATTAGCCATGTCCGGATTCGATGTTCATTTTCGGGCCCTTAGACTGGATTTAAGGGCCCTCCTCAGTTCCATTCCCAATCTGTTGTTGGAGTCATTGCTCATTTAGCCTCTTATAGGTGGTCATCAACGATAGACCACTTCCCACCCTTCAACCGGTTTATTCGCTTTGCTTACGACAAAACATCCACATACGCGCTCTCACCTGACTGCGCATGTGTGTGTGCCGCGTTCCTATACCTCGATCCCTCGTTTCGACACTTCCTCTTCAGTCTCAGTTGTCATCCGCACCATATGGTGCATCTTTTAGCTATAATTTCAAGGTAGAACTGCTCAACAGTGACCGTACTACGCTCTCACTAGGACTGCATGTGGGAAAGCGCATGTAGCACACAGCACAGAGAAATTTCACACCTAGCAATGTCCTGTCTGCCCTCGCCAACACGTACACCCACCCGCCTGCCTACATGCCTGGGTTTCTTCTTCCTTGTTGACTGCCGAAACCATGCTGCGTATGTCCTATTTACGTCGTGTATAATGTCCTCCTTTCTTGTGCGCATGGCTTGTCACAAGAGTTCTTTCCTCCTCCACCCCTCCTCAGTTGCCCTTTTTATCAAATACAAACTGTGACATGTATTCATATTTCGTCTTTTGGTCCCGAAGGAACTCACGAGATCTACTGCACTTCGTGAAGGTTTTTGTGTTCGTTTTTTCCTGCCAGCACCATTCTTATTGCTGTTCTCCTCCCGTACACCTGGGGATGATTGATGCCGAGTGATGTGGTATTTTAAAGGGTTGTGGCTAGCATTACCGTTTGCCGGTGAAAATGATTCCCATTCCCGTTTAGTGAATACCATAAACAACACAAATTTTCACGCATTTTTCTTCACCCGATTGAATTATATTGTGCCCCCTGCATCTTGCACGACCAGCTTGGCTTTTTTGTGTCCATTCAGTTCCATATCCTAATTCTGATGAAAATGAGCACGTTTTCCCGGAACAACTGTACATATGTGTGTATACCTACGCACGTACTTAATACCATGAATATGAAACTCAACATATATTTACATACCACCCATTAATTCATTTTTTCTCTGTTCTTTCCGTTGTTGCTACATTCACCTGACTGTTAAGACAGCTTTCCAAACACTTGAGTGGTAAGTTTGTTTATCCCTCTGATCTGTTTCTCTACAAATGTTTGCAATCTAAGACACCTTTGTTTATTCTAATTCAAAGGATGGTTTTGTGCCTGTTATATCCGCATTAACTCGCACCACTGATTACGGGGCTGCACTATATGAACATTGCTCTCAAGAGTAAACCGCACAAGGGGTTTGTTGCCTTTCGAAACCCATTTATACACAGGTCACTGCATTTATTTCCCTTATCTCACTTCCTTGATCCTATGGTCTCCTAAGCTCTCGCTATCTCTGCTTGCATTTTCTGTTGTCAATACCACGGCCGCCGCCACTGCCGTTGCCTTTTATTATAATTATGGTGAAAACGATGATTATACCGAGGGAGACACTGCCGGTGGAGATCTGGATGTACATTACCGTCACTAATACAAATACGTCCTATGTTCCATCTTTCTGTGTGAGGTTGTTGTTGCTAGAGTTTACCCCCATTACATCACCTTTCTCCTCCGAGTCAACTTATTTTTTCTCGTAACTATCGCCCCTCTTTATTTTGGGTCAGTCGATCTGTCCCATTTGTTTTCTCGTCTCCCCCTTTTCCTTCTAAGATTCTTCTCTTATTGTATACCAGCTACTGATTTTCCTCATGGTCTAGTTTCTGTCTTAAAGTATCAGTGTGTCGAGCTTTGTGCGATCTATCGGCACGGAGAATTTTGACCAATCATGGGTTCAAATACGTGAGAGAGGCAATGCACTTTCGCGATAGACAACCTTCATCTACACAGATTCTGCTGGTGACCAGATGCTGATCCAAAGTCACCCCTTTGGTGATAGAGGAGCCATCGGAGGAGATATCACGGAGTCCTGCATGCGACGTACACTGTGGGGCATGACAAACCAGGATCTAGATTGGTCAGGGACTACGCTAGAGTGGATGAGGATCGACCGAGGGTAAGGGCAAGAGGCATATATTGGTACCGGTAAGTCCCGAAGCCACCTGTGGAGGATAGATGGAGGGGAATACGGCCGGGCTAATAAGCTTGACAGACGAATTTGCCTCGTTACTACAAGAAGGAAACAGGAGCCGGCCTCCTTGGTGGAAGCCCAGGATTGCGAGGGCATTAAATGTTCGTAGAAGGCTAGGGGCTCACCACAAACTTCCCAGCAAGCACTAAGTATGGGCCGCTTACAAGAGAGTCAGGAACAGGGTACAGGCCCTGCAACGGGAAGCAAAGTACGGGTATGTGAAGAATCTAGCCAACAATGTGGGGACAGATACTAAGAAGTGTTTCGCTTATGTGCAGTCAAAGAAGACGACGCGTGGGAGAATAGGTGCCTTGGAGGTGTCCGACGGAAGCATTACCCTTGATGATAGAGACAAGGCAGAAAGCTTACTCGCGTTCTTTAAGAGCGCGCCCATTCAGGACCATAAGCTTAGTGCGGCGGGATCAGATATAGGGAGTACGCCAGTGCTTCATGAGATTACTGTAAGAGAGGAGAAGGTGAGCCCCGAACCCAGATCTCTGTGCAGGCGCAAAGCAGCCAGACCGAGTGCAATTCATCCGGCGATTGTTCAGCCTCTTTTTGATATCCTATCAGGGGCTATTACTTAGCTGTACGAAGTGTCTCTAAGGGAGGGTGACTTGCCGGAGGATTGGCGTAGAGCCATCGTCGTAGAGGTACATAAGGCGGGATCCAGGCAGAAAGCGGGGAATCGTAGACCGGTCAGCCCAACACTAGTGCTGTTCAGGTGCTTGGAACGTATAATCAGAAAGCAATTGTGCCTGCACCTGGTTAATAACGACTTAATGACATGGGTACAACATGGGTTTGTTAAAATGATCGTGTCTGACAAGCCTAGTGATGTTCTTAGGCAGGATCACAAGCGAAATAGATGAAGGTGCTACAGTGGAAGTTTGTTATTTGGATTTCAGTAAGGCTTTCGACTCTGAGCCATCGCTTGCTGGACTATAAATTGCAGACCTTTGGGATAGGCAGGAAAGCAAGAGATTGGGTAGCACACTTTCCAAGGAATAGTAACTTCCTTGTCAAGTTGGGCGATTATCTATCGAGGCCGGAGAGGGTTACCAGTGGTGTGCAGAGGGGTTCAGTACTGGGGTCCTTTCTCTTCCTCTTGTATATAAACGACATAGCGGAAGAACTGAGCGACCCGTTTTTCATCTTTGCGAGTTATGGGAACATAGCAAGGAGTGATTTAGCACAGGATATGGATACAGTGGGGAGAAAGATGGGATTCACCACTGAATCTTGACAAATGTTGGGTCCTTACCACTAACGTAGACGAAACGAGCAGTATTCCGCTTAAAAGAGTGTTGGATTTAAAAGATATAGGTGTGATAGTCACACAGGACTTGAAGCCGCCAGGGCAGCGCCAGATAGCTGCCAATATGGCCAGAAGGGTATTGACTAGGGTATGCAATTCTGTCACATGCAAAAATCAGAAGTGTTCATCCCGTTTTACAAGATTTTGGTGCTACCTCTTTTGTAATATTGTGTGCAGGCATGGGATCCCTACTATCTCAAGGATAAGGAGTGCTTGGAGAGGGTGCTGCGACTTGCAACTAGAATGTCGCCGATCAGAGGGGAAAACCCTAAGCCCATCGTCTAGAGGATCAAAATCTCTACTCTTTAGAGCGCCGTAGGGGCCGAAGTGACCCAGTAGAAAAGTTCAAGACCATGAAGGGCCTGTCGGGTACAGACATAAGTGGTTTGTTAGTTTCTGTCCCTGGATGCAGCACCAGGAGACACCGTCTTAAGCTACAGGGTGTATTTCGGTCCCACGCGCCATTTGCGGACTCGGTTCCCGTCCAGCGAAGGGAGATGCAGAACGAAAGCAACTGATGGGTTTCAGTAATTATATTGGTTACCCTGTATAGGTGACAGGAGATGGGAGACTGAACGAGCTAATGATCAGAGCTGATGAGCTGAAGAGCGCCTTGAAGCCTGCAAAGCGTGACATAAGTTTTTCGATGAGCCAGACTTTTCCGGTACCAGGGGGACTTAAACGAATCAGACTTCAAGCAACCAGTTGGTTGAAGGAACCGATGCTAAACCGAATTTCTGACCTACTGAAAATCTTGGTCAACGTTTGCTAAACAAGTTGCGTACCTAAATGGATGACTGGTTAGGATCACCCAATTGTCCTTAGGGGTTTCTAAGATGGGCTGATGTGTCCGACCGAAGGAGACTATAATACCGCACCGGTTAAATGGGTCTGGATGAGTGAAAGCACTTTGAATTACCTGTCCCGACTTTAAGCCACCTTATGTGACTGAGAAGAAAGATTCGAAAAGGAAGATTGCCTATAGCTAGAGGAGGGCCTGACACCGGAATTGGCCACTCCTGGGGAGCGGTTGTCATTCCCAAATAAATCTAAGTGAAAATACCTATTCGTAAACAATGCTCGCTTAGGCTCTAAGATCGCAATTGCATTTTATTCGGTTTGGTGTCCGCGAAGCCGCCGTAGCATACGCACAGCTGGACATATGGGCTAAATGTTTTTACAAATAGGTTTGTATCTATGTGGAATAAACTGTCAGAGGATGCTGTTGGATGCAGCAGTGTACCAACTGTCAATAGTGCCCAAGCTTCCCACGGGGTCGCATGGCTCCCAGAGTCGGCTGTGTAAACGAGGGGTGAGGTGATGAACCGTTTGTATTCTTGTCATTGAACTTATGTCTGTGAAGTTGATGCGGCCTTGCAAATTCTGCCTCACATATAGGAAATTCAGTGAGCAGTGTTTTGCTGCGGGGTATACTGGCTTACAAAGATCTGGGCTGACGATTAATCCCGACCACCATCGTCCTTTGGAAACCTAACAGCGAGTGGCGCTGAACCTAACGGTGAGTGTCGAGAGGCTTGAATTCACAGTGTTCTCGTCTTTAAGATGAGTTTGTGAATAGTTTTAAGAATTAACCTAGTTTAATTCACAATACTGGGCGTATCAGAATTGCATTTAAGGTGTTTCTTATCCGGGGAATATTTTCATTCTCCTTGTAGTATTGCCGAGTAGTGTTCGGTGTTTTTTGAAGATATCTTTTCTCTCTTTTAGTCTTACCTTCTGCTCCTTTGTGTTATTGGGCCTTACCTGTTAGTGTCAGAGTGTTCATTTTGTGTTTGGGTGAAGAGCGCTTGAGTTGTTTTCGCTCTCGTTTTTGTGGCTTTCGATATGACGCGCGTTTCTGATCCGTGCCTCGCACCCAAGTGCGAAAAACCTGTAGTAATTGGCATAGAGTGCGAGGTATGCAATGGATGGGCTCACCCAAGGTGTTCAGGGATAGCGAAGGACATCTACGTCCTTTATGAACAGAACCCATGGGCTGAATGGGTCTGTGCCCCTTGCAAGTAAGCGGCCGGTCTGGCCTTTAGACCGCAGGACCAAGGGCAGGACCAACGCCCACCAAGTAGTACCTCAGTCATAAGCCCCAAACCACCGCAATCAGGTTACAGTAAGTCGTTTGCGGAGGTAGTAGTGAAACCCGAGAGGACTGTCATCAGAGCGAGTGGACCAGTTCCGAGAGCTTGCCAGGCAGTCGTTACCTCTACTCCTTTGAAGCAGGTCGACGAGGGCCAGTGGACTGAGCAGAAGCCGAGAAGGGCAAGGCAGGTCAAAAAGGATGATGGCTGCAATATCGCGAAGGATGGGTTAGCTAGGGTGGATGGCCCTGCTCTTCTGGCGCTGGAAAAAAAAAGGTAAAGAATCTGCAGAGGCAGACCTTGTCGATGGGCAGGGTCTCAAGCCACAGGCTCCTGATCCTAAACCAGGAAGAATCCTTTATAAGGGAATCGAAAGCCAGGAGGGACATAGATAGGAGGAGGGTCTGCAATATACTGCGAATCGCAGGTGTTCTGTGTTTTACTACTCTAAGAAGCGTGCACAGAGTGGGGACATGGAAGTCACCACTGGGGAACAAAGGCGAACATCGTGCGAGACCAATCCTAGTGGAGCCCTCTGATGAGGCCACCCGGGATAAACTTCTAGCGAGGGCAGCAATAGTGGCTCACATAATCAAGGGCAGATACCAAGTTGTGCCAGATGGGCATAGAGTAAGGCCTGTTGGTCTGGCTCCGGGGGTAACCTTGCCCAACAGGCCAGGGAGCTGATCAGGAACCAAAAGGATCAGCGGAATGCCGTACTCGGCTCTCAGGCTCCGACCCCGACAGTAGTAAAGAAGCCACGGGCGGGATCACAAATAGTTGTAATTGAAGACGCGCAGGGAGACGAAAATTGGCAGTACTGTTTGAAGATAGATGGCAGCGCGACCCCTGCCAGTGTGAATGTTGTGGCAACTCCCACAGAGATGGATTGGGAGTCGTCGGAAGTTCTGGATCGTCAGCCGGCGTCGTGAGCACGAGTGGGGACAACCGAAGCAAAAAAAGTGTCATCCTCTCAGGCGTTGCGCCTGAGAAACAGACAGGAGTGAATACCAAGATACAACTAGGCGACGGAGCAAACGCGGCAGTGTTATATACCCACGGGTGTAGTATAGGAAACAAATGGGCGGAACTCGCCAAAACTGCTGACGAGCATAAGCGTCAATAGTTGCCGTAACGGAAACGTGGCTTTCTGAAGAAGACCATGTGCCAGGCCTAATAAGTAACGGTTTTGCGGTCTACAGGCAGGATCGAGAACGGGATCGCCTTGGCAGAGAAGTAGCTATCCTCATTAGGTCAGGTAAAAGCCACTTTGAGTCTCAGACCAAGATGTGCACTCGAAGTATCCAGTTATGCTCCATGACGATAATCCTTCCAGGCAGAAGGGTCAGCGTTGTCTGCGTCTACAGGGCACCAAGTGCTAACCACGAACAGGACGTTTGTTTACTGCGGACTTTGACTTACCTAGTTAAGGACGCTTAAAAGACCCTCATAGTGGGTGACTTCGATCTTCCGCACATCGACTGGACGGCTGAGGTCTGCGTGCAGACCTGCGGATCGCAGGAGCAGACCCACTTAGAATGGCTGCATGCCAATGCGTTGCACCAAAGTATTAGGGAAAACACCAGATATAGGACTGAATGCGTTCCATCCTTGCTGGACCTAGCAATAACGAACTTCCCCAGCGATGTGTCTGTACTGCATTATTGTGCACCGCTGGGCAAGAGTGACCACGTGTGTCAAAATCGTCCTATGTATGCGGCAACCCAAGGTACCCTCGAGGCTGGGCAGACATTTCGGTAGTATGGACATAGATAGGCTTCGTATTAGGGCGATGGGTTTGACCCGGGACACGACAGAGGAGGCTACTGTCGAGGAGCACTGGCAGGCCGTACAGGGATCCCTGACTGTCCTACAGGAAGAGTTCGCACCCTTAAAACGAAGGAGTGGGGAGCCTCACTGTCACCTTCAAGTAGACATATTTTACGTATATCTCGCAATACGTCCCCTTTGTTCGTCCCCACCACCACCATGCGCACGAGGCCATCGATTTCTGCACGACAATCTTTGATCACCCCAACCGGCCAATCGTCTTTATGGAAGTGGCTCGCCACTTCTGAGCGACCTCTGTTTGGAGATCGACTTTTGCCGAAGCTGCAGTGTCGGTAGATACTCCCTCGTCCATCGTTTCCAGAAAGCCTGTGCTAGGTGGTTCACTTGTTTCCATCCAAAGATATACGTTCCATGTAGGGTTTTTGGTGAGAATACTCCTGCGTTTGACCGGAGTAATAATAGTTCGTTGGGGGGTGAGTGCCGGTTCGCCTTCCGGGTCTGGGACGATCGGCACCAGGGTCTGTTTATCAATATGCGTTCTACTTCTGTTAGTAAAGTAGTCGATGCCTCGCTATCGAGGGTTTGTTGTGAGGTCAGGGCTGTGAGTATTTTCCTAGTAGATCGTATCAGCCTTTCCAAAACGCCCCCACGATGACTGGCATAAGGTGGATTGAAGTGCCATTCTATCCCCTTTGCTACGGTCTGGTTTTGTGTTTTGGCGGCGTCCAAGCGGCTCTACCGGTTCTCTAACTCCCTATGAGCCCCAACGAAGTTTGAGCCATTGTCGGAGTATATATTCTTGGGGACGCCCCGCCTGGCGACGAACCTTTGAAGGGCCATTGGGAATGAATCGGTTGTCATGTTATGCACTACTTCGAGGTGGACTGCTCTGGATTGTAGGCATGTTATCAGACAGCCGTACCTCTTTTGGGTGCTCCTCTGATGTCGTACGAGTAACGGGCCGAAGCAGTCGACGCCAATTTCCACGAACGGGCACCATCCCGGTTGGACTGTCGCGGCTGGAAGGGGGGCCATCATTTGCTGGCCTGCTACCGTTCTCCGGCCTCTCCTTGAATACTGTCCTATTATCTTCACCAACATGACGAAATCCGACCGCATTTCTCTGGAGTCCGTGCAACGCCAGTTCACCAGACAATTAGTGGGATTTTCCTCCAGTTTGTGTTACAAGGATCGATGCATCCTACCCAGTCTTGACCCTCTATGGCTGCGTTGCATGAAGCTCAATTTATGCCTCCTGTTTAAGCTGTACCACCGTACGGCCTTTTCGTGTACTGAACCTATTCGTCTCACTCCCTCCACGAATTATGTTCTACGCCATCGGTCATTGCAGTTCCCAATTCCTAGATCAAAATTAGCGTTAAGATCTAACTTCTTCCTTATAAAATACTCAAAGTTATGGAATAAACTCCCGCTAAACATCCGCGAGAGTCTCTCAATTTCCCAGTTCAGAGGCTCGCTGAATCACTTCTTGACTGTTCCCAATGTGATCCTTCTTACCGGCCAGACCGTCACCGAAGAGGTGGCCTACGAAAACGGGTTTGATTACTAGGATTATTGCACCAGAACTCTCATTTCTCGCCCGATGACAAAAGCCAGTGCAACATACGTCCGCGTTCCTGTGCATGATAACAATTTTCTATAGTGCATCACCACTGATGCCCAGCGATTCTTTCTGCATTCTTCCTTAATTGCTCTTCAGAACTTCTAATTGCGTGCAAACAATTAATCCTTTGAAATGCAGACGCAGCAGCCCACCCGGTTTACGCTATATTGCAAGCCCGAGGTAGTACTTATCAACCCTACACTATTTAAACTCTCGAATTTAAACCCAGACCAAAATATGAAATGTGCCACTGACCGTTCATATAAACCCAACCAGTGTGCCAGTCACATTCGCTCACAGTCTGTTATTTCAAACCTATCTTATCGCATTGTTGCCAAACTGCTTTCTGCGTAAGCAAACGGTACTGAGGGTTATCATTTCTAACTGCTCTAAACCGTGAGACCCTAGGTCTTTCATTAGCATCCGAGCGATGCCATGCCAACGTGAAAAATCATTAATCCTTTGGGATGCATACACTGTTACCAAACTAGTGTACGCAACTCCGTTAGCCTGCAGCAGTATAGCACAAATCCGCCGCGAGCCTATTTTTACTTAGGATGTGGAGTAGGTGCCATTGACTGCTCAAATGAAACTTCATCCATGCTTCACTCACACAGACGTAATCAGTCCATTATCTATTGTCTTCATATATCATCATAACCCACAGCTGGAACCACGTCCAGACTGAAACCCCCCTTTATTTCAGGTCTGTTGTCTCCCACTATCGCAGTCACCAAACCGGATAACCAAGGACGCCACTTTGACTCGTACGGACAGAGACTCAATAGAACTTACCATAGCAACTGGGACCGAAATCAAGCCACCCGACAGGAAATACTCCCAATTGCTTATCAGATCATTCAGCTTTCTCTAAAACAACCAACACACATTCCAGTTCATGCGCATCTTGCTAATATACCACCACACTCAGCCGATTGACCGACACACACTTCGCCCTGCTAAACGAAACATACCCATATGATGTCGTACGTTACCAGAAACGACGCTGAATATCACTGAAGGCAAATGCGTCAACATATGTATATGTATATTTGTTAGTGAAACAGCATATTAACGCTCAAGTCCATGCGGAGGTTTCACACGTTATTATCCGTTACCACAGTCCACCTTTCCTCCGAACCGTAGCCGGTTGGAAGTTGACTCTCCACTCCTCGAGGACCTTCCAGTTGCGTTTTCTCATTTCTGAATGTTACATGTTACTGATCCTGAATCTAAACTCACCTTTTTATGGACTGCTGTTTCTCCCACATCCACCAGTGTTCACTTTCACGAAATTGGTCTCGGCACCGTTTCAACACTCATTCCATTTATTGAACTCCGGTAAATCCGACATTCAGGGTCTGCATCATCTTCATGGATCGCTATCCTCTCCGCATGCACCGATTTTCCCGAGAACACTTCTTTACAATTTTTTTTTCTTTCTTCCTTTTCTCCTTGTTCAAAATTTACTCCATCTGTAGAACATCAGCAGGCCTCCGTTTCCCAGCTTGCATCATTCTCGTTCATAATGCGTCCTTGACACTGCTCCAACGGTTTTTCGATATCTCCACCGCCCAGCCCGGAGTCGAAACCGGTTTGAAACTGCCGCGCAAACCATTGGTAAAGTGATCCATTCAAACTGTTCCTGGCTATGTCTATCTATCGCTGATACTCTCGACTTTCATACTTTGAATTTGTGAATATTCCACCTTATCGATTAACGTGTCACACCATGATCATGCGCTAGCGCGTGCGTCTCGACCATGGCCAAGAAATATACCATTATCATCAATGCAGTTGCCTATGACTCGCTTGGCCATCGCTGGTTCCTTTGTCACCTAAAATCGTCGGCGTATATTGCTCAATAAGTGATTCAGGCCCGCATGTCCCTCTTCCCGATGTACATGATCTATCAGGCAACTCGTTATATGGTGGTCACCGGGGATTATTATGGGGTGTTTTGTTTCGTACTATGGGCTTGAATTCGTCAGTCGCCCTCCAACCCTCAGTAGTCCGTTGATTCGCATGGGGTCTAGTGCTCGGATACTACTGTGCAACAGCCTGCTTCCTTTGGTGTTACCATCTGTCCTGGCTAGCTCGCAGGCCCCGGACAGGAAAGCGCCCGGTTGAAGTAGGCGTAGAACTTCGAGTTTGGCTTGATTCAGCTCACCCGGTAGTATGGTCCCAACATTTAATGTGTTCTGTGGCCTTGCGCCTTTCATAATCAATAAGAGTGCTTTGTACCGTTTCCACCAGACCGCGGCTCTTAACATTTTTGTCCAGTTGGGAAAGTGGCACAGTTTTTCTATTGGGCTTACGCTTCCCGTGAAGTTTATAGCCAGTATCAGTCTTTTAGTCTCGATATCACCATCATCAGCCTTGGGTATTAATAGCGTTGGCCACATCTCTTTAGTTGCCTTCAGGAAGTCCGGTCCCATTGTCCACATCCGTAACCTCTCTAGTGTTTTCAGGCCCCTTAAGCAGAAGTCGGCCGGGTTACTGGCGGATTTTACATAGCACCATTGATCGGTTTTAGTCGACTCGTGGATTATAGTGGGTCTGTTGGCTACAAAAGTATTAAAACGAATAATAGTGTTGTTTATCTAATGAAGTACCATGGGTGAGTCCGTCCAACAGTTTGTTTCCCAGTCTATCCGGTCGAAGCATCTCCTAATCAGCCCCGCGGCTTTCACGGCCAGTACTGCTGTCGTCATTTCCAGCCTTGGAATCGACACCGTTTTCAGTGGAGCCACTCTCGCCTCTGCGAATATTATCTGGCTGTGCCGCCCACCATTTGCGTCAACCCAGCAACCGTAAGCAACTGTCCCGTAGCCTATTTCTGCTGCATCGGAGAATTAGTGGAGTCGGGCATCGTTTGTGCACCTGGTACCTGTTAAGCGTCTTTGTATTTTTATCTCCCTAAGTTGCTCCAGGCTGTGCAACCAGTCGCGCCATCGCTTACCGTCGCCAGCCTGGAGAGGTTCGTTTCAACCCGTCCCTCTCTGGCACAGCGATTGCAGCGAGCACTTTCCCGGTAACAACAATGGCGAAACGAAACCCAGGGGACCATAGAGGCTTGAGACTGATGATAAGATATCCCTTTCCGTGTGACTGATCGTTTAAGTAGGTGCAGAGTGAATATGAATTCGTCACCTCTGGGTTCCCGTTAAAGGCCAAGCGTGCGCTCCGTTTGTGAAGAGGATCCCAATAGCTCTCTCTTACGCTCCATTTTCTCGGACTTCGGTATAACTCTGAGCACCTCTTGGCTGTTCGAAGTCCACTTAGTGAGGTTGAATCCTCCGGCATTTAGAGTGGCGATCAGCTCGGTCATATAAAGAATAGCAGCACTTGGATCGTCAAAGGAGCGCAGAAAATCTTCCACGTAGAAGCGATACATTGCTCTTTCTAACAAGCTGCTGGTGCCGCCGAAAATCTTGAGGTTTTCTCGGAGGGCAAAATTAGCATTGAAGGGGGATAAAACCGTCCGAAGGGATGCACGGTCAGCCTGTACTCGTCAGGTACGCGACTTGCGTCGTTTTTCAGGCCACCAGAGAAGACGGAAGGCGTCCCTATCTTTAACGGGCTTCTTCACTTGTAGAACCATTTCACGTATATCCGCAGAGACGGCTACTTTTCCTAGCCAAAAACGACATAAAACCTCGACTAGTGTTGTTGTCCAGTCTGGGCCCTGTAGTATATGGTCTTTCAGTGACACACCCTGACATTTCGCGGCACAGTCGAAAACCACTCTGACCTTCCCCGGTTTCTTTGGGTTCACGACCGGGTGATGGGGTAGGTGCTACCTCAAATTTGCGCTGATAACCGCTGTATCTACTCTTTCCATGTAACCCAAGTCGATGTTATGCTGCATGGCTCGCGTGTTTTCTATCTTTAATTGTGGTTTCCTGAACAGCCTGGTTTTGAGGGAGCCTAATCTTTTCGGAGCCATTTCTCAGCTGTTTGGCATGGGTTTCACGTTGGGTCTCCACGGGACAGGAACCTCGAAACGACCTTTTGCATACTTGACTTTCTCGGCTACCATTTCCAAAGTCAACCTATCTTCTCGTGATGGGGCATCCCTATCCATGGCCAGGCCGGCAAATTCGGTGTTGTACAATTGTTGGAATGCCTGTTCGATGTTCGCCGTTTCCACCGAAGTGCAGTTGATTTGGATTAGTTTGCCGCATCTTCCATCTGTACTACCATATAAAGTCCAACCGAATATGGTGCGTACTGCATAGGGTGCTTTGCGGCTTCCTATCCTTTGATCCAGGACCCAATGCGCTTCCGTTATGTCACAGCCGATCAGCAGATCAATTTCGTTACTCTGCCACTCTTCGGTCGTAACCCAGTCGAGATGCGGCCACTGAGTCAGAATCGATTGCACTGATTGAGGTGCTCTCATCGGCAGGTCCTTTAAGGTGAATGCTTCTAGAGTTTCTGTTTCATCGTTTCCGACCAAGAAAGCGAGTTGTGGGTGCAGTTTGGTCGACTGGATGACTTCGGTGCCACTCACTGTGCTTACTGCTAATGAGGATTGATTCCCTCTGATCCCATATCCCTCAGCAAACTCCTTCCTTACTAGCGTGGTATCCCAGCCACTATCTATGAAGGCCAACGCTTTGGCCGCCCCTGTTGGGATCATTACTCCCACGGCAACTACGCCTAGACGTACTGGTTTTTGGCAGATCGTGACTTTGAACAAATAACGCTGGGTTTGATACTCGTCTCGGGTAAGGTTACTATCGTCTAGTGCAGCAACCCATGGTGTCTGCCCGTGAAGCCCTCGTAACCACATCGGTTCCTTGTCCTACAAGCTGCCGCTCGGTGCGTGGTGTTGAGACAAATAAAACACGCTGCTGCCATCCTCGCCATTCCCCACCGTTCGTCAATTGTAGCTGCCGAACTTGGGGCATTCTGGTAGTCCGTGGCTAGCATCACAGGACCTGCAATTGGGTTGCGCCGTAGCATTGCGTGAAATGGCATGTGTATTGGTCCAAGGCTGGTATTTTGGATGTTCCCGTGCAAGGGTTTGAACCTGGCTAGTACTAGACTTGTTGCTGTCCTGGATAAGTCGGTCAAATCTGCTGTCGGCTATCTTGGTTTGCCTGTCCAAGTATTCGGTCAGGTCTTCGAAGTTAGCTTCCCTGTCGCTTCGGCTTATCCGCTCTGCTTCTTCCGCCCACCGACCCTGTAGTTCTAGAGAAAGGTGACGGACTATGTTTTCCAAAGTTTGCATGGCATCTAGGCCAGCCCTGTAACCTAAATGGTCGAGGGCTATTGAGCAGTTCTGCATCTTAGTCACCAGGTCGGCCATGGTGTAGACGTCGCCCTTGGTTCTCTTTGCCTCCACCATTACACCTTCTATTAGGTTACGGGCTACTTTGAACGGTTGGCCAAACAAGTCGCTTAGAATCTTCCTTGCTCTTGTGTAGCCTTGTTCCGGGTCGAGCATGGTACACCCGCCGATAGCTTCTCTTGCTCGGCTTCGACAGCAGTGAGTAAGGTAGAGAAGCCTTTGCCCAGGGTCGGTTATCTTATTTTCGACGAACGTCTCGAACTGCTTGACAAACTTGCAGTATTGCTCAGCTCGCCCGTCGAAAACTGTTAGTTCCACTCTAGGCAAATCGATCGATGGTGGTTTGTAGTCGGCGACCGGCATGGGGTTCCCTACCATATTGCACCCTGATCTATCGGAAGTGTCGTAGTCACTGGTCTCATGCTCTCGCAGTTTCTGTGTACACTTCTCTGCTTCCTGCGCCTGTAGTCTAGCCAATAGTAACTGTTGTCCTAGGTCTAGTATTCTCAGCCCATATAAATCAATATCCTTTCAATCCATATTGCTCTAATTAACACATGAATTAGCACTGACTGGACTAGGCGATCCAACGTTCACTAAGGAATCACATGTACACAAAACCTCCCCACAGACTTGCCGTGTTACTTCCTGTCCGGATTCCAATGTTTTCGATCCTTTCCTTGGCATTTTGCGTGTTTTTCTCGTTCCAAATTGATTTATTGAGTGTTGTAAAGAACGTGTGAGCAATGCGTAGCCAAATTCGCAACAGATCCCGAAATCAAAAGGCAATTATCCGTGATATTCTACGATACTAGATTATCACATGAACAATGACATCAAAAAAATACAAACCTCAATAATGCGATCACAAGGACTCAACAACGAGAAACCGAATAGCAGCGTGTGAGCAAACAGCACGTGCGTCACGCAGGTTTTGAACAAGTATGTGCCAAAGTAGAGCTCTGGGCACGAACAAACAACAATTGGTCCATAGAAACAACCAGTTCGTAAAGACAAGTCAATAGTGTAGGAAAATGAGTGATGTTAGGAAAAACACTGAATCGCGAGGGTTAAAGGGGGATTTTCCACGACCGGTTGTTACTGGGAGGGCAAACCGATGTGGTGGAAGGCTGCAACAGCCAAGGCTACCAGACGTAGAAACCGCAGCTGGAACCAGCACAAAGCTTCCGGCAGTCAGCTAGTCTGGAGCCGCTATACAATTCTGAGAAACGTGTGAGCAGAGACTCTGTGATTTGAATATTTTCTCTTTGGAAAGGGGGATTTTATAGAAACGTTCAAGGTAATGAAGGGTTTTTCTGGCCTTAGACCAGGTAGTCTATTCCAAGTGGCCGTAGATTCCAGAATAAGGGGACATGAAAGGAAGCTGATAAAAGCCCGAGCTAGGTTGACGGCTAGATCGCACTTCTTCAGCAACAGGGTTGTGAACAGTTGGAACGGTCTGCCTGGTGGAATGATAGATCTGCAGACCGTCCAATCCTTCAAAAGTGCCCTAGATCGCAAGTGTTACTAGATATTTTCTCGTAGCGAGCCTTGAGTATATCAACTAGATTGATGACGGGTAGCACTGTGGTCCTTCTGGAGTATGGTTTAAATCGACTTTTTTGCTCATCACATACTGTCTCAATGAACGCTCACGATGCATAATGTCTCTCGCAGTTGATGTGTGATGAGGTTTTCCGTTTCCCTCTCATTTTTAGCGGGGATTCGACGAAATACGCTCGGCAGTGTTGGGTGCATAACTGGTGTGCATACCATCGAAGGAATTCTGGGTGCTCGATTGGCAGTGGCCATTATCTGTCCTGTGCAAACTGAACCTAGCCTAGGTCTCATGGACTTATTAGGCTCCCTGAAAAGCTACACAGACTTCACCCATCTGTTAGTCACTGGTGACTTCAACATTTCCAGTACCAACTGGCAAAGAGCTGATGCCCCGGATATCATTTTCGGTAAACCCCTCCTTGCTATCGTACTGAAAATCTCATGGGTGCGGTACGTAAGAGATCCGACTAGATATCGCACAGGCAACGCCCCGTCTCTACTAGACCTGGTCATCACTAATGATCGGTTCGTAATATATGTGGTGCATTACTTGCCGCCCCTCGGCAATAGTGATCACATTCTCATTGGATTCGATTATATCGTTAAACGGCCTCCTCTTCCCTCGCAAACCAAAATTTGAAATCCTTCAAAAGGACCAATTTTGACCAAGTCTATGCATTCTTTTCGCTCCCAGCTAATTTCAGCTTACCCAGGCAACTCTGCTGACGAAATGGCAGAGAATCCCAGACAGTTATTCTCCTTAGCTGATAGGCTATTTGTCCCCAGAATTCGTCGTCCACACACCGCTAAGCGACACCTACCCCGCCCTATTAGGCGCATTCTAGACGAACTCGCACGCCCCTTTGCTAGATATAAAGCCACAGGCCTTGCCCGTGATGCAGAAGACTTCAGGATCATACGGAACGTATGCAAAGACAAGATTAGGCCCTATCAGAATGCAGTCAAACGATCTGTACTTGATCAAGCACGAACAAATAAGGCATTTTCATTTCAGTACCTGGGTCGTCTAAGGAGCACAGATCCGACGCCATGTGCACTCAAAGATCACGCCGGATCTCCAATCACTTCCCCTAACCAAGTAGCCGACGCATTTAGCTCCTACTTCCGTACAATTTTTAGCTCCATACCCATATCATCCCACCCTACCATGCACCCGTTATCTTTGATCACTACCCTTAACCGCGTCACTATTCCCATTGGTGCAGTCGCTCAAGGTTTCCGACGGCTCAACCAATATTGTTCTACGGGTCCTGACCTAATCCACCCCCGTATTCTCAAGGAAGCCGCGGACACATTAGCTGCTCCTTATGCCTCACTTTTTCAGCGATGTGTTGACGATGGAGTTTTCCCCAGTAGCTGGAAAAAAGCAGTGATCGCACCCATCTATAAGAAGGGTAGTAGACATCCTGCTGCTAGTTACAGACCCATAAGCCTCACTAGCATCCCCAGAAAATCTTTTGAGAGAATTCTTAAGGGTGAGGTTCTTTCCCATCTTTATAGAAATAGGATCCTCTCCCAGTCCCAACATGGGTTTCTTCCTGGCAGATCATGCATCACCAATATGCTCACTGTCATGGGTAGTCTAACGAAAGCTTATGATGATGGCCAGCTCTCACACGTCTATTCATCGATTTTGCTAAGGCCTTCGATAAGGTCCCCCATGCCCCTCTTCTTTATAAGCTGCAGACATACGGGATCACAGGCTCCATGTTGGCCATCCTACGTAGCTTCCTTACCGACCGATATTGTTCTCTCACAGAACAAAACTATCTTCAAGAACAAGCTAGACCTCTACCTGGATCTCTCCCAATAATTCCTTGTCAAAAAAACAAACAAAATGGATGTCTCTTATCGCATATATTTTCATGAATGCTGCACCCCCACTCAGCTTAAGACACTGTCCACAGTGTGACACTGCATGATGTTATGTGTATCTTGTTTTCGCTGCCACCCCCGATCCCCCGCTTCTTTTTACTCGCGTTTCAGCTCGGTAAATCCGACAGAAGATGAAAGATTTCCTCAAAAACCGGTACAATTGGGCTCAAAGCCTCCAACCCGTGTAGTACTTCAAGACTTCGGGGCATCACCTCGGAGATTGCGCCCGAGGATACCCTAGACCTGGAATTAGCAATGAAGTCAGTAACGAGGACCAGGGAACCGTCAATATGGTACACCAACACCTGCAGTCTCCCGGGAAAAAGAGGGGAGTTGACGGCTAGGATCGCATAGTCTGATGTCGTTGCGTTGACGGAAACTTGGATAAAGCCATATACTGACATGCGCTTCCAGGGATACGCTGCCTACAGACAGGATAGAACAGATGGAGGGCAGGGGGTTGGAGTGGCACTTCTAATACGACCGACATAGGCCATTGGTAGGCGCCGTTCAACTTAGTCTCCGGTAATGTACAGGTCAGATCCTGCTTTATTATGATCGAGGGGCGTACAGTATGCATTATCTGTATCTACAGAGCACCGCTAGCCACAGATGAGGAAGACGTTGAGCTCTTGCAAATGCTGGATGCGGTGCTGGCACGGACAAAGGAGTTCATCTTATTAGGGAATCTCAACCTACCCGAAATTAACTGGGGAAGCGGGATCGCACCAGAGGGATCAACGGGCCACAAGTTTCTGCAGTGGGTCCAGTTACATGCACTTACGCAGCATGTGACACAGGCCACTAGACACAGAGGTGGACAGCACCCGTCTCTCCTTGACTTAATCATAGCGCGGCACCATCAGGACGTTAAGGAAATTAAGTGGGAAGAACCACTTGGAAAAAATGATCATGTAGTCCTAAGCGTCACACTAAGACTAAGCAAGGCGCCGAAGGAAATCGTCTTACGTCGGCGCTATGGGAGAATCAACATAGGTGAACTAAAGAAGGCGGCGGAGGAAATTCAGTGGACACCGAGACACACAAAGGCCTCCGTAGAGGAACTTTGGGAGACCATCAAGATGGGGCTACTCGAACTTACAGATGAGTTTGCACCCCTGACGGTGGCAAGCAGTAGAAATCTACCCCCATGGTGGAAGTCAAAAGTCCGCAATGCCATAGTTATTCGTAGGCAACGATGGGCGGCGTACAAGCTGTACAGAACTCAGGGGCGTGGAATAGCTATAGGATGGCTAGGAACAGAGCTCAAGAGATCCAAAGAGTGGAGAAATATGCCTTCGAGCGTCGGTTAGCTGCGTCGGTCCGCACAAACCCAAAGCGATTCTACGCCTACGTGCAATCTCACAAACGTATGAGAGCGTAGCAACGTTTGAAGGAGCACAGGGACGACTAGCTCTAAAAGACGAAGACAAGGCTGACATGCTCTTGGAATTCTTCAAGAGCATATATCGACCAGAAAATAGTTTGGAGGAAAGAATGGAGGGCCCACAGGCGCCTCCAATACCCGAACTTACTGTAGGAGAAGAAGTGTACGCGGAGTTGCAAACGTTGAATAGAAATAAAGCAGCAGGTCCAGACGGGATTCATCCAGCAATCGTTCAGCCTCTGGCCGAGGTCCTGAAGGCTCCGGTGACGAAGCTGTACGAAACGTCACTTAGAGAGGGAATTGTGCCAGGAGACTGGAGGAGAGCAACAGTGGTAGGCATTTACAAGAGTGGACCCCGGCAAAAGGCGGAAAATTACCGGCCGGTTAGCTTGACTTCAGCACTGTTTAAGTGCCTGGGGCGAATAGTCAGGAAACAGATCTCTCGGTATTTGGTTCAACACAACCTCATATCAAATGCTCAGCATGGGTTTGTGGCAGGGCCATCCTGTCTGACGAATCTCCTGCTGTTCCTCGATGAGGTAACCAAGCGTCTGGACGAAGGGCAATCGATTGCGGTCTGTTACTTGGACTTCAGTAAGGCATTTGATTCCGTGAACCACAGATTTCTGGGCGTCAAACTGCAGTCCATGGGAATTGTTGGAATGGCAAGACAATGGATAAGTAGTTTCTTGGCGGGGCGAACCTTTAGTGTTAAGGCGGGGAGTCATGTTTCAAAACCGGAAGGTGTAACAAGTGGGGTGCCACAGGGCCCGGTGCTCGGCCCTCTGCTCTTCCTCATCTTCATCAACGACCTAGCACGTGGGCTTACAAACCCCACCTTTATGTTTGCCGATGACGTCAAGATAGCTGGAGTAGATATAGAACTTGACGTGTTAGCAGTACAAAACTGGTCACGCAAATGGGACCTTCCACTAAACCTCACCAAGTGTCAATGCTTGACCACAAATACAGGGGCTAGTGAGAATGGTGTGGGTTCGTTGCAAGTGGTCTCGCAGGTCAAAGACTTCGACGTTATAATGGACAACAGCTTTAAGCCGTCAAAGAAGTGCACCTCAGCAGCCAATACGGCCAGGAGAGAACTCTTTCGAGTTAGATCCATTATGTCGTGTGGAGATCCGAAGATTTTCGTTCCGATATATCAGGCCATAGTTAGGCTGCATATGGAGTACTGCATGCAGGCCTGGGCACCCTACTAACAGAAAGATATCGACTGTCTGGAGAAAGTGCAAGGGCTAGCCACTAGAATAGTGGCTGGGCAAAGGGGGGTTATCTACACAGAGCGTCTCCGTGCCCTAGACCTATTCTCGATGGAAAGACGGCGCATTCGCGGGGATTTGATAGAAACCTTCAAGGTAATGAACGGACTGTCAGGAATAAGACGAGAGGACCTTTTCTCTCTGATCCCCGAGAGAGGTACAAGGGGGCATAGCCTCAGATTACAAAGGAAGCATTCGAGGCTCCAAATTAGGGCGAAGTACTTCTCAAATAGAGTGGTACCCTATTAGAATAAGCTCCCGGAAGAGATCATAAATACCACAACCGTGAAGGCTTTTAAGAAAGCAGTAGACCTATGCTGGGTGGCAGTATACCCCGAGTTATTTTAAGCAGCTTTTAGGGTCAGATGCAATTTACTTATTGTTTCCACCTTACTCTGCCAGGGCTGATACTGCACAAAGTTTCTGCCTTTCAGAGAAAGAAAATCACACAGTGTTGGGAGCTATGGAAACGCGCCGACAACACGACACAAGATTGGCTCTAGCCACACCAAGTCCTGTGCAAACTGAACTGAATTGAACTGAACTGAACTTTCGGGGCATAATCTGGACGGTAGTTGAGAGGCGCGTTGGTTTGCATGATGGATCCGCTCATCCCGAAGTTTTCTGCATATGAGCTAGATTACACCGCCGACATCCAGCATAAAATGAGAGTTCCAGACAAATTATCTTACGATTCCGAGAAATCTCTTCAAGGAGATGAAGATGCGGGGTCTCTTAGAAATTATGCCGTTGCGGACCTAGGTAAAAGGTTATATCTTTTTTTAACTCTGCCATAGTTCTTGACTCAACAAAGCCAAATTATAGATCTCCCGGGTATAGCCCTGATCTTCTAAGCAATGCAGACGTTAGAGGAGTATCGATGGCCAGGTTAGTTGTTCATGATCAATTGGGTGAAAATATCCACGTAATTCTTTGTTGTTCTGTTCATGTACCGTTTTCTGATGTATATTCAGTAAATGAATAGGTACGTATTCACGTGGATTCGCTAGTCGCGACGAGACTCGTCAGTGGCTTACGTAGGAACAGCTATGAGGATCGCCTAGGGTCTCCTGATCTCTTCCACGAGTACTATCGACAAGTTCATGGCGACATAATTCGTTTGAGGAAGATTTCCGTGATGACATGGGTCCGTAATTGCGAGCGGACCTTCCTCTCTGGATGGACGATCGGATGCGAGGCCATTCCCTAACGCTGCTGAAGCTTTCGTCGACTGGTCTGCCACTAGTTTATCGTCTTTCACGGAGAGCGACCAATCTCTGAAACGCCTTACCGGCATCAATGACGAAAAAGGAGGACGACGCTCGGTTCAAACGGCGTCTCGATATACATCTGGAGGCACCGTGGAGGAACGCTTCCTGAGCGTGAACCTACAGAGTCAACGTGAGGAGGCTTACACGGGATGTTTCCCTCTGCCTTCTGACAAAAAGATTGAAGGTTGATTAAAGACCTTCCAACGATACCACGTACTTTCACTTTTAAATTTATTTTTCTGTTGGTTCGTTATCGTTTTGGCGCTCCTATGAGGAAACATGTTTAGCATGCAAGTCTAACAAAGCGAATGGTCTACGCATTGGAGGCTTCTTTGATCGGATTCGTCGAAGAGTTCAACAAGGAAAGACCGTACAGTTCCAACCGCATGTATTCTCACTGGGCCAAAATTTAAAGATCGCACGCTTGCTTGCGTCGAGGAAGTGTCCGAAGTAGCCCTAGCGATTGCCGCGCGCTCGAAACGTGCAGCCAAACAAGTGGCAAACGGGGGTGATTAACTGATCACTATATGCGGACGCGGTTGATAACCGCAACCAAGAATCGAATGATACTTCGCCAATAATCAGAAAACCAAAGTCACGAGTCGCAGAGGCTTTATGGGAACCTACAGATCTAAAAACGAGAAACGACCAGGGAAGACTCACAAAAGCGTGTATCAGCTCGGCAACTGAACCAGAAACAGCATGGTTCGGAGTGGTAGAACAAGATCTACACAGGAGGTGACAATAGAGGTTGCCACTGCACATTTTTCGTTTAAATCACTTCAGTGGTTCACATTGCATATATATATATATATATATATATATATATATATATATATATATATATATATATATAGTAGTGTAGTATAGTGGCGTCAAGGCGTACGCTGAGTTGTAAAACGTTTATTGTGACGTTTCGATCCAAACTAGGACTCGTTGTCAAACGTGAGTACATGGTTACATGCAAACAAATATTTAAATCCTTATTAGGTTTCAGTAGACTGATCTGCACCCAGTCCGCATATATTTATTCTCTAATAGCCTAGTACATAGCTCAGAGGTGTAGTGCCACTCAGAACGTGAACCGAACAGTAACTTCACAAGACATGAGAAAGAAGCTTATCATTTGGAGCATAACCTTGTGAAATAACCGCCACTGCCCTGTTGGTATAAAGTGGGTTATTGCGCCGTCGTGATGTGAGCAAAAGTCGTAGTCATGACTACGACTTAAAGCCATATCCAACAAGTTTTCCAACCAAGCGTGCTGTGGATCCCGAGGTCCCCATGACTTTCCTCGACTTGAAACGCACCTTTAATTCGAACAGCGCTGTTCAGTGCTCTTCATCGAAAACGTATACCACAGAAGTTCGCGAATCTACTGGGGTCATTGCACTCTCATGCTTCTGGCCGCGTAAGGGTTTACGGTGAACTATCAAGTCCGTTCGTAACGACCAGCGGTGTTCGACGGGGATGTCCTATTCCATTGTTCCCGTGCAACTTCATCATTGACAAAATAATGGAGAATGCCTTGTGAAATCTTCAGAATGTGGATGTCAAACTGGCAAATAGTGAGACCCAGATAACGCCGATGACTTTGTCTACTTATTCGAATGTACGGAACATGCTCAACGTGCAGTAGATCGATTCACTGAGGCTGGATCTCCATTTAGCATACGCTTTGCACCTTCAAAGTGTAAAGTGATGTTGTAAGACTGGGCGTCAAAGATTCCGAGCTTGATGCTCGATGGGGAGGTGCTGGCAATTGTCGACTGGTTCACCTACCTCGGAAGCAGGGTGACGATGGATGAGAGTACAGTAATAGAGGTGAGCACGCGGATATCCAAGGCTGGAGCGACGTACGCTGGACTGAAGCACTTGTGGCGCTGACCTGATATTTCACTGAAATTGAAAGTCGTGTGTACTGTGCTGCAGTGCGTTCAGTTTTGTTGTATGGTTGCGAGATATGGAGTCTGCGTGCTGAAGATATTCGTCGCCTTGACGTTTTCGACCAATAGTGTTTGCTTAGTATGGCCAAGATTGGATGGAATGACCGAGTGAGCAATGCTGAGGTCAGATATCGGGTATTGGATATTATTTCTTAGAATATTCTATCACAGCGTATCCAGCTTAGCGGACTTCGTTGGTTAGTGTACGTGTTACGTATGGTGAACTCACGTCCACCGTACCGTGCCCTGTTTTCCGTTCCTTCTCGGGAATGGAAGAAGTCACATTGGCGTCAACAGATAACTTATCAGCGGGGAATGAGAAAATGTACAGCGAATTTAGGAAAAGTAGGTGCCTCAGGTCTTCGTGGTTGGGGTCCAAAAGATCCGTCTACCAGTTGACTGGAGACACTGAAGGATATGGCTGCGAACCACAAACAGTGGCGATCGTGTTGTCACTTTCTGTGGAATGAGAATGATTGATCAATGCGAGTTTGTACAGTTAAGCTGTTTATTCTATGTTGGCTACCAGGACATTCTTTCCTTTTCCCACCCATGTAGGTCCACTTCCTATCCACCTTGTATATTTATTCTTTCTATTTCTGCATGCAAGATGGCAAGAAAGGCGGTGGTCAGTGTGGCTTGCCCTGCTGTTTAACACTATAGGGTGATGATAATGACCGGCAGACACGTCCTTAATGTCCCTTCTTTCCATAATTGATATAGACTGCATCCTCAGCAGTACATTAAAATCGAGAATGTCTGTCGTTCTCACAGAAATAGCATTTGGTTCTAACTACCGCTGACGTCATTTCCGCTAGTAAGTTCCTGCCTTCCTTGTGATCAGAGGAATAGTTGTCATTTAGTTCGGTTGGTACTGAAGCTCAAGCCGTGTACGATGTCGATGGTGTCTGGAGGGCATTGAATTGTTGTTGGTCCATTTTGAGCGATCGGGTTGATTCTAATGCACTTTGTAAGTCCAGTGAGTTATTTTCAAGAAGTTTCTGTCCGACAATGTCCGGATGTATCCCGCTTTTTAAGGCGTCCCGAATAGCATCGTTTTAATTTTGCTCAACTGACACGACCTGGAAATTAAAATCTTCACTTGGAGATTTCAGCTTTTGGAAGAATTCACTGTAATCTTGTCCCGTTTCCTGTTTGCACGTTGCAAGTAGATAGTGCTTGAAGACTTCATTGGGTAGCTTGATAAACATGGCATCTTTGTATGAGGTACGTGCAGCCACAATTGTATGTGGTCGGAGAGATATAGTTGTATAGGAAATACAGCTTCTCAGGATCGTTTATGCCGACTTTGGCGAGAACTCTATTGAACCCGCAGAATCAGTGTCACCAAATTTTTGATGAAGTTGTTGAGTTCGGATCTGCGTCAAGTAGTTCAGGACATAGATACCACTCCATTTTAAGACGAGTTGTATGTCGAATACGTTGTGCTTACGGAGTCCGAGTGGCTGAAACATACCGAAGACAGATATACAACTGAACTATAGGGGCTGAAAACAATAAAGAGGGAAATTCGGGAGAACAGTAATAAATAAGATAAGTTGGATTAAAAATAACAACTGAGCATGGCAGTACCTTATCTCTTGATATGCTTGGTGTTCATGTTATTTGACTCCATCTGTTTTACAATATATTCTTTGTAACAAACACTATCAAAGTTTTTCGATGGCACGGTCACTGTGTTAGCAGCGAAAACTGACATTGTACCACACCCTATGATCAGTATGGTTTGATGATTGGTCTACACTCACGCAGCAGTGGCCGCATTGTTGTTTTTACAGTCAGAGCATTTATCCAAACTATTTTGTTTCGCTGTAAAGCCTTGAACGTGTTGACCGTCGAATGCAGCCTGAACGGCAATATAAGAACCTTTCTATCACAACAAGACAGCGTAGTGACATGGTGTAATTTTCGTGCATGCATAATCAGAGGAGCTATACAGACGAAAAACGTTCTCAATAGGTCAGAGAATAAAGGTAAAACAAAATCATCCCTCGGGGCAATGACTGATTCTGTACGATTTCTGGAGAGATGACCTCGCTAAATCTTCGCTAGACAAACGTGAAGGTTAAGCACCTAAGATTTCTGTGGACAGTGAAAGTTCATTTCAGTTTGAGCATCCATAAGCCGTTCACAGAATGCGGTGTTCTGGTTGCTTTCTCAAAAAAAATCCTCCAGAAACTACAAATTGTGGTAGTAGACCGATGGAGGAACAGTGTAAATATAAAAACGTCACTAACAGCAGCACACTGCTGTATGCCCTGATAACTCTAGTCATTAAGTAGGTGGTTTCTTGGATACATCCGGAAAACTTAACAAACCCTATTCTAACTATTCTGGTTTTCTTACATTTCCTCCATGTTATGAACTAACGTCACACTAGTTCGTTCTAGATATTGAAGCAATATTTTCCACCGGGTCCCAGTTCATTCCATAGAAACGTCTAAATGCCGTTTTCATCGCCATAGTAAATTTCGTTTTTTGTATTTTTGAGTCCTGTCAGATCTTGTTCTATGCAGTGCCCTTCATTGCTTTCGATTTATTTGTGTTCCAGCGCCTCGGCAAGTGCTCTCGCTTGTGAATCAAAGGCCGCGGCGACTGCAAGCGCTTACACATCCTCTTCTCCCAACCTGTACCAACCAGCATATAAGCCCTCCTTACCTTCTGATTCGGAAAAATCCGTCAAGCGCCTGGAATTGCAAATAACCCAGCTTCAACGTCGCGTGTCCTCTCTGGAGTTTCAGCAGAATCTGGTTGGCACGGGGTTAACGCTATATATCGCTTTTAAAATCCTGCGATGGCTTCTTCGTGCTCTCCAGTGATTCTTAAGTGCGCATATACCGCGTAATTTCCTTCTCCCGTTCAGACCAGGACTTCGATGGTCAATTATTCTCCATTCTTCCTGAGTTTCTGTACATACGTATGCTGTTGCTAAGATGTAATAGATGTTCAGTCATCGGCCTATAAATATAGTTTACGTTTATTTTCTGCACTCTTCTTTCCCATTTTCTATTGTAAAATCGGAATCTCTAAGAACCTTCAGTGCATATATCTTTGAGACATTTTGGTTTATCGCTCACATTCTGCCTTTCTGTGATCTCGCTTTTCGCCATCTGGTACTTTCGAATGCTTCGACGATAACACCTGTGTAGCTTTATTCCCAACTCATTTTTAATCAAGATTGAAAAATAATTTAATCACTACACACTTTCGCTTTTCTTTTTTGGCCAGGGATATGCACTATAAGGGCCACCAGGTTTTCTGGAGCCAGCGGCTATTATCAACTACCTGTTAGTCTTACGAGTGCCTATTTGGGATTTGAGATCAAGTGAAATACTTTTGGTTTGGTACGTGTGCACCTAAAAGGCCTGATAAATTTTTTTTGAGGTTAAGATCGAAAAAACCGTGCAATTGTCTCGAGATAACTCGGTTGAAATACAATTTTTCGGGGACTCAACTGGATAATGTCATTCATTTACTCACTTAATCTGGAGTTGGTCCAAAATTTCCACCATTCAAGCGCTTGCCACCGTCGGAGACGGATGCACTGCATTTCAAGATAATCAGTAATTCTCCTGGCCAGCGTTTTACTTCATGCAGACGATGAAGAAAACCGTGAGCGCACCCGCCACACGTTATATTCCTTTCCTTGAGGCTGACGTGGGTGTGAAGAATTTTCGGTTCCCATTGCATTTGCAGGAATATGTATTGCTGACTCTTCACACCCACTGCATGATGACCTCCCGCCTAGTCTACCCTACCCGTTGACCTGTTCCATGTTCAAATTACTTTCTTCTAGATTGTCACTGTACAGGAATTCTGTGGTTCCGTTCGTTTCTCTTGTTTTAGCAAAGAGAAATAGAGTCTTGTTTGAACCGCTAACTCATTTTGGTGTGTGGATTTTTTCTCGATGACTGAAAAGTATAGTAAAACCATGCTCAAGTCAGGGCAAAAATGAAAAATGCAACTCATCAGCAAAACAATATTTCAGACCAGTTGGCCGTGTAAAACGAGCTTGGGTCGTTGAAATATGGCGCATCGCGAACTCCGCTTGTCGATTCGTTGTCGGTGTGATGGTACGAGTCGGTTGTAACTGAGACTGCTGTGGCAACCGAAGAAGGAGGTTAGGCAGCCGATCGCGTCAGTCAAGTAGGAATCACAGATAGAGGAACTGACTAATCGGATAGCAGCCCTTGATGGGTAGGATGAATTCTATCGACAAAAGAGCGAACTTAAGGGAACCTCGAGTAGGCAACACGATGACCCAAGTTAAGAACTTCTGATCGAGAGGTCAGTCGGAAAAATTAGACCAACGCAGTAAGAATGGTACACTTAAGAACAGGCTCAATGGCCTCAGCCGCATGAACAAAAGGGAGCTGGAATTCAAAGACCGATCTTGTTGAATTGCGGGCGTGAGAGCGAATTACTTACTCGGTTATACACGATTTCCCATTTTCAATTATCTGGTTCAGTAAATGTTGTTGTGTCTTCTCCATTTTTCCTCCCCGTTAAACAATCAGATTGCAATTCTAAACGTAAAGATATCATTTGCGACCACCGTCCAGTCATGGGCGTTATGAGATTGTGTCATTATTTGACATCAGTTTCCGATGGGTCAACATGACCAAATGTACTCAAGAGAAGCGATGGCGGTTGTTGGACTGTTCACTGCAAGGCTACTTACTTGCTATAGGCGTCGATTAAGTGCGGCAAGTGTTATCGTACAGCTGCTCTGTTCTATTCTGTTCAGACAACTATGAACCATGCACTGGGTGCGGTGGCTTTGGTTGCTATATTCCAGCGGCAATCCCAAAAGGAAATAATGAAGGAGAAAAGAGTATAACAGGAGTAAGAGGAGAACTACAGTAATGGAATTAATTCGATGAGGAAAGTTTGTGAATGCAAAAGCGCCACTGATAGTGGCATCTACCCATATCCCCCAACGTATCTATCTTGGACCCCGCCCACGAAGTCTAACACGCCCCACATGGCCGAGTCCACTGGTTAGCCTTTTCATACTTTCCTCCTGTCATGGGCTGACCACCCTTCCAACCAGTACCCGCCTCAGCAAACGTGGCACACCGAGGAATCCTATCAGGAGACATGCGTAACACATGTCCCAACCATCTTAGCCTGGTCAGCTTAAGTGTTTCATCTATTGATTTGATCCTTGAACCTAAGACGTTCCGCCGGAACTCAGCATTGCTCACACGGTGTTCCTACCAGATTCCAGCAATACTACGAAGAAATCAGTGTTCAAATTTCGACGATCTTCGTATATCCTCCACCCTTAGTGGCCATGTCTTCGAACCATGCAAAAGCACGGGCCTGACTGCCGCAGTGTACACTTGGCCTTTGATAGGTACATGGATGTCATGTTAACGCCACAGATGACTCATGTTGGAAAATGCCAAGCGAGCCTTCTGTATGCCCAAAGACACATCCAATATCCGACCACCAGGTGAAATGCACCTGCCCACACAACAGAACTTGTCTACCACGTCTATTGTCTTCCCAGACACTGAAAGCTTTGGCGTTGGACCAACCCGGTCTTGCAACAGCATCTTGCACTTTGAAGGTGCAAAATGCATACCGAACATTGCTACGCAACCCGTCAAGCTGTCAAGAAAAGCTTGCAACTTACCTGAATCTTCACTTAAAAGAACCATGTCATCACCATACTCAAGGTCTGATACCTTTCCACCCGCGAAAAGTTCAACGCCGCTATCCTCGCCTGAAAAAGGCGGTCTCTAGGACCATTTCAGTCACAAGGTTAAAGAGAAAAGAAGAGAAGAGACAACCCTGACATACACCACTTCTTGTGGTGAACTCGGGTGAAAGATCACCGTAAGCCCGAACTCGACTTTGGCTATTAACGCAAAGGGATTTTACGATGGGAATGATTTTCTCTGGTACACCCTTCAGCAAGAGGTAGCGCCAGAGAACTGTGCGGTCGACTGAGTCGAAGCCTGTTCTAAGATCAAGAAAAACGGGGGTAGTGGGCCTACGGAAGGTGTGTCTATGTTCTAAAATTTGTCGAAGATTGAAGATGTGGTCAACACAACCTTGTAAGGTTGATTAGACCTTACTTCGCGGTTTCCTTAGTAAACGCGTGCTTCGGTCCTTTGTACTGCGTGGACCACCTGCACGTTACTCTAATGTGCGGCACTGCACAAATATGTTAACCAGAACAGTATTCTCCACGACCCGTGAGAACGAGAAGGCGATTGGGAGAGATAGTGGTTAGCGTGTATTTGGGAGCGTGCATGAGAGCGTGCGCAAGAGCAACGGTCAAATGGCCACCGCGCTTGGCAGTCAGCGTTCAGTTAAACAATAAACGTGGTAAAAGTATGAACGAAGATGGCAACCGCTACAGGGGCCTCCTCCTAGAAGTCCGACGGAGTTGGGCTTCGATCGTGATGGTAAGCCGGAATTATTGGTTGTCCAGGAACTCCTCATAGCTTCTCCGTTATATTGTTGTTGACGTCGAACGACTGCTGATGAGTTTACCGGTGCCTGCACTCTCGAGGTCCGATGTGCGTGGGTCCAACTGTGTTTTGGCGCCCGCGGGTCTCATACGAATGCAAGCCGGAAAATGCCTCGTCAGGTCCATCCAAAAAGGCGTCCAGTTGCCGTCTCCAGTGCCAGGCTGACCAATCGTCCCGTTGTCCAGTGAGCGGTTGGCTCCTTGAACGTGCACGGGAGTCAGCCAGGCTACGGATGAAGCCAATGTGACTTGTTAGATCCGTCTGAGAGAGGGCAAGGTAAACTGGAACAAAATAGCGCCTGAGGGCGCCGGCGGATGTTGGACCGTAATAACAACACACAAACGATATTCGGTGTTGTTGTAGTCGCTAGGAGACCAGAAGAAAATGAAATCATAACTACCGATTGTAATTTCCCGGGTCTGTTGTTTGGTAAATTCATGGTGAACTTCCCAACTTATTGCTAACAGTCGGTTGTAAAAATCGTCACGAAATCGGCGAAGCGGACGGGATTTCGTAGTTGGCGACCGCGACGGCTACTTCGCGTTGCGGGTACGGTTGGAGAATCTGATGGACTAGCTGCCGAGTCCTCACTAGGCGTAATTGGGGGTGGTTCGAGTGGTAACTCGCTCGATGCAGGTGACTGGGCGACTTGAGTGGGTGTAAATTGGCCGAGCGGTTTGCACTCAATGACGGCAGGCTTGAGACGGTCGATAGATACGGTGTCGTGTCGTCCGTTGATATCTATGACAAATGTTTTTGCCCTACGTTTTATCACCCGAAACGGGCCAGTGTATGGCGCTTATAGTGGTGATCGAACGCCATCGACGCGAAGGAATACATGAGTAGCGGTTCCTAACGCAGTTGGGACATAACTTGTAGACTGTTGTTCACGCGGCGGACTGGCCTTGAGCACTCGCATGTGCTGCGTAAGGCGCTGAGCATAGTCACCGTAGTCGAAAGTCACGGTTGATGAGGGGGCTACCAACTCCCCAGGCAGACGAAGTGGACAGCCATATACTAGTACGGCCGGTGTTGTGTGTAACTCCTCCTTAACGGTACTACGCAGGCTTAAGAGTGCTAATGGTAGTGTTTCACTCCAAAGGGGGTTACCGTTTGCTCGAAGAGCGGCTTTTAATTGTCGGTGGAAACGCTCAACCATACCATTGGCCTGAGGGTGGTAAGCTGTCGTCTTAACGTGTTGGCAACCGAGCGTAGCGAGTAGGCTGCCGAAAGCGCCGTCAAAGTGTGGACCGCGATCGGTGGTTACTATTGCCGGGCAACCGAAATGACTAACCCAACCGGTCAGAAAAGCTTTCGCGGCCTCTTCCGAGGTGGGACGAGGGATAGGGATGGCCTGCGGCCAGCGAGTAAAACGATCCACGCATGTGAGTATGTAAACGTACCCAAGCGAAGGTGGGAGTGGTCCTACGAGGTCGACGTGCACATGATGAAAACGTGTTTCAGGTTCTGGGAACCTGGCTAACGCTGCCTTAGTGTGCCTATGGGTCTTAACACGTTGACACTGCAGACAAGCACGAGCCCATTGACGGACATCGCGTTTGACATTGTGCCAAACAAAACGCTCAGTTATCAGCTTCACCGAGGCAGTCACACCCGGATGAGCCAGATTATGGAGTGTCATGAACGTAGGATAACGGTGGGCAGCAGGAACTACTGGCCTAGGGCGACCTTGCGACACATCGCACACGATGGTATTCTGGGAAGCTGGGATAGGCACTGTGGTTAAACTCAAAGAACCGTTTTGTCTAAGTTGTTCGATGTCAGGGTCCATAGTTTGAGCCTGTGCCATTGCGTCTAAGTTGATGTTAGGCGTTTGTGCCAGACTTAGTTGATATACGCGCGATAAGGCGTCTGCGACGGGATTAAGTACCCCAGAGACGTGTCGTATGTCCACAGTAAACTGTGAGACAAAGTCTAAGTGGCGAATCTCGCGTGGTGAGTATCGATCGGAAGCTGACTTCAGTGCGTAAACCAAAGGCTTGTGGTCTGTAAACACCGTGAACGAACGGCCTTCGAGTGCATGTCGAAAATGACGGATTCCCAAGTAGATGGCTAATAACTCTCTACCGAACGTGCTGTACCTTGATTCCGCGGGTTGTAGGCGCTTGGAGAAGAATGCTAAAGGTTGCCAAGAGTCATCTACGAACTGTTGCAGTACTGCTCCAACCGCTGTGTCCGAGGCATCCGTCACTACCGAAATAGGAGCCAAAGGGTCGGGGTGTGTAAGGAGTGCTGTGTTGGCGACAGCATCTTTGACCAAGGCGAATGCAGCTTGTGCTGTGTCGGGAAACACGAACTTCCGCTTACCTCCGCGCAACAGGTCGGTGAGGGGTTGCATCATTTCCGCACAGTGAGGAATAAATCGGCGGTAGAAATTCACCAGACCGGCAAACTGACGCAACTGGCGAAAAGATTGGGGTTCAGGGTAGTCGCGAATAGCGGAAACTTTATCTGACAGAGGGCGGATACCCGAGGATGAAATAGAATGTCCTATGAAAGTGATATCAGACCGGCCTAATTCGCATTTCGCGATATTGATCGTAACGCCGTGCTGGCTAAGGCGTTCGAAAAGTGCTCGTAAGTGCGTAGCGTGCTCTTGCTCTGAAGAACTCGCCACCAAAATATCATCCAAGTATACGTGGACATTTTCCAAACCACGAGTTGCCTCGTGAAAGGTCTGGGCTGCATTGCTGAGTCCAAACGGCATTCGCAGAAACTCGAACAGCCCGAAAGGTGTAGTGACGGCAGTTTTAGGGATATCGGCCTCTGCTACCGGGATCTGGTTGTACGCCCGAACCAAATCGATACGGCTGAAGATGGAGCAACCTGATAAAGACGAAGTAAGATCCTGTATATGGGGAATCGCGTATCGGTCCGGGACGGTGACTTTGTTAAGCGCTCTGTAATCACCACAGGGTCGCCAGTCGCCACTAGCCTTAGGAACCATATGAAGGGGGGAAGCCCAAGGGCTACTAGAAGGGCGTATTATACCCAGTTCTAGCATATGTTCGAATTCGGCCTGTGCAACACGAAGCTTGTCTGGTGCTAACCGACGCGGCCTACTGAACACTGGGGGTCCCTTAGTATCGATATGGTGAGTGACACTGGTCGTCACTGCTGGGAGAGGCCCGGCCTGCCGAAACATGGCCGGGTAGGCGGCGATGAGTTCGCCATAAGGTTGGTGTGCCGGTGGTTGAACGTAAAAGGGCGTGACGTGATTCACTCGCGAATTATGACCCGCAACAGCGAAAGTGGTCTGACGATCCACCACTCTGCGGCGCCGTGCATCAACTAACAAGTCAAAGTGCTGCAGGAAGTCAATGCCCAGAATTGGGTACGGGACGTCGGCGATGATGAATACCCAACGAAAATTACGCTTTAAACCCAAGTTTAAGGTGAGCGACCGCTGGCCAAACGTTGGGATGGCCGTGCCATTGGCAGCGCGTAGTGTTTGGGCCTGCGGTGTGCTATTGTCGTCTTTCGCTCGGGGGACGACGCTCACTTCGGCACCGGTATCTACAAGGAATAGGTTATTTGAAATGATGTCCCTTACGTTCAAAAGACGACTATTGGTGTGATACCCGGCTTCGTGGGTCGCCACCACGGGCCGGGGGTTTAGTTTCCCTGATGAGCACCGGGAAACGTACACCCTCGTTCGCATCGTTTGGCTCCCTCACCGAAGCGACTGTGGTACTTACAATATCCTTCTTTTGAAGAACCGACGAAACGGCGTCGCAATGACGGACTATGGAGCCTAGGTGAGCGTGCGCGGTGCCGCTCCTGTGACCCACTTCTAACTGCTAGGCGTTGCAGGCTCGCGTCAATTCTAGACAAAACTGATGCGAGTTCGTTAGATGTTGGCAAGGCAGGCACCGTTGCGACGGACGGCCTGGTTACTCCAGCTACAGCGGGGTTGTATCGTGACATAATGTCATCAGCTATCGCTGCAGTTTCCTCTAGCGAGCATTGGCGCGCGGCACTTAGTAAAACTGGAATGTTATGCGGCAAACGCTGCAGCCAAAGTTCCCTCAAGAGCGGGTCCTCACCTATTGTCGGTCCTCTCAAGCGCTGCATCTCACGCAGCAGTTCGGAGGGCTTCCTACTTCCAAGCTCAACGTTTTGAAGTTGTTGCATACGTTGGTCTTGCGTTGGGGTCGTGCGGGCAGTGACAGCCTCCTTTAAAGCCTCATAGCTTCGGGAAGAGATTATTACGTCCCTTACTTGCATTGTGACCTCCGGCGGGAGGCGGCCTGCTACCCACCTGAAACGGCTGGCGTCGCTGGTTATACGGCAGTTTTCGAATTCTAACTCAACCAGCGTGAACCAGAGTTCTGGATCAGCAGGTGTGAATGCCGGTATGTGCAGCGTGATGGCCCCAACGGTGGGGTCTGAGCAGGATTTCCGTTCGGCAGACATAGCGATTACTTAATGGAATACAGACGGGAAAAGAAATCAACGACCAATGGGGCACTACAGTCTTCGCGAAAAAAAAAATTACGACGAATTAGACACAAAATATGTATGGACGAGAAAAAAAAATTATTTGGTAAACCAACCAAAAAAAATCAAGATAGGGAAACAATAAAACACACAAAAACGTACGCAGACGGGACCTTGAACGGTAGAAAACAAGGAAACTCACGTGACCTGAGGATCACGTCGGGCTCACCAATTGTAAGGTTGATTAGACCTTACTTCGCGGTTTCCTTAGTAAACGCGTGCTTCGGTCCTTTGTACTGCGTGGACCACCTGCACGTTACTCTAATGTGCGGCACTGCACAAATATGTTAACCAGAACAGTATTCTCCACGACCCGTGAGAACGAGAAGGCGATTGGGAGAGATAGTGGTTAGCGTGTATTTGGGAGCGTGCATGAGAGCGTGCGCAAGAGCAACGGTCAAATGGCCACCGCGCTTGGCAGTCAGCGTTCAGTTAAACAATAAACGTGGTAAAAGTATGAACGAAGATGGCAACCGCTACAACCTCGACCAGGTCTAAACCCAGCTTGATTTCAGCGCCAGCACTTTTCTCGAGCGTTAGATAAGCGGTGGAGAATAATACCAGAGATCAATTTGGATGTGATGCTAACCAAACTTATTCCCCTGTTGTTTTCACAAGATGATCTGTCGCCTTTCTTATAAGTCGGTACGATCACCGATTCACACAAACTCTTTGGAACTTGTTCCTTCTCCCATACCAAACCGAGGAGTTTCGTCAACTCCAGTAAAAGTGCTGGGCCACCGTCTTTGAAGATAGACGGAGGCAACGCATCCGGCCCGGCAGCCTTATGTCGTTTAAGATAGCTTATCTCACGAAGGACCTCCGTTTCTGACGGAGGACTGGCGTCCACAACTAGAGCTTTACCCATTGTGCTAGTAACCAAACCTGACAAGGATAAAGGCCAATTAAACTGCTTCTCGAAATGCTCCGCCCAGCGCATTAGACGACGCTCCTGAGTTTGAATCAGTGGGCCGTTCGCTTCTTTGGTCGATTCACTAACGCCTGGTTTACGTGGACCGGTTTGTCTAATCAGACGGAAAAGGTTGCGGTTGTTGCCAATCGCCACAGCTTTTTCCATCTCCCTACACCTCACAATCCACCATTGCTCACGGTCATTTCTCAGGCTCCGAATCAGTTGGCATTTAAGGCATCTTCGTGCCATATGGTACCTGGAATCCGGAAGAATCGTTTTGCGCACATTCTAACAATGCAACTGAGGATGCAGATATTCATCGCTTCTCTCAGCGCCTAGTTGTTGGACTTTGGGTAGCATTAGCAGCCGCCCGTAGAGCCTGTTTGATCCCTGTCCATCACTCTTATGGATCCTGGGAATTTAGGCGCATCGATAACCTGGTGGATAATTCTGTTCGGAAAGCAGATCGTTGGTTATCGTCCAGCAGCAGCTGTGGGGGACGGTTCGCGTTGGCGTTGTTTCGGCCACCGACGACGCGCCAGCTGAGGCGCGCGCAGAAAAGAGCGTAACCGGTGGCCACAGATATGAACCAAAATGACCGACATTCTTGAATTGTTCCGCGCCAGCGGTAACCGATAACAATATGATTGACCTGAGTACAACGCTGTGAAGGCGCAGGAAGACGCCAGGTTAGTCGGTGTTGCTTTTTGTTAGAGAAATTTGTACTCGCTAGGAATAGTCTATGGTCGGAACATAGTTGAATGAATCGTTCACCGTTATCAGTTCGATTTACTGGAACGCAATATCAGCCTCCCATTTTCCTCTCCGTCTCGTCTAGGCTTCCGACTTGAGCATTGAAATCAGCAGCAACAGCCATGATGTCCGTAGAGCACACGCTGAGGAGCAGTTGAGACAAATTCTGGTAGAATTCTTCTTTGGCCTCAGGAGAGCTACAGTCATTTGGGGCATACATAGAAACGACAAACAGGCATCGACGCTTCAGTTTAGTACTGTTGACATACACAGAACCATTCAACCGAACTGCACACAGACGGCTGCTGACTGGGATCCAGTCGAGCAGTGCACACTCAGCCTTCACGCTCAGAGCGATACCAACGCCAGCCTGACCACGGGCACTAGACACCGAATCACCTGACACACGAAGTGTGAAACGAGAAGCCGAGCTTGTATCTGGCAAACGAAGTGTTAACACTGAAGTCGGGTCTTGCATACGGGTTTCGGAGACACAACACACGTATATATTAGAGTTTTCAAGAGTCCTAGCTACGGCAGCCTGTTGCCCCGTTTGGCAAAGTGTGCAGGCGTTGAAAGCAGCAAAGTGAAGAGAATGCTTAGGTCGTAGAATGGATTCTCTACTTTCCCCTGTCTCCAATTTGCTACCCTTTCCGAGAGCTACAAGTTTACAGTCACGACCCACTGTGGCTGATCGTATGCAATTAGAATTGGAACGTAAAGGATGAACAGCAGAGAGATAAGGAATGTTTGCTGATTGACCGTTAGAGATTTCTGGGCATATCATACTTCAAGTCTGCTCACACCGCAGAAGGGGTTTTTCTTTGGGAACTCTAACCGGAGCCTTTGACTCAAAAGTCTGACCCACAAGGTAGTGGGGTGTCAACTCAGCACGGAAACGTGACCGAAACACCCGTGAAGTAAATTCTTCTGGTCTGTCAAGCTAGACCTGATTACTGCATGCGTTTCGTCTTGTCTTCGCTGATACTTTGTTATCGATTTGCTTTTCGGATTCAGTCCTTAGCCCCATACGCCCAATGGAGCAAGCGGAACATAGACGGGGCAACATCCTTTGGGCTGCCCAGCTTAGGCGGGCGATAGCTGCCCAATGAAGTGCGATGACTTCTCCCACCTTCGAGAGAAATTCCAGGTACTCCACTCCTAGATCCATCTGGTGGAGGTTTTTGGACCGCTAAACTGCTTCTTGGGGTGCGTGTTACGCATGGCAAGCATACGTCTGTAGTGCTACCAATAAAGCACTCGATGACAAAGACTAACAAATTTGTTTATTTGAACAATTACCGTTTTGGTGGCGCCACTTGCTCCGCCTGTGTACGTCGTCTGCACGCCGTTGCGCTCCTCCAATACACACGTTGTCCCGCTCCAGCGTTTTGAGTTCTGCTTTGCGCGCTGCCGAGTATATTCGCTATCGTGTCACAGCCCGAGGACCAGGGGCTATAGACTCTATACGGGAGCAGGTCCTGACTTAACTGAGATAAATCCTAAACGTCTACCATACCGTGTCTTATTCTCCGTTCATCCTCAGGAGTGGAAGAAACCACGTGGAGGTCAACAGATGACGTGGCAACGAGGAATGAGAAAATGTACAGCGAATTTAGGAAAAGTAGGTGCCTCAGGTCTTCGTGGTTGGGGTCCAAAAGATCCGTCTACCAGTTGACTGGAGACACTGAAGGATATGGCTGCGAACCATAAACAGTGGCGATCGTGTTGTCACTTTTTTGTCTAGTCAGAATGATTGATCATTGTGCGTTTGTACAGTTAGACTGTGTATTCTGTGTGTTGTCTACTAGGACATTCTTTCCTTTTCCCACCCATGTAGGTCAAGTCCCTGTCCATCTTGTATATTCATTCTTTCTATTTCTACATGCAAGATGGTGAGAAAGCCGGTGGTCAGTGTGGCACTAGGGTGATGATGATGAACTGCTTCTCTCCTTGTTTATTGACTGGAGTGTCCTCTCCAGGGGCATGATGGTTAGAACCAGATATTGCCTATCAACTAATTCTGAGACTGCACCTCGTCTGTCCTCCACCCATCGACCTGTCAGACATGATTGTATCTCCGGCTTAAGGAAGTTATCCTGCATAGCTCTTTGGGTCTTGGAGGCACGCAAGCCATCACCCACGCCAAGGTGCAGTCTCGTCGTACAGCTGCACCGCGAAATAGGTAGGGATGCGTGCCTAGACTAGAGTCAGTTTTGACCGCCACCGGAAAGAAAACCCCACTGACGATTTGGGAACCAGGGATAGTGCAAGTAGGATTTAACTACTTCGATTTACTAGTACATCAGGAGACGGCACACATAATTGCCAGTGGTGAATTTCATTCTTTGTGCACTAAATGTCCAGTAGAAAAAACTGAGGAAAGGTTATAGTTATGTTTTAGTGGGCGAAAGAATAGAACTATGGACATCCAATAATTATATATATATATATATATATATATATATATATATATATATGCTAGGAATCAAGCAAAGTGCCAACAGCAGGACAAAAAATGGGATGAGGGAAGTAAGACAGATAATGAGAAGTAGTAGGTAAATGATATAATGTGTCGTGACCTTTTGTTTTCTTGCCGTATACTTTTTGACGGTTTTTGCCACTTTGTTTGTTTGAGTGTTTTTCTTGTGATTATAGGACACGGGAGTTTAACAGACAGACCACAAAACATTCTCGACACTGACCTTTATTCTGAGCCATATTTCTTAACGTTTCTCACCAACGACAATCCTCATCGCTTGGTCCCCAACCAGGGAGGCAGAAAGCACCATCCGAAGCCAGTGCTGATGCTAGCTTCTTAATACCTCTACACCAAGTGGTGACGTGGCCGCCGCGTTGCTTCTTCCAGCTCGTCCCTATAGAGCACGGAAAGATAGACAATAGGCAGACATATGTAAAGCATTTTCCAGTCACTGAAGGTGCTGTAAGGTGATAACTTCGGTCAGAGGGCAACTATCCGTGCCAAGCACACGACAGCTCACCTCGTCATTACTCGCTCGACGTTCCCACCAGACGCGAGCAATGCTTCAGAGACATCGGCTGTCGACCGCAGAAAGACTTCGAGTATCCTCAACACAAAGTGGCCAGGTCTTTCAACCGTAGAGTAAAACACTACGAACCGCAGCGATGTACACCCGTCCCTTAAAAGAGAGCTGGGTGTCACGGCGACGCCATAGGTGTTGCAGGTTTGCGAAAGCTGTTCTAGTTCTCGCTATTTCTGATCTGATCTCCTCCTCAGCATCATCTTTAGCTGCTTTCAAGCTTCCGAGGTACTTAAAGTTGTCAACTAACTCTAGCTGTTCACTACAAAGAGTGAATGCAGGCACAGATTCCTATCGATCTTGCTCAAGCACTTTGCACTTGGAAGGCGCAGAGTGCATACCACATCTAGATACCTCATTCGCCATGCAGTCCAGAGCGGAGTTCAACTCCGCCGTTTGGAAGACCAGACAAGGCATTCCGTAGAACATCCTTTATGCCAAAGTTGAGAAGAAATGGGAATAAAGAGCAATGCTGCCGAACTCCATTTGAGACTACAACACGGGTCGAAAGTTGGCCGTAGACCATAAACCGACTCGCGGCTTGACGGTACAACTCTCTGAGGGTTGATACATTCTTCTCAGGTACTCAATTTCTCCGCAAGCAGTTTCACGGTGCAGTCCTATCGATAGAGTCGAAAGCCGCGCTAATGTCTAAGGATTAGGTGGTCACTGGTCTTTCGAATTTGTGACGGTGCTCTGGCAGTTGTCGGAGGGTGGAGATTTGGTTGATACATCCACGACTAGCACGAAACCCAGTCTGCTTCGTTAGAACGTGGATAAATTCTGATACCATCCTGTTGACCACATAGTTTTTCCAGAAAGATCAAGTTTCTTCTGTTTGAGACGCTAACTAGTGGGAGGTGGTGAAATAGTATATCAGAATTGTCACGACGGAGTTATTTTGTTATCAGAATTGAAGTACTAAATTTTGAACGCCAGTAACATGCTGAGGATGCGAACACTCGGTTTGCTCAGGCGCCCTAATTCCTTGGGCACTTTGATCACCAGTTTGCAATTGTGTCCTGGTGAACTCGATCTAATGTGACTTCAGTTTTGAATACAAATAGAGAAGTGAACTTCGAGTTCTCTTTTTAGTCTTCATTTTGAACTGAGTGGGAAATTCGGAGCAACGGAAACACATCGAAGATTAGTTCATGTGATTTTTATTTTCCACCTACGGCAGCAAGTACCCGGATGGCGAAAATTTTTAATCAACCCTCGCACACATTTCTGCGCTCCCATAAATTTTCAATCAACTTATCAATCTGGCAGTGTGCTTATATACAATTTGCACAGGGAACAAGAGCTCACATGGGTGGTGCTGCCACCATATACATTTCATCGTTGTGGCTGTCTGGTGTGTCCGAGTGTGGCTATAGCCATGAAACAAAGGCACTAGTTCAAGATGAACGTGTGCCAAGCTGGGCGATCCGTCTCTGCTCCGGGTTTTGATTCGTCTGTAACCCACAATCGGTCATGCGTAGACAGTTATCTACACCAGCAAAACCGACAAATCATGTTTTTGTTGTCACCTTACCGGTCAAGTTAGTCCGGAGAGGACGTACACAAGTAGACGCTACTAGATATTTCTATCTTCTCTTAGGATACTGTGTTGTCGATTCATGATGCACACTTGTACACTCGCTGTTCGCGAGCTCTGTCCGAGACGAAAACGCGAATTCGGTAGGACCTGCGGAGCGAAATTCTTTCACACGGGCTATTGATGGTAGACAGCTGATAGACACTGGATGTTATAAAAATCAGCAAGGTTACTACAAAATGACCCCGATCCATAATCAGTTCAAGTAAAACTGTATTGTATATACAGGTGATGCAGAACATTGGGAATAATGACATTGTTATATCATTTGGCGAATAATTCTGTACCTAGAAAAGACTATTTAATTATTGTTGTCCGCACTAAGCTTTGACTTGGTGCTGCGAGTCGTTTCATGACAATCCAAAACATTTCCTTTATTAAGACGAATATATGTTGATTTAGAATAGCAGCAAAAACGATTATTGATCTGCGATTCTAAATCGTCTGACTGCGGAACAGTTGTTCAAATTAAATTCAAGTTGTTTGCTATATTCAGAACAGGGCAACCTGATGCATAAATGGGGTCGTCATTTTAGTTGTTGGCTAGATACGTACTTTGTTTTGCAGCTTGGTATTGGCTCGTTCACCGTGGTACACAGAACTGAAATCAGGGAAGATTCATTTTGAACCTCGGTAGGGTTAAAGACGTAATCTTTTTACTAATTTTTTGGAGCATTTGCGATTTCACTCGCGGTACACACATGGCTTACGATGAGTGCAATTATGGCCAAGGATTTAAATATACCAAAAGGTAACTATTTGAAAAACCTGTCTTGGTTTTAGTTCCGTCCCGAACTGTTGAACGGGGCCAGAATTCAGGAAATTTCCCAATTTGTTTTGTTTCGTTTCCGTTGGCAACGTGTGTCTGTCTGCATAACACGTGCCACGATCTACACCACGTGTGAGACAAATTATAGTGCAAAAAAATGAACTAAAGGATCTGACAAGAGGTCCACAAGTGCACTTCGCTTGTTACTGGTCGCGGTGGTAAAAATTTGAACGTCACATATTTTGAGTTCGGTTTTGCAGAATCCTCCGAAGTAGGTCAGATTCTGACACCCAAACCGGATACCTAAGGGAGTTCTTGCATGATCAGTTCATTTAGTGTTTTCGTCTGCGTCATATATCAACAAGACAGTTTTGAATCTAATGTGCGTAATGAAAGCACCAATGCATGATGAGGCCACCTTGGACAAATTTTAATGATTCCTTTGGTAGATTCTTATTTTCAGTGGTTTTACTTCACCAGTGCTGTTTTATGATTGGTTGAGGACGAGCTTTTGTGTGGTGGATAACCGTATGACCGACCCGACTGTCAAAGACGTTTTAAGCTAGAAAGTTTTTGACATCGAACAAAATGTTAGTGATGCGCAATCATAACAATAGGCTGCTTAAATTTCCTGATGGAGAGATTTTTGACACTGCCCATATGAGAAGTAGCGCTCATTATCATTGGTCAGCCAACTGTATCGTGACGGACCATTTGCCTGACTCCGCTGTTACAATGAAAACTGCAGACAAATAAGAATATTTTCCAAGTAACTCTTGCGAAAATCGACCAGATGTTACATTTATCAGGCGAGCAGTTCTTTTGGAACACTCCTTTCCGTACTTCCAATCACTTAAAATCTTTCTGTTTTCAAAAGTAGGGTAAATAGGCTGAATCTCACTTGGATGTTCCCCATACACATCCCCTTTACAGTGTGTCATTCGACTATGGGGTTTGCCCCTTTACAGTATATCCCTTTGTGTGTAAGAAAAAGGTTACGCCATTCAATGTATACTTCCATTTCTTATGGTTCATCAACTGAAGGGCGAACCTTGTTCTAAAATGACTTGTTGGGATTTTTGGACGCTTGATATCAGGTTCCACTCGGAATTGATAACTTTGATTTCAATTTGAGACATTATATTTTACGGCATTGTTATGATCGGTACTTGCGCTCGAGAACTAGTAATATCGCAACGAATGCAGTTAATGCTCTGACCCGAACTTAACGCACCGAAGGAATGAGAATACCGGTTGAATTGGAACTGGAACTCAATTGGAAACCGTACTCTGTGCAATTGTTATGTACAAAAATTCGAGGGTGTAATAAAACAACACAAAGGAATGCTATTAACAGTCATCACAGACATTTAAGATCTTAGTCGGATTTTTACTTGAAATTAGTGTATTTCTTCCACGTTGAAAACCCTACACACCTGCTGCTCCCTTTAAGGTAGTAACTGCCACATTTCAAACCCCAATCGAAATTTCAGTGCAAACATGGTAGTCTGAATATCATGTTTTTCGATACGTTTGACCCAATATAGGGCGTTGAACCGACAGTAGATCGGATGATGAGGCACACCAGTATGTGAATGAGACTTAAAGTATTGGTTAGACAGCATTGGATGGACATTCATTGTCACGGGCACACACTGAAACACACCTGTTCTCGAACTGTTATTTTTTACAATAGTTCTCAAGGCACCTTAGTGGTTACTTATTTAGAGTTTGCTTCACCGTACCAGACATATTATTCTGAATGGTTTATACGCTTAGTAATGAGGTTGTTTATGAGACCCTTGCTAAGAATTTACCGAAAGTTTGTATTACGATAAGACAAACTTGTTCTCCTCCCCATCCCTCCCAGATTTTCCGTTCTATCTGACTTCCTCTGTAGCTGTTCTTGTTCTTGTTGACGTTTTCAGTTGTTTCAAGCTTATGATGGCGTTTCAGAATGTGAGGTTTTTGCTCCTGTTTGTACAAGCTAACGCCGACTTTGTTGACCACACATCAGTCGGTTCGGGAATATTTTCTTCGGCCAGTTTAAGGAAAAAAGATGTGTGAAAGATGCTTCGTCGTACACTATATCTTTCCCGGAAGTGGTTGACTACCAATCAGTTCCTCAAGCTATTACCATAACAAAATGATCAAAGATGAAAATCAAGTTTAGATTTACGGCAAAACGTCCACTTACCAGCACACACCGGTGACCTTCAAAAATGCTTACTTGTCTACGTCATTAGCATGTTCTACATCACCAAATGATCGTACCTGCCTTGGACATATCGCATGAAATCGCGAGGAATTCAATGAATGTTCTCGACAAAGAAAAATCAGTGAGTTGTGTACTAGAAAACAGGTTTTCAAAATTGACTTCAAATTATTTTGTTCATCTTTGAGATCTGTTGAAACAGAGTTGGGTTGAGCTAACCCACTCTTTCGGAGTGGAGTTGCACAATCCAATACTGAAGATGTTGGCGTCCAGTGAGTCGATGATTGTCATTGGGCTGGCATACAGAAACGTTTAACAAAAATGTCTGTTTATCTTGGCATTCCCTCCACCTGGCCCGCTGCATGACATTTCGAGCAAGTAAATATAGATAGGTACTTCTTACATTTGCAGTCAACAAGAGCATACAAAGTGCGTGAATCTTCCTCATATTATAGATATTATTACACTGGCCTGAGCACATTTTTACGGTGTTTTTCAGCTGTCGAGGAAAAAAAGGAAAGTTTTACACACCGAAATGGGTTGACAGTTCAGATAAAAATTCGTCCTGGCCTGTTAAAACACGTGCAGGGAAGGGAACCACAGCAGTTCTGTCCAACGATAACTTTGAAGGAAGCAGTCAAAACATGGAACGGGTCAACGGATGTGATTGGCTCAGAGGAAGGTCACAATGCAGTGGGTGTGAACAGTCCGCAATAATATTTTAGCAAAAGAAATAGATACCATTGTGTGTTTACCTCATGAGTTCGACATGAGGTCGCTTTAGGCTATACCAGAAACAAGGGTGATAATGCTCAGACCTCTCCGGAGTGTGACGTAGTTCTTTTTTAACAGTTCGGAAAAACTATCGGTGAACAATATAGAACTGTGAGAAACATACTGTGGTATACAAAGTAAGAAAGTGTAGACTGTGGAGCACTGAACTGTCGAAGTTCACGAATTTGAAAGAACAATCTACCCAATTTCCCAACAGTAATTTCTATGTATGAAGACCAATGCAAGTCCTCTTGAAAAGTTACACCGAGGTATTTCACATGGTTCACACGTTCAAGAGGAGCAGAGTTGATGGCGTTGCTGTTTTCTATAAAACGCAATGGCTAAGTGGAAAAAATGCACTCTTGACATTTGCCATTGTTTAACAGAAGGGTAGATTGCTCCGAAAAGTTTAGCCACGTGCGATACTTCATTGAATGGCGGGATGTCTTCCTTCAGTTACACAAAATATTCCTAAGAATGTCGACTGTGCTATTCAAGTTGCATTTGTATTCAGATAAGTTGGTGATGCACAGGCATTCCCTAATACCAACTCTCCAGCATGACTTCGATGGATGAAACTTCACTGTCCGCGAGCCTAGGATCTTAATCGACAGTTGAACAGACGGGTGCCTCGCCAGTCTACATTTCGTCTACTGGTTACCAAAGTTAGTTTGTCATGTGTTTTTTGCGAAGTTCGTCCGAATAGAAGGAAAACCTCACATCTGATTACCACTAAAATCAAGAAAGATAAAATTTAACGTGTTTCGGGTTTTCATGTTCTTGCCACCGGAGACGCCTGGTGCACACAGGCGGTTATCAGGAAGTGGGTCGATTTGATGCTGCCTCTTGTTTTGCTGCGGTGATCTACAAGATATGCTGGTCTGATATTCAGCTGGCACTCGCCGCGTTAAAGTCACGAAGAACATCCTTGCAGACAGAACAACAAATCGAACAGCGATTCCCACAGAAATGATTTCATATCTCCAGACTCGATATTGCAATAAGCAAACTTTTTAGACCATTGGCGCATAGAAATCAAGGACTACGTTGTAAACAGAATGAGGAGAAATCAGCAGTTGAAGAACTCATGTTCTAAAATCACTGACAGCTAACAGAAGGCATTTTGTACATGAATAAAAGTAGATTCTTATACTTGAAAAAACAAGACATCTCCGGAAAATAAGGTCTGGTACAATTTTCGAAAGAAAAATTAATATAAAACCGAATCTTATTTTCGGGGAAACGCAGAAGTGCTTTCCTGGCAGGCCAATAAGACTTACGGAATTGACATGAAAGTGGGAAAGATGTACAGACTGAACAAATCAGGAATGTGCGCGAATGCTGTGGTGTTGTCTGTAAGCGCGTGAAGAACCAAAAATAAACAGTATCTTGAAAGTTTAGTGTCTTCAGAGGAAAAAAACTATTCACACTGAAATCTCAGTCACGCTGGAGTAAATTGATGCATTTCCCAAAAAACGCGTTCACGTGGTCACGTAAATGAACGCATCACAAGTTATATTGATATTTATCAGTATACAGTTACAGAAGGCAGGATAAATCCCGCTCAAATTATCCGTCGAGTATCGGGAACCAGAACACAGCAGACTGGGACTGATCAGGAACCTGTGGAGATGAAAGGAGTTGATTATTAAAATAAATAACTTCAAGGTTTTCTTCTGGAAATATCGACGTCGATTCGTTATGTTGGTAAAATTTTAATTTTATTTTCGGTCCACCAGCCGGTGAGGTCCCGGAGCCTGAGTTACTCAACAGAAACTAATTGACTTGTCACGTCCAAGCGTTGATTGCTTGACGGTCTTAGTGTTCATTGGTCACTCCAGGTCTTGAGAATCAAGGCGACCTATCGGTTGAAATGATGCCTTTCAGAATCAAACCACGAACTCGCTTCAAGAGACCTCAAAGAAGATATAGCCAAACCCATGACAGAGGGGAAAGTGATCATTGGATTTGATTGTCGTTTTAAGTCACCAGGACTCGACATTTAGACGTAAAAGGCAACTGATCCATGTTTATCAACAGTTATTCGTTGTTGGTGTCAGTAGGCAAACCAGATGATGGCACATTTACCAAACAATGTTCATTGCTATCCTGTAGAATGGAGTATAAATGCAATAACCGAGTCACGATTGCAAAGCTGGTCGTGAATGGGCTGGGAAATCCGGTGTATAATTTGTTTGTGGTCTCCTTCAGAGTAAAGAAGCCCTAGCGTAGTCCGGGATGCAAATATAAGGCTGATTTCTTTTTAAGTCTTATACCTTAAGCATCCGAGGGGGAACATTCAGCTTCAACATAACCACTGATCTGAAAAATCTTCCAGAAAAAAAACGACAACAAAAAACATGATTAACTGAATGAGTTAAGAAAATCGGCGGTGACAAAATAAGGGTTGTCAAGGTAAGGAGTTACACAGGATTCGTGGAATTCAGTGCGAGTATACAGATATTTGTGGTTGGATCGAGAGACGAAAGTTGATATGTAAGTTTTTGTTGTCGACCAAGATCTTACGAGAGAATGTCAGAAATGCCTTATAATGTTGGACCACAGTAAAATGGATGATTAGGTCATAATGTAACGAATAAGGCAAAACGGGTTAGGAGATTGGTATTTCTACGGCCATAAAATCGAGTTCATGAAATGCATACAATGGTTTATATGGCCTCTTTAGCAGACGGCCCAGTACCAACATTGCTCTTGCGGCTGGCTGAGTGTTTTGCCTGCTTTGTGGTCCGTTGCCTGTAGCCGATAGCTTGCCTCTCTTGAGCACCATTTCTATTCGGTTGGTCCGATTGTCCTGGTTGATGGCTTGATTGATAGCCCCTCATCTGGGCTATTTTGTCGAATGCTGGAGATCCTGTTGCTTTCCATCTGTTAGTCGGTACGTCACCTTTTATCCGCTTCGGGACGCCTCCAACATAGTTGCCGTCTGTTCTTTTGTCTGCCGCTCTCGACGGGCTTGCCCGATCGGTTTGATATCCGTGTTGTCTTGTTGCTCCAGCTTTCCCGGCCACAATAAGTAATCCCACCACGTCAAGCCAAATGTTTAAGGGACCTGACGATAACTTTAGAATAGTTGGCAAGCAGCCCGGGGGATAAGTCGGGGAAAATATAGAGTCAGTGTAGAAGGGTACATGAGAATACAAAGCCTTTTATGGAATGAAACTGGGTAGAGAATGACTATTCATATCAAGTAAAGGGTGAGTTGTCGGACTTTCAATAAGACTGCAACGACATGAACTGTCCAGCTAAGGTCACGGCGGATGGTTGCACCGAAGCACTTGATGGAGGGTGGTCTCTGTATTGGCTCTCCGCTGATGACAGTGTGGATTGGATACTATTGATTCGGAGTACGGAGGGGTTTTGTGGAAACAAAACTGAATTTCAGAGCATTTTAGGGGATTCGTCCTTAGATTCCGACTTGAGGACAAGTTGACGAGGTCAATTTTTCTTCGTTGAAAAAGGATAAATATGGAGCTGTTAGAGTTGGGCTTTTGGAAAGACACATCATCGGAGTACTTAACAAGTGCACAGTCGTCATACACGAGCGGGTATGTTATATATAAACGGAACAAAAAATGGTGGAAGAAAGCAACCCTGAAGAGCATTTTCACTAGAGGGAAAGAGGGGAAAGTTGCGTCAAAGCATATTGACAACTTCTGTCCATTGGAAAAGTAACTGCTCACTTCACTTAGATTTTATTTCGTGCTTGTGCATCCAACACGTTAGGCAACGGAAGTGGGAAACTATGAACTCTAGGGCCCGACAGAAAATTGAGGAAAAAGAACAAGAGTGAGTGTGACCAAATGTGACAAAACTTGTAATGCCTCAAAAGGCTAATCGGAGCAGCAGTAGTAGTAGTAATAGTATTATTATTTTTATTATAAGTATCATGAGTAGTAGCGGTAGTAGTTAAAGTAGTGTTAGTAGCAGTCTTAGTAATGTTAGTAATGATAGTAGAAGAAGCAGTCGTAGTGGAATTATTAGCCGTGGTGGTAGCCGTAGTTGTAACTCTTGTGGTAGAAACCGTGTGGTGCAGTGTACATACTGCCTAATGAGTAAGTAATTAGGTGATTGCTTAAGACGCAATTATGGAAGGTTGTCAATTAATAACGAATGGGGCAACGTCAGAGGAACCGAAAGCAAGTGAACCAAACGATTCATTGGAGATAACAAATCTGAACTAGTGAGTCAGTGATTTCTGAAACTTGAGTCGTTAGGTATCAGCGTTATTTCTCACGTTGAGGCTAGCACTGTTTTTTTATAAAATGCATGGGAAACTACCTAGATATCAAACAAGAATGAGGAGACTGTTCCTTTTTAAACTGTATCACAATTATGGCTGATAATTAGTTTGGGAACAAGTACCAAACATGCATTCATATTAAGTCCCTGTTTTAAAATTGATTGTTTCGTTTCCAACCATAGCTTCATTATAAAACCGTAGTAATACAAGCTGCAGATGAATTGTAAGCTACATAAGGGAGAGCGATCTGGTTACGAGAAGCTCTCGTGTTAAAGACGAAAGCGAGAGTTATACCTAGCTGAGTTCTTCCTAGAGGTGCATCACACTTTCCCATCTTGATAGACCACACACCCGCTTCATAAATTTGTCTAGAAAACACAATAAGTTACGATTCTTCTAAGTATTAAAAAGGTGCTGGAGTGCTCGCTCTTTAAGGGAAGACTGAAGATTGAATTTCCTATAAAATGCGAGCTTCCCTTGGTATCTAGTTTTCTTTGGAGTTGTACTCCATGTCTCACAGGCTATTATGAATCAGAGTTCCATAAGTAACATCCGCATCCGCAGTGATGTGAGAGCATTGTCACATGCAATCGACTCAGTGGTCTATCAGTTGGGAGACCGTCGATTGATAATCAACAGCTCATACTTACTTACTAAGTTTAACCCAACGTCAGCTGACGACGGAATTATGAGCGGTATGCACATTCACGTGTATCGATTTCAAAAGGGTATTCACGCACACACACACACTGCTTTGAAAAGTGTATTCATCATTGGTTGTCCTTTTACTGGAGTGTCTACACAAGTCAGTTTGATGAACGAATCACCCAAGGTGAACGAACGAAAAGAAACACGCATCTAAGATCGATTTTCTGTCTTATTAAACCAACCCAACTCACCTTCATATTGCACCACGCACAAGAATAGCCGTAAACAACAAATCTAGAGGTTGTCGTGTGTCTTTGAAACACCAATCTTGTTCATCATTGGTTGGGGGCATCTAATCAGCAGATCAATATACTCAATCACAAAATGAAATGCTAGTTATACGGCTGAGATAAGAAGCCGATCACATACAGCATTAGTTTCTATCGGATCTCAGCTACGTAGGGTGAGTGACTAGAAGTAATTTTAGAGGGACAATTTTTACTTTAACATGGCAAATTGGAAACAAAAATGTGGTCCTGATTATTTAGTATTTCCTTTTGCATATCTGGTCTGAGTATGAAAGTTTCCGCCTGTCTAATCTGGAGTCGTCCGATATTTTTTCAGCACTTGGAAAAAATGTTGATTTAACCTGATTATGTTTCAGAACAAACGGTAGGACCCTAAACTATCATTGGGGAGATAATGGTATAGGAGCTGGTATTTAACCCATTCTTGGGTTATGATTAAAACAGCTGGCCATACTCCGTCATTCGTAAATTTGAGTTAAGATTTCGCACTTAAGGAGAAGTACCTCTTCCGTGGTTTCCTACTTGTAAACTAAAAGTAACTTCAAAAGTGAAACGGCGTATACCAGGAAAATTGAAATTTTTCCCACAGGTATTCGGGAAGGTTTTCAATGTTATTTTGCTGAACTTGAAATGAAGCAGCCAATTAGGCAATAGTTTAACTTTTCGCTTTGAGATATATTTCCATACATGGGTCATTATGCATCTTTCGCTGTCTAAAATGCACTAGTTTTCAAGGCAAGACATTTTTTGGGTTAAGGGAATTTTTTTAATCCCAACTTATGAAATGAACAAGTTTTATTGACTGGATTTTACGAATGATTCATTTCTCGCTAACTTGAATAAAAACCGTGTCCCCAAATAACGGTTTACTAGGGAGTACAAGAATATCACTTTCAGTACAAATAGCGCATGCATGGGTACTGAATCCTAAGCTCGGCCTTGCGATGGTCTTTCAGCCAAATTCGTCACCCAATGTGCTGTACGTCAGAGTTTCCCTCATCTGATTTCCTGTCCAATCCCGTCATTGATGTGGTCCTATGTACGACTCTATGGGAGTGAAGATAGTAGGGTTGAAATTTTACAAAACGAAAAAATGTCGGACCTCTGCTTTCTATTCAGAGACCTGGTAATTTGTAAGGCTATTACGACAGAATGACTGAATTGGTAGCATGTTTTAAACCGCCAAAATGAATAATCCTGAGGTACTTTGATTGTCCACCACCTGTCCTTACTGTAACAGTGGATATCACGTAAACTGTCATCAAGTGTACAGAAGTTCCCTTAGACAATAGCGAACTTCAGCCACCGGTGTCATTTATTCCTCGAGGACCGAGCGAAGGCCGCAGCAGTTAGGTTAATTCTTCCGTACGACTTAGAAATCTAGGCACTGCGGGGATAAAATACGAGAAGATTGCCACTATTTTTCCTTGAGTAATGGCTGGAATACAATGGGAGACACCAAGTCGGTGATGCTGAGTGTTCAGAATTGTCGTCCCGTAATTGAGTGACTCGCAGGTAAACGAAAACACAAGCTGGCCTTTCTAGGGCTACTGTAGAACAAACTATCAAACAATTACAATAACAGCTGTAATCTCATTTGAATCGAATGCAGAGTATATGGACGGAGAGCCTACTTTTAGAATCCTCGGTGATTCTGCTAAAGTTAATTCGTCGGTTAAATCTGCCAACCTTCAGAACGAGGACACATGGTACCAAGTATGGATAGTAGATGTGAGTGGTATGGCACTGTATCTGGATGACAGGACACGATTACCCGGGAAGCCCAAGTCCTGTTTGGCGGTTTTTGCCGCACATCAGGTATGCGTACCCGGTACATTTCCACCCCATCATCCTTATACCCGAGCACCCCACAGCTGGTTTACAGTTATAATCTCATCTGAATCGGATGGAGCGTGCATGGACGGAGAGTCCATCTACAATAACACCCCAAGTTGTGGTCAAACCGATAGCAGAATCAAAATAGCAAACAAAGGCTTCAAAACGCCCAGGCAACAAAAGAAAGGAATCACTCGAATCGGCAAAGCAGGAGCGAGTCAAGGAGTTAACAAAGAAATTCTTTATTTATGGAAAGCATATTGGCCAGTCAGTGTTCAGAAGAGAAGTAATTGTCTGAGGGGACACATACACAAACGTGGTGAAGAACAAATGTAATAGCATGGCTATAAGAAGGTAGCACGATCACAATGGAATGACCGAAGCTCAGTCATTCCCACGCATGTGAAGAGAGAGAGAAAGATAAGTACATCCAAACATTTCGGCCTCGTCAAGTAACCCAATCATTTATGACGTAATAACAGAACAGGTCATGGATACCAGTAGCTCAGCGCCAAAGGGTTCCAAACGGAAAGGGAAGGTTACGTAAGCGGTGAAATCTGTTTAGAATCAGAGTTCACTACGAACAGATAAGATCAACAATTGGACAAATTAAAGTGAAGGTCAATCGGCAGCTGTAGTAGAAACAAAGTTAAAACTGCGTGACGCAATAGGACTAAACAAACAAATTATCGAGCGGGTATGGGAGCGAAGAGATGATGGTCGGGGTGGAACCTGGTGGTTAAAGTGAGTAGAAAGCAAGAGAACTGTTTGGCAAAGACAACAATTGTGATGAATAGCATGGAATCTGGGCTAAACCAGTTTAAACGAGTTTCTTGATATGGCGAGCTTGATTTCCATATCCAATTTCAATGAGTCATTATATTAAGTTTAGGCGTAGCATACTGGGCAATTGGTCGTGCCATCAAAAATACCAAAGCTTCATAGGTCATACTTTTTGGAACATGTGCATGTCCCTGTGTGCAACCCCCCGTGGAGTGAAGTGTTCGCTGTGGCCCGCAGTGATCGGAGGATGGGTAGGGGTGGCCAGTACCTGAAACAGAAATAGGCACAAAAACCCAGATCAGTGACCTCAGCCGTCTAGGGGATGCGTAACTTTCTGGGTGGGGTTCACGGGATATATGTAACCAGTGGTGAAGATACTGATAGACATTACGGTACGTCATAACTTTTAGCATTCCTCTATTCACGTTGAATCTTCATGTACCTGACAAAATCGTTGTGGCCCTCTCCTTGCTCTTTTGATGTCCCAGTCCCCTGATTTTCGAGTGGAGTATCGGCTGAAAGGTAAAAAGCAGAACAACCGCACCAAATGCACGGTTACCGGTTGTTCAGTTCGGAATGAGCCACGCTGTGCATTCGGTTAAAGCCAGCGCTGCATTCATTCAGGGACATAACACAACAGTCACATTTAACTTCTCGTTCTTGACTTACAAGTACTGGCACGCACCGTGAATACTTGACAACAAGCACGGTACCAATGCGCCAACCATATTTAGAGAAATTTGGAGAAGTACAACAAAGTATAAGAGAGTTACGCCGAAGACAAACAAAATCTCACGAAGTAAAGGAGGTACGGATTTCAAAGGAGGGAAAACACAGTGCTGAGATTTGATGTTTATAACAATGGAAATGCTTAATCGGATAACAACTAGAAGTTCAAGTCAGATCACTTCAACTCCGGGCCATGTTCCCCGAGAAATTCGTGGGAGGCCATAAACGATTATTTGAAGATGCAAACAAAAGACTCTCTAAGGAGTTTCCCAAATGCACGTCATTCGAAACTGATCCACGGCCTGCCCACTAGAGAGGATTCTGATGGAGTGTTCGACTCAACGATACTGGAGAATGGAGTGCCCGTGGATTGGTTAGGATGTCTAAGGCAGCTTCAGAATACCGCGAAGTTTGCTGTTGAATAGAGCTAGGAATTCCATACCCGAAACCAACTTGTTGATGAGTATGTACGTACGTACTCCCGTATCTTTCAAGTTAGGCTTGACTTTGCTGACGAGTCTCGTGAAGAACGCGACCGGTGGGTTATGGAATAGTTCATCTTGGGTTTATTATCCCGAAGAGTTAAAAATAATTCTACGTGCAACTGCCGAAATACCTGGAAACAGCTGCTTGATATCCATTATGTTGGCCATACCTACAAAGAGACATCACTTACTTCTGCAGTCGACGTAAATACGGCGGAAGCTTCAAGAATCCACCTCTAATCGTATGGGGTAACCAAAGGAAGTGGTTGTTGTGGATATCTTAGCTTCCTTGACCGAAACCTTACAGATCCATAGATTGATTCTTGTGTTGGTTGACTACTTCATGAAATAGTGTGGAGCTATCGCCCCACGGCAAATGGATGATGTAATCAACACTGATGCAATCCTGGATCATTTGACATGTCAGTGGTGTACTCCCGGCAGTTTCATTCAGATACAGGGTTGAACTTCAAGAGTGTTCCGCTTCTGGAACTTTGTCGGGCTCCCGGAATAGATACAACGAGAACAAAAAGCTACCACCAATAAGGAAACTGGCAGGTTCAGAGAACGAAGTCAATGCTGAAGGCTTTCACTGATCAAAACCCAAACGAATGGGTGCCCCTGTTACCACGCAGTCTCCTCTCATACCGTAGTGCGGTCCATCATTCGACCATACGAACTCTGCACATCCTATCTGCCGGGAGACAGGTAAGATGCCCTGGTGACTGCCGACTGCCCCCGGTCGAAAACAAAACGAAACAATCTCATGGAGTATTTCTGCGTGGTGTTGGACACGCCGAGACAAGAGTACCAATCAACTCATGGTTATCTGAAGGTAGGACATGGTTTTGGAAAGACTATTATGACAAGAAAACCTTCGGTGCTCCCCTAAGAACCAGTGACCAAGTGTAGTTTCGTAAAATGCAAACCGACCCAGGAATGCCGGTAAAGTCCAGAAAGAATGGAGTAAGTCTTTCATAGTTGGACTTTTGATATGGGACACCAATTACGTAATCAGAGGCCTCAGATGCACACAACATTTGTTTGTTGCATATTTTAATCAGATGGAACCATACACACAGCACTTGAACCAGCAAGCAGAACGCGGCGAACCCCACACAAATATACCCGAAGCAGTAGTTGAGTTGTTGGTTCGGAGAGAAAAGAGGTCATCGGACGGGAGCCGTGGAAGATGTCATCAGAGGAAGAGCGCCAGTGCAAGGAGAAACCGAAATTCTTCTCCTTGAAGTGGCCGATTACTGTTTGGTCATTGACGACCGTTTCCCTTCCGTGTGGTTTGAGGTCACACTGCTTGAGTTATAACGAACCCGGAATCACAAGATACTGAGTTCGAAAAACATTACCGTCCATCCAGTGATATAGTTTCCACGTGTTTCTCCAATATAATATCGCTATTCCTTTCGTTGTTATGAATGCTTGGCATATACTACATAAATAAGTGGCACGAAATTTATTTCATTCAATTATTGGTGATCCTTTGAAAACTGATGATTTTTCTGGGGCTACGTTCCGTTATAGTTGGTTTTGTATAGCTTTAACTATGAGACACTGGACTTAAGTGACTATTAATTGAATGCATCCACCTCGAAGCGAGTAAGACGTGTAGTGACCATCTTCTGTAAAGTCAATCCTCTTTATTCACATACATTATTAGTCTATGTCATTGTTGGTTTTTCTTTAAGTGATTTGCTTATCACACTCGCTCAAGAGAGATCGGATATATCGACAAGCATCTGGAACTCGTTTGGCCATCAGGCAATATTTTTGTTTACTTCTTTCACATGGTCCCTTTTCCAACTCCACTGAGGAGGTATATAACTGTTTCAAAAGTCCGGTAAGAGTTCTGTTGAAACAGAACTGAGGAAAGCTTAAGAGAGTGCCCGAAGTGCAATCTGCTAGGATGCATAGGTTAGTCTTACTACAAGAAATTCGCCATAATTCCATTCACAATATCACAACTACTGCAAGTGATTCCTACGATAGACACAATTTCACAATCATATAACCATCCAAATATATTTAGGATTTATAGTTAGGTTCATGTTGCAAAATAAATGGTTTAGTTTATATTTTCACGTAGAATTCTTTCATTAATGATGGATGGCTCCTGAACTGTGAGCAAGGCTCCGAAAAGCGGTGTTTGTCTCTTAAACTACGGAATGTACTGTAGAATTATGGCTATTTGAAGTCTAGCTCCAATGCTATTTCCTACCTACCTGTTCATTGAGTTTTTCTGTGAAGAGCCGAAAACAAGGCAAGAACTATTAGGCCAATTTGCCCAGTATGCGGCAGTTAAATTGATTAATGGTATCGCGCTCCCTATCTCACTGAGTTGAAAGTTTGAGTATGTTCTGGAGCACAGTTCTGATGTTCATTTCATGATGAATGACAGCCTACCCAGAGGACAGCAGTCGGTATGTCTTCCATTACATGACCTCGCCGAATGGGTAATATGCCATCATGACTATTGATTGTCTCTGAACATTTTATAACCGATATGAAGTTCACAGAATGTATTGTTGGGACGAGGGATAGTAGTTTGCGCATCAACGATTATTTACTGGAGTTATTCACACCCGACTGCACGGACCGCGACAGCTCAGTTGGTAGAGCATCTGCTTGGTGTGGGGAGAGAGGCCGGCTGGTTTCCGGCTCGCGGCCTTCGACAATATTCGGTGTGAAAAAAACAAATGGATTTTCCAATATATATGATATGAAGTTGTTCACAAAACGTCATAATAAACACATGAAACTGATCATTTTCTATCTTGCAGTTCAAAAACCATGGCCACGTCAGTTTTCGACGAATATCTGGGTCCACTTCAAGAACGAGATGAGAAAAGTCGGAAACGTCTTGTTTGTAAGCTAGTTACAAGCATTGTTTTTCTTTGGTTCGGATTTGTCGCCTGTGTGGCTGCGGGCATAGCGTTGGTTGTCACTTTTCACGGAGAAGATTTGAGCAGGAAGTAAGTTTGAACGCGCACTGTTTTATTGTTTTATGCACTTCCTTTTATTGTATATTGGTAGTATAATATTTCAGGAACGGGGTCGCGGATAATTAAAGACTTCAAATTGGGGAAGTAACCGGCGGCTATGCATCGGTTCAAACAGGGAACAGAAGGATCAGAAGCCCATTGAGTTGAACATTTGATGCACAAAACGCTACCAAGTACGTTGTGAGGCTGTTAAGGTTGACTGACTGTATTGGATGAATAATTTCTAGCGTGATGGGTGTAACAAACCAAGCGCGACCGGTATTTACGGTGAAAGTATCGATCAAGCAGATTTGATAATCGAAACTCTGAAAGTCCCCTGTAGTTTGGTTTGAGGAACCTGGAAACCATCATTGTACTATTCATAGGAGAGTGGATCATCGTGACAGTCAACAATACGATATGCATTTCTTTTGAGCAGGGGTCAGCAAATGTGCTATATTTTCCGGAAATGGCTAGACGAGTAATACCGTTTATCAACCTTTCTTAGATAACCATCATTTTAGAAAGCTTGCTCTCCAATATTTCGTTCTGTGTATTATCAACAGCGAAAACTTTGTTTATACGGAAAACGTTGAAGAAAGGTTGTAAAAGCTTCCATCAGAACAATCATTTTAAAGAATAAATGTTAAACTCGAAGCTGCTACGAAGTTGCCTTGGATAAATAGACGAGGGTGTTCTACCTAACCAAATGTGTTAATGTCAGGCCCAGAAGTTAGAATTTGTGTAATCCGAGGTAATACAATGGAAGTACACAAAGTTCGAAATCGGAATACGTGGAGATCATTGAAAGTTGTTAGATCCTCGTTCACCATTTTCATGAAAATGCACCAAGAAGGAGCAGGCAAACTGGAAAGCACTGTTTATTTTATGACCCTGTGTAGTCTATTACATAGATGCCACTACTGAAAAAGATGCCGATTCTCGCATGTCGCAGCAGCATAAACTAGGAGGAATGACTGTGAAATTCAATCTTTCACAAAGATATACGTATTCTTAAGTGAGGGTTTCTGAAGCTCAAGTTGCACGTTGTTGAGAAGTAGAGGAGCACACTGATTTTTAAACTGTTTATTTCGATGTTTCGATTCAAAGTACGATTCGTTATCGGAGGTAAATAATCACCATGACCGATACCTACATGTATACCCTAGCATTCAACTTCGTGCTCAGAACCAATCAGACCATGGACGCCTTCAGGTCCACTGTAGAAGACTTCAAAATAATCCCGCCAATTGATATCAATGAATACGAACGTAAGTCGCGTTGTTAAGTAGAGATATGCACTTGGTCTGCAAGTGGGATACACCGGAGCAAATCCAAACAGACACAAAAAAGTGTGGAAAAATAGTGGTCATAAGAATGTTAATAAAACGTCATGTGATCAAGCACTATCACCATTTCTATTTTCTACTTCGCAAAACGAATTTCAGTGCGCTGCATGTGATGAGAAAGGCGTGATTAAATTGCATTATATCCCGAAGTGCTGCAGATATTATAATAATCAAGATAAAACCACTATTGGTGTAATCTGGACCGGAGTTTCAGGCGTCAATTCATCTTAATCACACGCAGGATTAGCAGATATCATCTAGACAAAAATTCATATCTACAGGAAAATTCAGCTGTGAAAACGATCAAGTGCACAGTCTTTTGACCAGATATCTGGTTTGGTAGAACAGTTCATATAGACAGACTCGTTCATCAATTTCAGCAGCAAGAGAACCCTGCGAATATCAAGCTCGTTATTTCTCAAGGCCTGCGACTGACATGCGAGTTCATCCAATTCCAACCACGGCTTTTGGTAAAGTCAATGATAAGCCTTGTATCGTCTAGAATTCCTTAGGATATGTGCCTGACCAGTCGTACATTTTCCTCATGGCATACCTCTCATCGGTTAATTGAACTAACAGGAGTACCTCGTTGTTTTAAGTACAGTGCCCACTAGATACCGTTGTTTATTCTCGACTAGAATAATCAGCAATCTGTGCACTGTGTTTTTGCATATATTATTACATTCTTACGCGCCGATCCTAGAGTCCGGGTTAGTGCCAATAAAAAAGGGTAAAAGTGAGGGCAAAAGGAACAAAAAACATCATTTGGCTGTTTCGCCGTATGCATTTTTGCGAATTTTTTTCGAAATTTTGTGCGATGTTTATGGAAGCCGAATGCTTCGTAGGCAAGCCACTGGCTTCGGTTCTGAGCCATATCCTTCAACCTCCCTAAACACCGATAATCTTGCTCTAAGTTGTCGTCCCAGTTTCATTCGTTAGCAAAACCAGTCTTGAAGAAGATTACCCGTAGTGACCGAAAAGTCAGAAACTACCAAGGATTTCGACTACGCTGTTATTGAGCAATACAATTTTACTGTAACGATAATCTTCATTCATGGACCCAAATAATGGAGTCGGGATGATGCAGCTGAAGCTGGTGCTGACGTCAATTTTCTCACACCCTTACGCCAACTCATGATCTCACGGCCAGGTCGCTTATTCCAGCCATACCCGGAGCGCAGGCTGAATAACAGACGACTGTTAGGCATGTAAAAAACGTACCTGAAGCGACAGAGGCGGAGTAGAGTGATTACTTCTATCAGAAGCCGGTTATCCACAGTCAACACCAGACAACCAACCTGATCGTTGCTCACACGGTGCTCCCATCGAAAGCGACTGATGCTTCAGTAACGCTGATGGTTGAATAGGAAGAGTCACCGAGTGTTCTCAAAACAGGGCAGACAGGATTCGCAAAGTACTACGCGCTGTGGCATTCCAGACCCGTGCATTCAATGATAGACGAATACGCTGGCAACGCTAAGTGACAGGTTCACGAAATATAATTTGACGTTTGCTATTCGTGATCTGATCTGTTCCCCAGAAACACAAAGTTACTAACTATTTCTAACTTCGCACGATGAAAAATGAGTGCAGACGCAGTCTTCTGCCAGTTTTGTAAACGATCTTCGCACTTAGTGGAGCAAAGTTCATACCATATCTGGACACCTCAATCGCCGATCGGTCCGAACGCCTTTGCTTTACTACCCAGCAAGACAATATGCTTTTGGGCGCAAAGGTCGGGGGTCAGCTTCCTGACTCCGATTGCCTCGGCTATCGCTAGAGTGCGCAGCTGCACCCCCTTGCATTTGCTTGGGGGGACTCGATACACAACTTTGAAAGCCGTGTTTGGATTCACCTGATGTCCGGTGTCAACTAGGTGTGCTAAGATTGCGCTGTTTATCGATCCAGTCTGTCCTTGGCTTAGCCAGCGTGGGTGATGCTCTTTGATCCGAGTGGATAGCTGTCATGCCGTTCGACCTACATGCGATGCGTCACAAACACATCTGAAAGAGTACACTACCAGTTTATCCTTGTTCTGAACGTGGATCAGAGGAGCACCTCGAAACACACAACGTACTTCATGGCCTAGGGTCGATCGAGGCCGAGTAAATCTGTCGTCCTGTCACTCACAGGGCGTAAGTTAGATAAACCAATCAAATGACAAGGACAAGTTGACTGTTGACAACCCCCTACCCATGATTGGTGTTTACTCCATGTCTATTCTCACGATTCTTGCTTAGTGTCTCCCATGTAATTGTAAACGGCTTGAGAATGAATTACTGAAAAACAATTGTTTCGCCAAATTGGACTTTTATGAGATACATCAAGACAATATGATCAGTATAGTCCAACTCAAAACTCTATTGTCTGGTAAGAGTTCAAATCTATCGTTTAGAAGACCAGACAGGGTATTCAACAGAACATCCTATGTAACAAAGTTGAAAAGGAACAGGGATATGGAACAACGAGGCCGTACTCCACCAAGGACGGTCATAGTTTGCGGAAGCTGGCCGTAGGCACCAAGCCAACCTGATGCTCGACCGCATAAATATCTGAGGATCAACAAGGTCCTCAGGCACTCCATTTGTCAACAATCAGTCCCATGTTGCAACCTTATCGACAAATTCAAATGCTGCGAGAATGTCTGGGAACACGCTTATCGTTAGTATCTGAAAGGTATGACGGTGCACACGCAACTATCGAAGGCAGAAGATTGATCAATACATTCACGACCGGGATGAAACTCATTCTACTCCTCGCAGATCTGCCATCCATGTGTGTATAGCACAACCAATGAAGACTGGGCGGCACAGAATGATCAAAAAAGTAACAAATAACCAGGTAGCGAAGACAATCTCCATGAGCACAGTATGCGAGCTTTGTTTAGTAGGTAGCACTACACTGTTAACTCGGCAGGTTCCAGGGGGAATCCATCTTGCAGTATTTCAATAACCCCAATTGAGGGCTGCGTTTAATATTGTTCTTTTTATAGCAAATATTAATAATCCGTTAAAACCTTGCACTCGGAAGCACCATACTCCAGTTTCGCTCTTATTAGAGCGAAATAGTGGTACAAATCCACGGCTGCTCCCAGTGTTTGAATACGGTTCTCGAATTTGGAGGGTGTGTGCGCTATAAAAGTGTCACCACACTCCTGTCCGGGAAGATCAGAATAAAAAAGTTAATGTTTGGTCAGATGTCGTCCTCTATGATAACCAACAGTGTCCGACATTTTCGAAGTGGAACACAGCAATTGTGGCGATAACTCTAAGTGAATGCCACCCACCAAGTCATTTCTTCTCCGCAGCAATGGCCCATTGTACGCATATGGACCAATTTGCGTTTGATATTTGTATTTATCTTACAAATGCTTGCTAGCAGTGTGTGGGATCGATGATACTCTGCTGAATGATTCGTGAGAAGACTTCACTTGGTGGGTGTTTAGTTCCGTCCCACTAACTCTAGTGAGAACTCGGTTCTGCCTCAGAATCAATTTTATTTTTATTGGTAAAGAATACGTTGTTTATATATGTGCTCGTCATAACCAAAACTGTGCATAAAAGTTTATTGGCCTACTGATAGACCTAACAGCCCGTCTGGCTGGTTTATCTGGCCGCGTCCGGAGTGGTTGATTCGGCTCTGGTCGAATGTTAACCGCTGACTGATCCATTGATCGCCTGACTCGCTGCGATCCTGTCAGCGATTCTGGTCAGCCGATCACGTGCTGTCTGCTTCATTGAACCAAGCCGTCTATTAGAAACGAGCTGGGTGCATTCCCTCACAGTGGGAGTCATTCGCCTGCAGTCAAATTTGAAATGGGAGTGTCTCCCTTCACAGATGTCAGGCGCTGCTGGTTTTCATAGAAGACGACATCTGACCAAACATTAACTTTTTTATTCTGGTCTTCCAGGACAGGAGTTTGGTGATACTTTTGTAGAGCACACACCCTCCAAATTTGAGAACCGTATTCAAACACTGAGAGCAGCTTTGGATTTGTACCACTATTTCGCTCTAATAAGAGCGAACTTGAAGTATATTGCCTCCCAGTTCAAAGGTGATCTAAGGATCTGAGGTTTGTACGCGAAAAGTGGAGTCCGAAGTGAAGTCAGTGGAGCAAAGAAACGTCAGTCCCACGTACTACTCGCAAGCGGTTGTGAGATACATACAAATATCATTCAGTCGATTTAAACCATCGACGTGACCGTTAATCAAAATAACTCTTCGAACTATTCGGACAATAGTGAGCTCGACAACACTGGCAACTTCACCACATCATGACAAAATCTGACTTTTCCGAAAGTATAAAAGTAGCGATTTTGATTAGTGTTTTTTTTTATCAATTAAAGTTGTTCCATTCAACTCGGGACTGACTATAAGAGATCAGCTGATATTGCACTCTTACCATAATTATCTTATCCCGCCGGAAAAAATCGATTCCATCGTAGGACTTTGATTCCCATATGAAAGATACTTTGCTTTTCCGCAAGTCACATGACCCATTTAGTGTAAAAACGTTATCAAAGAACCAGTTGATATTTCCTATGCAAATTATGTTTTTTATGAGGCCGGAACAGTCGGGTCCATCTCACGATAGGAGATCTACTCAAACTCTTTCCCCGTAGGGACCAATAAAAAGAACGATGATAGTAAAATTCAAAGCTAAGCTTGTAACATTTCAGGGAATTTAATGTCAAAATACTGACTACGTGACAAAGGACGATTAATATTTGGGAAAGAAATTCAGCACTGTTCAGTACAAAGCCCTGGACTGAAAACTCGTAATAAAGTCAAATAGACTGTCATTCTTTGAATAGCTGATCTGTTGAACACAAACCTGTGTTCCTACATGAGTAATAAAAACCGAAAGGAAATGGAAATGGTCGCCAACTGTTTGTATTCTTTGGTGAAATGAATAGTTCCTCTGATCGCGAAGTTTTTCAATGCATTTTGGAGGAAGACAGCAATTCGCTGTCGTCTGACTCATTGCCACTACCTATCTTTTGCCACCTAATATGGATCACCCCTTCCAGCCTTGTGTTATCACTGATCTCTTGTTGGTAGCTTGAGAATGAAATTCCAGTTGTAATGAAAGCTTCTGGTGCATGAATTTGCCTAGCTAGTTTACTGTCTAGGTAGAACATGACATTTAAGTACTAAATGCCTTGACTAAACCATGTGGTTAGGGGAGAAACTGATTAATCTTCAGCAATCCTAATAGTTGTCCCACAGACAGAAAGAGAACATATTGTAACGGGGAATGCTGGGGTAAGGGAACGACATGAATATCAGGGCGAAAGCACGAACCAACCGAGGGTCACAGGCAGAAGAACAGACGGCGAATATGTTGGAGGCATCCCGAAGCAGATAAAAGGAGGCGTACCGACTAACAGATGGAAAGCAGCAGGATCTCTAGCAACCATCAAAGTAGCCCAGAAATGATGTCCAAGAGAAGCAAGCTAAGGGCCACAGGCAACTGGCCAGAACGTGGCCAAAGCACTCAAGCAGCCGCAAGAGCAATGTTGGTGCCACGCAATCTGGAAAAGTGCCTGTGTAAACTATTGCGTGTTTCATGACTGGACGTGTTTGGCCGTTGGAATACAAGTACACCACCCTGTCTTGTCTTCTTTGTTACAGTATGACGGTAACCTCTTATAAGGACAATCGGTTGACTTATATCCACCGCAATTTTATCTGGCCAAGCGTGACAACTGTGAAAACCCTTCTGTTTTTTGTCTTTTCATTGCAGCAGTGGCCGAATCGCTGGCATTGCTTGTCTCATCCTGTCAGTGCCATTTCTTATCTTGGGCTCAATTATGATCAGTGTGCTGATTTTAGTCAAGGAAGCAATTGATGAGGCCCGACAACCAAAACTGTTCCGCCCAGAAGAGCTCCGAGACGTAAGTATATGTCAACTAAAAGTCTTCTCAAGTTTACTTGTCTGACAGATTATTGAATTGGTAATTAGGCTTTTTGATGTTGCAATCGGAATAAGCAGTTGTATTCTATTGTGTAATTAGTATTTATGGCTGGATGTACAAAGTTTCTCGAAGGCACAGGACCCGTCTCGCAGGTATTGCTGACTATCAGGTATGTGCATCCGGATATCCTTTATTTTTTCATCCTTATTATAGTACTATCCGGGTGTGTTCTATTCACAGCAATCTAACTGGTGCTTCAGGAGAGTGAGTGGATGCTGTTCTCAGAGAACTTTCACTGAGGAGTCACAACTGTGATTCACTGATAGTCCAAAGTAGGTTATTTCCGGCTAACCTCGAGAACAAGTACACTGTGGTCGCGAGCTGTAATATTTGAAGCTAGTATTGTTTATCTATAGATGGATGCATAAAGTTCCTCCGAAGTGCTCAACCCGTTTCGCGGTTATAGCAACTCATCGCATGTGGTTATGGTTAGAGAGAAGTATCCTAAGAAAGGAATATCTGCTCATACTCCCGATATTGTGAACAGTTGTATTCTTCTTGGCAAATTCACAATTAAGCGTCGGTCAACCAGCCAAAATTCAGTTTAATAAACCGGCAACCATGCAGTCATTCTGCGTACTACTTCCCGTAGGAAAGATACAATGGAAACAAAAAAGAATATAAAAATGGTATGAACAGAGGTAAGTGGAGAAAAAGGAAAAGGGAACGTTGTGGACAAACGTTCTAGTACACCCGCATACTTTTCGAGAATTCCTTACGTTTAGTGGAATTAAACAGAATTGGTTACGAAGTGAGGTTCGGCAGATTCCATACATGTTTCATTGATCCAAATGGTTTTTCAATTGGCTGGCAGAAAAAATGTAGGTAAATGCTGTCGAATGAAAAGTAACCATGAACGTATGAGATGAATTACCGGGGAGATTAGAAACGCGATAAAATTATGTAAACATAAAACGAAACACTAGGAATTTCAGCCTTAGCGAAGTAATATTTACCCAAGGTATAGTTTACTCTCGGTAAATCGTATGAGGATTTAGGTTGAATATACCACTGTTAGAGAATATCGTATCCTTGTCATATTGTAAGATGGCAAACGATGAACAGTACAGCCGTTAAGGTTAGGAAATTTTGCTACGAGGTTGATTGTGGCAAGAAAGTAAGGCGAATGAGACACCTCTCTTTCTTGAACCAGATAGGCGAAAATGGTAAACCGTGTGGAACCATTTTAAGTAATTAGTTTTCTCACTCACTCCTGGCAAACTTGATCTTCTTGCACCTCGCTGTGGACAGATATGAAGTAGGATTCGTCCAAAAGCCAACATCATCCATCATGTAAAGAGCCCTACTAATTTATCCTCTCCCTTTTAATTTAAGATCGATGCAAAATGCCACGGGTAATTACGGCCCTAAAGAAAGCAGTAGTTCAGGATAAGGACACGAAACAAACTCCTCTTAAATTTAAGTTGTCAATTCACTTGGCTGTATTCAACGTCCGAATACTATGTTAGAAAGAGCAACAGGCTGCCCTTGCTAGAATTATTGAAAGTTTCAAGGTAGATGTGTTCTATGTCACTGCAACACGCATACGAGACTCCACTTCTGTGATCACTTTTCCCACCCCATATACAACCTCAGTCTCTCGCTCCACTCTTCGTGTATTGGGTGATCCGGTCTCTAGTAATCGTGGTCATATCGGCATTGAGATTGCTTTGAGCATGTTAGTTAAGCAGCACTGCTAGACTTGATTCCAGTCGGCAGTAATTTGTGTGCAGTTCGGTTGGACGGTTCTGTACGTGTCAACAGCAACAGGCCGAATCATCGATGTTTGTTCATCGTGTCTGTATATGCACCCACTGACTGCAGTTTATCTGAGATGAAAGACGAATTCCACCACGATTTACCTAAACAGCTTCGAAGCATGTGTCCAACAGATATGGTGGTCGTTGCTCGAGATTTCAACGCCCTAGTTGGTCGTTTGGGAGATTCCGAAAGGCACATTGGAGGCTCATATGTTATCCCAGCCAATCGTGCCAACAATGGCAATCGTCTCATTCAACTGTGCTCTGACCACAAATTGTTTCTGGCGAGTACGAACTTCTGTCATAAGAAGTGGCATAGAATCACATGGCGTCCTCCTGCGTCTTCACAACCTTGTACTCAGATTTTGACCATATTGTGATTGACCACCGTTGGCGAGGATCAAGTGAACATTGTTGTCCATTTTGGTCTATGCGTGTGGACTCAGATCACGTCTTGGTGCGTACTCGCTTCCGTTTACGTCTGGGCAACACTAAAGCCACTAGGCCCGCACGGTTCCTTCTGGACGATAACCGACGATCAGCTTTTCTCACAGAGATTTCTACGTAGGTGTCGATGCATCCGAATGTCCAGGACCCAGATAAACGTTGGTAACAGGGAAAGGATGCATGGTATGTCGCTTCCAATGCTACACCAGACCCCAGTTCAAGCAGGTCTCACCAACAATAGATATCCTCGACGTCAGTTTCCTCCCTAGATATTTGCAGATCCTTCCCTGCGGACTTCACATTCCATGAGGTGCGCAAACCCCTGAGACGCCAACTGACTAGGAGCCTGAGAAATGGCCGTGAGCGGTGATGCAGCCCGAAAAGTAGGGAAATGTGGAAGGCTGCGTCCATCGGCAATACCCACAACCTTTACCGTTTGATTAGAAAGAAACGTGTTGTAAGTGACTTAATCAAGTAATCCAGAGGCTTAGTGGTTCACTCTCAGGGACGCCGTCTGGACTCCCGCAAGAAGTTAAACAACAGTTCAGTTGGCCGACTTCCACCGAGGACCTTCTGAATTTACCTACAGGATAAAAGATGCAGGTAGATACCATTCATCCATCCGGGAGGTAGGTTACTTGGAAAGGCACAAAGCTGAGGAACCGAATGGGTGGTCGTCATCCTTTTTACAAGGATGGAGGTGAGGCTTTGGTTTCAGAGTTTACAAAACTCCTCAGTGTAATCTGGGTTAATGAGCAGGTTCCTAGGGAATGACGTGAATCGGCGATTATGCCGATTTACAGAAAAGACGACAGGTTCTCTTGTGAAAACCACAGAGGGATTGGCTGGGTAAGTATCGCATCCAAACATCTCACCGGGATTATCCTTTGTCGATTACCCAACACTCACGAAAAGTCTACACATGCGAATCAAGTCGGTTTAAGACCCGATCGGGGTTGTACCGACCACATCTTTACCCTTCAACTAATTTTAGACCACGGACATGTCTTTCGTGAGGCAACAACCTCTGTCTCCCTTAATCTGCAAGTGGAATTCAACTCAGTCAACCACACAGTTCTCTCATTGAAGGGTGTACCAGAGAAATTTATTTCTCATTCGAATCCTGTGAGAACAGCCGAAACCAAACTCATAATTATGACAATCTTTCCCTCAAGTTCACCACGAAAAGTGGCGTTCCTCAGGGTTGCTCTTTTTTATCCCTCATTTTCCATTAGTTAATTGAAATGGTTCTTGAAATAGCCCTATCTTCATATGGAATATCTGTATTGATCTTTCCTTAGGCAGTAAACTGTCTGACTTGGAATACGCGGACCATAATACTGTGCTGAGTGGAGATCCATGAAAGTTGTAAGTTTTTCTAGATAAACCAAACAACAAAGTAGCAGTTGGATCCACTCGACTATACGGCTCAGAAACAGGGTCATAACGGCTAGAAGATAGGGGACGATTGTCAGTGTTTCAGCACTGAAGTCCCCATTACATTACTCGAATATGTTGGGAATACCTTATCAGTAACGCTGAGGTTAGGCTTAGCGTGTTTCAAACCAGTGGTCATTACCTGGAACAAGCACTAAATCTAAACAGGTTCAGGTGGTTGGGACATGTTTTACGCATGCCCACGGATAAGCTTCCCTGGCCTACGCTGTCCTCTGAGGCAGGTAGTGTTTTGGAGATAGTGTAACACGCAGGGGCCACGCTCTTCCGACGAGAGTAGTAGGTGTGTGATCTGCAACAGCACAAGAGAAGGAAAAATCTCCATGAGCCGAGGCCCAGTAAGTGTATCAACAGGCACCAACACTTACTTTCAACGAACAACAAGGTGGCGGCCTCCAATTTGGCCTTTACTGTAGGTCGAGGTGGTCAGCCATGGCATGGCAGAAAGGTACGAAAACCTTAACCGGTGGACTTGACCAAGTAGGACGTATAAGGCTTCCGCGTTGGGGTCCGCGAGACCCACACACCAGATGGCCGGCGACGTTAAATGATATACCTAAACGTCAGGGCCGGTGGCTTGGTTAAGTTTGAGCCGTTTCTTCTCCTTCGTGATTTCTGCCTATTTTTCGGCTCCTTTTCACTTTACGCAATTATTCTATTTTTTACTGGGTTCGACTATGGTGAGTGGTAGTAAACTAACCCGTAGCACAGAAATGCGAGGTCAGTCGTGAAATGAGCTGAGGTAAACCGATTGCTCTGATTGATGTCTTGATGTGGAGTTCTTAACTTTGATTATCTTTCTGCCCTCCTGTGGCTTGTTGAGGTCCGCTCGCTCATCAGTAGGATTCATTCACCGGTGGTTCTTGCCTGATGGACACCAAAGGCTCCATAATCACTTCTTGTGTTATCACAACAGTCTTTACTACAATGTGATTCCATTTTTGTTTTTATTTCCCATCCAAATGAAACCAGCGAAGACTGTGAGTCTTCAGAGAGAATAGCTCCTGGCGTCAAATCCAAAAGAGAACCGGCTAAACCCTCTCTTTGAAATCGGCTAGCGTTTAAAAGCAGACTACCTGATGTTGTGCAACTCCCATTCTGGATAACTGTTCCTTTCTTTCGTTCTTCTCTCTTCAGGTGTATTCTGTCTCACACTCTATGGTGTAAACAAAGGCACTGAACACCGGATTTGGTTAAAAATCATCAGAAGGCTCATGCAAACTCATAATAGGTTCTTTTTGAAATACGGAGGATGAACTTCGATGTTTGATTATCGATTCATTTATTTGCTCCGCTTGGCAACAACTGATCACTATGCTGGTCAAATAATTGACATAATAAAAAGTTTAAAAAGCAAGTTGAGCGAATTTTCATAATATTGGTCAAAAGGTTAAACAGTGATTCCGCAGTTACTTTCATGGAAACTATCGACACAAACGATAATAAGTGACATAAAGAAAATAAAAGCCAATTCGAAAGTAACTAATGGCTAGCCAGTATGAAGCAGTCCAGGATTTTATTTCTTTAACATCTGTGCCATACTCAGAAACTGACCATAAAATGTCAAAATGATTGTGTATAACTACACTAAATAAAAATATGAAGGTCATCAGTAAATCTCGAGATTCACTTTTGATCACTCAAATGTAACCCAGTTTCTGCATCAAAAAATGAACCAAAAAGTGAACACGAGCCAAAGTGAAGGGATGCGTAATACACAAATACTCGCCCAACAGATGAGACCAGCAAAGACATTCAGCTGAATTTCCGTTAGCTGCATCACAAACAAACCCTTACTGAGTCATTAGCAGACGTGTTGAGTTTTCTTGATGTTTCCATGAGCAAGGTCACACGATTGGCTTTAGTACAGATAAAATTCTGTACAGCCTTGAAACCCACGTCCTGAAGGTATTTCATCGGTTTTTCTAGGAGTTACGGGTAGTGTATATTTACAATTGATCGTGTACTTTAATAAGCTCATATACATAGATAAGTTTTATCCTGTGGAATCGATTTATTTCATTATCGGTCGCTTTCGGAATGCACTGGGACACGCTATGTTTGTCAGCAACAGTGAAAGGCCAATTCTATTCCGGTCACAACCGCACACGTACTGGGTTCAACCGCTTGTGTCCCCGCGTTCCTACTTACAGCACAATTAGTGACCCTGAAGTGTATTTCAAGCTGTCTCGTGACCGTGACAAAGCAGCTTACGTGCTGATGATGCGACTTGCGTGTACCCAGCTGCTCATATCTTGAGCGAGTATATACTCACTGAGTGATCTTATCCTTTTGGACCTTCCTCGAAAGCGATCGGCTGAATATTCTCACGAATTTTCCCACAAATATATCTGAAGGATAACTAAATGGACATTGTTAAGGGATACTGAAAACCCCGGTGACTGGTGGCGGTCAAGTGGTTTACAGCGTTTTATTACCACGTCGGAGATCTGAGGTTCGATTCCCCTCCATCACTGATTACTTCGTTAGTGGACAGTAATCCACGGTCGTCATTCTCGTTACCAGACCTGACCTATTAGGACCTCAAGTGGTTCTCCACTCCTAGTCTTAGGGTCTGGATGCCGGTTACTTCTAATAGTGCAGCGGGCCTTTTGGGGCTATGGAGTATATGCCCACTCAACGACACTCACGCGCAACCACGTAATAAATAATAAAACGAAATGTGGTGTTTTTGAGAATCTATATTTTACGGTTTTTAGCGCACATATATAGCTAATGGATTAGATCTTTCATTAAGTCCCGATTTACCGGTCCATCTTCTAGACTGTTTTGGAGTGCGAATTAACACGGAGTGAGGTTGTGTTTGTTTTTTGGCATATAATGTTTAGCAGAAGTTAGCTAAATTTTTTCCAGTCTGTGTGTCTGTTAATGCCGGAGAAAGGATGTACGGGACCACGTGCGAACTCATCGATAATTTAGCCACATGTTATAGATTTACCGAACCGTGAGTCACCATCCATCCAATAATTCACAAAAAATTTGTTATTATTGTATCATGTCAAGTGAGTGGAATGTGTCACACAGTTGCTGTCCTGGGAATTTTGTGCCGTAATGCAAATCCGTAAGCACAAGTTCACAAGTAAAATGTGCTGAACTTCATCGGCATTGACAGAATGAAATACACGGGTTCGAAATCTATCAGTGCCGACGGGTTTTATCACATGGATCATTTCAGCATTCGTCATAACTACCAAAAGAAAATTCAATGAAGGGATCAATATATAGTCATTAGCAAATCCTTATTAAAAGAGAGCAATTTTAAAATCTGAAAAATAAAGCACAATGGTAAAAATGGTATCCTCATATTACTTTAGGAGCACATTAGGACAAGCGTTTAAAAGGTCACTCATCAGGACATGGAATAAATTTATCAGATAGGCAGCAGAAACAAATCTAAACTGAAGATACGCAATTTCTCATTTCACGGATTTTTGTTGGCCTCGTTCTGAATCTTCTCATCAATCAGCTAATGTATCCTCGTCAACAATGCCCTCCTCTGCTGCGAAGAATGGACTTCACCGGCTACACGGAACCTGTGGAAACGACCTATAAAACCGACGAACAGTGTGACGAACCACCACCAGAATATGTACCTCCGATTGATCTCCCAGCGTATCCAGGCTCCCCAGTGAGTTGGAATCCACCAGTGAGTTTATTCGGAATAGTTTCATTTACATGCATATTCATGAGATATTATTTTGCCCACACTATTCCTAGCTGATATTGTCTACCTACCAATTTTATCCAATGAGAAACAGGGTAGGTTTGATTGTGTATGAGGAAAGAGTATGAAGCCATCCTGTAAGAAAGTACAATCCCGAAAGAGGACAAAGTAGGTAGAATCTAGACTTATTTGCTTGAATTCATGTTACTCGAAGAGTGCAATTTGTATTCTAGTTTTCTCTCATCCTGACATGAATAAAAAGTGAACGGGTTTCTTACCTCTTTTTGCACAAAGAAACTTACGCATACACAAAAAACACAGCAGAAGGCCAATAATAGGTTAGTACGGATGCGGTAATGAACCATCAGAATGTTTTCTCCATTGGCAGATAATCATAGGACTGAAGTAAACCACTTTTATCATACTAATTATTAAGAGAAGCAAATACTACAACTGGCAGCTGATTAGTTTTGAATTCATATAAATATCTGCCCATGTTTGACATTTTCAAATGGTTTTTCCTTGGTTTATGTTGAAAATCTCTTTTCATAACCTCTGATCATGAATTCTGACCATTTCCGAGTTCTACTTTATTAGTCTCGTGGGGTATCTTTGTTAAATTCCGCTGTGCAGTCCAGAGTGTACAAGTATAAGGATGAATGGACAGAGGAATCCTCAATACGCATACCACCCGAGCTGTAATAACCGCGAAACTGCTTGTGTGCTTCTGAGAAAGTTTATTTCACATTCCCTGGCGACGAATCCAGTCCTGGGGGCTACAGGTTATATATATATATATATATATATATATATATATATATATATATATATATATATATATATATATATATATATATATATATATATATATATATATATATTCATTCTCGTGTGCTATCAATCAACTACCAACACACATTGTATATGATTACATTAAGTTCCAACAATAGTTAATTTCACATATGCCCTCAAAAGAAGGGAAACCGTCATTCACGGTAAAACGTGCTACGTAATCAAGATCAAACAGAGGGAAGGTGGAAGACAAAGCTGGATAGGGTCATGGGTCACTACTGCGACAACACGAATTGCGTAACAAATGTTGTTTCGGATACAGCGCTCAGGCTTGTCTGGTGAATGATTACTGCCTCTGTGATCTTTAGCAAGTTTCGATTTCATGGTCTCGTTACGATCCGGAAAGAGCTGGTATGTTGAACACGGTGACCTGAATCCAACAAATGACGTGCCACTGAACTAGACGGCGAATTTCCTCCACTAAAACTCAGGTTGCTCGGGATATATTCAGACATTCTGATAGGCGGGCGGCGTTGTCTTTCCAATGTACCTTATACCAAAGGTACTTTGAAAATGATGAATACGATTGGTAGCGGCATGACCGTACGATCTGTTAAAGTTATTGCGACTGGGACAATGAATTATCTTCATATTGGCTGCGCAGAAAGTTCTCTAGACTGCTGTAGTGAGTCAGAAGTTTATTCTAGTCAGTGCATTATCGCCTCTGAAAGGTAGACGGATAAACGTTTATATCTTCTTCGATAACGAATATTTCGGTTTGGAATTCAAACGGTAAACGTAATTTCGGATAAATGCCAGTGGATAGTCGTTGTCTAACAGTGTATTCATTAGTGTTTCTGATTTGCCTGGCACCACTTCAAGGAGATGCAAACATCGTAGTTGGTAAAATAATGTGTTTATGAGGCTCCGTTTGTAACCCGTGGGACAGAAGCATCCAAAATATAGGTACTATCTAGTACAAGTAGGCCTGAGGTAGAATAAGTCGGCAATTCACTACAACAGTCTAGAGAACTTTCTGTGCAGCCAATTTGAAGATAGTTCATTGTCCCAGTCGCAATAACTTTAACAGATCGTACGGTCATGCCACTACCAATCGTATTCATCACATTCAAAGTACCTTTGGTATAAGGTACGTTGGAAAGACAATGCCGTCCGCCTACCAGAATGTTTGAGCATATCCCGAGCAACCTGGGTTTTCGTGGCAGAAAACTGATGGCCAGTTACGCTTCTGTCTCTATTGTTCCTCTTGATCTTCTGAATTATAATCTATATTACGAAAATTTTCAGAGGAGCTGAACATTTCCCAGAGAAAAAGACAGTGAAAATTATTTTTACTGGAGTAAGTTTATAAAAAAGTAATCGAATGGGCTCATAGCAGAAATTCAAAAACGTTGCCCGCGTTCACGAATAATGTTGGGCTCACCAATTTAGCGTGCTGGGCTAACGAGACGAACGCCGGACGGAATTGGCCGATGACTATCTTCACGAATCGAATGATGCTTCGCCAGTAATCAGGATATCAGCAGCATGAGTCACGGAGACTTTATGAAAACCTATAAAGCAAACAGTACAGAGTGGAACACCGTCAGGTAGAACTCACAAGATTTCGTGTCCCATTGGTAGACGAATCAGGAAAGCTTCTTTCGGAATGACAAAACAGAGTGGAAATAGAGATAATGATTGCCCGAATGGATGCAGTGTTGCAATGGAGCATGTCGCATACTAGTCGTGAGTAGAGGTGCGATCAACGGCAGTTATGGACACAGATGTGAATCGAAATGTGGTAAAGTCACTCGGACAGAGTAAAATGGATAAACTGAGAAATACAGGCACACAAAACGTGAGATGCCACGATGATGGCTATATAAACGTGGTGTTCGGTCGTATCCCACAATAATCTTAGTATTGCTCAAAATCTTGGTTCACAATAAGCGATCTTTTCTTTGGCACTTCTGGATACGAAAGTTGTTATCGCACACTCAGTATGGGTGGCATGAAAGTCGCGGTGATCAACCAGTCAACCTCTGCTTACCACTTGCCCGAATGTACATTTCACACACGCTGAAATTGCTAGCTCTAATTCCTATACACTTTTCCTGTGTAAATCACCGTGCATTCTCTTTGCTTAGGTCTTGTCGGAATACTTGTGGTTGCCACTTCACGGTCTCTGTGCATTAATCTCCTTGACTAACCCTAATCGAACAAGCTGAAGGAACGTGTCCTCCTATGACAGGCGGGCCATTCAGTTCATCTGATTCCAATCTCACCTTGGATACATCAATAGTACACCCATTTTTTACTCGTCTACAGTACTTGCCTATTGCTTAGTTGCATTTTAACTCTATAAATTTTTATGTTTAGGAAACTTTTAATCTCATTTTTCGGAATGAGGAGGGGTTACTTGAAATCGTATCCCACTTGGTTTTGAGGAGCCACCATTTTCCCCAGCACTTGTTTTATTTTGGGTTTCACTTACAACGTATTACCGGTAAGATTTTATAGTTCTGATCAAGGCATTTCCCTAACCACTACTGGTTTTGCTCAATGAGAAAAAGACAAGATTTAGGAATATTTGGTCCCATGGGCCACTTCAGGAGCTAAAAATAGTACAGAATGCAAACCAGAGTATGAACCTGCAGGATCATCAAGCACATATGAGAATACCAGATTTCATGCTAGTAGATACAGATGCTTTCTTTGCTATTCTAGGAGGCTCACAGGCTGAGCTGGCAATCTAAGTGCAGCGTGCTCATTGGTACAGCAACCTCCCCTGGGTTTCGAATTTCTGAATACGCTATCAAAAACGATAGCAGTAGTTAGATTCTGACATCCGGCGAGTAAATACTTCAGATTCACAGCATCAGGTGGCGACGATCGATACCGAGAATTGCCAATTATTGCTTCAGTATATTTTGTTTGGTCGCGGAGTGATCGCGCAAAGATACCAACTTGTTCCTACAGCTTTTTAGTGATACACCAATGAATATGGACACGCCTGTTGGAGATAGACTGACCATGTCATTCAATTTTATATCGCCTCGTATGTAAAACCTGAATAGAACTGCCATCTATGTAGTATTCTGTCCGTGGTATGTTATCCATTGGCACAGTATTTATCGTTAAGCTATTCGCGGTTCAGTCGTGTATATTCACATTGGTCTCGTAAATTTGAGACACTTTATTGAGTCTGATTCGGTTGCAACAAACAATAGCATTTGGTTCATTACGGAGGTTAACTGGTTCCTACCTCTCAACAGTCATTCAACTCGGAAATCAAGAAACCACCTGGACTGAAACCTATAGAGAGAACTACAAATAGCAGTATCATCTCGATTGTTAGGTCGTGAAAATACAAGGGTCACTTTTCATGTCATTTCCTGCCTGTGATCACTTAATAGATGGATCTCATGGTTGTGTAGCCCATTTTGGATGCCCGATAAGCCCTATAATACCAAGTTCATTGGTTAAAACAAGAAATAAGATACCACCACCCACAACTGGGAAAACAGTGCCACTGCTTGATGACGTTAGTGATTATTTCTAATTTTAAACTGTCCCAGTGTTTGGTAGCAGTTGCTGAATGATTCATGTTGTGTATGTTTGTCATTGGTCTTTTGAGAATGTTCAAATTACCGGTTAAAAGCGATCACTTTTACTGCAGTGCGTACCGGTAAAGGCACAGTGAGAAGTTTCCGAGAACGTCGTGCAACTTAATATTATTGATTTACGTTTCAAAATATGATAATGATACTGAAGTAGGGGGGATGACGGCGGAAAGACGCAGTCAGATAACATACAACAGAATACAAATACAAACAGTTAGAGGTTCACTCACTGTGGCCCCTCTGGCTGATACCGCTCAGCGGCAAATCATGGAAAGAACTACAAATAACAGCATCATTAAGGTGAGTAGGTTGTTTTAATAAAAGAGGTTACCTTGTCATGACTAGTAGCCATATCTTCCTGCGTATAATCACCGATTGGATGAGTATCGCGGACCCCACCGCTAAAGCCTGACATGCTGTAAATGGCGGATTGCACCGGTCCGGCTTTTATCACTTCCTTTCCATGTTACCGACTAACCACCTAATGGGGTTCATCCTATCAAGGTCCATGTAGCTTTTGATAAATGACGTAGCACTAAGTAACCAAATCAAAATCACCTGTACGAGTACGGCTAAAATTTGTATATTGTGTTTAATTCTGTGATTACAATAATTTCATTCGAGGGCTTTATCAAGCTGTTAGATGTAGACTGATTATGATCACTCGCTTGTTCTGGTGAGGTACACAATAACTGTAATTTTAGTGTGTGTGTGTGTGTGTGTGTGTGTGTGTGTGTGTGTGTGTGTGTGTGTGTGATCGTTTGCGCGTATAGTACCATTTGGACAATTCAGCAAATCCCGCTTGACTTCTGTTTGTCTTTCACCTTCCCCTGTGGTTTTTGTCCGTCTCTGTGAAAGACATTGTAATTTTACCAAAGTCTATTAAAATTGTTTCACGATCCAGTGGTATCTCCCTTCTTAAATTAATTAATTCTCTGACTCAGAAGCACTTTGCTTCACGTGACAAACCTTGCCGTAATATGGCAGTTTGACTTAACTTGACAAAACTGAGAAAAGTTGCCATCAGCTTTTGTTAACGGTGAGCAGTTCTAGTGAAAGACGTAGTCGCCTAGGTTTCTGACTGACAATAACATTTCTTTTTTACTCAACGATGTTGGTAACAGTACGGGATATAATGATACATGGAATACGTTTGTCAATAAGGACACAGATCAGGGGTTGAAAGAAAGTGTCAAACAAGCTACTATCCAAACCCGTTCACCTCAACATATACGCGGTGAAGATAAGTATTCCTGCCAATACACCAAAAAATCAGCCAGAGACAAAGCTGCTTCGACAGCGAAATGGCTGGGAAGTGCGACCGTAGATCAGGTGTGAGGCAGCTGGTCTATATTCTGTTATCAGTCTTGATCATCCATTCTGTTAAAATCCTAACTGAAATAACCAGACTTCTAGTTACACCTAAGCAATCAACACAAGCTCCACCTATGTGTTAGTCATGACCCCTTCAAACGGTCACTCGAAACACGGACAGAAATACCGAGGTGATGAAATGCACTTGTCTATTGTTCTGCAATCTCAACCGACCGAATTATCTGAAGATGATAAAAGATGCCCCCATCCTCGGTTGGATAAGATCTAATGGTACGACCGGTACGAATGGACACCACTGCCACTTCAATCTATGGCGCTGGAACTACCACTTTATAACTTTACTCGGTATTTCTCGAAAACGATGAATCTCTACAAACAACTATCATTTTTGCGTTTCTCAAATTTTGGATTATCCTGACATGACACGGTGTGTTCATTCCGCCACAAGTGGATAATTATGTCGTTCTCTAACTGTCACTCCCAAACCAGTAATGGCAGAGGTTCTACGACCCCTCTACTATTAGCCAGTCACACGCATCCAACACACTTCCCCCGTATTCACCGTCCATTCAACAACTTTATCCACATTAGCAAACCGGTCACTGTTGGGTCACTGCATCTCTCCACACTTCAGCGCTGAGTTGTTTCTCTGGTCACACACACTCATCTGATTAATCCTGAGTTTATCTCACCACCGTCTGTGTAGTGTAGTTAGCGCACACATGCACACACGTATACATGTGCCTAAGCACACGCATTCCCTAGTACACCCGCAGTAATCTGTATCGGCAGTTCTCTGCAACGATGAATCATCCACAAAAGCTTTACAGCCAATCTCCTGCTAAGTCGCACCCACGGAACGCCTCATTTTGTATTATCTTCACACTTTTCAGCAAACATAAACCAACTGTATGTGTAATAACGTAAGCCTGGTGGTTAGGTATTCGACTCACAATCGTTCGCCCCCGGTGGGAGTCAGAGTGGGGCTCCGTGGATGTGCGCTGCTGCTGATTCTTAACAAGGATGAAGCCGCTGTACGTTGCTTCCATGGTTTTCAGTGGTAAGTAGAGCTTTGATGCGACATGATAAATCATGTTACAGATCTACTCTACTACTCGTAAAAACAGCGTGAGAGCTTAGCATACAATCCCCCCCCCCAGCATTACGCCGCAGCTCCAATTACATTCTCACCCTGTAGTTTAACGGTGCACGTCACGCGTACTGACCAACGGACAAGCAATGTAGCATTCAACCAATGATTTCTCAGCCAGTGTGACGCACATGGTACTGTTCACTGATTGGATAACGCTTGTGACGAACGCACACGGACAGTGGGAGTGCGATTCGGTATTGTGTGGCGTGACAATGACCTAGCCATGGTTCATCAGAGAGAAGAATTTGCTGGATATGTTTAATCAGCCGTATGAAACGCAGAGCTCGGTGGCTTAGTCACTTGGTATTTCAAGGAAGACTGTCATATCCAGTCGAATGGTTATCAGATTTCCTGAACACTGCGGGAGGAGTACCACGTGCGGCACCCAGATGAACTCGAACATTCCAACCATTTATGCGAGAGTGATGTCTAAAGGCTAATAACGACCGGAAGTGCGCAACCGAAGAATAAAGCTATGATGACCAGGTATATATAATCGTAATTATAGTGCCACGCTGGTTCACGACCTCGAATGAAACTAATGCCAAGAGGCTGACAGTTATTAATAATATGCGAACGTTTCATCAAAGTAAGTCCATTATTATACAAAATACAGTAACCAGTTTCAACCCGTGGTTGGATTGCCGATGCCGACTTTAACAATTATATATATATATATATATATATATATATATATATATATATATATATATATATATATATATATATATATATATATGTATATATATCAATTATCGAACACCAGATAAACTTTGATAGGATGCGTGACATTAAGCTGAGAGTCCATAATATGGGAGAAAAATATTAAAATCCGGATCACTGCATCATGTCGGGCTTCCACGAGACACATCCAACCAACGAATATAGGCAAGAAGATGTGGCTTCGCATCATGACAAGTGAGACTTTTGAATGCGTATAAATGTTTCGTCGTACCGATATCATCATTTCTGGTTCCCTTCCTACATTTTCGTACTGGTGATTTTGATTTCCTGATTGAACTGCTGCTGGGAAGTAGCAGTCAGAGAGCTGCCGCAATCTGTAAATCGTTTATGATTATTCCAACTGAATCAGATTTATTGAAATCTCTTTGATTCAAGAACCCACAATGAATAACCGAGATTAAATTTCATGCAGGTCAACGACAGACACTGAGATGATGGATGGCATACCGCTGACGAAATAATAGATACGTTGTCATTCATCTTGGGTGTCCCATGTAAGGCGCTGCTAAAATGACTAATATGACCGGTTTATTCGCAATAAATGAGTTTACTTGGGTTGATGTACCACTAAAAGTCCCACCGATTAATGTGGATAGGAGATTATAAATAGCATTTTTGAACGTTTGAATTGCAAGTTTCGGTGTCGTTCACTGACTTTGCAAGCGGACTATGCGATTTTATTTCTCTCGCTATGAATAGGAAAATAACGAACTCAAAATACTTCAACCGTTTTCAGCACCTTTATTAGAAATTTAAAACTCCGTGGGTGTACCCTTTCTCCAAAGACACACTGTTCGCCTGTCCGCTATGGAAGAGATGAATGTTACTTCGGCGCCACAGATGTGCAGTTTGGCGAAAGCTGCTCTAGCTCTCGCTGTTCGTGATGCGACCTCCTCCCCAACACCACCGCCCACTGAAATCAATTTATTGACTAATTATGATCGGGCGTCACAAAGGGTGAGTATATGCACAGGCTCCCACCAGTCTTACAAAAACTCTTTCCACTTGGAAGTGAAAGGTGCACGCAATATCAGGATACTCCAATCGCCAAGCGATTCGAAGCTCCAGACTAATGATTCATACTGTCTGTAGATGGCGGAAATATTACCTGACTGCTCCGCAAATGGAAGTGCGCATGTACTGGCATATAGTTGTGTATGTGCAAATAGACTGCATGTATGGACCATCACACATAAACACAAAATTTAAATTTGTCAACTCAGCTGAGCCATGCCTATAGTCGAGATTAACATGAGCGGGTGTTTCTGAGGCATATCACCTACGCCGAGCCCGAATGACTGCATGAAATAGTCAGATCAAAAGTGAGAATAATTAGTCAGGCATATCAATAAATGAAAAACCATTCCCGGTGTAGCTATCCACTGGGATGGCCTGGTATACCACTGAGTTGTCTGTGCTTTATCCGGGGCGGTCAAATGTACCTCGGTCTGATGAGGGTTAGAGAACGATTAAACAATCCTCTTACAGACCAAAAGAACCTGATTAATCGCTTTACGTCTTTTCAGTTAGGATTCATAGGCAGAAAACGTTTATGATCGGTGAAAAACGGTATACAAAATTTCCCCCCGATACATTTCCCAGTTACATCACTGTCTAAGGACCCTGATACAGAACGAGTGCATTCCGCTACGTTTTCAACCGGCGATTTGTGGCATGTTTAGTGAACGTTTTAAATGCAATTCAATGCTCCTTCGGTTACAGCTGAAAAACACATAAAAGCTTGTGGATACTCGTTTTACAATTCCAACAGTCAGAAAACTAAAGAAGTTGTACAGTAAAATAAATTTTAGATATTGAATAATACAACCTTGTTCAGAATGTATGTGCTCATGTGAACTTTCCGTTACCGCGAGTCCTTTTTCTCAAGGCAGATCTATAGTCGACAATACAAATGAATCAACAGGTGATCTAAAGTCATCTAGATTCTCGAAGGTGCAAGCATGTTTGCAGACAGGCAGTAAAGGGTGTGGCGAGTTAATACAATACTAGTAATTACATTTATCACGCAACTGCTTTCGAGCAGTGTGTGGGATTGATGAATCTTTGTTTGGTTGACTGTCCTTTGGACTCCACGTTTCACGCACAAACGAGAAACAGGTTTAAAAATGTGGGTATGTTTGCCCTATCCTGTGGAGAAGACTTGATTTGGTGGGGGGCTTTCGCTTGGAGTTAACTGGTCAGGTACCGCGTTTCCTTTTGAGGCTGTTGGGCGCTTCTGGATGTCACAGAGGACGACATGTGAACAAGCTTAACTTGGTGATTGGATCAGTCCTGACGGGAGCGGGGTGGCTCAGTGGTAAGATACACGCCTTCGAGGTGAAAGGGTTGGGGTTCAGACCCTGGGTATGGCGGAAGATATGCACCACGGATGAGCTCGAACAAGAAAGAAACTCGAGTCTAGTGCTTCCAAGTGCAGGTTGGCCGGATGACCTGAGGTTTGTGCGTGAAACTTGTATTCATAATAAACGTTAAGCTAAATAGAGACTGCACTACGATCAGAGGTGCGAATTGGGGCATGTTTATATACAGTGAAAGCACTTGGATAGCTACACAATACCCAGTCCATAAGGGCACAAGAGCTAATCAACACGTACAATTAGTTAAAAAAGCTGTCAATGAACTGTCCAGTGTCACCGATGTGAGTACCGGTATGTACTTATTTGAACAATTTGTCAAGGGGACTCCGGAAAGTTTAATCAAAGCAACCAATGATCACAGTAAATGCACACTCCAGCGGAACTAATTCTTAGCTTATCGGTGTCAACTGACAAAGTTCGAAAAAACTTGCGAATAATCCATGTACACCTTTGACAATCAGAAAACTAAGGAAAAACTTCATATACTTAGATTTTCGGTAAAAGATAAAATAAAACATTGTCACATGTCTATAATCAGGCGAAGTTTCATTCACCGTGGAAAAAGGCAAGTTTATAATCGAATAATCAGGTAGACTCGGGTTATCCAAATTAAATACAGCAGGGAAGTATATTATCCCAAGGATACCGATAACAGGGTAGTCGGAAAGAGTCAGTATATTTATGTAATTACTTCGGGGTTATCATTTGCTTTTTCGAAGTAGTGATATGTAAATACCGATTTCCCATAGAAAACCCGTCGGCTTTATTGGTCGACGCAGGATAAACTCAAAAACTAGGTTCTTAAAGTGCGGTGAAGTGGTCTAGTGTCACCAAACTGCTGACATCCGTTGGTAACTCGAAACTTGCGAGCGATATCCGCTAGCCTGGCTCTGAACCAACCTTCAACCTCAGGTGTTACGTTAGTTAGGTTCTCAAATTCAGTATCTACTTCGAAATCGTTTGGCACGCAAAACCTAAAGCCCAAAGACAGGGCTTCCGATTATAATTTACTTAAGGTAGATGTTGACAAGTTCTGCATGCGCCCTTGTGGTTCTTTCGGGATTCCACCTGCGAAAACTTCTTCCGCTAATGATTTGGATGAGTCTCTCATCAGGTCACATCTTTGCAAGTTCGGAAGAAGATGGATTCACTATGTTTTGGATTAGCAAGACTTAGATCTGCATGGGCCGCGATCGTGTGTCAGTACACAACCAAAACATCGTGTGATGCACAAATATGCGTGTGGAAGCCATAAACAATGGCGAATTCCACCTGGTATGGTCATCGATGATCAGTGCATCCATCCCAGGTATGTTCACGAAATTGGTTGATGCTAGTATTAACGTTTGCTCCATCTCTCAAGTATAAGAAACTACGCGGTACCAATTAAAAAACACTTTTGGAGATATTGGGAGTTGAGCAAATAACCTAAAGCCAAGTCGAGCGCTGATAGAAACACAACCAATAGACGCATTCTTCAGATATGTACCTGAACCGTTGAGTGTGCTCCTAAGCCACTGATGGTCCAAATTCTTTAAGATTAAAAGCTTGCTCTGGTTTTTATCGGTGGAAATTTGATAATCTAACACATTCCTCAAACCTTTCTACCCTCAGCGCTACGATCAGAGGCCGGCCGTTGAAATACACCGTTTATCCGAAAGACCTACGACCGGCACACCTTCGGTAAGTCGGTGCGCAGTGGGTTTATTAACTTCGTAGGTACCCTCAGGAAGTCAAATTTGAAAATTACGACTTCAATGATTTCTTCTAAATCATTTAGTATGAATTACTGTACAAGCTACAGACGAGCCGTCGACAAAAGCGATGTGCGTTAAGTGCTTCTGTTGGACTTCATTAAGATAATCTTTGACCAATTACGCCACACCAGTCACACAAATCTGATGAAAAGTTACAAAAGCCATTCAAGCGCAGTCCTAGAATGCATGAAATGTCTACTCGAATATACGGGAGAATATAATATTTTATCCCAACAACTCCCTCCTTTGTTATATAGTATAGCCACGCAAATTCAAACTCTTGTTCATCCCAATCAACCCATTGAGAATAAAGCGCCCGATATGACCGAAATTCTAGCAGAATGGTGCAATCAACGAACGCAAGCACTTATTTTTGACTTAAAATTAGACGCTCAAGTAACCTGGATCAGTCTCCCACATTGTTTCCCTGCATTCTTACTATGCAGTGACAACATTAAATAATACTTCTTGGTTTTGATCCCTAACTGCTAATCCAACTAGTATATGTACAGAGATAGACACGGCAGACGATGGCGATAAAAATAATGACACTTCCTCGTCTCTGAGGCGAACTTGTATATCGTTCACCAGTCCTGATGGTCGTCTTCTTCGCCATGACAGTAGGTATTCAAATGAAATACCGTATTGTACCATACACCGACGCCCAACTGGACATTGATATATGAAGATGAATTTGTGCGTGACTCAACGTTCATATCTCGTGTTTCAATACCCATTACTGAGGTGCTGAAAACAACCCGCACTACCGTAAGTTCTTACGAAACTTACCCTCTAGAATGATTTTCCCATAGTTCCCGAATACCAGCACTCCCGTAAAAACAAAAAGTAATGGCGTACAGAGGCCGACATCTACGGTTGTAGTATTACCGAGACAATGTTCGATTTGCAATTGCGACTTAAAATGGCTGTTTTTGAAATCGAATTTGCCGAACTACTGGTGTATAGCGCTCGTTTCGAAATTACCTCAATTTGCAAACCCCTTACCCGTGCTCTGAGTAAGCCGGTTTCGAATGCTATGTTTCAGCATGAACTTCAACTGTAAATAAAACCAACCAGGAGAAAAATAAGGTAAGGAGAAATTATAAGTTCACGCAAATTAATAAGTGAACCAACAAATCAGACTAAATGGACACGTTCACTCCACATCCTGCATTTGGATCACGTGTGTAAACCACATTTTCCCACCGCAACCCATTGTTCCAATAAATGAAGTCATAAATCATGGTCCACTGGTATGATTCAGAAACGCTGAAAACGAGCATGTTCATCATTTTATTTTTTCTCTTAATCTGAATTGATAACGTGTCAAGCCATTTTTTACTTGTAAACTTTCAGTTCGGGCTACCGGGGAAGCCAGAAAAGAGAACACAGCTGGGCAAGGTTGGATAGTCCAGTTTTCGAATCACAAGGTGATTCGAAAGTCATTTCGTCGGTTAGTCGAGAACAATCTTCAGAACAAGAATACATGGTCCCAATTTTCGGTGCAAGTAGTACGTTATTGCATCCGAGTAACGTCGAAAATGAAACACTGGGACCATGTGTCCTCGTTCCGAAGGTTGTCCTTGACTAACCGACGAATAACTTTCGGAGAATCACCTTGTGATTCTGAAAATGGACCCTTCGTCCAAGCGCGCTCCCCACGATTCAAATGAGATTAAAGTGATGAACCTAACGTGGTGCTCAAGTATAGGGATGACTGAGCAGGAGAGTATCGAGTACGCATACATGATGAGCGGCAAAAACTGCGAAACTAGTCGTGTGCTTCCAGGGAAAATTTGTCCTGTCATACAGGTACAATAACATATCACTTACATCAAAAATAGAACACAGCTGATGCAAATGGTGATTGCCATGAGAGTGCAGGCAAATTTTGTTTGTGCCACTAATTTGATCGTTCATATCCAATTTCTGCGGCGAAAGACCCACAGTCAAACATGTTCCTCCTAATTGCCGTTTTTACATCCCCACGTTTAGCGACCAACAATACGAATTGAACGCCCGACAGAGGTCAGGACAACTGGGACAGATCCGGTGAGTCGAAACAATGCGATTTGTCCTCATGTAATTTCATCTCCTTGTTCGTATAAACACAACCTCTACAACGATACTCCGAATGTTGGTCAGAGGGAAGATTTCATTTTACATAACGCCACTAATTTTGAAGTGATTACACCTAAGGAAAAATGACAGTCAACTGATTAAAGACGCTCACTGACTTAGAGTCAAGGTTTGGAACATCACCGATGCCAGTTCGGCTTAACTAGTCGGTTTGTTGCAACGGTTATTGAGACGTTATACCATTCACCACTCCAAGTCTACGGGGTATAGCTGAGGACTCTCTATCTTCGAGTACCTTACATTTGCGACCGTCGGGCCATTACCTTTACCTGTTCCTTTGAACAGCGGCATTTTAACAAATATTAGCAGAGAAATACAATACAATGTCATCTTCAGCGGAGACAATGCACAACCACTCACTGCATTCTCGTGACGGAGACTTTCCGTTAAAGCGAGAGGACGAAAACGAATATCCGGTGCGGAGCACCGGATTGACTGACTGAGTCAGCTTAGGGGAGATGGTTAAACCCTGATTTCTAACCAACCACGGGTGACGCATGAGGCGTACAACACTATGCTTACTGACATTTGTGGCGGATAGGTGGACCTGGCACCCAGAAATTCTAGCCTCATCCGAAGAGCGAATGAAATGAGCATTCGGTAACCGGCTCTGTGGTTTCCAGAAGAGGAAAACGAACCACGAGCGATCACTCTCCTACACCGTACTCAACTTGTTCTCCCATTTCCACTCCCTTCCCACATTCTTTTCCATTACCATACCCCACGGGTTCTTCAGTCGACCGTGCCCGCTGTTGCGTCACTGATGAAAGTCATGGGCTAAGTTCACTCTCGTGCTTCTTCGACTAGCTTTCGAATCTCACCGAACCCGCTACCACCGGCCGATTCCCTTCTTCGTCCTCAATGCCCATCCAAACTAGCTACGTTTGACGTGCGAACCCTGATGCGTATAGAACAACAGGCAGGCTTAGCTCGTACGCTTGAATCCTTTGTTTTCAATGTATGTTGCACTCAAGAAATTCGTATTCAAGACTCCAGTTCCGTAATTTGATTGACGCCTCCGCCTCATCGCCCTGTGAAGTTTCACTAACACCGTCCTAGGGACGCTACGGCTGTGGCTTCTGGTCTTGCTGGCGCTAGCATTGCTCTCAGTGGAGTAGCTGAGGTGGCGCTGCTAGATCGGATCCCAGTAGACAGTCGTTTGTGATTAGTGAAACTCAGGGGCTCGTGTAAAGTGAGCAGTCACCGTTCCAATAGACGCAATCTGTTTGTCGTTTCGGCGTATGCACCCACCGATTACAACCCAGATGCAATCAATAAATAACTTCCACCAAAAGCTCCGCAACCTCTTACTTAAAGCAAATCGGGCTGATATCGTGATTTTCGCAGGAGATCTGAATGCGAGAGTGAGTCGGCTGTCGTCGAATGAGGCGCATTTAGGGGACACTGTCGCTCGGAAAAGGGAGAACGGTTGCTGGCCCTATGCTCAGGGCATCGCTTGTGCCAACTTCAGGTGTTCTGATCGACGGTAGGTCGACAACCTTTCCGATCCGCCTTCCAAAAAGCGCTAGCCGGAAAGCTCGCTATAGCCCCACCTGAGAACAAACCAACACTGATCGCTTATCAAGTATACTTTGCATTCCGCTGGTATCGTAAGTTGTGGTCTGTCTCGTCGTACAGAAAGAGCCTGGATTTCCTCCGAATCTGTGCGCTTTCTCGACGCACGCAAGTCGATCCCGATTGAGAGCGAGTATGACGAAGCACGACTCGTAGCGAAACGTACACTTAGCTCGAGTTTTCGTAGGGGCCGCGAAGTCTAGTGGTCACAACGTGCTGCCATCATGAAAAGTTCCCGTAAGCTGTTCTATCTCATTCGAGTCGCCGGTAGAAAGCCACTGGGCGAGTTAAACAATTTGTGAGGCTGACAGATCGTCATTTCAAAATCAACAGCACTGCACGCGTCCGGTGGGAAAATTGAGGTGCGCCGTCGTGTTGGGCACGGATCCTCCGTCAAACTTCCTTTATACCATTTTTTGTATTTCCGTTGACACCTTGCTTGATTCCAATCCGGTTGAGTATATATATATATATATATATATATATATATATATATATATATATATATATATATATATATATATATTATATATATATATATATATATATATATATATATATATATATATATATATATATATATATATATATATTCTTGATAGCTGGTAGTATGTGAACGAAATATACATAACATTTGAGGTACATAATACGAGGTGTTACGAGCAGGTTATTCCTGGGTCCACAACTTTGTAATCGGCCCAATCACACTACTTCCTGCTGTTTTTGAAGCTCGCTACTCTAACAGTGTCGTAGTGCAAACATGAGGGCTAGCGACATGTGACACGAACCAAGGCTTCACGAGTGACCTCAATGTCCCGTCGGTACAAGCAGGTCAGTCCAGCCAATAGCCACATGCAGTTAAGCGGCTGTTCAGCCCGTCAGATTTCATGCTCAATCGTAAATCATTACACCATTGTTCTATCCGTCCGATAATAAATATATTGATCGGTGATATTTCCCAACTTGCTTCTCTACCCGCACCCTAATCAGCGGCCGGTGATTCGGATACAACGGGAACCAAATTAGGAAGTGATCACTGTTTTCCGCTAGTCAGTCTGTTACACCCAGTGCTTGCATCAACCAACATTCATCATGAAGATCGAATATACCAACGGCCTCGGTGCCACCTCGCAACTCTCGCTTGGTTTTCCTCTCCCATCATTCTCCGTCTTGTATTAACTCCAACCCGACCGAGTAATCCAATCGTCTCTCGACTTAGTGACTAGTTACGGTGGACTCCTCTGACTGAGCGGAAGAACAGGCGATTGGCGGTTCTCCGCCGACATTCCTACTCTTCGAGACTAGAACAGTAACCCAGACGGGACATTGATTGTACCATTGGTCTGCCATTGCATACATTTGGATAATCATTGACTTTTTCGATAACTTCTCAGAACTTCGAACCTTTCTGCGGACCGCCTAGAAACAACTGCTCACAGAATGAGTTGGAAACAATAACCGGTCGTACATTCTGCACCCGTCCAAGGGTACAATGTTCTGCTCATTTCAAAATGGTGTCAACTATTCGACAAACAGCTCCACGACAGATCCTTACTGCAAGAGTTTCTTAGTAATCATGCCCCTGTGCGACTGCATACTTTCATACTCTTACGGAAATTTTTACTGTGTACTGAGCTGAGGAATAGAAGGCTGTAAAAGCGGCTTTAAATAACACTGGACTCCATTAAAACAATGAGCGTGAATTGTGGAAGATTATGCAAGGGTATCGGCACAATGTGCTCAAAGTACATGAAATTACCGCACGGGATCAACTGGTCAAGCTGACTACTGCAGTACTGCTTCGTAAGCAGATTTATGTTGCAGAACTGAAGTTTTACATTGAAGTGTGTTGATGTATGCTGTTTTTTCCGATCTGATTAAGAAAAAGAGGTTTCATGACAGGTTATATGGTTGAGAACAACAACGCGCTGTAGATAACTAGCCTCTTCGATGAACAAATCACATAAGTGACAGACAGACGGCAGTACTGAAAACCACATAATTAATATGTAGCAAGTAATGAGTGCAGAAACAGCATGTCCATACACCATTTCCACTAAATCCACACAAGTGGGACGACGAGATCTGGTGATTCGATGGCTGACACCACAGATGTAAGTTCCGTTTTTATTCGCTTCATAACTCACAACCGACCGAACCATTTCGGTCGAAACTCAGTGTAATAGATAACGTTCTCCGGAGGCAAGACGGAATGATCAATGCAGGCCTACATGGCAAACCACGGCTCTACGTTTGCAAAAGCTGCGGGATCTGAATTGTAGTTTCTTTTCGAGCCGGACAGCGATAATTCGGTCAATAAGGAGACTACAAATACCTGTTTGTTTAAACTTTTATTTGTTGTGTTCTTAACGGGGAAGGGTAGTGTGACAGCTCCTATCACTGGCTTTCTTTATTCTAAACAAAATTTATCAAGTGCTGAAGGACGAAAACTCCTCAGTTGTTATCTCCACCTTAGAAAACGGAACTGGATTGTCGGTGTAACGTTTTTTCTTGTCTGGTGCCCATTAAAAAGAACCTGAAGCAACCAGCTTACCTTTGGATTTACATGATGATAAAAACTGTATGCTTCATTATATTGTATGATTGCGCACGAGTTCAATGGAAGGAGAGTACCCCTTAGCCACGACGACCCACCACACTGTGAGGGATAACCGGTATCCAGACTCTGAGACTTGGTGTGGAGATCAACATAAGGTCACAATAGATCAGGTGTGATACCGAAGCGAACGACAGTGGGCTACTGACTATCACCAAAGTATTCAGTGATGGCAGGGGTTCGAACCTCTGACCTCGGAGGTGGAAATCAATGCTCTAAAACACTCGACCGCCACGGGTCAATCAGCAGAGAACTTATCTGAAAATAACCCATCAAAACAAAACGAATCAACGTGAAGAACGCCCTCTTGATTACTGCAGCATTCCTTTAAAGCACAGTCTATTTCCGCGGAAAAACAGCACCTATCCCCAGACAATAAAAGTGAAATTTTCCACAAAATTCCACCAGGCCTGCCATTCTTTCTTAGGATACAGCCGCATTCAAGTAAAAATAAGTAAACACCTTATCATTGGTATTCTGCCAACCTTCCATGTTATTCGCAGATGCCGAGATAGTGCATTTCACAGTGACTGGAGGTGATATCAAAAAATAAGATTGGTTGTTTCATTTGGAATCTATTTGATCGCCATTTTTCGTTGTTTCCTCGACCCGTAAGTATGATGAACGACTAGCTGCCATACGGCGAGAACCACTACGCTATGTTGCAGCCTATATATTTATTGCGATGAGACTCAGAACGATGAACGCATATTTTGTTCTAAAAATGCGATCGTCTTCAGTAGGAACAACTACACGAATACAGCTGCAGACAGATTTCACCGGGAAGCATTCCGAACTAGTCAGGCTGGTGAACGAAACACAATGAGAAAAAGAATTTTCATGAGGTAAATAGGAATACAAAACAGGAGTGACGGGTGACAAGGGCAGCCCTCGTGAGAGACCCGGGGCAAGTGATGGGTACATTCAATATCAGGAAATCGGACGACATGCGTCCACGGTAGGGCGGCAGATGGTGCAAATGATTTCGATGCTTAAAGAGAACAGTCAAACGGATACTCATATGTACACAGACACGAGTGAAAATGCGAGTGAGGAATTCGATAGGCGAAAGAGAGAGAAAGGTCGGCACAGTTTTACTGCACAAGTGATCACAAAGTTACGTATGTATAGTGGGAGCGAGAATACAAACAAGAGAAGCGATTAGATGGAATCTATTTCTTTGATCGAATGATAACTGCTCGCAAAGACCAATTTGGAAGTACATAAAGGCCAGAATAGCCGATGAAAGCAAGAATAAGAAGAAGAAATAGGAAGTAAACAATAGCACGATTGTCAAGAATGACAAAAAACAAGATCGTCCGACTAGCCAGACAAACCGACGCACCGAGTTCTTCGACAAATGAGCAAAGGAGTAGCAATAAAATATAAGCCAGATGATTAGGTATGTACATGTTTCGGAAAGAGAAAGGATGAAGTAGGCCTTAAAACTTTCAATTCAGTGTCAGCAGTAGCCCTCAACTCTTGAAGGTTCTTAGAATGAAGGAAAGATAGAAATGAATTTATCTACGACCGCACTCGCTTAGTCAGGTAAAGCGAACACGACTAAGCCAGCAGTGTGAAGTTGAGATCTAGGATCCGGTATGTAGAGTATAACGATGGGTTTGAAATGAAGACCAAGAACAGGTCTGGGTGCCCCAGGGGAATCTTTGATGCATTAACTTTTACCAATGGTCTGATGAGAAGGGAGACTGCAGAACTCAATCCTGGGGTTAACCGCTAGTTCAAGCGGATAAATGAAAACTTACAGGATCAAGCATCGGCATGGGTGGCCATAGCCAAAAATCACAATTTTCATAATGCGGTTGTTCAGCATCACCATGTATACCCTCTCAGGGTCGACGAGGTCCAGCCAACTGACTATGATCATGACTGGTAGAACGACCTGAATCGAAATCCGCAGAAGATGAATCCCCTTCACGAGATCGACCAGACTCCTTTCGTGAATGGTGTCGATAATGATGTGGCTGATGAGTGTAACGATGCGAGATGGAAGAGGCAGAGGACCGGGAAGAATTAGAGGGTGATTCATGTTGACTGGTGTGGTCATGAGAGTGCCCTTTTCGTCGACCATCAAAAGTGGTTGGACTACGCTGTGAACGGCTATGACGGTTACCACCACCACTACTACTGCTATGACGAGAAGAGATGGGTGAATGATCCCGTCGGTTTCGATCATGTTTGTGATGGTGACGATGTCGATCAGATTTGTGCGATTGATGTCGACTTGACGGACGATCACGATGGATACAACCATGACGCGAATCGGCTCGACAGTCTTTACGTGGGCCATAAGGATTAGTATGGTTTGAGTCTGACGTATTTTCCTCTGTGTTCCGAGGACCCGCAGAAGGTCGTTGACTGAAGGCCGTTGAATCTGGAATAACTGGACTAACTCGGTCGTGGGATTCTGACTCAATTCTGTTTGCGTTAGAATTAACAGTGAAGAACAGAGCGTTCATAGTTTCAGATATACAGCTCACGGCACTGAATTCATTCGGACCGGTACTGTTAGATTCCGAATCGAACCGACCGTGTCCACCGGGTTCATCCAGAATAGGTGTGGAATCGGGATCAACTATAATGTCATATTCCGGAGGATCTTTACAGTCTGGCTGACTCTCATCCACGGGTGCCGAGGTTTTCTCAGTCAACTGGACTGTATCAGATGGATCAGCGAAATCGGATGTAGACTCAGATACAGGTGAAAGTAGTGATGTGAGATCCCGACTTCGTGTGGGTGATAGATGGGAATCAGAAACCAATGTTTCAGGTTGTACATTCGATTCGCAAACGGTCTCTGTAGAAACAAGAGTTTCATCGAATTGTGATTTGTTGTTTTCAACAACTAACTTCAGTGAAGTCTCAGAACCCCTACGGTCTTCAGCATAACAACGATTGGTCGGTATCCCAACAAATTCATCGCCGAAAACTATAGGCTTTTGAGGAGAGGTTGGGTCAGCTGAATTATCTGACGCTGATACCGACACAAAACAAACTGATGCATTGTTTGATGTTGGTTCATTGCAAGGATCTGTAACTGAATAGATTTCAGTGCGACAAATCTGGACTGGCTGAGATTCCAAACCGGACTCTTTATCATCGCCGTCAGGGGGACATTGGTTAGCAGCTTTCGATTCGCAGCCCGTTTCAGTAGTAAGTGATGAATCTGACTGTGCAACTGCACCTAGTGGTGTCACCGATTCCGGATGAGTTCTTCTCGAAACCACCAAGATTTGGGGCTCCTCAGCTAATTCATTCCCAATTTGGTCAACTACAGGCACGCTGTTCTCGTTTGATGCTTCCAGTGAAGAAAATTCGTGATTAATGTCTGACAATGTCGAAACCGATTCAACGAGTAAATCTTGTTCAGAAGCAGGTCCTATACAACTATCAGCGGTAGTGTCTATACCGTCAATTATATCGATACTGCAGTCGGCTATCAGAATGGGATGATTATGTTCGTTTTCTGACGTTTTTTTTGAAGCATCACCAGGGGTCGCGGAATTATTTTGCGAAGTCACTGAGCAGACTGGTCGAGTAGATTCGGAAAGAGAATTAGGTGTTAAACTCTTTCGGTCAACCGTCACATCATCAACTAATGGTACCGGGGATGAAGTCTCGTGATCCATCAACGGTGGAACAATCTTGTCTGAAAGATCAGGCATAAAAAATACGGGTTCTGTAGTTTCTGAATCCGACAGGAATTGAGGAATATCATGAACAAGCGGTAGTGGATTGATGGGAAGTTTAGATTCTGAGGCAGTACGTTTTCGTGAAGTTATGCGTTTTCTTCTTGAAGTCAATCTTTCCAAGATTTTCTCGCGTGTATCTGGAGTCGTCATTAGCATGTCCATCTTATTCTCAGTAATACCACTACATGAACTACGCACTTCAAGTGGCGAGTTGCTACTAGTACATCTCGAATGATGTGACCGAGAATCGCTCATGTGATCTGTCTCTTCGTGGATATCCATCAGTGCCGATAATTTATTGACATCCGAAGTCATCGTGTGCTCATTCGATGACTTTTGGTTTTCAGATTTGTTGTCGTTAGAAGGATAACCACTACTCACCGGGCTTCGATTCTCCGCGTCCATGGGCAAAACAGAGGTTGCAACAGAGTCAGAACAACAGCTTGGGTGACTTTCAGTTGTGCTGCTGGTGTGCGTCACGGCAGTGAATACTTCAGCCGTTACCAATTCTCTGGGTTCCACGGTGGGTCTGATCGTTTCGACATTTTGGTCGTTATTCAACGAGGCACACAAAGTTTCGGCTGAAATCGATTCCGAAGCACAAACAGGCCGATCGTGTTGAGTCATTAGTTCATTTTGTGAACCTTCAATGGGAGGTGCACTCAGATGAACAACTGCAGTAGTGCGTGGCGGTCGACCACGTCCACGTGAGCCCTTTGGCGGTCTACCGCGTCCATTTGGTGGGCGCACAACAGGAACCGCGGTAGTCGAAGAGTGCGTACACGATGCGCTCAGATTGACAGAACACTGGTTTACCGAACAATTGTCCGTGATTTTGGCGTCTTGTTGTCGCTTACGTTCCAGCCAAGCTACCAGTTTTGCTAGTTTTGCACCCTAAAGAAAGAAAAACGGTACGTTATCATTCGGTGAAAAACACGAGAATTAAAATTATTATTTCGAACAGGGCGCTGGTCACCAAAAAGCAAATGACATCTGATTTCGTCACTATGGCTAGCTAAATGTTAATACTGCACGATTCATCATTCAGTAAACATCTGACATTATTTTCTGTGAATACTCACTTTTGGTTGTTCAGAATGTGTAGTATTTGTGATATCATCTCCCCGGGAAGTGCGTGTGATGGAATTTGATTGAATATTGGACAGAGGATTATTCACAAGTGAACTAGCACGATCAATTTCTAACAGTTGCGATGCGGTAAACTGTCTCTGCAGATTTGGGCGGCCCAATCCGGGTACGTCAGGTTTTCGTAGGAAACAATACGGCTGCAAAACAAGCGAGATGAGGGGAAATATGCTTGATCTCAAAAACAAAACTGGAAGGTTGCCACTAGAAATTCGAAAAGACAGTAATCTAGCGTCTTTCCGATTATCAGCATAGGCTGACAGACAACACGATCGAAGTCTAGCGCGATTCCCGCGTAAGGACTTCAGTCGTGCGCACACAACAGGAAGCGAGGGGACTGCGCGTACAAGCTTGACAAATCTGGTTTTCAACAGTCTACCTCGTTTGTTATAACCAATTTATTGCGAAAACTACACTGATTAGACCGAGTAGGAATCTTGTGAGACACCTCATTTTGGTGAACAAAAACATTTACCTTCATGTTGACTTTGAGGTAGCCCGGAGAGATCTCATCAAAACGGTAACCGACTGCACAAGACCCAGGAGTTCGTTCGAACAATTTATCGCATACAAAGAATGCATGACCCAGCGAACTTGACTCAACAGTGCCATGATCAGAGACGAAGCCTTTTGAGCAAACAGTGTCAGAAACCAGGAAACGGGTTGCTTCTTCAGCAGACAACAGATCAGCAGGACGACCAGTGCGATAAGCCGATGGACAAAGGACAACGCAACGCCCATTCCAAGCCTTAAGAGGTAGCACCAAACGACTTGCTTCATCATAAATGACCTCACGATGGTGCCACAATCGTGATTGCGCGAAGGTTTTCTCTGAAGGTAGATCTCCTATTTGTACTACGTCATATGGACGCAGGAAAAGTCCGCCCTCGAGCCAGGATTCACCACTGATAAGAAAACATGGTGGCAGAGTTAGGACAGAAAACAAGAACTTGGTAAAAATCTACGCAGAAATTCAATCGTAGCCCGAAAGGGTAACAATTTGAGTTGATATGCGAAATTCAGTATAGCTATTTCACAAATTCGGTGGGAACTCATATGAGTGCATTACGTTTCTTAACATATCACTTGCAGATAGACAAAAAAGCACAGAAAAAGAAAGGATGAGGGAAAAATCAGACGGATAAGCATGCGGTGATGCAGGCAAAGGTCATTACCAAGTGGTGGCAATGTTATTCAGAAGAGGAAACCATCAATCACGTAAGATAAGTAGGATGCGAAGACAATCTCACCTGGAGTCTTTCCAGAGTCTGTAAATTCTTATCACCAAACGATCATAGGCACATTCGATCGGTTGCGCTTTTGCGGCTGCAAAACCCTGCTCTGCTTGCTTTGTATCTGCCCTTTTTGTGGCGGTAAGAGAAGTAGGCGACTGAGAGAATTGAAGCCAAATGCGATTAACGAAAGCGTAGTCGTCCGTGCGAATCTGGTGATTGCCATCAGGACTTGCAAGCGACCAGAATTCATGTTCACCCTCGACAATCGTTTCTTGTAAACTGAATACCGAAGAGAGGTCATCCATTGCCATTGCGGCGGATAGCGAGCGTGGATATTCCTGTAAATCACAGAATGAGACATCGAAGTCGAAAATTCATGGAACTTATGCTCACATATCCCATAAGAAATGTATGGCATATTCGTGTCACGTGAAACCTATCAAAGACGGTTCATGATAAAATTCTCGAAAAGAAGTCCAGACAACGGATAACTCTAGCAACCGCAATTAAATTTCAGAAGAACTGAGTTCACAGCTGAAACAGAAATTGTTACGTGAATTAGTAACGACGAAAATAATGTGGAGAATAAAGGGAATGATTATATATATATATATATATATATATATATATATATATATATATATATATATATATATATATATATATATATATATATATATATATATATATTCACACGTGCTTGTTACAATACTGGGTGCAAAACAAAATAAACAAATAATAAATAACCCATGACTTACTAGGGTTAATGCTTGAAGGTCCAAGCATATGGGACAAAAATAAGGTGGGTCATTACCATCACTCTTTCCGGACGGGGTGTTTGCAGAACCGCCGGAGCTGGTTTGTGGTCCACAAACGACCCCAGGTCCAGTGAGATCATTCAAATAACCTGAACCTGCAGCTTGTGCAGCAGCCAAGGCAGCTTCACACAGCGATCGTTCGGTATTCTTTGTCTCAGGACTTGTAATTGCTCGATTCAGAGCCCACCACAAACAGGGTAGATGTTGCCAAGCGGCGCAGTGATCGCACTGAACCATCACATGTCCGCCTTCGACACGAAATCCGCACAGACAACGAATTACCTCAGCCCCTCGTTCGAGTGCACGCCGATCAGACTGAAACAAAAATACCGGGAACCGTAAGAACATAAAAAATTGCACACACAATGAACTACGATATGAAGATGAAATATACGGTGGGAATTGTGTTAAGGCTGAACATTTCCGCTTCATCATTCAGTGGAGTTTCAGATTGTTAGGGAAATCTGTTGTAATCGCACTGAAGTTTCGCTGACCATCACTAGCTATCATGCACGGTCAGTCATTTGGAGAGCGGTGAGAATAATAATTCTTCGGATAGCAACGCAATAAAAAGAACCATTAGGTCGAAAAGCAAAAAATTACATCAGGAACGTCGTCCTTATAAAAATCAGTTTGAGAAACGAGGGTTTAGGACAGTACAAGATGAAGGGACGACGAAAGCTTGCCATTTGCGTCAAGAATATACCCAATCGGATAAAATCACATGCTTTCAGACGCTTTTGATCGATTTCAGGAGCATGATTGAAATCTAAATTCACATGATCGATACAACGGATTTACCCATGTTCCGTGTTTGAAGCCCGACTAATTAATCACTATTGCAGCAGATGGTTATCAAACGACGCCAAAATATAAGTTGCAATAAATAATCACACTTGGAATTAGTACCATTTTTAGGGAGCGAAGGTTTTACTCAATGCAGTTTAGTTTTTCCCACTATTACCATTTAACAACTGTATATATATATATATATATATATATATATATATATATATATATATATATATATATATTATATATATATATATATATATATATATATATATATATATATATATATATATATATATATATATATATATATATATAATCCATACGAACTGGAGTCAGATGCACGACAAGGGTGTCCGGTATCTCAATGTTGTGGATTGGGCAATGCAACGCGCAATGAACGGTGATCAGGACGTCCAAGTTTCCTCAGGTTGCAATATTACGGAACTTGAATTTGCAGACGACGTAATGGTGCTCGAAGGAGACCCGACCATCTTGCGAACAGCCCTTGATCGGGTCGATAAATACGCTTTAGGGGTTGATCAATACCACCGAAACGAGGATGTTCGTAATACTAATTAGCCATGCCAACTGAGCCCTACAACTGAGAAACCAGTAAAAAGAAAGTGTCTCAGATCTTAAGTATTCCGTCTCCACCATCTTGTCAAACGGAAAAACCGCAGATGACGTCAAACGGAGCACTGACGCGACCCGAATGGCGTTCCTACAGCTCCGAAAAACCCTATGGCGATGGAACGAGATTAGTCTTAAGACGAAGTTCAGGATATTCAATGCCGCAGTCCGACCAATCTTATTATATGGTTGAGAAACTTGGCTATGAAGAGTTGAGGATATCGGGCGACCTGAAGTCTTCCACCATCGGTACCTCAGATCTATTCTAGAAGTAAGATGGAGTGACAGCATCTCTAATGAAAACATTCGAAATCGTTGCCGCATCGCCCGTCTTTCAACGCGCATACAACTCCGCCGGCTGCAGTGGCTTGGTCACGTACTCCGTATACCTGACCACGCCCTAACCAGCACTGTCCTGGCACCATTTACATGCCCTGACTGGCGTCGCCGACAAGGAGGACAATTAAAAACCTGGCTGGATACCGTTTTCGAAGACGTAAACCAACTTGGCCTTCGCATGATTCACGGCACACGCCAAGGAAAATCGAGCTGGATAGACACTCGGTGACCTTGCTGCCAACCGTTCAGCATAGACAGTCACGATCAGAGTCATTCATGAAGCCGGCCTACCTTCTCCAAAGAGCCAGCGGCAGTGAATTAAGTAACCTGTTTGCAGTTGATTCTCGTGTGTGTTTTGGTTACTTGAATGTTACAGACTTCAGGGACAAACATTAACTGTTCATGGATTGCGGTGGTTCTCTGACTGCTACCTCTCAGCGGAATCCTAACTGAGAAATCCAAATAATCACCAATATTGCAAAGTAGGAAGAGAGTTAAAAATAATGATAGCAATATGGTGAGTAAGTTGTATGAGTACAAAAGTCTCACTTGTCACGATACGTAGTCGTATCTTCCAGGCAGATAATCAATGGTTGTGTGGGTCTCATGGAGGTCCGACACAGAAAAATATCCAAGTGCGATAGCCCGGATCTTAGGATATTTCATCCATTTTATGGACTGTCCAGTTGACGGCACTTACCTATCAAGGTTAATGTATCTTTTAATGAGTGGTATGGTCGATATCGTCAATTAGACTATGGGGTTTAACCTGGTTATTGCATTTTGTCCACTATCCGGCATATTGTGATAAAACTAATATTTGGGAATTATTAGGAATTATCAGCTTTCTGCAATTCATTTCACTCAAGCTGCCAAATAGGTACGATAACCACATTGGATAATTAGGGTAGAATGCAATGTAACTGCAACTGCTGTGTGCACGGTCATAGGCGGTTAGCTCAACCTAGGACGTACCCCGTGTAACCCGGTGATTGAGGAAGTCACCGATAGTTACCATTAGGTATCAGCTCAGATGACGTAGGAACATGCTGGAAATGTGGGGCACTTCCATTTGACTTCGATCCTGATTTACAACAACAATCTGTACCCTTTTTCAGTTCTGGTCATCAAATGTATTACCGTTTTCACTAAAATAACTATCCGGTTCATCAGATCCTATTTATGGAGAAATGCCGAAGCCAACGAACTGAACTGTGGTTGCCACGACATACACTTGTTTGTCGTCCTTTAATTGTAACCATCACTATTCCTTTAGAATCGGAGATGAAACCGCCATTTTCAGTCAGATACGAATGGACCTTACTGGTATTCCAACCTTTCTCGTAATTCAGAACACGAATTGTAGGCGAACATACGTTCGCCAACAACTCGTGTTAGTAGTATTATAAAGGGTTTATTCCGCAATCTTATTTAGTCCGGTCAATTCACCAGTGCTTCTCATGACCGATAAACCACTTTTACCATTTTCACCGTTCGCCTTTAGTGGTGCAGTCACTTCCGTCAGTGTAAGGTTACTGTGACTGTAAATCTTTACATTAAAGCACAAAAATGGTTTTCTGGTCATACTTGATCGTCCGTTCCGGAGCGATAGGACTAGATTCACCAAAAATCCGAGATTATCCAACCGCTGACCGCCGGTGCTCTCACCGCACATATCTAGCCACGCCAAAGAAAAGAATATGCAGTACTTACAGCATAATGCGCACATGTCCCCTAAGAAAATCAAATTCAGGTAACCTGAGCTTATGATTCTGCGTTGCCACGACTTCATCGGCTAGTGCGTTATCTGAAATGGAAGTTGGAGGTTTCAGTGGCGCAAAAACACGCGACATTCAAACCGACCTGAACCATTACATTATTTGAGCGAAAATGCGACGGCGACTGAAATTCCAGTGAGGTTCATTCGTATCTAACAAAGAACGGCGGTGCCCTATCACATCCCAAAGGAATTTTTGTGATTAAAAATGGAGGGCAACAAACAAGTGTGAGTCAACAGCAGGAAGCTATTAGGTGTGAGTGAAATAATCGGTAGGGCTGACGGTTCGAAAATTCATAATCAGAAGCAGCGTCTCGATCACTGGATGGAGCACTTTCAGACACAATTTAGCTGGCCCTCGGTGTCGGCTTCTTCTATTGCTCATCCGGCACACGTCCAGTGGTGCGTTTCGACAGGTCCACTTACCAAGGCGGAAGTCAGAAAGGAGATCCGGGCGCCGGTGGTTGATGTATCGATCAAACCTTCACCCTCTGACAAATGCTAGAGCACCGTCTCACTTTCCAGAGACCGAAAGTTATCGTGTTTCTGGACATTCGCGCGGTCTTCGACTCCACCGATAGGACTGCATCGTGGAATTGCTTGTTGGAGTACCTGGGAAATATGTAGCAGTCCTCAAAGAGTTGTATCATCACACCTCAAGTCGGGTAAGGGGTAAGGGCCTATGGCCAGCTATCGCCCCCTTTTGTCCTCTCCGGTGAAGTTCGGCAAGGCTGCCCTATATCCCCATTTATGTTCAACTTTGTTCTGTCTGGTATTCTGAACAATGGAGTTGAACTCTTCCCAGGGAACAGGGTTTTCGACTTCAAATATGTCGATGATATTGTCCTGCTGAGTGACACAGGTAGTGCAGCACGCTTTGGATCACTTAGCGATTGAGGTATCCAGATATGGAATGCACTTTGCGCCCGTACGCTGTACGATGATGATGATGGAATAGGCCACTGGAGTGAACGAATGCGGTCTGACAGCTGTTGATAAATCTCGCATGCGTTTATATGATACTAATGGTTGGCAACACAGTTTGAGGCAGGTTACACTGTCTATCATCTTGTGATGGGTGATTTTGAAAGCGTAAACTGGGGAATTCCACCCTGACTAATCCTTATAAGTATCACAACTCATAACCTACATTAGATTCATATTACATTTACAGGCTCACAAAATGACAATTTACGGCTTTAGAGTTTTTTCCAAATGATCTTTAGTATCCAGTTTCTCCCAACTCTCATCTCTCTGTGAGCTTCTTGCCTTCCAAGTGCAAAGTGCTTTTGCAAGATTGGCAGGCGCCTGTGCCTGCCCTCAGCCTTTGTGGCGATCACTAGTTAGTCGACAAATTTAGGTACCTCGGGAGCTTGATAACAGCTGGAGGTGGTGTTGGGGAGGATATCAGTTCACACAAAGCGAAAGCTGGAGCATTATATATATATATATATATATATATATATATATATATATATATATATATATATATATATATAATTTGATTCTTTGGCTTCGGCTTTTCTCTGTGTTCTGAATATTGTCTGAAGAAATCATGATAACATCATAGACTTAGCTTATGTTTGATTATTGCCTGGGAGGTCGTGGGTTCGAATCCCCGCCATCACAAGTTATTTCGTTGGTAGACATTAATCCACTGTCATCCGGATCATTACCACACTCGACCCTTGGGGATCTTACGAGGTTCTCCACTCCAGGTCTCAGGGTCTGGTCGCCGGTTATCCCTAGTAATGTAGTGGGTCTTCGTGGCTATGGGGTATATACCTCTTCCACTGCACGCAAGCGCGGGCATGTATTCAAAAAAAAAAAAGAATTCAAACGCAGTGAATGATTATAACTGCTAAAGTGTGAACCAGTTGTATAACGGTTGGTCTACATGATGCGTCTCGGTGTTTATGCGACTTATTATCTCGCTAATCAAATCTCTAATGTTAATCCTGCGAATGAATAACAGAGCACTGAGAAAATCGGTATTTAGACTCATAAGAACAAACACGCATGTGCGCACTGACTCGTGTGATCCCCATGCATGGCTTCCAACTTTATTTAAACGGCCAACTTATTCACAATAAGCGATCTCACATTCGCAAAAAGTACTGCTAACAGGGCCAATGGAATACCAGAGGCTTTATTCACTCAATATAAGGAGAAATGGGATCCTCTGAAGATATTATTTGCTGATACTGGTATTGCAGCTCTTCGGTTCAAGATGACCTGAGGACATTTCTTAAAATACCATATGCAAAAAGCAATAACCAACTACTGCAACCGCTATCAGTAGCAAAAGTAGAAACACGAAACTCATGAAATTACTGTACACGTTGACTCTAACAGTGAACGTGTGAAGCACATTGCTCAATCACCTTAACCTGTTTAGGTAAAGCGTTTACTCCAGTGAGTGACCACTGGTTGCCGAAACCTTCAGCATTACTGGTACGGTATTCGAGCGATACTGCGAAGACAACGAAGCTCAGGCACCGACAGCTTTTGCGTAACGACCGTACTTCTGAGCCGTATAAAAGGACCAACTTGACTGCGGTGGTCACCAGCCAAATCTTATAGACTACTGGATGTCTCGTCCACGCCACAGGCTGTTCAAATTAACAGCCGCTCGCATCTCTATTATACGCTCCGGCACTTCCTCCGATATCGAACCACCTGGTGAGATAAAATTGTCCAGAGATGATCTACTAGTTGCTCTATAGTAAACTGATATGGTAGTTTTCGTAGGCAAGCGAAGCACGTTTACCACACTTACTTTTTTCTTTGTACCAGGACCCAAAGGTTTGTAGTACGGCAAATTTAGCACGGCCGTGGCTTTCAATGGAGGTACAATCAGACCGTAGTTGTTGGCGATTGACAAGGCGCATTCCGTGCGCACCGTAGAATACACGGTTCGCAACCGTGTCAGCCGTCGACCGAGCCAACTTCGACGTCCGGCAAATGACTCCCAGACGGTCAATAGACTTTCAATAGCAGCATCAAGAAGAGGCAAACAATTCTCGGTATCAGTGGCGTCCAGAGGAACGCACGCCAGTTCCGACTCCGTAAGTCCATTGGGAGAGTGAAGCCAGTCAGTTAGATCACCGACACCAGCTTGTAGAGTGGTTCTATCGTACAGCCGCCGCGCAATGCTGGCCAAACACAATGACGGAAACTCAACATCGAAGACGGCACCTTCTTCATTTTTCGCAGATTTCTGTTGCAGCTGACAGGGATTCATCGACGAAGTAGTGAAAATACGGCGTAAAAGCGCGTCGGAGAATCGAATGCGAAACCCGGATCCGGAGGAGTAGGACGAGATCACAAAACGGTAGAATTCAGGATTCCTGAAGAACAATGCACAAGATAACAAATGAGATCATATAAAGAACTTTATAATTCAGTTTTCTGGACGACCACTATAAAACTGCTGCTAAAAGCGCACGGCCAACTGAAGACAATGGTTGAAATTATCTGAGAGTACTCACCTTTCCGGTGTAGGAAGGTAGACGATTGGTGCAACAAGTCGGCAAGTTGGATCAAATGGATCGGGTTCGTTGAGAAAACGAAGAAAAAGATCGCACAGCGGACCCTTGCAAGGGGCATCCGGATTGGTACCAAGAAGGATGGGACTAAAGAATAAAGTTATGGATGAGTGGATAACATCTGTCGATGCTTCTTAGTAGATTACTCGCATCAAAAAGCCAGTAAACTAGTTTGTGATCAATTCAAATCGCCTAGAAAATAGCAGTACAAGTGCATGCGGCAAACATTCTGTACATTGCTAAATTCCTAGTTTATATTATAGAAGCGTGGTGCCGGGAAGATTATGAATCAGATAATCAATTTACGCAGTGTGCAAAAGAAGCATCTCAGGAGTTTGAGCACAGGAATTTGCAATATAACCGCCACTGGTTACGAATTTGAGCCGTATCCGACAAAATCGCCAAGCGTATTCCTGATAGGATATTCCTATCAGTTTCGAGAAATGACACGAATACATCGGTGTTCGTATAACGACAATCCTGGCGTTTTCTTCACTCAGAGAAGTCACATTTAGAAACTACACAAAAGAATTTGTCAAACCCAGTGGGTTCGTCCTTTGAGGGGTAACGCGTGTCACGTTGACGCCACATGACTGATGTCGACAAAAGTAAAAGCACCTTCTGAATACTAATGACAATATCTGATACCCAAACTGTGGATGAAATGCAACTACCTGGATAGCTGAAGTTGTCTACCATGAGAAAGTAATGTTTGGTGTTCGGCCAATCACATCTTGTAGGAGCAGTATCTTCCACTTGGAAGGTGCAGAACATGAGACACATTGTTGCGCTGTGATTCATATTACTCGAGAAAAGCTTTACTTTGAGTTTGCCTTCATTATACGAACAGTATTACAGAATAAAACAAAAAGTGATGAGCAAGCTCGCTTCCAGTTGATAGTTACTTCTCAAATGAGATTGGGGCATTAGGCGGCGGACTGCGGTGAGTGAAAGCAAGCACAGACAATGCACATGATATAGATCTATCCCAGGACAGGAAGTGGTGTGAATGTGTTCGCGAACAGATTTCACCAACTAACTACTAAACTCGTGGGTGAGCGGTTGACCAAAAGGACTTAAAAAATAACAAATTGTTTCAAGGCCCTAAGCTGAGGATTGTAACCCCGGATGTCCAACGCTTTTACAAGAGCGAGGCAACCCATCAGCTCTGCGTGACGGGAGGTTTTAACCTCCATTAAATGCCTACGCATGAATTCAATGAATGGATCATATCCCAAAGTCTCGAAGGCCCACTGTCCACCTGGTGAGATGTAACTGCTCAGGCTTGCCCTGACAATTGAAAGTTTGGCGAAGTGCCAACGAGGTCCTCGAGTAGCATTTTATACTTTGGCGGTGCAAAACGCATCTCAAACATTGCTTCAGTTTTTCAAGCAATCCAAAATACTTGCAACTTACTTGGAACAATGTGGTCCGCGTATTCCAGCTTACGACCTGAGCAAAAATCGATGCCACTATTCTCATACGAAGATACGGCTATCTCAAGAATCAATTCAATCACAAAGTTGAAGTGGAAAGGAGGTAAGAAAGCAACCCTGAAGAACACCACTTTTCGTGATAAACTCGACTGAAAGATCACCGAAGCACCAACGCGTCCCCAGCTGTTTGCGCAATTGCATGAGAAAACAGAAATGAGTTACTCTGGCACATCGTTCAATGATAGGCAGCGCAAAGGAACTGTGCGGACGACAGAGTCGAATGCCACTTTCAGGTCAATGAAGACAGAATTTGTTGGTCTACAGAAGGTGCCTGTAAAGGAATTATCCGGCAGCCTTCCTTAAAGCCTTTCCGGTTTCTTCCTTCTTTTGTTTCTTTATTCCTAGCCGCGTTAAAGCCTTTCTAGGATACTTCCGTTTGGGTCAGTCTACTTCGCGTCCCAACCACCTAACAGACGCACAGTCAATAGACGTTGGTTGTAGGGAACACGGTTCTATTATTGATGAACATTAGTAAATAAAGGCACATGAACATCTCCAAACGTACGGCGAAAACTGTCAGTGCAACTCGTGTCAAACAGTACGACCGAATGTCGAGTAGTCCCGGTTGAGGGAATTGACCCGTAACACGTTGGAAGCTGATTGGGTGTGTCAGGTGTGTGCGTGCGGTGGAATGGTCATAGGGCCAACTGTTTAGTCTGTGTGTGTGAGTGCTGCTTTTCCAGTGGTCCGTTTGAACAGTGATCACTGGTGCGAGTTCAAGTGTGGTACTCTGAGTCATCGTGATATGGGGGAAACCGTGATGAATGAACGTCAGTCCGTGTGTCTCATACAGAGAGCGGTCATGAGTGTGTGTGCATGTCACCACATGACTCCATACCGAGACAACAAACATGTGGTCACATGAGCGTGCTTGTGTCAACGATCACGGAGCAGAAATCGATAATCGTGGGATGCGCGTGATGGCGTGTGAGGACAACACATGATGAGAGCAGTGCTGTGTGTGAATTTGCGTGAGTGTATGAACCGCTGAGAAATGATCCAGCGACGTATGTACATGTAATGCGCTTGCGTTCGGCACGAATTGTGGCCGAACCATGTGGAGAAGCTGGACCGGGGAAGTTGTTTTATTCGCATTGTTGATAGCAGATAATTACGGAACGTACACTCCCCCCAAGCGTTTGCGAATGTGTTTAGCAGGTCGGTAAGATGCTGCGTGTGCGCCATTGGTTATCTATATTACTCGGTCCGCAAATCCCTCCGTCCACCACAAGAATCTGGGACAAGAACGTAGACGGTGAGGTACAGCTGTTCCTTGTTCTTCATAAGGTATCGGTCCCATTAGAACCCAACAGAGAGGTGTACGCATAGCGTACGGATCCTCTCGCCCGCTGTATCGATGTTCCGGTACCCACTGTGTCGCCGGAACGTACATTCCAATCAGCACAGACACTTCTGCTCCTTTGAGGGCAGGAATTTTAACGCCCTGTAAGTGCTTCCAACTCGCAGATGGGTTTGCTGCCAGCGCAATTCCCGTGACTTGGGATGGGCTGGATACAAACCAAGATATTTTGAGTTCAAGACGTTCTTTCTTATTTAATCCACTCAACTCAAAACTAACCATCTCTGAATTCTCTCACGTACAAGGAGACGATCTGTATCATTCTTGATTCCCGTTACTGAGCCGCCGTACGCTCGGCAGTCCTTTACTGATGAAACCCAACAAAACGCACCAGAATATGATCGAAATGATGCGCTGTGCGACCACAGTTTGAGTACCAGGTACGCCAATGTATTCTGCGCTGCCAGCGTTGCAGACGACTAACCTGGTAGTATGGGCCAGATTTATTAGTCGGTTTTTACTTTCACAAAGTTTTTCAAGACCGAACTCTCATAGGGCATGCCCAGTGGACTAAACCGGCGACAAACAGTAGTATCACTTGTTGAAAGACGATTGGTTGGATCCTTGACTAGATCTCTGAATGCCTCAGTATGTTCAAAGGTCGGTGTCTTAAGCTCTGAGTTGGCTACTCGTCCGGAACACCTCTCAAAATGCTCCCAAACGATCGTGCGTCTGCCACATCCTATGCTGATGAAGTCCTACTCAATACCTTCCCGTGGTGGAGGTGTTCCCACTAAAATAGAGGACGAAAGCGAATGACTGGTGCTTTCCACCGGACTGGTTGACTGATAATCAATCTAGGGGAGATGGTTAAACCCCGATTCCAAACCAACCCCGAGTGACACATGAAGCGTACAACACTGCTTACCGGCATTTGTGGGCTTACTGGACACTCAGGATGTTTAACCTCATCCGAAGGGCGAATGAACTGAGCATTCAGAAGGGGCGAACAAACCAAACAGTTGACCACCGGCTCATCTGGACCAACACTACTGCCTTGCAGAACACACTTGGAAGCGTAAAGCCTAGAGGTACATCCTCCGATAAAAAGGCTACTCTAGACTGGATGACCGAGTAGTGCAACAACCCGCAACGTACACAATCATGAAAGATTCTACTACTATGATTGACTGCTCTGCACAAACGATCACTCTCCTACACCGTACTCAACTTGTTCTCCCATTTCCACTCCCTTCCCACATTCTTTTCCATTACCATACCCCACGGGTTCTTCAGTCGACCGTGCCCGCTGTTGCGTCACTGATGAAAGTCATGGGCTAAGTTCACTCTCGTGCTTCTTCGACTAGCTTTCGAATCTCACCGAACCCGCTACCACCGGCCGATTCCCTTCTTCGTCCTCAATGCCCATTCAAACTAGCTACGTTTGACGTGCGAACCCTGATGCGTATAGAACAACAGGCAGGCTTAGCTCGTACGCTTGAATCCTTTGTTTTCAATGTATGTTGCACTCAAGAAATTCGTATTCAAGACTCCAGTTCCGTAATTCGATTGACGCCTCCGCCTCATCGCCCTGTGAAGTTTCACTAACACCGTCCTAGGGACGCTACGGCTGTGGAGTAGCTGAGGTGGCGCTGCTAGATCGGATCCCAGTAGACAGTCGTTTGTGATTAGTGAAACTCAGGGGCTCGTGTAAAGTGAGCAGTCACCGTTCCAATAGACGCAATCTGTTTGTCGTTTCGGCGTATGCACCCACCGATTACAACCCAGATGCAATCAATAAATAACTTCCACCAAAAGCTCCGCAACCTCTTACTTAAAGCAAATCGGGCTGATATCGTGATTTTCGCAGGAGATCTGAATGCGAGAGTGAGTCGGCTGTCGTCGAATGAGGCGCATTTAGGGGACACTGTCGCTCGGAAAAGGGAGAACGGTTGCTGGCCCTATGCTCAGGGCATCGCTTGTGCCAACTTCAGGTGTTCTGATCGACGGTAGGCCTACAACCTACTGGAGCACCCCAGTTGATTCCGACCACGCAATACTTTGTACTAAGCTGTCCTTGTTACGGCGGGCTTTGAGAAGTCACCGTAGTTTGCAGCAATCTTCATGGTTCATGTGAATTCGGTGCAGTAGTTGTTACAGTTGTCTCTGGCCGAACGGATGGCTTGTCGTCGGATGTCACGGAAACCTGGGTAACCATTCAGCTGATCACCGCTGGTGGAGAACTGGAAAATCGTTCCTAAAATCTAGTCTTTCTGTTGTCGTCGCACAAACAGCGGTTCGTCTGACGCGCACCGTTGGTGTGATGTCTTTAGTGAAGTTCACTGATATTTTTTAGATACCTGAAACGTGTTGGCTCGAAAGGGAGAAATGGCATTCAAGAATACCTGGCTCTTTCTCGATGATCGCAAAGCTGCTACGGTAATCCGCTCGGAGCTCAGTGTTTGAGGCGGTTGACTGGGTGGATCTTAAAACATCCACGGACGAGGGTGTGGTCGGTGCCATTCTTGTTACCAGTCTGTGGGGCTTGGTAGATCCGGCAATCTTCAAGATGAGCAGCATGATCTTATCAGGGTGTAATCGATCTAGTGTGCTAGGACCGTCATCAGACTACCACGCTAGCAAGTTGAACGAAGAGGCGGACTCTGATTTTTTTTTTAATGTGCCCGGTTAGCTATCACGTAGAATTCTAGCCTCACCGTGATGACAGAAATTCATGCTCAGGTGGTTTACCGATGCTTATGTTAGGTGAGATTGTCAGTTTATACCATGTTTGCGCGAAGTAAACATGTAAAAGTAGTCTACGATCGAGCGGTAGCTGTGTCGGAGGAATGATGTTAACAGCTGTACAAAAAGAAAACACGGCTTCCTGAGGTTCCTTTCCAATTTTATTGTGGAAGGTGAAAGCTGCGGGTTCATTCGACCAAACGATTTTGAACTTCGAAGGAATGGTCAATAAACCGTTTACTGTCCCTATCTCTTCAACGATTTGATTCAAATCATTTATATTTTTATCACAAATGCGCAGACGCAGTTGGATTGCGCTGTATCACATTACTGACTCATGCAGGCCCATGGATATGCATTTGAGTAAAAATGCGAAACAGTAACAAACATCAGTGGGACGTACTAGAAAAAAACGTAAAAAAATTATCTAATTTTATGCGCGACTCACCAAGTTTTTATTTGTGAAACAGAGACTTCCCGTGATACCGTAAACTGGCTATACATTCATACCAGAGGAAATGAATCTGGACTGTGATTGTTTTGGCACAGGAATGGAATGCTGTTGATAAACCTCGCATATGTTTATATGGTACTAATAATTAGTAACACAGTTTGTTGAGACAGGCTACATTGTCTATCACGTTGTGATGGTTCATTTTGAAAACCTAAACTTAGGAATCCCACCCTGACTGATTCGATGCGACACCATGGTGTCCGAGGTTGTCGCCACGCCCACTGTGATCGAGCTCAAAAACTGTATCCATTCCGGGAACCTTCACACACCGAGTGCCCGAGCGGGGTAGTCGAACTTCCGACAGGCAGCCAATGTCTAGGTGATAATCATGTACTACTCGCATTATAACACTCTGGCTACCTACATGTAGTAGCGTCCTCACATTCCAACAGGCTCTGTAGGCCTGTTTTCTACAAGTTGCTGTCTTGAAGCAATTAGTGGTACGTAAAACAGTAAAATGGAAATAAAACTTACTCTTTCAAAGAATGTCCGCTAAAAAGTGTGGCTCGCCCAGGAAGATTAGCTAGAGCGGAAACATTCGCAGGGTTGATTGGTAGCTTGACAACTGGGGACGATACCAAATTTTCAACCGATTGATGAGGTAGTGGACGTTCGTGGATGCGTGGCCTGCCTTTGCGACCACGCATTGGAGCATTTGAGGGCCCAGTAGTAGGTCCGACAGAGCGATTGCTTGCCTGTCCCACGGTTTATACAAAATGTGAAAGCAAACGAAGAAAATTATCGGATAATGCTGGCTGAATATTGGAAACCATAAAAACTAGCCTCTAGCAAAATAAAGAACATCCTGCGTTCAGTTTCAAACAGTATTGTGGAGAAAAGTACGGGATATCTTATCAATTATAATTTCTAACAAATTTGAAGACGTATCGTGATGAACACAAACCTGTCTCTTCGGTACTCCTTGCCAGGTCAGTACACCACGTGCAAAATTTTACCGTTATTCAAAAGTGATCCAGAGCAAAAACGTAAAAACACAAGACTGAATGTCAAATTCATGTCCGTTGCATTTGTGTGGGGGCAAAACACGTCAAATCAACACATGAACACCTTCAGAATGACATGGGGTGGAAACAACAACAGATAACTTTCCAAACGAATCCAGAAAGGTACGTGAGAAACCTGACATCCATTTGGACTAAGTTACGCTTGAAGCTCTATCACTTTGCCACAAATGTTGTTGCCCACGTAAGAGAGTCCGCCGGCTGAATATAGAAGTGCAGATGGAGAACCTGTTTAGTCAGCTAGCAGACCTGACACCAACAAGAGACACAGAATTGGATCAACTGTCAACTGCCGTTCCCAATATCTTAACACCACAATATCTAGCAGAAAGGTACTTACACGAGAACATCTGGGAGCGATAAGGAAACTGCGAGATAACCAATCAGTTCTTGTTATATACCCTAGAAAAGGATCAGGAATCGTCCTCATGTACAGAAACGACTATCGTGAGAAAATGATAGAACTACTGAGCGACTCAACCAAGTTCACGGAAACTAAAGAAAAAGACAAGACTATCGCCACTGAAAGACACACATCTACCGTGCTTCGAAAATTACAGCAGAAAGATGTGATAGACGCGGCTACATTTAAGTGTATAAGACCCATAGGATCAACAATCCCAGGACTCCACGGCATGCCGAAAACACAATACGGGTATCCCCATGCGACCTATACTTGGCATGTCGGGTTCACCATACCACAACATGGCACGATGGTTTACAGATTTTTTTGGAACCTATTAGAACGAAACTGTCACTATATAGCCTTCGCAACACATTCCAATTTGTCGACGTAATCAAGGGTAAGAACGCCAAATCACAGAAATGCTTCCCCTCGACGTATCCTCGTCATTCACAAATGTACCTCTGGCCGAAACCATAGACTATAGTTGTGAATACTAACCAACAGAAGATATCAAAATAGGGATACCAGTTATCTGCAAGGAGCCCTTAAAACTGTGCACCATAAACGCACAGTTTCAGTTTGAAGGAAACATCTACAGATAGAAAAATGGCGTAGCAATGGGATCTTCACTCGGTCCTCTGCTTGCGGATATATTCATATCAAAGATCGAAAATCACACAATGAGCCAAGTGATCACCAGTTTACCTATCTATAAGAGATACGTAGACGACATTTCCTGTCTAATTCCCTCCAACTCTAACGCACAAAAACTACTACAAAAGTTCAATGGAGCACATCCGAACTTGCGACTTACGCTAGAAATGGAAGAGGACGATGTGCTTCCATTCCTTGACATCTTCCTACAACAAACACCAAACGGGTCATTGCAACGCAGTATTTCTCATAAGCCAACGTGGATAGGGCAGTACACGCATTTCGAAAGCCCTATCCCCATGTGGCAGTACCGAAACTTAATACGCCGCTTGATCCACACAGTGCGCCAAACATGCTCCAGGGGCCAACTTACGAAAGCGTTGAAATCTACCAGCAACCCACTCAGAGAAAATAGATACCCATATAACCTTATCAGACAACACATGAACGCATATTCTTGATCAAGATACCCGAACGTCCCAAAAAAGATAGTATTTGGTAGGATAGAATTCAAAGGGGATAGGGCTGCAGAAACACTGATCCGTCGGTTATCTAAAGCAATGACAAATACATACTACACAGCCAAGCTGCGAATCCGTTCAACCCCAAGCCATGCTTGCGACTGAAACCCAAAGATGGACTGCCTGATTATTCTACCTTATGCTGTGTATATTCCTGCTCTTGTTCCTGTGGAGCGAAATACGTCGGAAGAACAACCAGGCGCTTGTCCGATCGAGCCCAAGAGCACTGTCGTACATGATTACCCAAAGGGATCAATGAGACGATAACTAGTCTATGCAATTGATACGGGTCACACACTAAAGCGAGATGGGCCATTTAGCGTTATCTAACGTGCGTCGGCAAACCGCTCCAGAAGGGTCAGACAACGAATCCTCTATGCGGTCGAGGCGATTGCAATCAGGTTACACAGGCCAATCCTGTGCCCGTAAAAAGCTTGTTAAGACATTACAGCTCGCGTGGCCGAAGGTCAAAGTGACGGTGGAACAAACATACAGGGCTGGTGAACCTGGGGGTGAATGCACCCACACAAATGCAACGGAAACGAATTCCACATTCATTTTTGTGCTTTTACGTTTTTACTCTGGATCACATTTTTGAATAACGCTAAAACTTTGCGTGTGTTGTACTGACCTGGCCGGAAGTACTGAAAAGACGGATCTGTGTTCGCCACGTTGTTTTCTAAATTCTGACTATGGCAATATTTCACGAACGCAAATCTCAAGACACTATAGAGAAATTAAGTAACAAATGTTAACACCGTAAAGCACCATTTTTGTGAATCAACGAATATGGCCGGATAGATTCATAAAAACAACAGTCGCATATTCATCTGCTTCATCATAACTGTCGATCGAAAAATCTAGAGCCGACAAAAGCCTTCATCCGATCCCGACCTTCATTAAAACTAACCAACAACAGGAGCATACTGCTATGCAACAGGCAACAGGGTTTGGTTCGCATCATGACACTACCCACCGGTCCATTTCAGAGAAATTCCAAACACACACGCGATCGAAACTCGACTTCATACCGTACACAATACATCACCAGTGGACTATGAACAAATCAGCGGTTAGAGAAACTGCTTTTAGAGAACTGGGAAAGCTCATTAAATGTCGAGAAGACTGGATCTCCGAGGCCATACTTCAACGACCAGTCAAATCACATGCAGCTCGACTATCAGGAACTAGTGATCTCCGTAGAATGCAACGAGACCTCACGCTCTTCTAAGGCGCTGGCATACCGCGTGGCGCTAAGGTCAAAGCACCGCTAGAGGGCTGGATCCAAGCTGACAGTTATGCGCAGTAAGATCTAAAGGTCTCAAAAAAGCAAGCATTCATCATAACCAACAAATCTGGTGCGTATTCATCGACGATAGTGCGTACGCACAAACAATTCTAACCGTCAGTTGCAGGATCTCAAATGGAGAACCAGGATTGAAACCGTAATTTTAACAGGTCGCGAATGTCAAATTAGGTCGACCGCGTCAGAAATACGTAGGCAGGAGCCGCTTTTGGACCGGATATTCGTCATTCAGACAACGGAGCTCATGACTGCGTTTTAACCATTGTCTTGTTCGCCAGTACAAAATTAAGACGCTTCAATCCTCAGAATGCGCCTAGCCATCCTTTTAATTTAGCGGTAAACCCGAATGTATCCTACGGAAATAGGCAGCTTTTAACTGACCACCAACCCCTAACCCCTGTCTGAGGTTTCATACCACTTAGGGATTATTAAAAAAGTGAGATAATATAAAACTACTCCGTTAAGCCGAACAGGCTAGGCCAAAGTGACGATGTCATTCGGATTCTGACAATACCTGGATGTTGCACAGTGACTGAGGTATGACATGCACTACATATTACCTTGTGGAAATCACTTTTTCGCAGTTGGCGATATCTATGAACGCAACTACAGATTTTAATGACTAACAGACAACAGCTGACAGTTCCATTAAAACTAGTGGTGTTGATGGAGAAATTTCGACAATGACAATTGAAACGGTCTTCGCTAATTATGACCTGGCATAAATGGGAAAATGAAACATTTGCTTCCCAATTGAATTCCGAAAAAACCGAACTCACTGCAAGAGACATTAACCGTATGGCACAAAGTTCGGTTAAGTGGTGCAAATACCATACGGCACGTTTAATGAATTCCAAAGGTTAGCGATCTACAAAAGGCTCACGACACTAGAACAAACAAACAGCATCCTACGGCCTTTCCTCATCCCCGGCATTTTACTGTCTGGAGTAACCCGTTGTCTGTTTTCGGGTCGGGATATGTATGGGAAGCGTTAACCCAACTACTCAACCATATAAATCAACCCCAGTTGAGCAAAAAACGGTCACGCTAGTGTGAATCCGCAAACATACTTACCAGATGGTTGTAGCTTCCCTGTGGTTCTTCGATGTGGGATTTTGACGCCTTATTGGACAGTTGATCAACGAATATCTTCCACGGCTAGGAACAGAAGGCAATAAAAAAAACCATGTCAATGGCGGTTCACAACAACTACCTAAGTCTTTGTACTGTCGAAATTCGAGTGACATGGCAGTTTCTCGGAATTAGCCTGTCGCGTTTATACAACGTTGAACCCCGACACAAACGCATTTCGCTTACAGCAACTACTATGTGACACGTAAATACCAAGACAGTCCGCAGAGCTTCCCCCATCAGTGACAAAAATACGACGATATATTTGGTAAATTAGCCATACACCATCGATTACACAAACACGAGAAGTTCATCCCAAACAGGAAGCTTCACACATTCTTCATGACCAAGTTCACTTGTTGGGCCTTTCACACATTTTTTTTCATGAATAGAGAAACAAGAGGTATTAGGTAATATGTGAATGTATGCCGTAATGTTCGAAGTATACACCATTTTCGGTTTAATAATATGCAGGACTTATTATCAAAGTTTTTTTTTTAGCTTTTTAGGCATATAGGTAACTGGCGACAAACAGTTTAACAGACCAGTTGTAAAATCATTAAACATTCGATACTTCATCCGTTCGTTAGATACATTCCAGGATATCGCTAGGTGTTGAGAACGGTGGGTTCTTGTATTCACTAACTTTCTCGATATGATACTACCATTTGTAATTAGCATCTAATTCTTTTCATACTGTCAGTATTTCCATCATTTTCGATTAACATTCTCGCTGAAGAGTAGCAACTACAGCTATCACACCCGGTGCATGGTTGTTTGAACTGAACTGGTACATTATTCCGCAGGAAGACAGTTTCCCATGAAATTTCTCGCATGACAGACTGCGAACATTTATTTTCTGAGTTCGAGAAATTCTGCGTTGCTCACAGTGTCGCTCACGACACTGGACGAAGCTGACCATGAATTATCGCAGCCCACATTAACAAGAGACCTGTACGTCACTGAAAAGAGCTTCTTCGGGGATTTCTAATCACCAGTCACGTTTCTATAGATCCTCTGAAACTCACTATATAGGTCACATGAAGCAAATCGATAAACCAAACGATTCGCGATGCAATTTAAATGCCTTCGCGACCACAACACGTGTTCACCTCTATGGCTCGAATAATTCACAATTTAGATCGGCAACTATATGACGCAGTTTTCTTTGTTTTACCCTTCTGCACAATGGTGAACAAGAATGTAATGAGAAATCTCTGTTTCTTTTCGTCATGATGCACACAACATCACCTTGAAGGGCATTTTCTATCAAGTCTACTGCTTGTTTTAGCACCTCAGTACGCTCGGCAATTCCCCACAAATGAGGCCAGTGGCGAATAATCTCAGCTTGCTGTCTTATCACCTCGACCGCTTGGACACGAGGCGGGTCGCTCACCGGGGACGTCGTAGCATAAGGTTCCATGAACAAGCAGGGAGAGTCGCGAGAATAAAGTACGAAGCGGTATCCCCATCATTTTTCGACCTTTTTGTTCGAGGATGCACCTCTAGCCTTTGTACGACCAACTGCACACTGCAAGGCAGCAAGGTTTGTTTCCAGATGAGCCGGTGGCCTGTTGTGCGGCTTACTCGCGGCCTCCGGAATACCGGGTCAGATGGACAGGACAGCTTTCCTTTGTAGCGGTTGGATCGGTAGATCTCGTCCGCCCATTCAAGTGTATCTGTCTTCACATGCCGAACACCGTCTCGCCGAGGTTTTTTAGGCCTTTGTAATCCAAATTTTAGCTGGCTGAAGTGATAACTTCTAGGAAGAACACACTGTATCGAAGTTAGAAGCGAAGTTCCGGAACATTTTCTCAAGAAACGCTGGTGTTCTTTATTATGCTATTCTTTCTACACATATTTCTTCGTTTACATTAGCAACCTAACCATAACTCGATCATCTCGTTTATTTAAATATATTGATGAGGTGAACCCATTTGTCCAATTTAGATGAATAACCTGAAAATCTTTCCCATATCTGAAACTCTTCTGGACAATCTGGCCTTTAGTTAAACGATGTCGAAAGTCCAGGATGTACATTTTCCACTTTGTGATCGAGGAGAATAGAGAACTGCGCCACCGGTAGCTTACTGAGATATGATCAGTCTCGCTCGGAGTACCCATAGTGTTAGAACGCCATGTCGCCATGCGACGTGAGCTGTGTCGGAAATTGGTACTGGACCGGAACAACGGATTGTTTGCACAAAACTGGAGAAGCCTATCCCCGTTATCTGTACACTGAGAGAGTAAGTCACAACAATCACCTAAACAAGCTCCTGACCCACTAAGTTTACCAACTTGCGTATTAAAATCACCTGCTAACACAACAATGTCAGAACCTTTGCTCCTGCGAACCACGGTGGTGAGTCAATTGAAGAACTCATCCTTCTGCGTGTCAGAGCTGCAGTCTGTCGGGACGTACACCGAGATTACGAACAAGTTGCGCTTAATACAACTATCCTTTCGAACGTCGACTGACCCCTTAAGTCTTGCAGCACATAAACGACTGTTAACAGGGATCCAATCTAAAAGGGCGGCCTCAACTGTGTCAGTCAAGACTATTTGTGTATCACGTTGACCCGCAGCTCTAGCTGCTTTGTCTCCCGTAGTGCGCATTAAATACCTCGACCAGGTACCAGGAGCAGTTAGTTGAGTCACACTGCTCGAATCCTGGATACGCGTTTCACTTACGCAGCAGAAATCAATCGCCAAAGAGTTCATTGTGAGCGCTGGGCACATCTGCTGGCCGGCCTGCATGAGTGTGCGCACGTTAGAGGAGTCGAGATTCAGAGAATGACGAGGCTTGAGAAAATGTGAGCTACAAGACAGAGGATTATTCCCGCCACTATTCGACAATGAACCGTTGCAAGTATCGACCGTGTTATCAGTGGGAGCATTATGAGTGGATAGAGGAGGCAAAGAGAGGTGGTTGGAGACAGAAGACAGATGTTGAATAAAAGAGAGGGAACTCTGAGCAGTAGCCCACTTATCACTACCCATCCCGCTTGATGGAATGGACAGCGCGGTTTTGATTATCCTGAGCAACGACCGATGCAGTATGGAATTCTTTCTATTCGTGCAGTTCATGGGAGATGTTGGACGGATATCGCTCGGGAGTCCAGCCGCAAAGCAGGAGAACGATTAGGATTATCAACCAAAGCCTTTGATTTTAACGAGAACCTGTCCTCAAGGCAGCAGGGTGGCTGAGTGAAAGCCCTTTTGCTTGAATCAATTATCCTTCCACTGCTTTTACTGACTGAGTTGCCAGCTGAAATCGACTCCCAACCTGGAGGACCAGGAGACTGGACTTTGTCTAGCCCAAAGAAGCCATCTTGTACAGCTCTTTGGATCATAGAAGCACGCAAGCCATCACACCACGTCAAGGTGCAGTCTCGTCGCGGTGGCCAGTAGAATCACAAGTGCGACCCACTAAGTTATTTGTGGCTCAGCTACAGCTAATTCAGAGAACGACGAGGTTGGGGTCGCAAGCAGATACACTTGATAGTAAGATAAGGACAGCTTGATGAAATTTTCCAGAAGCACGCGAGCGTTTTTGCGATTACTTCGCTCATCGGTTATGCGAACACGGAACTCTTCTGCCCTCTGTGCGATACACCTAAAGAGTGTAGAAATATGAAGATGAGTGGGCAAATGAGTACCGACTAGGCATACATGATGACCGGAAATAACCGTGTTTCGGGGAAATTTTGTGAACCCAATATCAGTTCAGTTCATTTAGCAATTAACATCCAGCTTCTACGCTCTGACTACTGCCCTTACTTACTATTTCTATAATCAGGAAGATATGCCAGACAACAGATCGGTTATTCGGAATCAGACCTTGAGAAAACACTAAAATGACTAGGCTGTTGCTGAACAGGTAATTTTCAGCAACGACAAACAATCAACTACAACTTAGTACACATTTAGTAGCAGTACGAAATAACATGGCTCGTTTGCCTTGCTTCAGCACTTCATGTTCTGTCTATATGACATCATCACGTTCACTGTCGCTCTCAAGTCTATAATTATTTTCGATCACGAAACTCCTTTTCAAGTAGTAGTCATGCTAACCGGTCAAATGACGGATGAAGTGTCGTCGCGAGTTTGGCTTTTGCAGCCGTCACCTGTGGCGCTGGCGCGATATTTAACTGTTTGTCAGAGGTCGAGTGTGCACTGCAGCAATTAGACCCGTTCCTTTGTACGGCTCAGAAATATGCCCGTAAAGGGAAGATAGGCAAAGCCTGTCTACTTTTGGGCATCCATGTCATCGTAGTATTGCTCAAATTTGGTGGGAACATCGTATCAACAATTCTGAGCTTAGGCGTAGGGTTCTTGAAACCAGTCATTCACAGGAACAAACACTAAACTTAAACAGATTCTGCAGTCAAATAAGACACGCAGGTGAAACCTGAGGGTAGTTATCAACCAGAAATCTGTATTCCCACTGAAAAATTATTCAGTGGTACACAATCTACTCTCCCAGTCGAAGACTGCATAATACTGACTAAAGTGGTCAATAGACAATTGCCACAATACACAAGGGGATTGCCTGCGCGACAGTATGGAATCTCCACTGTTGGGAAACAGAATGAATTCTGTTATGGTTACTAAGTAATTCTTACACTTTATTTGAGCTGATGCAATCCTGAATTTCCGCTTTTCAAACCTTTTATTTTTTGTTGACACAGTGACAAAAGCTCTCGCACGTTGTACATGATAATCGGTTATCCAAAATGAAACAAACGACCATTAGCTCCATCAGCTAATTAACGGATCAGAGGGTAAGACTTGGGTATGGAAGTCAAAACTGCTCTGACGGAAACGACAAAATTGGAAATCAGACTGTAAGACAATGATTATCACGAGATCAAGAGTGATCAGAGGAGGTGAAGTCACATGGCGTGTTAATATCAGCAATCAACATCGGAACGTAAACGAACAGAGATCGTCAAAGTAGAGATTGCTTACTACTTCCGTTGGTATTTCAGTGGCTGCTATACCATTTTCATTGGACTGAGAAGGCCTTCTGCGAACTCCTGCACGCGAAGCAGCAACTCGAGGTATTTTTTTTGCAGGCGGTACGACCGCGGAATCGGGGCACAAACTAGCTTGTGAGTGTTCATCTTTGTAAACTTTTTGTGTAGGTGAAGGAGGTTCAGCGGACCGTTTCCGGGGGCTGTAATATAGTAAGAAAAAAGCATTTCAAGAAGTGAGATTCTAAGGACTTCCTGTCCATTTGGTACAAGATAAATTGACATCAACTCACGCGGTGGATGACGTGACCTCGGTTGCAGCTGTTAGGAAACAGAATGAAATATGGATGTTAGAGACACCAAACTAAATAATTGGAGTCGTTGAACAAACTTAGTTGTGACCGACTGTAACAATAATATTCAATGTTTGCGCAACAGACCTGATGATACGGCGCCCGATGTCATAGAGAGTTCCAGTATGGTTTTCGGTCTTGGCGGGCGGCCTCGACCACGAGGAGCTTGTCGAATAGGCATGACCAAACGATTACCTTCATGCGACATGTTGGCGACCACGGGTGAACTGATGACCAAAGGCATGTCTGAGGTTGGTGTTCGTCGCGTAGGAGAGTCCATGGATTGCGTTGATCCTGCTTGAGCAGTACTGTTATTAAGGTTGGCAGCCACAAGACTAGCAAAACCGATAGCAGCGGCCTAAAAAACAAAAGTCCATAAATATAACTAAGAAAAACGAGAAACAAATAAGAAATGAGCAGCAAATGACACTGACTCACACCAGAGTTCATGGGAAGCCAGTAAAAATATTGGTTGCGATAACCACTAAACAACTGCCGAATTTGGAGTTATGGTATGGGAAACAAACCACGGCAAGTTTTTTGAGAACTAACACAAGCAATCATTTAACGAACGCGGTTTATTTCAGTTCGGACAACCATGAACCAAGCATTGGGTGCGGTGGCTTTGGTTGCTATCTCCCAGCGGCAAACTCAAGAGGAAATGAAGAAAAGCAAGAGAGAATGGAAGGGGTAGGAGAAAAATTAATGATGGTATCAAATCGATGAAGAAAGTTTATGGATACAAGAGCGACAATGAACGCGACACGTAGCCATATCCTTCTATTTAATAAACCATAGTGCGGGAGACTCCCGGATTCCACCCAAGAAGTTCAACACACCCTTTATAACCAAGTCCAGCGGTGAGTTTTTTCATACTACTCTTCTTCGTCATGGACTGGCCCCATTGAATCCTCGTCCAACCGTTGCCTGTCTCCGAAAACACCGAGCAATCCTGTCATGGGACATGTGAAATACATGCCCTGACCATCTTAGCTGGATGACCTTGGATGATTCATCGAATCATTCGATCCGTGAACCTGAGACTCACCGCCGAACCTCAGCATAATGGTGTTCCCGCCATATTCAAGTAATGCCACACAGATATCGGTGTTCAAATACCGACAATCTTTTTATATTCTCCGCCCGTAGTGGCCGCGTCTAGCAATCATACAGAAGCACTGTCCTGAATGCTGCAGCACACACTCGATCCTTGATAAGTAAGTGGATGTTATGTCGATTCCACAGATGACTCAGGTTGGCAAATGCCAAACGAGCCCTCTGTAAACGTGAAGAAAATTCATTCGATATCCCACCTTCCGGTGAAATGCAGCTGCCCACATAACAGAATTTGTCTACATGGTCTACGGTCTTCCCACACACTGAAAGATTTGGTGTTGAACCAATCCAGTCCTGCAACAGCACCTCGCACTTTTAAGGTACAAACCGCATACCGAACATTGCTACGCAGTTACTCAAGCTGCCCAGAAAAACTTGCAACTTATCTTGATCTTCACTCGGAACTATGTAGTCTGCATATGCAAGGTCTGACACCTTCCCATCGGGGAAAAACTCAATGCCACTATCTTCACTTGACAAAAACGCGGTCTCTAGGACCATTCCAATCACAATAGCGACTGCCCGATCTCTACTCATCGTCCCTCTGGACTCCGAGAATGTTAAATGAACGAAGCATTAACAAAAGGGGATATACCCAAGGAAATTCAGGATTAACAGCGTCAATACTTAAATAGTCATTTAGTTCCACAGCTGGAATACAAAGTATACACTGGGAGAAAAAGCCTCGTGGTTATAATAATCGATTGCGCTATCGGGAATAGGCAGGCAGTCCTAATCACGGAATTCGAAGTGATGAGCAGTTCACAATCCTGGTGAATTAGGCAATGTCGTTTGACATCGAATATAGACGTTCGCAATGGAGTTCAAAATTTCTACTCAAAGGTTCAAATTAGAAGCTTATAACAACCGTCTACTGATGCCATTTAGATGAATTACTTACCTCTCGTTTGGGACGGTCCACTGAAAGCACAGTATCCGAGGGTGGAGTGTATGGGGATGTGGGTAGGGTAGGAACGGGGTGAGCTGCACCAGTCAAAGCGCCGCGACGAGAAGGACGACCTGTGATGAGAAAACGGTCGATGACTAATCAGAAGTATCACAAAACAGCCTCCTGAAAATGTCTGTACTGACCAATGAAGACATTCACAAACTCGTGACTAGGTTGCTGGTCTAGTCCTGAACTAGTAGCATCTTGCACATCACTGCTCGCCTGCTTGCTGAGGTTGGTGAACTGAATGCCGAAGCCACGTTAAGGGTTACTGGTGGCCTAAACCGGACAATGTGGTAGTATGTCGTCAAGTCTCCCTGCCTTCAGGGTTTCTCACACACCGTTTGATTGAACAGCTAGCACCCGTCAAACTTGTAGCAACCCTGCGAAATAAAGCGGTTGCTCATTACCGAGAAAACTCGTATTCTGCTCAATGCATTACCATCAGGAAGAACGATTTTGCAGAAAATGTAAATTCTTTGTTTTTTAATTCATATTACTTTAGAGAACAATTGAGCCAGTGTCCAAAATAAATGGCAGAATACTAAATAAGTCTACACGAGACTTTATTGGCACGCGTATCTGTCTGACCCGACGAACAACACAGACAAGCTCACCTCGAGATCCAATCAAGCATGGGGGGTTAATGGAGAGATCAGTTCACTACCTTATGGTCGAACACCAGTACTCATCCAGTTATTTCTATGAATCGAAACGGAAAAAGCCCTTGATTAACATCAGAAAACAAGACGTAGGCGAACACATGTTTTCGGTGGTTTCATTCTCAAGCCAATTACAATCACATTTATATGAAACAAAATTAGGGAAGGAAAAGGACACATTTAATCAGTTAGTCAATCAGTCAGTCAGTCACTCGATTGGTTAGCCGACTAATCGATAGATGAACAGGGGACATGGTAAGATCACGTGTCGTCGTCAGAGGCCTGGATCGGCATCACATTCGACCTTCGGCCACGGAAGTTCAAGTGCTTCTTTTGTGGACAAAGCTTGGGCCGCAGTAGCAGGATGCTGATTGCCTCAGCCGTCGCTAGTGTCCTATATCTGAGTGATTTTGACTCATTCGGTCGAATCCTGTATAGGACACTGAATGATGTAGCCGGATCAACCTTGTGGCCTGTGTCTAACAGATGAGCGAGAATGGAGCTCGATACGGCTCCCCTTCCTCCATGTTGAAGCCAACGTGGTTGATGCTCTTTAATGCGTTTAGATAAATGCCTTGTCGTTCGACCCACATAAGTGGCACCACCGGTGCATTTGAATTGATTAATAATCATTGAAGAAGTCAACAAAGGCAACTTATCCTTGTTCTCGCATTTTATGATGGTCGATGTCGAGAATAAGCACCTGAGCTTGGCAGCGTTGAAAGTGGCTTTACATGTGGCTACATCATTCAGTGTCCTATACAGGATTCGACCGAATGAGTCAAAATCACTCAGATATAGGACACTAGCGACGGCTGAGGCAATCAGCATCCTGCTACTGCGGCCCAAGCTTTGTCCACAAAAGAAGCACTTGAACTTCCGTGGCCGAAGGTCGAATGTGATGCCGATCCAGGCCTCTGACGACGACACGTGATCTTACCATGTCCCCTGTTCATCTATCGATTAGTCGGCTAACCAATCGAGTGACTGACTGACTGATTGACTAACTGATTAAATGTGTCCTTTTCCTTCCCTAATTTTGTTTCATATAAATGTGATTGTAATTGGCTTGAGAATGAAACCACCGAAAACATGTGTTCGCCTACGTCTTGTTTTCTGATGTTAATCAAGGGCTTTTTCCGTTTACTCAAAATAATAATATAAAATGAAGAGAAGTCATGCGCACAGCCGCTCTGGAACCGTCGTGCTACTGGTATTAGGTTTTTGGTAGAAGCTGAAGTTAAAAACTATCTTCCCTATAATATATGTATCATTACAACATTAAATGCAATTCCACTCATTAATGACTGTCAACGCGGGACAGCGACCCAGATAACTTAGGAATATAACGGTGGGTGAATATGATTCTCGCCTAAAGTAAATCAAGTACAGAGCGATGACGAGACATGTTGCAACAGAAAAATCAACGCAAACTGTGCAAACATCAGTACTCACCACGACCGCGTTTTTTCACTGGTTCGGAGGAGAGCACGGACGCCGAGGAAATCAAAGCGGAAGATAACTCTGCTTTGTTCTGGCGGCTCATCTCTTCCTGTTCAACAAGCGCCCCGATGATTCCCGGCTCGGATAGTGAGTTAATGGGACCGTCGCCGGAGCCGTCTTGGATCAAGTGAGTGGAAGACAGTGTAACACTTGTGGACGTATCGACACCTGCTTTATAACGTTTGCGTGGGGGAAGAGCTGCACTGCGAGAACCATTGGCTCGCCGTGATCCACCAGAAGGGGAATTCCCCAGTCCAGAAATGGCCTCTTCTGGGGAATGCAAACCACTCCAATCATCGGAATCTACACGTCCAGAAATAGCTTCTGATTCGGATAAATGCACCGCAGGACTATGCAGACTTTGGCGTCTGCGTTTACCCGTACTTGTTAGAACTGTACCAGTACATGAACCAGACGGTTCTGAAGTACAAGGAGTACTCGACGTGGACATATCACCGACAGTTTCTAATTTGTTATTAGCGATTAGTGAGACAGACTCAACTGAGGTTGGGATTTGCGAGCTATGTTTAGTCTGTTTTCTACCACGGCGCTTGTGCGAAGCAAAATGACACTGAGGTTCTTGAATGTTTTCGAACGTCTTCTCTTGAACTAAGTCAACGTCGGCCGTAAGACTCAAATCTGGATCTTGGTCAGTGGAGATGGGTGAATATTTGACCGGACCAAGTGAACCGGATTGTTCGCCACAACATGGTGGTGTAGGATGCAATGAGGCCACGTCGACCTGGAATGGCGGAAGAATCAGTCTTTGAAACTGGTACATGTTCGTGGTGATTAAAACCCGAAAAAACCCTAAAAGATAAATATTTACCTAGTGGTGTCACGACCTACAGGTGTAATAATTCATTCAAATCCTTATGTTTCGCACTATTCTAAGAAAATGAATCCAATTTCCAACTAAATTCTCTGACTTAAGTAAATGTTCATCTTTGAATCTACATTTCCTGCAAACAGTTACATGCTTTCTCGCGTCCCTGAAGTTCTAAATGTCTTTTGATTCTAAGGATAGCTTCGTTTTTCCATCAATCAACTTGACGGTACTAGTTCCGCACACGGTACCACGCTTTTGAGGCGTTTTACCGGGACAACCATAAATTCCAGCATATCATATAAATAGGAATCAATTTAGGAATGAAATTTTGATGATCATATGAGTAAAAATATACCTCTTCAATACAATAATAGGATCGATTGTTGCAGTGACCGAGAATAATTAACGACTGGAAGCACAGAAAACCCGTGAAAAGTGAGCAAGCCAAATTTCATCCATGGGTGACTATATGTGCAAAAATGCGTTAATCGACAGGCAGTTACGAATTTTCTTACATACGAGTCGAACGCACCCATTTCCATCCATAAAATACAAATAAACGACCCTGACTCATTTACACGTGACACCGCGGATAGGCGGCCCCATACATATGTAACACTTACTTCAGAGTTAGAATAAACTTCCTTGTGTTCGAGTTTCGTTGTCGGGTTTGAGATAAGAGTCACTGGACTTGACATAGAGGGTTTATCGTATGACTGCACTTCTCCGTGTTCAAAACCTTGTACATGTGAAGTGAATAGATCAGACGAGACGCTAGAAGACTCTGTACTGACGCCTGAACGAGCAGTGGAAGATAAGGCTAGTTTAGGACGATAACCTGCTTCCAAAGCGGCGGATCCGGACGCTGAAAAGGGTTGAACAATGTTGCACAAGTCACAGACTGCTAGCAAATACCGATGCTCAAATCGCCGGGATACACAACTGTCTAAAATAGAGAAATCTGATCAATACGAAATATATACAGGAAAATACGTGCAGAGACAAAAGTCAGTCACAATGATTGTGTTCGGATGGTTCTGTCCAGACGTGACAACTCATTTTTGTACAGCATCCTACTATCGACCTACAGTCGTACGTGGTCGTGAGATGAAGAAACGAAATGAACCTGGACGGATACTTAACCCACGATGGTTTCAAACGATACACAGGCGAAAATCAAATCGTCAGGCAAACGCCACTCATGAAACCTAGAAAACTAGAGCTCAATGTGTATAAAATGAACATTGCTTGGTTGCGGAGCCCGTTATAAAAATCAGCAAAGGGGCGAAAATAATGTAAGTGGGGTCAAAAGAATTTACCGATACCAGGTCTATGCACACCTCATTGTTCGAACTCGGCAGGCATTTCGTTTGTTCTTCCAACAACTTTCCCTTAAAGCGTTCAATTGAATGATGTTTGTGCTATCCGGAAAAAGTCATTTCATCTCACTCCTCCTCTAATAGACGCTTTAAGATCGGAAGGTCAGAGTAAAAATAGCGCAATTTGTGTCAAGTTAGCCGACAGTGTCAAACGTTAGAAGCTAACATTGCGCGATAAGGTATGCCCGGTGGGAACACCGTATCAGCAATGCTGACGTAAGGCGAACGGTATTAGGCAGACGAATGAAAGTACTGAACGAAACACTAAAATTAACCAGGTTACGGTGGTTCGGAAATATGTTGCGCTTGTATTCCTCAATGCCAAAACTTTCTTGAAGCGGATAATGGTTGGGAAATGAGTAACGATGATCAGTCCGTGAAACAGAAAGAAGGTATGAAAAGCGTAACTAGTGGACTTGGTCATGTAAGGCTTTTTTATATGGGGCAAGGAGACCCCGCACTTAAAATTTACATACATTGGAGTATTTGGCTCGGTAGAAAGATCAGTGGAGCTCTTGTGATAGCAAACTTTCTTTGTGAGTTGGTACCACTATGAGTTCTTTCCCTACTCTTTTCATACTTATTTCATAATTTCCAATTGAGATTTTTGATGAGATAGCAACCAAAGTCAGTGCACTCAGTGCATGGTAAATGCTTGCATGGGCCAGAAAGAATTCAACTGGTAAACAACCATTGGATGCCAAACCCGCTTGATAAATGGAGTCAGTAGGAGAAAGGAGGGTCCCATCTGAACCCACCCGACACCCAATGAATGGATGAGATCCGCGTTAGGATTGATAAATGTCTGCCAGGAGTTATTATGAACTAGAAAAGCAACTTGTGCATAACTACATTCAGGCTAGGCTAACGAACACATTACCTGACGGTGTCGTTAGTCAAACTAGTTTGATGCACTAATCAAGGCGAGCAGTTTAAAGATTGGCAAGAGTGGCTACACCAAGACATGAAAATGTACCAATCCTAATCAGTAGATGTAGCGACATCATCATCATCATCATCATCGTACAGCGTTAAACAGTAGGGCAAGCCCCACTGACCACTGCCTTTCTCACCATGTTGCACGTTGAATTAGAAAGTATGAATATACAAGATGGACAGGGAGTGGACCTATATGGGTGGGAAAAGAAAAGAATGCCCTAGTAGCCAACACACGGAATACACAGTCTAACTGTACAAACGTACACCGATCAAACATTCTGATTCGATAGAAAGTGACAACACGATCTCCACTGTTCGCGGTTCGCAGCCATATCCTTCAGTGTATCCAGCCAACTGGTGGACGGATCTTTTGGACCCCAACCACGAAGACGTGAAGCACCTACTTTTCCTAAGTCTGCTGTACATTTTCTCATTCCTCGCTGCCACGTCATCTGTTGACCTCCACGTGGTCTCTTCCACTCCCTGGGAGGGGCGGAGAATAGGACACGGTACGGTAGACGTGTGTTTGCCATACGTAACACGTGTCCCAACCAACGAAGTCTACTAAGTTGGATACGCTGTGACAAAACGTTCTCTGAATTAGTACCCAATACTCGCTTTCTTACCTCATCGTTGCTTACTCGGCTATTCCACCCAATCCTAGCGATACTACGTAAACATCGATGGTCGAAAACCTCAAGACGACGAATATTTTCAGCACGCAGACTCCAAGTTTCGCAACCATACAACAAAACTGAACGCACAGTGGCACAGTATACACGACCTTTCAACTTCAGTGAAATATCGGATCGGCGCCACAAGTGCTTCAGTCCAGCGTACGCCGCTCGAGCTTTGGATATCCGCGTACTCACCTCTACTACTGTGCTCCCATCCGTCGTCACGCAGCTACCGAGGTAGGTGAAGTGATCGACAACTGCCAGCACCTCCCCGTCGAGCATCAAGCTCGGAATCGTTGACGTCCAGTCTTGTAACATCATCTTGCACTTTGAAGGTGCAAAACGCATGCCGAATGGAGCTACAGCTCTTGCGAGATTATCTAGTGCACGCTGAGCATGTTCCGTGGATTCGAACAAGCAGACAACGTCGTCTGCGTAATCCAGGTCACATAGCTTTTCACTATCTCCTAGTTCGACGCCTACATCCTGAAGATTTTGCAGCGCACTCTCCATTATTTCGTCTATGACGAAGTTAAAAAGGAATGGAGACAAAGGGCATCCCTGCCGAACACCACTGGTCGTTTCGAACCGACCGGATAGTTCACCGTAAACCCTTACGCGGCCAGAAGTATGAGAATACAATGATCTCATTAGGTTCACGAACTTCTGGGGCATACCTTTTCGATGAAGAGTACTGAAAAGCGCTGTTCGATCAACTGAATCGAAGGCGCCTTTCAGGTCTAAGAAAATCATTATTGTTGGTCGGCGGTGCGTGTGACGCGTTTCAAGTAGTCGGCGAAGAGTAAAAATCTGGTCGATGCATCCTCGACCTGGGCGGAATCCTGCCTGCTGTTCGCGGACATTCCTCTCGCGAGCCGGTGTAAGACGGTGCAGCAAAATCGAAGCTAATACTTTGGCGACTATCGGGATTAAGCTAATCCCACGATGATTACTGCAGTCACTGCGTATTCCCTTCTTGAAGATGGGAACAATCAATGACTCACTCCATATTAACGGAATACGCTCCTCCTTCCAAATGTCACGGAGCAAAGCGGTAAGTGATTTTATCAACGCCTCACCACCCAGTTTGAAAAGAACTGGAGGAAGTTCGTCGGGACCTGCCGCTTCCCCCCGCCTTAGTAATCGAATACATGACTCTACTTCTACTTCTGATGGGGGCTCAAGTGATACCACCCAAGAAGTCACAGTTGTTGACACGGGAGTAACTACACTAGCATGCGGCCAGCTAAACTGTTCCTTGAAGTACTCGGCCCATCGGTCAAGCCTTTGCTGTTTGTTATGGATGGGTTCTCCATTCCTACTGCAAATCGCTTCACTGACCTGAGTTCGCCGTCCACTGGTGTCACGAATAAGTTTGAACAGTCTTTGACTGTTACCTGAAGCAGCTGCCACTTCCATTTCTTCGGCTACATTGACCCACCAATTTTCGCGATCCTTCTTAAGGCTTCGCGTAACTTGTCTTTGCAGCTTTCTCCGCATCTTATTCATCTCCTTACGGTTCGAAAGCTCACGCTTTTGCTCCATTATACTCAGCGACTCTTGCGAGATCCAGTGTCTTTGATGGACAACGGATCCAGGACCACAGGCAAAACCTGCTGCAACGTGCATCGCCTGTTTGATATGAGACCAATGCTCATCTACATTACTGTTCTCCGTGGATCCTAGCTCATGTGCTAACTTCTGCTCATAACGGGTGCAAACGTCTGGATCACACAAACGTTGCACGGCTAATCGGGTTTGCGGTTTGCAACGATGGCCATGGAGCTGGAGAGATAATCGCATTAAAACTAAGGCATGGTCCGACTCTACGTACGTGGACCAGTAAGATCTACAGTTCTGAACAGAACTGCGCCACCGGTAGCTTACGGCGATATGGTCAATTTGACTAAAAGTACCTGTAGAGTTAGAGCGCCATGTCGCTGTGCGACGCGAGCTGTGTCGGAAATTTGTGCTAGACAAGAACAATCGATTGTCTGCACAAAATTGGAGAAGCCTATCCCCGTTATCTGTGCGCTCAGCGGGTAAAGCACAACGCCCAACTAAACAGGCTTCTGACACACTGAGTTTGCCAACTTGTGTATTGAAGTCACCAGCTAGCACTACAATGTCGGAACCTTTACTGCTGCGAACGAGAGTGGCGAGGGCATCATAGAACTCATCTTTCTGCAAGTCTGAGCTGCACTCCGTTGGGGCGTACGCCGAGATCACGAACAAATTGCGTTTAACACAACTATCCTTTCGAACGCCGACTGACCCTTGGAGTCTCACAGCACATAAACGACTGTTAACAGGGATCCAGTCTAATAGGGCAGCCTCAGCCTTGTCAGTCAAGACAATTCCTACACCACGTTGACCCACAGCTCTAGCTGCTTCGTCTCCTGAGGTGCGCAGAATATACCTCGATGAGATACCAGGAGCAGTTAGCTGAATTACATTGCTCGAATCCTGGATACGCGTTTCGCTTAAGCAGCAAACATCAATCTTCAGAGAGTTCATTGTGAGGGCTAGGCACGCCTGCTGACCGGCCTGCATGAGTGTACGCACGTTGAAGGAGCCGAGATTCAGAGGCTGACGGGGCTTGAGAAAATGTGAGTTACCAGACAGAGGATTATTCCCGACACTATTTGACAGTGAATCGTTGCGAGTATCGACCGTGTTATCAATGGGAGCATTATGGGTGGATAGATGGGGCAGAGAGGGATGGTTAGGGACAGAAGACAAAGGTTGAATAACAGAGAGGGAACTCTGAGCAGTAGCACACTTATCACTACCCACCCCGCTCGATGCAATGGGCAGCGCGGTCCTGATTAGCCTGCGCGACGACCGATGCAGTATGGAATTCTTTGTAGTCGTGCAGTTCATGGGAGATGTTGGACGGGTACTGCTAGGGTGTCCAGCCACAAAGCAACGTAGGGAAGCGACGTAGGGAAAATGATATTTTTCCGAGAGCGGGGGTAATATGCGATCTATCTATTCAGCGGAGACAGAGGGAAATTTTGCAAAACACTGAAACCAATAGTGCTTTTGGATTCACCAGTTTTCCTACGCTCCATATCACCATTCATTATGTTCTGTATGTATTTCAGTTCCCCAACTGAGATTCCTCGGGTAGCAACAAGAGGTTCTGCGCACAGTGCACCCAGGAAAGTGCGGTACCACAGAAAAGAAAAAAAAAAGAACTTAACGAAGACTAGCGTGAGAAAAAGCTACTCTGAATAGCGTCAAAGCACATAAAAATACACTGCATTTCGCTTGCTAATGAAGAAACTGCACCTTAACGTAAAGTGATGGCTTGCGTGCATCTATGACCCAAAGAGATACGCAAGATGGCCTCCTCAAGCAAGAGCTACAATCATGCTTGAAAGGTCAATGGTTAGAGGGCGTGACAAAGTCCAGTCTCCTGGTCCTCCAGGTTGAGAGTCGATTTCAGCTGGCAACTCAGTCAGTAAAAGCAGTGGAAGGATAATTGATTCAAGCAAAAGGGCTTTCACTCAGCCACCCTGCTGCCTTGAGGACAGGTTCTCGTTAAAATCAAAGGCTTTGGTTGATAATCCTAATCGTTCTCCTGCTTTGCGGCTGGACTCCCGAGCGATATCCGTCCAACATCTCCCATGAACTGCACGAATAGAAAGAATTCCATACTGCATCGGTCGTTGCTCAGGATAATCAAAACCGCGCTGTCCATTCCATCAAGCGGGATGGGTAGTGATAAGTGGGCTACTGCTCAGAGTTCCCTCTCTTTTATTCAACATCTGTCTTCTGTCTCCAACCACCTCTCTTTGCCTCCTCTATCCACTCATAATGCTCCCACTGATAACACGGTCGATACTTGCAACGGTTCATTGTCAAATAGTGTCGGGAATAATCCTCTGTCTTGTAGCTCACATTTTCTCAAGCCTCGTCATTCTCTGAATCTCGACTCCTCTAACGTGCGCACACTCATGCAGGCCGGCCAGCAGATGTGCCCAGCGCTCACAATGAACTCTTTGGCGATTGATTTCTGCTGCGTAAGTGAAACGCGTATCCAGGATTCGAGCAGTGTGACTCAACTAACTGCTCCTGGTACCTGGTCGAGGTATTTAATGCGCACTACGGGAGACAAAGCAGCTAGAGCTGCGGGTCAACGTGATACACAAATAGTCTTGACTGACACAGTTGAGGCCGCCCTTTTAGATTGGATCCCTGTTAACAGTCGTTTATGTGCTGCAAGACTTAAGGGGTCAGTCGACGTTCGAAAGGATAGTTGTATTAAGCGCAACTTGTTCGTAATCTCGGTGTACGTCCCGACAGACTGCAGCTCTGACACGCAGAAGGATGAGTTCTTCAATTGACTCACCACCGTGGTTCGCAGGAGCAAAGGTTCTGACATTGTTGTGTTAGCAGGTGATTTTAATACGCAAGTTGGTAAACTTAGTGGGTCAGGAGCTTGTTTAGGTGATTGTTGTGACTTACTCTCTCAGTGTACAGATAACGGGGATAGGCTTCTCCAGTTTTGTGCAAACAATCCGTTGTTCCGGTCCAGTACCAATTTCCGACACAGCTCACGTCGCATGGCGACATGGCGTTCTAACACTATGGGTACTCCGAGCGAGACTGATCATATCTCAGTAAGCTACCGGTGGCGCAGTTCTCTACTCGCCTGGACCACAATGCGTTGTAGTGCGTTCAGTTTTGTTGTATGGTTGCGAGATTCGGGGGTTGCACACGGAAAACATTCGTCGTCTTGAGGTTTGTCGACCGCCGATATTTGTGTAGTATAGCTAAGATTGGGTGGAATAGCCGAGTGGGCGATGCTGAGGTGAGAACTAGAGTATTGGATACCAATTCAGAGAATATTTTATCACAACGTATCCACCTTAGTAGACTTTGTCGATTGGGACACTTTTTACGTATGGCAGACACAAATCTATTGCACCGTACCGTGTCCTGTTTTCCGTTCCTCCTAGACAGTGGAAGAAGCCAAATGGAGGTCAGCAGATGACGTGGCAGTTGAGAATTGGAAAATGTACAGGGAACTTAAGAAAAGTAGGTGCCTCACGTCTTCGTGGTTGTGGTCCAAAAGATCCCTCAACCAGTTGGTTGAAGACACTAAAGGATGTGGCAGCGAACCGTGAATAGTGTTGATCATGTTGTCACTTTCTGTCGAATGAGAATGATTGATCGATGTGCGTTTGTACGGTTAGACTGTTTATTCCGTGTGTTGGCTACTGGAGCGTTCTTTCCTTTTCCTTCCCGTGTAGGTCCACTCCTTATCCACCTTGTATGTGCATTCTTTTTATTGTTGCGTGCAACATGGTGAGAAAGCCAGTGATCAAAGTGGCTTGCTCTGTTGTTTGTCGCTGTACAATGATTATGATGCTTACAGTTTAGATGTATACATGAAAGCTAGTGCGTTGCGCGATCTTGGGATGTGGGAAAAAGAAGCAAGGAATGAAAGCTCAGTCTAGTAGAACGCTTTGGAAGCAGAGAAGTTCTGGTAAACGTATCTTGAATATCAAATCACATTCTGTGCGGGGATAACAATGATTCCTTCAATTAGTCCCTTTTCTCGCGCTACTTGAAATAAACCAGTAGTCGAACAGAAATTAGATAAAAAAGAAGGATGTTTACCGGTAGCAACTGATGCTGAGTCGGAATGAAATGTAGAAGGACCACTCTGACTGACTGCACTTCCACTAGACTGCCTCGTTCGGCGGGTTCGCGAATTCACGTTGTCCTCATCAACAGCCGCAGCAGCTATCATATCATGTGCCACAGCGAGTAACGCATCAGACATAGTTTGAGATTTTCTGTCCGCGTTTACTTCCGGATCCAAATGTCCCTGTTCTTGCTGGCGTTTTTGCTGCGCCATCACTGCATCCCATGTGACAAGACCGCGTAATTCACGGGAAACACGGGGTTTAGCTGGAACAAAAATAAAATCAAAATAATGCACGAATCATGGTTGTAGTCCCTGTCCTGAGAAAATGATGTTTCGCTGCATATTTCACACAACGTATTCGCGTCAGTTTAGCTTGCAAAACTTAAACCGGATGGAAAAAAATACAGCGGCAAAGCATGACAGGCATAAAGGTGAGAAGTTTCCAGTTTATTTTGTTCAGGCAAAGTAAAATCACAAACAAATGCTTACATCTGGTAGATCCAGTGCCGCGAGCGAAAGATTTCGATGGACTCAAAGTCGATGATAGAGTAGCTGAGGATTGGTAGTGTCCATGAACGGATGCATTCCGAGAGACAATAGCCGCGGAGCGATGAAATCGACGCCCACGTCCACGGCCACGACCACGAGATCTATAGGGTGGTCCACTATAGGGGTACGAGTTGGTGGACACATCTCTCAGTTCGGCTTGATTTGTAACACTCATACAGAGAGAACGGGAATCTAGGGGCGAGTCATTTAACTGAGACTCGTCGACCGCCCGATTAACATCTGTTTGAATAAGTGGTAGTGGTAGAGCGGCAGAATGATCAGGTGCGAGCTGAGGAGCCCCAGATGCACATGTGGTGGATGGCACGGTTTCGGCTGACGGGATCCGTGATAAAGAGGTCGTTGAAGCATTCAGATCTGATAAAATCGTTGTATTGTTTGACTGAAGTGTGGAACTGAAACCATTCCGGGAAACAGTGCAAGTGGCAGTCTCAGGACGTGTAAGTGGATGGGAGGTAAGCAATGCGTCGTCGGGAAAATGCTGCGACAAAATATTTCTCAAGGACATCTGTGGAGATTGAACGAGACAGACAAGTTTATTAAAGATGTAATCAGATCAAGTGGTGCTGTCTGTATTGAAAAGAAACTCAAACGAAGGATATTTGAATGGCCGTTTTAAACCAGTTTTTTTTCGTTCAATGTTACTGACTTCGGAAAAAGTGAACGAGATAACGATTCGCACCTAAATTCAGATATTCACATAGATCAAAAATCTAGTCAAGCTAACATTTAGACAAAAAAACGAAAAGTAGTCGAAGTTTTCGAAATAAATTGGAGGATAAGAGGGCATATAACGCAATCCGGATAAGAAAACAGAAACGTTTTTCAGAAAAGGAGCAACCAATTTGCCTTTGTATGAGTTAATCTTCGTCTCACTGTACTTGCGGATGAGTTCCGGCTGAGAATATTACTGTTATTATTAAATTACTACTACAGTTATTACTTTGCAGGACCTCATCACAACAGCACTATGATGCAAGCTAATAGAGTTGACGGTATAAAATATGGTTCCGAGAAATACACAAAAGTATGGAACTCACAGAAAATCGATTCAGGCGTGCTTCTGAAAGCTCATTTAGCCACGGTCTAAAATGCTCGCGGTGGGAATCAGTTTTCAGAGCGGAATGCTCTGCGGTAAGGGATTGACAGGGGAGAATGAGCGGAACCCAAGATGCAGGAATGGAGCGAGATAACATCTGCTCGGTTGATTCAGAAACCATTTTACTGCCACCTCGACGTCCACCGCGCCCTTTACGGCCACCTCGTCCACGAGTAGAAACCAGTTTCGTTCGAGGTGTGGCGGCGGGCAACACATATGGCGGAGGCGATGCGAATCTGATGGGTTTCGGTGGTGCCGGATTAAGATCGATTACGCAACCAGCTGGAATGAAATATGATAACTTGTTAACCACAGTGAAGTAATGTGAAAAGGGATATCTAAAAACCACAGGATATGATTTAATTTATCCCCTCAAAAATGCGGTGTTCCAAGGCTATAAATTCAATTGGATCATTGTTATTGGTTCCATATTCTACGACGATTTATTCTAGCGCCCTTTCTGCTCGGCTTTCATCCGAATTAATCCACGTTAGTTTTCGCTTGGATATTTACAATCTGCAGTGTATGTCGATGGATACAATATGGCATTCATCTAAGCTCCAACACTGTGGAATTGAGTTGAATTTCGATCTGATACCCATATTCACAGGCTTCCAGGACGTCCACGACTCAGAGAGTTGTGGCTGTTTCTTAGAACGACACGGATAGTTAGCTGCGAGTATAACCTCAGAATGAAAGTTGAGTGCAGTAAATATACCCTAGATGACGTTTTGGCCCCCTTGCTGAACAAATACGAATACGGAATATTGTATTTTTCATTGCACTACCGAGTGTGAGTGTGTTGGAAAATATACATATATATATATATATATATATATATATATATATATATATATATATATATGGCAACCTCAAAGGTTAATTGCACTATTAGAGAGAACCGGTAACTTACTCTGATGACTTGAAGTGGAAAACATTATAAGAGTCAGTAAGTCAGTAATGGTAACCAGCCGGACTACAGTGGAATGTCACTCACCATCAACATGACCGGCACTGGCGAGTTCGAACGGTTTACCTCGGACGCGATAACCACTTAAATCGCTGGACCATCGCCGACATGCAAGAATCTAAGTCCTTGCATAAGAAGTACTCTCTTGTTTTGTATTTCATTCTTTACGTGTTACATTCTTGCAGCGAAGAATGAACTGAGAGCAGGGTTTAAGACCAACAAGTTAATGTTACTGTGTCTCTTAATGGTAAGAAACTGGCAAGGACCATACAGAATGACAAGGGTGCATGTGACTACCGCGTTGATCACATCGAAAAAGATTAGAAATGGTTAACAGCTATGTTTATTTAAGCAAGAATCATGGTAATGTAAGCGAATGTTGAACACAAAAAATAAATCCAAAAATTACCTTTGATCCGATCTGCTAACTGCTCCATTGTAGCAAGTATATTCTCGTCCACGACAGCGCGGGACTTCTTCGTCTGTTTTAACAGGGCCTTCAGTTCTCTTTTGTTTAACCGTCGTTGATTATGCAATGTATTTACATCACCTGAATTTGGGGAACAAAATTAAACACACGAAATGATGATGTCCTAGGATTTCGATCACTTTTTCTGAGAGTACAAATAGTAGCTGGTATTCCAGTCAGAAACAAATCAAGTTCAATCACAATTATAAATACCATCAACAGACTCACATAAGACGGCGGTGCAAAGTTAACTTTGTAGTTAGTACGCCCTAAATGCTTCTAGTGCGAGTGCATTGCAGACTACCAGGACGACATTTTTGTATTTTATTCTATCACTGATAACTCGATACAAAATACAGAGGCGTGGTGCTATACAAGAATATGAAACAGAAGAATGGACGAAAATTCGAAGCGGAAATTTCTGAGGAGTTCGCACACAAGTTGTCGCAACATAACCGCCATTGAGCACGACTTTCAGCTATATCCGACAAGGTTTCCGGCCCGGTGTGTGGCGGATGTCGAGGTTCTCGGTCATACAAGCGTGAGGAATTGACAGAGACAAGTCTTAACGTCAACACTTTGACAGACCGGTGCCCTGTCATGGCATAGCCTCCACGATGTCGTTCTCAGCCCACTTTAGACTCTGTGAACAGAGCACGACAGAAAAGTTAATGAGGTGGATGCGTAGCACATGCCCTTGTCAACGAGGCCGGTGAAGTGACATTGTAGCACTAGTTGGGTGGGCAGCACGCCCAGTTCCGTAGATGTGCGTTCGAACTGTGGGGCCGCTTATATGCTGTGCCCATCAAACTCACGAGATACTCCCCAGGCATGGATCATCAAGCACGGACTGCCGGTCGACATCGGCCGCTCGACCAGGCCAGGTCTCAAGCGGATAGAAGCAGACAATGCGCAGCAGTATTGTACACCTTACCCATCAATCGGATAGAAATGTCACGCCGACTCCGCAGGTGATGGAGACTACAGAACGCCGCTTGAACCTTCGCTAGTCGGTTGTCCACCCCGCTTCCAGTCCGTCCACCAAGTAAACAAACTTCTTCCTAATTTATAACCTATCTGTACCGAGGGTAGGTGCGGGGATGGACTCCTGCTAGAATTGCATGTTACACTTGGAAGATGAAAACATTTCAAACCGCAACACAGACGACGCGAGGTTGTCTAAAACGCACTGTGCCACAGTAGCATCGTTGCAAACCTATACGATATCCTCCACATAGACTAAATCTAAGTCTATTATCAAGTAGGAGCCCAACGCCTGCGTTCGCTTGATTTTTTTCTGCCTCTCTCAGTATGTCGTCGATCGTAAAATTGGATAGGGAGGGTGAGAGTAGACAACCTTGACGCACGACGATTACAACTGGAAAGTAAAATGAAGATATGCTATATGCTTGTATCCGTCCTGAAGTCTGATGGTATAGCACTTGGATGATTTTGCACATTTATCAGACACTACATGTCTGACGGCCAATCCCAGTGGGCAGTCCTATCAAAGAAATCTAAGGGGTTCGGATATCAAACAGTATGATTACCGTCGGTCTATGATGTGTCGCGGAGCTCAAGCATCTGACGGACGGTGTACATTTGGTCGACGCACCCGTGGTTGGGACGAAAACCAGACTGCTTCTTACGGACCTTCTGTTCACGCACGGGGGACAATCGGTGGAGGATTACTGAAGCCAACAGCTTCGACGCGACTGAGATCAAACTAATACCACGTTGAGTGGAACAGATGTTTTCAACTCCTTTCTCGTATATAGGGTTAATGGATGCACAGTTCCGACCGCGTGGGACGCATTCGTCGAGCCAGATCTCGTGGGAGATGTTGATGAGCGCTTTGGACAGGATACAGAGTTTGTCAGGACCAAGGGTTCTATAAAGATTCAGGAAGGAAGCGCAAGGCTAACTTCCTCCGCGGAAAACGAACTGGTTCAAACTAGCTACTGTGTGGAGGCGCTGGCGCTGAACGACAACTGAATTGCTCCTTACAGTGCTCTGCCCATCGATTCATGCACCGTGGAAGCTGGTGGATCGGTTGGCTGATTAACTCGCGGATCACCTCGTTTACACCACGCTTCTTGATTTCTGTGGATTCCATCAGCTGGAAAACTTTCTGAGTGTCGTCGGCAGCAGCAGTTTGCTCCAGTTCGGCCGTGCGCTTTGATGACCAATTCTGTCGGCCTCTAAGCAAGCTTCTAATCAGACATCTCCGTAGTTGGGTACGAGCACTGTGACTTCCGCACGAATCAGGGATACCCTGAGGGCGGTGAAGTAGTACCAGAACATCGTCATTGTACAGCGGTAAACAACAGAGCAAGCCACTTTGATCACTGGCTTTCTCACCATGTTGCACGCAACAATAAAAAGAATGCACATACAAGGTGGATAAGGAGTGGACCTACACGGGAAGGAAAAGGAAAGAACGCTCCAGTAGCCAACACACGGAATAAACAGTCTAACCGTACAAACGCACATCGATCAATCATTCTCATTCGACAGAAAGTGACAACATGATCAACACTATTCACGGTTCGCTGCCACATCCTTTAGTGTCTTCAACCAACTGGTTGAGGGATCTTTTGGACCACAACCACGAAGACGTGAGGCACCTACTTTTCTTAAGTTCCCTGTACATTTTCCAATTCTCAACTGCCACGTCATCTGCTGACCTCCATTTGGCTTCTTCCACTGTCTAGGAGGAACGGAAAACAGGACACGGTACGGTGTTTCTGAGCCGCATAGAAGAACAGAACCGCCGCATGATACACTCTACCCACAACAGACACTCGGATGTCACGCTGGCGCCACAGATGACGGAGTTTGGCAAAAGCCAAACGCGCCTTCTGTGTAGACGATAACACTTCGCGCGATATCTGTCCACCTGGTGAGATGTAACTTCGCAGGTAGCAAAATCTATTCACTTCAGCTGCAGCTTTCCCTGCCAACACAAGGTTTGGTGTTGAACCAACCCAGTCCTGCAACTGCATTTCACACTTTGAACGTGCAAAATACATCCCAAACATTGCTACGCTGTTCTTTAGGCTATCTTAGAGAGCTTGCAGCCTATCTGGGTCTTCACTCAGAACAATATCGTCCGCGCATTCCAGGTCAGATAGTTTACTGCCTGAGCAATGAGCGATACCGCTATTCTCACACGAGGATAGGGCTATCTCAAGAAGCAATTCAACTACAAAATTGAAGAGTAAGGGTGAAAGGTGGCAACCCTGACGAACAGCACTTTCTGTGGTGAACTTGGGTGAAAGATCGATGTAAGCACAAGCTCGGTTTCGGCTGTTTGCATACAAGCAATGGAAAAGAGAAAAAAACTGTCTGGCACACCCTTATACGAAAGGCAGCGGTAGAGAACTTTGCGGTCACCTAAATCGAACGCCGCCTTCAGATTAAGAAAGACAGAGACTGTGGGCCTACAGAAGATGTGCCTGTCGAAGAGTAAGGATGTGGTCGATACATTCTTGACCGGGTCCGAAACCAGCTTGATTCCAACGCGTAAACATTTTGCGCGCGCTCGATAATCGGTGGAGAATAAGTGAATGAGCAGTTTGGACGCGATACCTACCCAGCTAATCCCTCTGTGGTTTTCAAAAGAGGATCTTTCACCTTGTAAATTTGTAAAATCACCGATTTACACCATTGCCTGGGAATCCGCTAACTGCCCCAGATTACCTCGAGGAGTTTTGTTAACCACGAAACCAAAGTTTAGCCTCCATCATTGAAAAAAGACGGAGACAACCCATCCAGTCAAGCGGCTTCCGACCTTTTCAAGTAATTCATCTCCCACATAACCTCCAATTCCGATGGAGGAGTGATTTCCATCCGCATCGTTGCTCTGGCAGGCATATTGAGAAGGTCCAGTGTTGAAGTTGGCCAACTGAACTGTCCCTTGAAGTGCTTCGCCTAACGGTTCAGACGACGTCCCTGAGAGGGAATCAGTGAGACGTCGGATCTTCTGATTTTCACCTACACCGGGTTTCCGTGGACCGGTGCTTCCGACTAAACAGAAAAGGTTGCGAGTAACCCAACAGACGCAGCCTTCCTCATTGTCCTACATTTCGCAATCAACCACTGCTTGCGGTCATTTCTCAGGCTCTCAGTCAGTTGGCATCTTAGGGATTTACGCACTTCACTGAATGTGGCATTCAGAGGGACGGATTTGCGAGCATCCAACAGAGCAACTGATGTCGGTGATATTCATCGGTTGTGAGGTCTACTTGGATCAGAGTTCTGGGTGGCATTTGAAGCGGTATACAAGGCCTTCTCGATCTGTTGCCAGCGTTCATCTAGGTCCTGGACATTCGGCTGCATCGACACCTACGTAGAAAGCTCCGTGAGAAAAGCTGATCGTCGGTTATCGTCCAGAAGGAACCGTGCGGGCTTTAGCGTTGGCGCGACCACAGACGAGACGTAAACGGAAGCGACCACGTACCAAGACGTGATCTGAGTCCACACGCATAGACCAAAATGGACAACAATGTTCAATTGATCCTCGCCAACGGTGATCAATCACAATATGGTCAAAATCTGAGTACAACGTTGTGAAGACGTAGGAGGACGCCATGTGATTCTATGCCACTTCTTATGACAGAAGTTCGTACTCGCCAGAAACAATTTGTGGTCAGAGCACAGTTGAATGAGACGATTGCCATTGTTGGCACGATTGGCTGGGATAGCATATGGGCCTCCAATGTGCCTTTCGGAATCTCTCAAACGACCAACTAGGGCGTTGAAATCTCGAGCAACGACCACCATATCTGTTGGACGCATGCTTCGAAGCTGTTTAGGTAAATCGTGGTGGAATTCGTCTTTCATCTCAGATAAACTGCAGTCAGTGGGTGCATATACAGACACGATGAACAAACATCGATGATTCAGCCTGTTGCTGTTGACACGTACAGAACCATTCAACCGAACTGCACACAAATTACTGCCGACTGGAATCAAGTCTAGCAGTGCTGCTTAGCTAACATGCTCAAAGCAATCCCAATGCCGATATGACCACGATTACTAAAGACCGGATCACCCAATACACGAAAAGTGGATAGAGAGACTGAGGTTGTATATGGGGTGGGAAAAGTGATCACAGAAGTGGGGTCTTGCATGCGTGTTTCGGAGACACAGTAAACACCTATTCGAAGGTGGCAAATAGTTTCAGCGGGAGCAGCCTGTTGCCCGAACTGCCATAGTGTGCGGACGTTGAAAGCAGCCAAGTGAAGTGTACATTTAGGCTTAGAGACTGCATTTGACTTATACCCAACTCCTGAACTGTTGCTTACTTCAGAGCGGTCTGGAAAATCATCGTAGGTAAGTATTTAGCTGAGCAGTAACCTGATTCCCATCTCTTCCAGATCAAGGTTCGGCAGAGTTAGTCTACATATATCTCTCCACCGCCAATTACCGATTAGGTGGAAAAAGCCATACTATGAACTCAGCGAATGCCTGCCGTTAGTTACAGCCGCTGAAAGTCTTGCATCAGAACCGAATCTAGTGGCGCTAATGATGTATGGCTTCCGCTTTTAAGGTGTAAAACGCATGCCGAATGGAGCTACAGCTCTCGAGAGATTATCTAGTGCACGCTGAGCATGTTCCGTGCATTCGAACAAGTGGACAACGTCGTCCGCGTGATCTAGGTCACATAGCTTTTCACTATTTCCTAGTTCGACGACTACATCCTGAAGATTTTGTAGCGCACTCTTCATTATTTCGTCCATGACGAAGTTGAACAAAAAATGGAGACAAAGGGCATCCCTGTCGAATACCACTGGTCGTTTCGAACCGACCGGATAGTTCACCGTAAACCCCAACGCGGCCAGAAGTATGAGAATACAATGATCTCAGTAGGTTCACGAACTTTTGGGACATACCTTTTCGATGAAGAACACTGAAAAGCACTGCTCGACCAACTGAATCGAAAGCACCTTTCAAGTCTAAGAAAACCATTATTGTCGGTCGACGGTGCGTGTGACGCGTTTCAAGTAGTCGACGAAGAGTAAAAATCTGGTCGATGCATCCTCGACCTGGGCGGAATCCAGCCGGCTGTTCGCGGACATTCCTCTCGCGAGCCGGTGTAAGACGATGCAGCAAAATCGAAGCTAAAACTTTGGTGACTATCGGGATTAAGCTAATCCCACGATGATTACTGCAGTCACTGCGTATTCCCTTCTTGAAGATGGGAACAATCAATGACTCACTCCATATTAACGGAATACGCTCCTCGTTCCAAATGTCACGGAGCAAAGCGGTAAGTGATTTTATCAACGCCTCACCACCCAGTTTGAAAAGAACTGGAGGAAGTTCATCGGGACCTGCCGCTTTCCCCCGTCTTAGTAATCGAATACATGACTCAACTTCTACTTCCGATGAAGGCTCAAGTGATACCACCCAAGGAGTCACAGTTGTTGACACGGGAGTAACTAAACTAGCGTGCGACCAGCTAAACTGTTCCTTGAAGTACTCGGCCCATCGGTCAAGCCTTTGCTGTTTGCAACGGACGAGTTCTCCATTTCTATCCCAAATCGCTTCACTGATCTGAGTTCGCCGTCCACCGGTGTCACGAATAAGTTTGAACAGTCTTTGACTGTTACCTGAAGCAGCTGCCACTTCCATTTCTTTGGCTACCTTGACCCACCAATTTTCGCGATCATTCTTAAGGCTTTTCGTAACTTGCTTTTGCAGCTTTCTCCGCATATTATTCATCTCCTTACGGTTCGAAAGCTGACGCTTTTGCTCCATTATACTCAGCGACTCTTGCGAGATCCAGTGTCTTTGATGGACAACGGATTTAGGACCACAGGCAAAACATGCTGCAACCTGCATCGCCTGTTTGATATGAGCCCAATGCTCATCTACATTACTGTTCTCCGTGGATCCTAGCTCATGTGCTAATTTCTGCTCATACCGGGTGCGTACTTCTGGATCACACAAACGTTGCACGGCTAATCGGGTTTGCGGTTTCCGACGATGACCATGGAGTTGGAGAGATAATCGCATTAAAATTAATGCATGGTCAGACTCTACGTACGTGGACCAGTAAGATCTACAGTTCTGAACAGAACTGCGCCACCGGCAGCTTACAGCAATATGACCAATTTGACTCAAAGTACCTGTAGAGTTAGAGCGCCATGTCGCTGTGCGACGCGAGCTGTGTCGGAAATTCGTGCTAGACAAGAACAATCGATTGTCTGCACAAAACTGGAGAAGCCTATCCCCGTTATCTGTACACTCAGCAGGTAAAGCACAACGCCCAACTAAACAGGCTTCTGACACACTAAGTTTGCCAACTTGTGCATTGAAGTCACCAGCTAGCACTACAATGTCAGAACCTTTACGCCTGCGAACGAGGGTGGCGAGGGCATCATAGAACTCATCTTTCTGCAAGTCTGAGCTGCAGTCCGTTGGGGCGTACGCCGAGATCACAAACAAATTGCGCTTAACACAACTATCCTTTCGAACGCCGACTGACCCTTGGAGTCTCACAGCACATAAACGATTGTTAACAGGGATCCAGTCTAAAAGGGCAGCCTCAGCCTTGTCAGTCAAGACAATTCCTACACCACGTTGACCCACAGCTCGATCTACTTCGTCTCCTGAGGTGCGCAGAATATACCTCGATGAGATACCAGGACCAGCTAGTTGAATTACATTGCTCGAATCCTGGATACACGTTTCGCTTAAGCAGCAGACATCAATCTTCAGAGAATCTATTGTGAGCGCTAGACACGCCTGCTGACTGGCCTGCATGAGTGTACGCACGTTGAAGGAGCCGAGGATAAGAGGCTGACGAGGCTTGAGAAAATGTGAGTTACAAGACAGAGGATTATTCCCAACACTATTCGACAGTGAATCGTTGCGAGTATCGACCGCGTTATCAGTAAGAGTATTATGGGTGAATAGATGGGGCAAAGAGGGGTGGTTGGGGACAGAAGAAAAAGGTTGAATAAAAGACGGGGAACTCTGAAAAGGTGAGCCTCAGAAGTCCCACAACCTACTGAGATCATTGAATTCTCATACTTCTGGCCGCGTTGGGGTTTACGGTGAACTATCCGGTCGGTTCGAAACGACCAGTGGTATTCGACAGGGATGCCCTTTGTCTCCATTTTTTGTTCAACTTCGTCATGGACGAAATAATGGAGAGTGCGCTACAAAATCTTCAGGATGTAGTCGTCGAACTAGGAAATAGTGAAAAGCTATGTGACCTAGATTACGCGGACGACGTTGTCCACTTGTTCGAATGCACGGAACATGCTCAGCGTGCACTAGATAATCTCTCGAGAGCTGTAGCTCCATTCGGCATGCGCTTTGCACCTTCAAAGTGTAAAGTAATGTTACAAGACTGGACGTCAACAATTCCAAGCTTGATGCTTGATGGCGAGGTGCTACCAGTTGTCGACCACTTCACCTACCTCGGTAGCTGCGTGACGACGGATGGGAGCACAGTAGTAGAGGTGAGCACGCGGATATCCAAGGCTCGAGCGGCGTACGCTGGACTGAAGCACTTGTGGCGGCGACCTAATATTTCACTGAAGTTGAAAGGCCGTGTATACTGTGCTCCAGTGCGTTCAGTTTTGTTGTATGGTTGCGAAACTTGGAGTCTGCGTGCTGAAGATATTCGTCGTCTTGAGGTTTTTGACCATCGATGTTTACGCAGTATCGCTAGGATTGGGTAGAATAGCCGAGTAAGCAACAATGAGGTCAGAAAGCGAGTATTGGGTACTTATTCGGAGAACGTTCGGTCACAGCGTATCCAACTTAGTAGACTTCGTTGGTTGGGACGCGTGTTACGTATGGCGAACACACGTCTACCATACCGTGTCCTATTCTCCGTTCTTCCTAGGGAGTGGAAGAGACCACGTGAAGGTCAACAGATGACGTGGCAGCGAGGAATGAGGAAATGTACAGCAGACTTAGGAAAAGTAGGTGCCTTCCGTTTTCGTGGTTGAGGTCTGAATGATCCGTCATCCAGTTGGCCGGAGACACTGAAGTATATGGCTACGAACCGCGAACAGTGGCGATCGTTTTGCCACTTTCTGTGGAATGAGAGTAATCGATCGATGTGCATTTGTACAGTGTAAGACTGTGTATTCTGTGTGTTGGCTACTAGGGCGTTCTTTCGTTTTTCTTCTCGTGTAGGTCCACTCCCTGTCTATTTTGTATATTGATACTTTCTGATTCAACGTGCAACATGTTGAGAAAGGCAGTGATCAGTGGGGCTTGCCGTACTGTTTAACGCTGTACGATGATGTTGATGATGTGTGGGCTCCTGGGTCATGGCCACTTCTTCCGAATGGCAAACGAGCTTCTCGAAAGTCACTCACAACCATGCACAGTGGATACGCTGGGTGTCCCAGAATGGTGAACCACTATGCAAAAGGCGTATAAACCGCTCGATCAGTTACCGGCTCGGAACACAAGATATTTCTGTTGCCCGACAGGTAGCGCTTGGTTGTGCACGAGCCAGAGGTGCAACCTCGAACAGAAATTCCAGTGACGCTGGGGAGTTCACTTTGTACACTATTTCCAAGACTTCGTAGAATTTGCCGCTACAGTACACAATCGATCTCGCCTGTGACCGCCGTTCGTTGTCAGGCGCAATCCGCGACATCCACAAAGCCGACTCATCTTTTCTAAGGAGAGAGCCACATCAAAGTGAAAGTAAAGCAAGGAAATTTCATGAAAGCATGTGGATGGTACTACCCGGTTGCCCGGACCGAAGTACAGGGTTGACTTAAGAGGCACTACCCCGAGCCTCTGGTCAGAACATCTAATCTACAAGGCAGTAGAGCGATAAGAGGGCATCATGCTCCTCTGGGAGCCGGTGACTGATTGTTCAGCTCATATGCCCTTCGGGTAAGGCATCCTGGGTGCTCAATACACCTCTTCGCCACGGATGCCGATGAACATAATGTTGTACGCTTAATATGCCGCCCGTGGTGTATTTGGAATCAGGGTTCAGCCATCTCTGATTGTCAGAAAGGCACTGCACACTAAATTTAGCACTACGGGTCGACCTTAAACAGAAGCGCAGTTCGATTCCAACGATCATAACCATGCTGCAGTACAGAGAAATCGCCTCAGAAACATCAGTGATTTTATAACAGTTAGATAATGTGACCCTTAAGTAATGACAGGTCTGCTGGCCATTGTACACCACATCATGATGAAGCAGACAGTGGATTCACGCAAAGTACATCAAAAGTCAAAGTCCGGGTTCAAAGTACCCATACAACGAAGAAGCTCTTACTTTTATCTGTGAAGTGCCTGGATTCCACGAAGGTTGACGGCGTTGAGGAAACCGACAGATCGTGCATCGCTACTAGATCCGGTGCCGCTGGAAAAAGAAAAAGGATGAACGTTGAGTAGCTGGTAAACGTACAGTAAAATAGATTCAAATGGGCGAAGCACAAACCTGTATCCTCTTGTTCATAGTCCTGTAATATCGACGTGGATAACTCGAACCTCTTGTAATCTGAAAGTGAGATAGTCTGGTCATACGAAACTGATTGGGACCGCGAGTCCAGGACACTCTGTGCTGCAGGCTGTGCAGCTGTCTTTGACCTACGACCACGTGAAGATCCTCTGACTGCAACTGAGTTAAATACGGCACAATCCGAATCCGAAGCGCTTCGACTAAGTCGGCCACGAGCTGGGAAACACCTATCCGAACCCAGGACCGGCGGAATCGCACCAGCTTTTGAATGCTCTTGATATTCATTGGACGACCGTGTCCTTGGTCCATCCGATTTCGATGTGCAATCATAGGAATTCTGAGTTTGATTGATCGGGGAAAAATTCGACTTTCGTTGTTTGACCTTACGTTTCATGATTTAAAACGCGTGAACTCAACAAGATTCGCTTTCATGACTGCAGCTGAAAAGAAGTGAAACGATTAAATAGAAATCCACAGAGTTCAAATGTAACGGCGGACTGCCGGTGTTTCCTTCAGATGACCAGAAAAACTGCAGGTTAAAACACACTTTCCCATCGTAATACAATCCGTAATACTACACAGACAGGAATATTATATATATATATATATATATATATATATATATATATATATATATATATATATATATATATATAGGCGCCTGCCAATCTTGCAAAAGCACTTTGCACTTGGAAGGCAAGAAGCTCACAGAGAGATGAGAGTTGGGAGAAACTGGATACTAAAGATCATTTGGAAAAAATTCTAAAGCCGTAAATTGTCATTTTGTGAGCCTGTAAATGTAATATGAATCTATTGTAGGTTATGAGTTGTGATACTTATAAGGATTAGTCAGGGAGGAATTCCCCAGTTTACGCTTTCAAAATCACCCATCACAAGATGATAGACAGTGTAACCTGCCTCAAACTGTGTTGCCAACCATTAGTATCATATAAACGCATGCGAGATTTATCAACAGCTGTCAGACCGCATTCGTTCACTCCAGTGGCCTATTCCATCATCATCATCGTACAGCGTACGGGCGCAAAGTGCATTCCATATCTGGATACCTCAATCGCTAAGTGATCCAAAGCGTGCTGCACTACCTGTGTCACTCAGCAGGACAATATCATCGACATATTTGAAGTCGAAAACCCTGTTCCCTGGGAAGAGTTCAACTCCATTGTTCAGAATACCAGACAGAACAAAGTTGAACATAAATGGGGATATAGGGCAGCCTTGCCGAACTTCACCGGAGAGGACAAAAGGGGGCGATAGCTGGCCATAGGCCCTTACCCCTTACCCGACTTGAGGTGTGATGATACAACTCTTTGAGGACTGCTACATATTTCCCAGGTACTCCAACAAGCAATTCCACGATGCAGTCCTATCGGTGGAGTCGAAGACCGCGCGAATGTCCAGAAACACGATAACTTTCGGTCTCTGGAAAGTGAGACGGTGCTCTAGCATTTGTCAGAGGGTGAAGGTTTGATCGATACATCAACCACCGGCGCCCGGATCTCCTTTCTGACTTCCGCCTTGGTAAGTGGACCTGTCGAAACGCACCACTGGACGTGTGCCGGATGAGCAATAGAAGAAGCCGACACCGAGGGCCAGCTAAATTGTGTCTGAAAGTGCTCCATCCAGTGATCGAGACGCTGCTTCTGATTATGAATTTTCGAACCGTCAGCCCTACCGATTATTTCACTCACACCTAATAGCTTCCTACCGGTGACTCCAATGAGATAGAAAAGCTTGCGGGAATTTTCCTTGGTGGCAGCACGTCCCATCTCTGATGCACGTTGCGGCCATCAGGTTTCGCGGTCCCTACGAAGACTCGCGTTAAGTGCATGTCTTGTCTCGAGACATGCTGTAATATACTCGCTCCAAGTCGGAAGGCGGAGAGATTCAGCGGAAACCCGATGTCTTGTGGCACGACGAAACAGACCATAATTTGCTAGACTGGCAGAATGCAAAGAATTCTTGATAAGCGACCAGTGCTGGTTTATATTGTCAGGTGGGACTACATCTAGCTTTTCAGCTAGCGCGTTTTCGAAGACGGATAAGCGAGATGGATCAGAGAGCTTATTGCAATCTAATTGTCCTTATTGCATGCTTTTGGGCGCCCGCGGAAGCACATGGACAGCTTAGTGCAAAGTATTCCGTGGTCGGAATCAATTGGGGGTGCTCCAGTACGAGCGACGGTCTTGTATGCAGCCCAGCCATTTGTGGCTCAGAGCGATGTGGTCAATCTGGGTCCACTGTTGACTCGAAGAGGGTAGACATGACGTGGCGTACCGGCGAGAAGGACGTCTCAAGTTTGTACTGGCGAGGAATAGGTGATGGTTCGAGCACAGGGCCGGCAACCGTTCCCCGGTTTACAAGCGACAGGAATCTAGCCCGAAAGTTCCCCTTAAATGCGCCTCATTCGACGACAGCCGACTCACTCTCGCATTCAGATCTCCTGCGAAAATCACGATATCAGCCCGATTTGCTTTAAGTAAGAGGTTGCGGAGCTTTTGGTGGAAGTTATTTATTGATTGCATCTGGGTTGTAATCGGTGGGTGCATACGCCGAAACGACAAACAGATTGCGTCTATTGGAACGGTGACTGCTCACTTTACACGAACCCCTGAGTTTCACTAATCACAAACGACTGTCGACTGGGATCCGATCTAGCAGCGCCACCTCAGCTACTCCACTGAGAGCAATGCTAGCGCCAGCAAGACCACAAGCCACAGCCGTAGCGTCCCTAGGACGGTGTCAGTGAAACTTCACAGGGCGATGAGGCGGAGGCGTCAATCGAATTACAGAACTGGAGTCTTGAATACGAATTTCTTGAGTGCAACATACATTGAAAACAAAGGATTCAAGCGTACGAGCTAAGCCTGCCTGTTGTTCTATACGCATCAGGGTTCGCACGTCAAACGTAGCTAGTTTGAATGGGCATTGAGGACGAAGAAGGGAATCGGCCGGTGGTAGCGGGTTCGGTGAGATTCGAAAGCTAGTCGAAGAATCACGAGAGTGAACTTAGCCCATGACTTTCATCAGTGACGCAACAGCGGGCACGGTCGACTGAAGAACCCGTGGGGTACGGTAATGGAAAAGAATGTGGAGAACAAGTTGAGTACGGTGTAGGAGAGTGATCGTTTGTGCAGAGCAGTCAATCATAGTAGTAGAATCTTTCATGATTGTGTACGCTGCGGGTTGTTGCACTACTCGGTCATCCAGTCTAGAGTAGCCTTTTTATCGGAGGATGTACCTCTAGGCTTTACGCTTCCAAGTGTGTTCTGCAAGGCAGTAGTGTTGGTCCAGATGAGCCGGTGGTCAACTGTTTGGTTTGTTCGCCCCTTCTGAATGCTCAGTTCATTCGCCCTTCGGATGAGGTTAAACATCCTGAGTGTCCAGTAAGCCCACAAATGCCGGTAAGCAGTGTTGTACGCTTCATGTGTCACTCGTGGTTGGCTTGGAATCGGGGTTTAACCATCTCCCCTAGATTGATTATCAGTCAACCAGTCCGGTGGAAAGCACCAGTCATTCGCTTTCGTCCTCTATTTTAGTGGGAACACCTCCACCACGGGAAGGTATTGAGTAGGACTTCATCAGCATAGGATGTGGCAGACGCACGGTCATTTGGGAGCATTTTGAGAGGTGTTCCGGACGAGTAGCCAACTCAGAGCTTAAGACACCGACCTTTGAACATACTGAGGCATTCAGAGATCTAGTCAAGGATCCAACCAATCGTCTTTCAACAAGTGATATACTGTTTGTAGCCGGTGACCGAAATGTACGAACAGCCAAGGACTGCAACTTCAAATCGGAGACAGCGAAATAACACCTCGATAACGCTTTACGGGTGGCATCCATTACTGGGATGCAGTTTAACTCCATTCGTCAGCGTCTTCCGGAACATAGAATTCTTGATCTCAGATCCGCTCATGAACAAGCGAAGGCCTTAAAAGTGGCTCAAAAGCAAGCCCAGTCTTATCATTCAACAACTGTTCCAGAGCCATGCGGAGCTTCAAAAACTACTGGGTCATCCCGTAAGGATCGTGACGCTCCGGAAGAGGAAACTACTGCGTCTTTAGCTAAGAGAATGTTTCTTTTGCAGTTCAAATTGGCACCCCAGGTACTCGTGTCTAGCACGGGACGCCACCTGCAAATCTTGTGGAAACAGGGAGCATTACCAAAGGGTCTGTCGATCCACCGGAAAGTCAAAAAACTCAGCGTCAGCGGTAACATCTACGCTGTCATCCATTACCACTGCTGTCGCTCCCAAGCGCTCGGTAAAAACAGTCACTGATGTCTTTGTAAATGGATTGCTACTCAAAGCTCTGATCGACACGGGGAGCTCTGAAAGCTTGCGCATGAGTGCAGTGGAAGGAGCATTCATCCCATGACCCCATGACAGCACTGCTAAACCGAATGTGATATCGTCTCCTTGGATCAAGACCTCAGTGCGACAACGGTGTATTTGTGATCTGGTAACACCTGCTAAGCCCAGATTTTACCGATGTAATACATAAGCCGAAGAACCGGGAAGTCCCTGGTGAGGACGCCAATGTACCCCAGATATATAAATCGTCTTTTGACACTGATTCGGCCACTCTACATCCTGTTTCGCTCAATCTCGACCAAAGAACTATTCCAAATGGGTTGCAGAACTTCAATATTACATCCTGTTCCATCATCAACATCATCATCGTACAGCGTTCAACAGTATGGCAAGCCCCATTGAACACTGCCTTTCTCACCATGTTGCACGTTGAATTAGAAAGTATGAATATACAAGATGGACAGGCACTGGACCTACATGGGTGGGAAAAGAAAAGAACGCCCTAGTAGCCAACACACGGAATACACTGTACAAACGCACATCGACCAGTCATTCTGATTCGATAGGAAGTGACAACACGATCACCACTGCTCGCGGTTCGTAGCCATATACTTCAGTGTCTCCGGCCAACTGGATGACGGATCATTCAGACCTCAACCACGAAAACGGAAGGCACCTACTTTTCCTAAGTCTGCTGTACATTTTCTCATTCCTCGCTGCCACGTCATCTGTTGACCTTCACGTGGTCTCTTCCACTCCCTAGGAAGAACGGAGAATAGGACACGGTATGGTAGACGTGTGTTCGCCATACGTAACACGTGTCCCAACCAACGGAGTTTACTAAGCCGGATACGCTGTGATAGAACGTTCTCTGAATAAGTACCCAATACTCGCTTTCTGACCTCATTGTTGCTTACTCGGCTATTCTACCCAATCCTAGCGATACTGCGTAAACATCGATGGTCGAAAACCTCAAGACGACGAATATCTTCAGCACGCAGACTCCAAGTTTCGCAACCATACAACAAAACTGAACGCACTGGAGCACAGTATACACGGCCTTTCAACTTCAGTGAAATATTAGGTCGCCGCCACAAGTGCTTCAGTCCAGCGTACGCCGCTCGAGCCTTGGATATCCGCGTGCTCACCTCTACTACTGTGCTCCCATCCGTCGTCACGCAGCTACCGAGGTAGGTGAAGTGGTCGACAACTGGTAGCACCTCGCCATCAAGCATCAAGCTTGGAATTGTTGACGTCCAGTCTTGTAACATTACTTTACACTTTGAAGGTGCAAAGCGCATGCCGAATGGAGCTACAGCTCTCGAGAGATTATCTAGTGCACGCTGAGCATGTTCCGTGCATTCGAACAAGTGGACAACGTCGTCCGCGTAATCTAGGTCACATAGCTTTTCACTATTTCCTAGTTCGACGACTACATCCTGAAGATTTTGTAGCGCACTCTTCATTATTTCGTCCATGACGAAGTTGAACAAAAAATGGAGACAAAGGGCATCCCTGTCGAATACCACTGGTCGTTTCGAACCGACCGGATAGTTCACCGTAAACCCCAACGCGGCCAGAAGTATGAGAATACAATGATCTCAGTAGGTTCACGAACTTTTGGGACATACCTTTTCGATGAAGAACACTGAAAAGCACTGCTCGACCAACTGAATCGAAAGCACCTTTCAAGTCTAAGAAAACCATTATTGTCGGTCGACGGTGCGTGTGACGCGTTTCAAGTAGTCGACGAAGAGTAAAAATCTGGTCGATGCATCCTCGACCTGGGCGGAATCCAGCCGGCTGTTCGCGGACATTCCTCTCGCGAGCCGGTGTAAGACGATGCAGCAAAATCGAAGCTAAAACTTTGGTGACTATCGGGATTAAGCTAATCCCACGATGATTACTGCAGTCACTGCGTATTCCCTTCTTGAAGATGGGAACAATCAATGACTCACTCCATATTAACGGAATACGCTCCTCCTTCCAAATGTCACGGAGCAAAGCGGTAAGTGATTTTATCAACGCCTCACCACCCAGTTTGAAAAGAACTGGAGGAAGTTCATCGGGACCTGCCGCTTTCCCCCGTCTTAGTAATCGAATACATGACTCAACTTCTACTTCCGATGAAGGCTCAAGTGATACCACCCAAGGAGTCACAGTTGTTGACACGGGAGTAACTAAACTAGCGTGCGACCAGCTAAACTGTTCCTTGAAGTACTCGGCCCATCGGTCAAGCCTTTGCTGTTTGCAACGGACGAGTTCTCCATTTCTATCCCAAATCGCTTCACTGATCTGAGTTCGCCGTCCACCGGTGTCACGAATAAGTTTGAACAGTCTTTGACTGTTACCTGAAGCAGCTGCCACTTCCATTTCTTTGGCTACCTTGACCCACCAATTTTCGCGATCATTCTTAAGGCTTTTCGTAACTTGCTTTTGCAGCTTTCTCCGCATATTATTCATCTCCTTACGGTTCGAAAGCTGACGCTTTTGCTCCATTATACTCAGCGACTCTTGCGAGATCCAGTGTCTTTGATGGACAACGGATTTAGGACCACAGGCAAAACATGCTGCAACCTGCATCGCCTGTTTGATATGAGCCCAATGCTCATCTACATTACTGTTCTCCGTGGATCCTAGCTCATGTGCTAATTTCTGCTCATACCGGGTGCGTACTTCTGGATCACACAAACGTTGCACGGCTAATCGGGTTTGCGGTTTCCGACGATGACCATGGAGTTGGAGAGATAATCGCATTAAAATTAATGCATGGTCAGACTCTACGTACGTGGACCAGTAAGATCTACAGTTCTGAACAGAACTGCGCCACCGGCAGCTTACAGCAATATGACCAATTTGACTCAAAGTACCTGTAGAGTTAGAGCGCCATGTCGCTGTGCGACGCGAGCTGTGTCGGAAATTCGTGCTAGACAAGAACAATCGATTGTCTGCACAAAACTGGAGAAGCCTATCCCCGTTATCTGTACACTCAGCAGGTAAAGCACAACGCCCAACTAAACAGGCTTCTGACACACTAAGTTTGCCAACTTGTGCATTGAAGTCACCAGCTAGCACTACAATGTCAGAACCTTTACGCCTGCGAACGAGGGTGGCGAGGGCATCATAGAACTCATCTTTCTGCAAGTCTGAGCTGCAGTCCGTTGGGGCGTACGCCGAGATCACAAACAAATTGCGCTTAACACAACTATCCTTTCGAACGCCGACTGACCCTTGGAGTCTCACAGCACATAAACGATTGTTAACAGGGATCCAGTCTAAAAGGGCAGCCTCAGCCTTGTCAGTCAAGACAATTCCTACACCACGTTGACCCACAGCTCGATCTACTTCGTCTCCTGAGGTGCGCAGAATATACCTCGATGAGATACCAGGACCAGCTAGTTGAATTACACTGCTCGAATCCTGGATACACGTTTCGCTTAAGCAGCAGACATCAATCTTCAGAGAATCTATTGTGAGCGCTAGACACGCCTGCTGACTGGCCTGCATGAGTGTACGCACGTTGAAGGAGCCGAGGATAAGAGGCTGACGAGGCTTGAGAAAATGTGAGTTACAAGACAGGATTATTCCCAACACTATTCGACAGTAAATCGTTGCGAATATCGACCGCGTTATCAGTAAGAGTATTATGGGTGAATAGATGGGGCAAAGAGGGGTGGTTGGGGACAGAAGACAAAGGTTGAATAAAAGAGAGGGAACTCTGAGCGGTAGCTCACCTATCACTACCCACCCCGCTCGGTGCAATGGGCAGCGCGGTTTTGATCATCCTGCGCGACGATCGATGCAGTATGGAATTCTTTGTATTCGTGCAGTTCATGAGAGATGTTGGACGGGTACTGCTAGGGTGTCCAGCCACAAAGCAGGAGAGCGATTAGGGTCCTCATCCAAAGCCTTTAGCTCTAACAAGAACCTATCCGTAAGACAGCGGGATGGCTTAGTGGAAGCCCATTTGCTTGGATGAATTATTCTTCCACTGGTTTTGCCGACTGAGTTGCCAGCTGAAATCAACCCCCAACCTGGAGGACCAGGAGACTGGACTTTGTCTGACGTCTACCCATTGACCTGTCAGGTATGATTGCATCTCCGGTTTGAAGAAGCCATCCTGTATAGCTCTTTGGGTCATAGAGGCGCGCAAGCCATCACACCACGTCAAGGTGCAGTCTCGTCGTGATGGCATCCTCTTCCAATCGCGACAGGACTGCGCACAAACTGATACGTACGGTTCACAACAGACGGCGACAGCCTCATCGAAAAGAACGAGATTGGACGACAAGAACGTTATGTTTTCCTCGGCTAAGAATGTAGATACATGGTTCGAAATAGAAATTGATACAATTTAAGATACGTAAACAAACACAACGAAAGTTACCCGACACAAACTATCGTGGGGTTAGTCTGATCGACGTGACTGCCGAAATATTCTCCGCCATTTGCTTGAATCGCTTCTCAGCGATGCGGGAAGGGCGCCCACATCCCAATCAAGACTTTCACCGTGGTAGAGTATGCGTAGGTCAGATATTCACTGTACAAAATGCCAGAACATCAGTACAAGTACCAGAAACCGACTACAGCTTATCTTATAGGTCTTCGGGCAGCCTATGACTAGGTCATCAGAGAATCGTTACGGTCTATAATACAAGTGGGTGAAATGTCCCAGGAGTTTGCCAGTCTCATGGATTTGTGCTGCTCCAATATGCACGCAAGAGAAGGCGTCCACGGGGAATAATCCGGTGCTAGGCAGGGCTAACTTTCGTCGCCAGTGCTGTTTAACTATACCATTGATAGGATAATGAATCCAGCACTCACCAGTTACCCTGGTACTCAACCGGGCACTGATGCTTTCTTCGTCGATTTTGAATTTGCAGACGACATACTTCGAGACAGCCCGATCACGTCACAGCCGGTTCTGAATTGTGCAGAATCCCTCGCAAACGCCATGGGACTGGAGGTTAAAACATTGAAGAACAAGATCCCTTCGACATGCGTTTCAGCCCACACTTTTATTTTCACGTGACTATCTTCTGCGGGAGGATAAGTTGGGTCCATGGATATCACGCACCACTGCTGACCACTCGTGGCAATCGGAGGCGAGCTCGGTGCAGACCGCGATCGCTTTTCCATCGCGGAACTTCACAGACGGACCGAATATCTAGAAGCTCCACGTTTTTTTTCTATTCTACTGGTTCACGTTTTGAGCTTCCCACCAAAACGACAACACCAACCAGGACAAGGAGCAGGGTAGTTTTTGTTTGGTTGTCTCTGAGTCGAGTCGCAGAAGGCTTTGGCAGAACCACTGCAGTCATCGACGTTGGAGGAGGACGGTGACGCATTGACATCAGAGCATCGTCTCCTTACCTCTTGGTTGGACATCTTGTCATGCTAGTTGACCTTGACAATTTGTCGCATACACCCGCGGCCAAAAAACCCGTCTTCCAGTACCCTCATCTCGTAGTGGCCAAGTTTCGTCACCACAGATTACTACGAGACGAACGGCGGCACGATAAACACGAACTTTAGTCCTTAAGTTGATTTCGCTGCGAGTCCACAGCGTTCATCTTAGCTAAAAGAAGGCTCTCCTGGCGCTGTTGATCCGTAATACCACTTCATCTTTTGCCTGGCCGTTCGAAAGCAGAACCGAGCCTAGGTATTTGAATGAAGGGACTACTTGACTGGTCAGTCATTGACGGAAAGTTGTTGAACTGTCGGGAAAGATGGGTTGTAAAGGCTTTTGATTTGGTTGAATTCACCTCTAGCCCAATAGACTTCGCGAAAGAATTGGTTTTCGCTTATTGGTTGGAGCGTGGAAGCGAGTCTCCTGGCACGACGATATCGTCTGCGAACTCCAGGTCCGAAATGTATATTTCCTGGCTAACCTGAACGCCGGAGTAGCCAGGTAACGCGTGACTCACCGTCTAATCAATAGCGTAGTTAAACAGCACCGGTGAGAGGGGACAGCCCTGTCTTACTCCGGCAGTGAGTGCGAATTCACAGGATTCTTCGCCGTACATACGAACCCTAGCACCAGCTGCCGAGTAGTACCTCCTCAACAGCCGCAAAAGCTTACCGGGTATCTCATCGGATTGGATTATGGTCCAAAGTAACCAGCGGTTAACTGATTCGGAGGCGGCCCAGAAGTCGATAAAGAGAGCTACCGTCGGCTGCCAGAACTTATAGTGATGCTCTAGTTTTCGACAGTGTGAAGATTTGATCCAAACAGCCACTCCCACGAAGAAAACCAACTTCGTTCGAGCGAGTACATCTGTATCTTGCTTCGGAGAAACGGTTTAGTAACAACGCATTAAAAATCTTAGCGGCCACGTCGATCAAGTTAATCCCTTGGTATTTATCACGTGTCGATTTATCACCTTTCTGGACATGGCCCAGCTGGGTGGGAATGCTTCCTCTCGCCAAATGGAGCAAAAAAGTGCACATGACCTGTCAATCAAGAACAATGAGCAGGCTTTATATACTTCTGCAGGGATGCTGTCTTCCCCGGCGGCCTTTCTGTCCTTCAGTTCTTTAATTTCTCTGTGATTTCCGCGGTACTAGGTGGGTCGCAGTTACTTTCGTAATGGACTGGAGGAGTTGACATTGGTCGGTCCGTTGGATGGTTTGTAGGCCGGTTGAGCAATTGACTGGAGTGTTCGACCAATCGGTCCATTTTCTGACTCTGTTAGGACGTTAGGTTTCCTGCCGCGTCACGAAGAAGCGAATTTCGTTGGCTGTACTTATTCGAGGCGTTGCGAATGAGGCAGAACAGTTGATCAAAGAAAACATTTCTTGACGCGGTATCCATTTTTTGGCTATTTCTACTCAATATCTTTTGCGATCAGCCTTGGTGGAGCGTGTGGCCTTTCACTGCAGTCTGCAGTCTACTTCAGCTACAGCTTTCCCTGCCAACACAAGGTTTGGTGTTGAACCAACCCAGTCCTGCAACTGCATTTCACACTTTGAACGTGCAAAATACATCCCAAACATTGCTACGCTGTTCTTTAGGCTATCTTAGAGAGCTTGCAGCCTATCTGGGTCTTCACTCAGAACAATATCGTCCGCGCATTCCAGGTCAGATAGTTTACTGCCTGAGCAATGAGCGATACCGCTATTCTCACACGAGGATAGGGCTATCTCAAGAAGCAATTCAACTACAAAATTGAAGAGTAAGGGTGAAAGGTGGCAACCCTGACGAACAGCACTTTCTGTGGTGAACTCGGGTGAAAAATCGCCGTAAGCACGAACTCGGCTTCGAAGTTTCCAGAGGAACGAGCAAACCAGATCCAGAACCAATACGACCGCTGCAATAGCCCATATCACCTGCTAACATCAAACCACAAGAGCGCGCAGTCGACATGTTTGCTCACTATTCTCAGTGGATAATTCAGTTCTCTGATGAGATTAGTCTGCTTGGTCGAAATTGAAGCTTCTCCCTTCTAGGGAATGTCTTGAAGGCTTTGGAACACTTGAAAAAGAAGCTAGAAAAAAATGTCACCACCGAGCCCGGTGTCCCTTTGGTTGTGGAAACATATGCCTCAGACATCACAATCGCTGCACCTCTCCATCAAAATGGTCGCCCGGTTGCTTTCTTTTCCAGGACCCTGACACCTTCGGAACGTCGGCATTCGGCAGTTCAGAAAGAAGCGTATGCCACTGTGGAAATGGCATCATTTTCTGGCCGGATGTCACTTCAATTTGATAAATGACCAACGATCTGTTGTCCTTATGTTTAATCAGTCAACTAAAGAAAAGCGTTGGCGTATGGAGTTATCGGACCTCTGATTTGACAGCATTTGTCGTTTTGGTTCGAAAAATCATGCGGCCGATGCACTTGCTCGAGGATTCTGCGGAACATTGACCTATCTGGACTTGAATGCTCCTTATAACTCCCTGTGCATATATATCACTTTGTACGATCACGAAACCGACCTTCTACCGTTTAATGCATAAAATATGCCATCTCTCAATGTCAGACGTGTGCGGAGATCAAACCCGGATTCTACCAGCCACCGGAAGTGCGCCTCATCGAGGCAACACAACCGTTCTAGAGTCAGCATCAATCTCAAAGAACCCCAGCATAGCGTTACCAGAAATCGATTTCTGTTTACCATTACTGATGAATCTTCAAGACTATCATTCGCGTACGCTTGTTGACACATCCGCTCCGACGGTCATTAGATGCTTGACTAACTTATTCTTTATTTCCGGCATGCCCAGCTTCATACACTCCGTTCGTGTACCGTCAAAATCTCCTTCACAGCCGAGGCGTCGTGACCAGCCGCAAGACGGCATAGAATTCGCAATGCAACGGTCAAGTGGGAAGTCTCAATGGCACCCTCTAGAAATCTATTACACTCGCGCTCAGCCCCGCCAAACGCATATTACACCACGGGAAGCTGTACTTCCAGACGCACCTTATTCGATCCCAGTGCCACACCTCACGAGCGTCCGTTTCAATGAAACCGGAAAGCTGCTACGGATTCGTCACTCCTCAGTTGGCTGCTGACCTCTGATTGTGTAATTATTCGAAAACCCAATCGCGCATCTAAATACGATCCTCCGGTGGAACAGGTAGAACTCATGGGGTGCAATCTCAACTACATTACGATGATGGCCGAGAGGGTTATTGTATCTCCCGAATATCTTGCCACATCTGGGCGCAATCCTGAGTCAGCAATAAAAGACGTACTTACGCCAGATGACTCTGGACATTCAGATATCATGGATCCGACGACCAAGCGCCCCCGTGAAACCATAGACCTCAATTTTCCATAGATTCACTAACCCCTCCCAAAGTAGAACCGGCAAAGTTAGAATTACGGGGGAAAATCAGAAGACTCCAACAACGCATGCGCATTTACCACTTAAGAAACAGGGAAATGTGAGCTCTTCGAGTCTTTTTGCTGTCGTTAAACCTTACCTGATATGCATATCGCATTACTTTGCATTTCGCTGGTGTCACTTCGAAAAACATTCCCGGCGAGCGGGATGTGGTAGACGAAATACTTTCGTTTCATTCCGTTTCATTCACGTTCTTGCTAAAAGTTCCCTGGTTCCCTTTCCGTTGTGTGATCTGATTCCAAACTCACTAAAGCCTAAAAACGGTCATTCCGGCTTCTTCATTCATTTCATCTATGCGTGTTTGTGTTCATTGTTCATCACAAGAGGATTAGCCGGCTTTATGATGACATAGCCATGGATATTTGGTACAAGAAACGTCCCCAGCGTCATTTGGATTTTTTTTATCCAGGGCGCACCCCTAGCCTTTGCAAAACCAAATGCGGCCTGCAAGGCAGCAGCATGTTGATGCATGGTTGCCGATGACTCCGTAGGAGCTCGTTCGATTTTGCATTGAATTGAATCCAACCCAGGGGTCCATGCAGCCCTGTTAGTTCGACTGATTTTCTTCATGACCGTTGGACTATACAGTAAATCTGGTTCGCTTATTTAAAAGTAACTATATTCGCATGCCGAACACAGTTTAGCTGAGGATTTTGGACCTCAACCTGGTTTAGTCTGCTTGTCTAAGGATTTGTCGAGGCGTGACTGCTAATGCATGCATCAGCTTCGTGGAGCAACAGCTGAGATCTGGGAACTTGATAAAGACCAGAGACGAGAGATATCCCAAGGGCACGACAGTCCACCAGTTCAGAAGTGCTACTTCATATATCCCAAAATGACTCCTGCAGCGAACACTCGAGTCTTGATAAGTAAGTGGATGTTATGTCGATTCCACAGATGACTCAGGTTGGCAAATGCCAAACGAGCCCTCTGTAAACGTGAAGAAAATTCATTCGATATCCCACCTTCTGGTGAAATGCAGCTGCCCACATAACAGAATTTGTCTACATGGTCTACGGTCTTCCCACACACTGAAAGATTTGGTGTTGAACCAATCCAGTCCTGCAACAGCACCTCGCACTTTTAAGGTACAAACCGCATACCGAACATTGCTACGCAGTTACTCAAGCTGCCCAGAAAAACTTGCAACTTACCTAGATCTTCACTCAGAACTATGTTGTTTGCATATGCAAGGTCTGACACCTTCCCATCGGGGAAAAACTCAATGCCACTATCTTCACTTGACAAAAACACGAACCTCACGCACACTTTCCATAGTGAACTCGCGTGAAAGATCACCGTAAGCACGAACTCGGCTTCGGCTGTTCATGTACATGGACTTTATGGTGGAAATTAATTTCTTTGGTACACCCTTTAACAAGCGGCAGCGCCAGAGAACTGTGCGGGCGACTGAATCAAACGCTGCTTTCAGATCAGGAAAAACTGGTAGTGGACCTACGGAAAATGTGCCTATAATCTTAAAATTGTCGAAAGGGGGTGTGATCAATACAACCCCGCCCAGCTTGATTCTCGCGCGAGCACTGCTCGCGAGTGTTAGATAAATGGTGGAGAATAATACCAAGGAGCAGCTTAAATGCGATGCTAACTAGACTTATTCCCGTGGTTTACACAGGAGGACCTGTCGACTTTCAGGCAAATCGGTACGACCGCCGATTCACGCCAACTTCTCGGCACATATTTCCTTTCGCATATCAAATCGACGAGTTTTGTCAACCCCACTAACGGTGCTGAGCCACCGTCTCTGAAAAAAGACGAAGGCAACCCATTCGGTCCGACAGCCTTATGTCGTTTAAAAAAGCTTATCCTACGGAGAACGCCCGCTTCTGACGGAGGACTGGTATCCATAAATGGAGCTGTAACCATCGAGCTAGTAAGCTGGCCGCACGCTGGTGCAGTTACTCCCGTGTCAACAACTGTGACTTCTTGGGTGGTATCACTTGAGCCTTCATCGGAAGTAGAAGTTGAGTCATGTATTCGATTACTAAGACGGGGGAAAGCGGCAGGTCCCGATGAACTTCCTCCAGTTCTTTTCAAACTGGGTGGTGAGGCGTTGATAAAATCACTTACCGCTTTGCTCCGTGACATTTGGAACGAGGAACGTATTCCGTTATTATGGAGTGAGTCATTGATTGTTCACATCTTCAAGAAGGGAATACGCAGTGACTGCAGTAATCATCGTGGGATTAGCTTAATCCCGATAGTCACCAAAGTTTTAGCTTCGATTTTGCTGCATCGTCTTACACCGGCTCGCGAGAGGAATGTCCGCGAACAGCCGGCTGGATTCCGCCCAGGTCGAGGATGCATCGACCAGATTTTTACTCTTCGTCGACTACTTGAAACGCGTCACACGCACCGTCGACCGACAATAATGGTTTTCTTAGACTTGAAAGGTGCTTTCGATTCAGTTGGTCGAGCAGTGCTTTTCAGTGTTCTTCATCGAAAAGGTATGTCCCAAAAGTTCGTGAACCTACTGAGATCATTGTATTCTCATACTTCTGGCCGCGTTGGGGTTTACGGTGAACTATCCGGTCGGTTCGAAACGACCAGTGGTATTCGACAGGGATGCCCTTTGTCTCCATTTTTTGTTCAACTTCGTCATGGACGAAATAATGAAGAGTGCGCTACAAAATCTTCAGGATGTAGTCGTCGAACTAGGAAATAGTGAAAAGCTATGTGACCTAGATTACGCGGACGACGTTGTCCACTTGTTCGAATGCACGGAACATGCTCAGCGTGCACTAGATAATCTCTCGAGAGCTGTAGCTCCATTCGGCATGCGCTTTGCACCTTCAAAGTGTAAAGTAATGTTACAAGACTGGACGTCAACAATTCCAAGCTTGATGCTTGATGGCGAGGTGCTACCAGTTGTCGACCACTTCACCTACCTCGGTAGCTGCGTGACGACGGATGGGAGCACAGTAGTAGAGGTGAGCACGCGGATATCCAAGGCTCGAGCGGCGTACGCTGGACTGAAGCACTTGTGGCGGCGACCTAATATTTCACTGAAGTTGAAAGGCCGTGTATACTGTGCTCCAGTGCGTTCAGTTTTGTTGTATGGTTGCGAAACTTGGAGTCTGCGTGCTGAAGATATTCGTCGTCTTGAGGTTTTCGACCATCGATGTTTACGCAGTATCGCTAGGATTGGGTGGAATAGCCGAGTAAGCAACAATGAGGTCAGAAAGCGAGTATTGGGTACTTATTCAGAGAACGTTCTATCACAGCGTATCCGGCTTAGTAAACTCCGTTGGTTGGGACACGTGTTACGTATGGCAAACACACGTCCACCATACCGTGTCCTATTTTCCGTTCTTCCTAGGAAGTGGAAGAGACCACGTGAAGGTCAACAGATGACGTGGCAGCGAGGAATGAGAAAATGTACAGCAGACTTAGGAAAAGTAGGTGCCTTCCGTTTTCGTGGTTGGGGTCCAAAAGATCCGTCATCCAGTTGGCTGGAGACACTGAAACATATGGCTGCGAACCGCGAGCAGTGGTGATCGTGTTGTCACTTCCTATCGAATCAGAATGACTGATCGATGTGCGTTTGTACAGTTAGGCTGTGTATTCCGTGTGTTGGCTACTAGGGCGTTCTTTCCTTTTCCCACCCCTGTAGGTGCACTCCCTATCCATCTTGTATATTCATACTTTCTAATTCAACGTGCAACATGGTGAGAAAGGCAGTGTTCAGTGGGGCTTGCCATACTGTTGAACATCATCATCATCATCGTACAGCGTTAAACAGTAGGGCAAGCCTCACTGACCACTGCCTTTCTCACCATGTTGCACGTTGAATTAAAAAGTATGAATATACAAGATGGACAGGGAGTGGACCTATATGGGTGGGAAAAGAAAAGAATGCCCTAGTAGCCAACACACGGAATACACAGTCTGACTGTACAAACGTACACCGATCAAACATTCTGATTCGATAGAAAGTGACAACACGATCTCCACTGTTCGCGGTTCGCAGCCATATCCTTCAGTGTCTCCAGCCAACTGGTGGACGGATCTTTTGGACCCCAACCACGAAGACGTGAAGCACCTACTTTTCCTAAGTCTGCTGTACATTTTCTCATTCCTGTTGAACGCTGTACGATGATGATGATGATGATGCTAGTAAGCAAACCTGTCGAAGATAAAGGTCAATATAACTGCTCCCCGAAACGCGTCTTCCTATGAATTAGACGACGCTCTTCAGTCATAATCCGTGAGCCGTATGCCTCCTTGATCAGTTTGCTAACATCTGGCTTCCGTTGACCGGTATTTATAACTAGACGGAAAAGGTTGCGGCTAATGCCAATTACTGCAGCTTTTTTCATCTCCCTACACTTATCAATCCACGGTCGTTTTTCGGGCTCCGAATCAGTTGGCGTTTAAGGCATCACCATACCTCATCATATCTGGAATCCGGAGGAATCGATCTGTGCACATCTAATAGTGCAACTGAGGAAGCAGATATCAATCGCTTGTGTATGTGGTTGTTGAACGTTGAGCAGCAATAGAAGCGCCAAATAGCGACTGTCCGATCTCTACACATCGCTCTTCTGGATCCTGGGCATTTGAGTGCGCTGATGACCTGCCAGAAAATTCTACTTAGAAAGCAGACCAATGGCTACTCAACAGTGGCAGCTACGGTAGATGGTTGCCCTTTGCGTTATTTCGGCTACCGACGAGGCGTAGCCTGGAACACGCGCGGACAACAGTGCAATCACTGTCTACACCATCATCATTATCATCATAGTACAGCGTTAAACAACAGGGCAAGCCACTCTGAGCACTACCTTTCTCACCATGTTGCACGCAGAAGCAAAAAGAATGAATATACCAGCTGGACAGGGAGTGGACCTATTGCGGTGGGGAAAGGAAAGGACGCCCTCGTAGCCAACACACGGGATAAACAACCTAACCGTGCAAACGCTCACCGAATCGCCCGACATGCGAACAGTGAAACAAAAAGCCGAACTTGTATCCGGAGACCGAAGTGTTATAATTGAAGTTAGATCTTGTATGCGTTTCGGAGACACAATACATCTATTTTAAGGTGATAGAGCAACTTTTTGCCTTGTTTTGCAAAATATCTGGACGTTGAAAGCAGCTAAATAAAGATAACGCTTGAGTTTGAGAACCAATTCTCTATTTTTTCGTCTCGAAGTTCTTACTTTTACCGAGAATTACAAGTCATGACTCTGCCGTGTGATTTTTCTTGTTTGTTTACATAACCTACATTATGCCCATTTCTATTTCAGATCATTTACCTTCTTTATTATTCAAGTTAAAAGTAACATTCCCATCACTGAATCTCATTCTCTCTGATAAAGCTACCATTGTCTGTTGCGAACTGTACGTATCAGGCTCGTTGTGGCTTTACGTAGCCATTTAGGATTGAAACGTGAAAGGAGAAGAGCAGACAGAAATGTAACCCGAGCGACCGTTAGAGATCGTTGGATACAACATACTTCGCGGCTGTCACATCGCATAGAGGGTTTTTCTTTGACAACCCTAACCGGAGCCTTTGACTCAAAAGTCTGACCCACTAGACAGTGGGGCGTTAACCCAGCATGGGAACGTGACCGAAGCGCCCATGAAGGAACTTCTTCTGGTCAGTCACGCGATACCTCATTGCAGTTCCCATCTTGTCTTGCGTTTGCTGGTGCTTTATTATCGATTCGTTTTTCGTTTTCTAGGCATATCTGGTGCCACTGACGGCGTTGTTTTTAGCGCACAATTGACGAAATCGACAGACAGTATCTCAATGAGACAGCATTTTGCTGCCGCCCGGCTTGTTATCGTACTTGATCTACTGAGGTCGAATGTGGTTCACTTCAGTTGTCCCTTCAATCTTCAACTTGGCATTTTATTGATGTGGCTTTGGCTGCTACCTCGTAATCGTACAACCAAGAGCAAAAGGAAGCTCCAAAGAGTAAGCAAATAGAAAATAAATTTATTAGTAAAAGATCTAATAGGGTTCTCCAACCCAACTCTCAGGATCACTATTGCAGGTCCATCCCCCTTTTGAGAGTGGAGTGCATTCTTGTTTGCGGATATATTTCAAGCGAAATCGTGCAGTAGCACGTAAAGAAAAAAGGCATTTGCGCCAACTTCGTCTAAATAGGTTTTACAATTCATGGACAAATCGAAGCTGAACACGAACAATCCTCTGGAGACCAAATGATATGGCACTAAACATAGAGACCAAAAGCATGTCTTGTCAGAAACTCCTGTTCAAATCTGGTCCGAAAAGAACACAACTAACAATTACCACCTTTGCACAAAACAAAGGCACAGTAAAAAGTGTTAGGAATACGCACTGAAACCCACCGTGGATTCTGTTCTCTTTACTATATGAACAGCTAACACGTGAATTAACAAATACCTTTAATCTCCGAACTCAAGAAATGTGCTTGAAAAGCTATAAAAGACCTACGGTGGTTTTTCGCTTAAAATACAACTAGCAGTCATAATTCACATTTCTGAAACCACCTCTGCTGCATCACTCAACTGAAATGACCGACCTGTCGCCCTCTCCATAACAGACACCAAGTGAACTACATCCTTGTGATTGAGGCGTAGGCTATGGTGGAAGCAGTGAAAGGACTGCAACACGCTTGGCAGACATTAAACATAAGTTACCTTCACGTATGAGACCGTAAAATTAAAATCCATAACGAAGTCCAACAGCAAAGAATCCAGCCAAGCGAATTTAGCCACAGTTTAATTAGCAGTATCAAACAACCCGGTGGCTGGGATCCGCTATCATAACGTCTGCGCAAAGATCGGTGATACTGATAGGCTGTATGCAGTGTCTGAAAGGAATAGCACCTTTGAATTGGTTGACTGTCGTGTCCCTTGGGACATCCTCCATCTTTTTAGTCTCCATCATTTACCCAACTGTCACCCGTAGCTCCACAAAGCTAAAGCATGCATCAGCAGCCACACCCCGGCGAACCGCTCGACAGGCGGACTAAACCAGGTTGAAGGTTACCGAGGTCCAAAAACCTTGGCGAGATGGTGTTCGACATGTTAAGATAGATACACCTGAATGGGTGGACGAGATCTACGGATCCAACGGCTACAAAGGAAAACTGTCCTACACACCCGACTCGGTGTTCCGGAGGACGCAAATGAGCCGCACAACAGACCACCTGCTGCCTTGCAGAGTGCAATTGGTTGTGCAAAGGCTAGAAGTGCGCGATCGGATAGTATAACAATCCCGAGCAGTGCTGGAAAAACCGTCTCGTACTATATTCCAGAGAATCTTCATGACTAATTTCCGCGAGCCAACTCATCCTCTAGATAGTCGCGTAAAACGAGAACGAAGATAGGCTTCAAGAACTGTACAGATTACTGTCAATAAGTTCGTGATGTTAGTTTATTCTACCCGGTCAAAAAATAAGCTCGCCGTTCTTACAAATGCGTCACTCATTGTTGTGAACCACATGCCGAGTTAAGACCCTCATTCTATAATACTATTGTAGACTATTGCTGGCTTTGGACGGCCACAACTCCAATAGCACACACGTTTCATACATACCTACCCACCTGCGGTCTATTCGTGTCCTGATAAAAGCCGGAAGAAGCGACGGCATGTCGACCCGGCGCAGAGGCATTAATAAGCTAGAAAAAGCTCCGCCTTTCATTTACGCACTCTAGGTTACCAATCAAGGATTGAGGGATAGGAATGTACGTTATCCAAGCCTCAAAGGACTTGGTTCAGAATATAGCTCAGCAATGCGGTTGTGTGACGTGCTTAGAAAAGTTCTGGGTGCCGTTAGTATTTATAAGCATTCTAATGGGTACATAAGTATTGCAAAGAGCGTGCAGTGAACTAACCAAAAGACACCCACATTGTTTTCTTCTTTCGTAACATCTCGTTCTGTCACAATATCGTAAAATTAGCATAGATGGCTCAAAGAACCAAGAAGAGAAACAACACCGGTGGTTGTCTAGTGGCTTAGGGCGTTTGATTTCCACCTCATCATCAACATCATTATCGTACAGCTTCAAATAGTAGGGCAAGCCCCACTGAACACTGCCTTTCTCACCATGTTGCACGTTGAATTAGAAAGTATGAATATACAAGATGGATAGGGAGTGCACCTACAGGGGTGGGAAAAGGAAAGAACGCCCTAGTAGCCAACACACGGAATACACAGCCCGACTGCACAAACGCACATCGATCAATCCTTCTGATTCCACAGAAAGCGACAACACGATTGCCACTGCTCGCGGTTCGCTGCCATATGTTTCAGTGTCTCCAGCCAACTGGATGACGGATCTTTTGGACCCCAACCACGAAAACGGAAGGCACCTACTTTTCCTAAGTCTGCTGTACATTTCCTCACTCCTCGCTGCCACGTCATCTGTTGACCTTCACGTGGTCTCTTCCACTTCCTAGGAAGAACGGAGAATAGGACACGGTATGGTAGACGTGTATTTGCCATACGTGCCTCGGAATTCCGAGGCTCGAATCCCCACCATCGCCGATTGCTTTCGTGGTAGACAGTTCACTTCATTCTACCATTAAGCTCGCTCTTTGTGCTCTAGTTTCGGTTGTTACCTTCCAGCATCGTCGAGTAAAGGGAAAACGGAATAGAAGTGGGAAAGAGCTGAAAGCAAGGTAAGAAGCGGAAATCACGAAAACAAAGAGTCGAGATGTAACCACACCGCTGGCTGTGATGCCTAGCCATACCATCTAAGGTCTCCAGCTCGCTACGCATTGACCTATTGGGACCTCGTGTGGTTCTCTGCCATCTCAAGTTTCACAATCAAGTTTTCGGTTATTTCTATTAGTGCAGTGGACTTATGGTTATGGAATATGATTCATCTGCTGCACTCATGCGCAAGAAAAAGAAAGTCCCCGAATTTGTAAAAGCTCTGATGGGCGTCAGTCTGCATACTATTCTCAAATAGCTAGGATAACGCATCAAGACAAATAAAATGACACATCTTTAAATACGGCTACGAACGAATCTAAAATGCGCTCAAAAAGGCCTTTATTACCGAAAGTCCGTAGGCATTCTTGTTACAGACAACAGAGTTTATCTAGACATCAGCAGTGCCGCTCTCCAGCGAAATGTCTATGATGTCAATAGAACTAGAACGTCCTTGTGGAAACCCATCTACAATTGGTCTGATCCGCAAAAACGAACTGATTAGACCACGGGAATGTGAATACGGTTGCGGATCATTCGAAAGAACTGACTGAATCTATTCCAAGTAGTGGTGCACGTGAAAATTGGCAATTGCTAGAGCACGTCTGTACAGAAGGTTTTATTTTTCTGCATCAGTGACGGTTCGTCGTCGTGAGGCTTGCACGTGGAAGTTCGTCGAACACTAACGTTGTGAGGACTCCTTATGTTCCCACCAAAACTGGACGTTCCATCACAAACCACCGGCCGATCTGACGAAATCTCAGCGAGTTCGTTATTATGATAAAACTGAAAATACTCACGAGTACATCAACTGACGTTTTCACTAAAGTCCGACATCATAAGTAAAAAACGTAACCTCAATATAGCACGTCCTACATGTTGCAAAACGGTCCCAAGACAGGCGTGATATCAGGAGACTGAAAACCGTTTTGTCGGAAACTCAACAGATATTTGGTCACGCCCTGTAATAGCAGCGCCGTATTGCAAAAGACTGGTTTAATGTGGAGGTTAAGCCAACGATACCCAGATGGATCACAGATGCAAAATCATTAGGACCGGTAAAGAAGGTTGGCGTGCAAATACCTAACGCCAATGAGTCAATACCAGTGGAAAAATAAGTGTCGGTAACATTATCTGTAATATTTTGGGAAGACGTTGGTCAAATGTCAGTGACCGGAATCCACAGATACACGGCTAGTACTGACTTAAAACTTGGAATTTCTATCAATTAAACAGTCAAATCAGAAAGACTAATTATTGCCATAAAACAAGCATAGAAAATGCACAAGAACGCAACAAATGATAAAAGCGAAAGGATTTACCAAAGAGCCGCCGCCTGCATCCACTGACAACTTTAAACAACTCCCTCTCAATCCATTTCGACTTGCACGTGGCCTTGTATGGAAATTTAAGCGCCAGGTAGACATAATCAATGTAAGGAGAATGTAGAGGATGGTAGGATATGTTGTGACGCCTGCAAACGGCGGCACCGCAGACACGCAGTAAAATGCTAGGCGAACCTATGATATTTATGTAAAGCGTACGTTAAAGAAGTGGTTATGCGTGAATTGCCAGTTCACAATAATCAAGATTGCTTCAGGCGCATTGAGGGTGGTGATAGGCGGTAAAACCAGCAACAAATACTTGCAAACACATCCCGAAAACTAGTGCGTAAGTCAGGAGGAGAAATGGGTGGGAAAAACGTTGACTGGGAGGCAAAGCCCGAAGGAAGACTGAGTAAAGGCAAAGTGCACAAATAAGTTTAAATAAAGCGAACCAGCAAGCTAACCGGGGACAAACACCAGTCCATCATACGAGACACTAGGGTGACTAAACCTGCAGGCGATTGGGATTTCCTTCTCGAAATCGTCATGAAACTACGGACTCAAGGTAGACTGCGAGGGTAGCTACTCGTAGACAAGGCAACGTTCTGCAAACGGGTTGTAAGCTTGGAAAAGACCAGTGAAACTGCTATGGGAGTGTGTAGAGATGTGGTGATCCACGGAATTCCGGAACCACTCAGAAGGGAGGGGAGAAAAGGGATTGGGTTAATGAGACATTATATTGTGAACCGGCTAGGTCGCCTTAGTGTGCCTTGCTAGGCGACGATAAAAGAGAAAACTGTGGTGGGGGGAATGAGGAGCGGTGGTATTAGAAAGTGAGAGGAGGCCAAGGCCCACTAAGTGGAGTTTACCAACCCAACACACAAAGATAGGAAGTTGACTGCCTCGGGAGAATCAGGGAGGCCCTCAAAAGGCCCGGCGTTCGCCGAGCCGGATGATGCAGCCGGCAAGTTCCCTACACATGTAATCTTAAAATTGGGTAAAGATTCTGTTAGTCTGCAATCTGTAACATTTGTTTTCCTCCGGTGTTCGTTTCTGAACTTTGGGGCCTCACAGTTGAGGTTTGTACATAATTTGTATGCGTATAATTCGGTAATTCAGCACCGTAGAATCAGTCTATCGATCTTGTTCTGATTTGGGGTTCGTTGATTGGTCTACGCGTCACACACGACTGGAATAACCTTGACTGTACTGAACTTGAAATCTTCACGATGAAACCGACCAAATTGCCAAGAATAGGACAAAAGCAAATTGAAGTTGGACAGGGGGTAGCTCGGCAACTCCCTGGGGTATTTTTGGATGATACTGATTCTTCAGGTATTACTAGGTCCACTACTCCTGTCAGTGCAACTTCATGCCGTTCAGCCAATGATGTAGAATGTAAAAGTGATGTAACTTACAGACTGAGAATGGTGGCACTGGTAAACCAGTTTAGGCAGGCTGGAGAAGAAGCTGAGTCGGCCGGGAAAGAACAGCTTCGAAGACGGAAGCGGAAGTTGATCGGGATGACCTTATTACTGACCGTGCTGTGAACACCCAACCTGAAGTCCATTTCTGGAGCCAAGGAGGGCAATCTGCTATCCCATTCGCGTCCACACGTCGTTTCAGACGTCCTGCACTCCCGATGTGCGCCGATCAAAGAGGTGGACCTGACTGTGACCAGGATGACTGGGATAAGAACAAGTTGTGCCTAGTGTTAGTTCACTGTGGTTCCAACTTTATTCAAGCGTAATATATTCTCTTTCTGACACCCTTTTTACCATTCAAGATTGTAGACCTTCTTTTAATGAACAAACAGTCACGATTAACGTGGTTTTATCTCCAGCATACAAAAAACGCCCAATCGTGTTGGGATTTGGCCAGTGTGTATCCCATGGCCTGGCATTCGCTACTTCCCTATCTAAATCTTCGTAAAACTTGTTTCCTTATACGGTGCTACAGACAACATAATCCTTATGATCAGCATTCCTTTTTCGGCTAGCAGCGTCATTATCTGACGGAGCATGCGCATTTTCAGTGCGGGCTTATCTACTCCTGCGGGAAGTACTACCACTGTCGCCAGCATGCCCTGGAATCCGCAGAGTTTTCTCTTTGCTGTGCAACCTTAACATGAAATTGTGGGCCTCGTTCTGGCAAGCCAACATACACGTGACATCCAACCTTGTCATGGCCCGACACTTAAGTGCTCTGTGGCCTTCCATCCGCCATTTTCTTATCTAAAGATTGGTAGCATTTGTTCTCTCTCTCCATGCTACATGGGGCAGTAGCCCCGTAAGTAGCTTACCCTTGCACTAGTGATATTATTTTCTAACAGCAGGCACATTTTCCCTACAGTCTCATCTCCTGCGTGTAAGAATAACACCATCATCGGCACTCGTTAGACCAAACAGACTGCTTTCTTTTTGAGACCATATTTAGCTATACGAGATACTCAACCTCGTTCTGATGAGCGAACCGCTAGGACTCACGTGACTTTCCTTGCATTATACAAGCAAAATCGAGTCTTGCTGAAACTCGAGTAGTGTACACACCTTGGCTTGACGTCCGCGGGAAAGCCTGGAGATGTCACCTACATTCAGAGGGCCGCGTAGGTGGCCTCCTATTTGAGACCCCGTTTCAACATAAGAGATTGTAGTCCTCAATGGCATGAGCAAACTGTTAAAATTCATGGGGATATCTTTCCATTTAACAGGCAACATCGAATCTTGCGGCGACTAAACATGTACACACCCCGTGGCCTAATCACTGACAGCGTCAAGGGCTCACGAGGCTCACTCTCCAATGCAATCCACCTCGTGTCGCCCCCGAACGGACTTACAAATATTTATTCACATTGGATATCGATCATTCATACGTCCACGTCTCATCGGTAATTCATACTGAACCTCAAGAAGCTCAGTAGCTAAAAAGGTTCCACTTTCCATTACCTTCGTCCTTTAATCCTCAATCAAGTACTTAAAGTTATGATGGCTTATTTCTGCTATTGCTAATTCCATGCCTGAACTAAGTTGCTGCGTGACATTTCCCTTCTACGCCTCTTCCTAAATCCACGGCCGGCACAACTAATTCTAGTCCCAGTGGTCCTGGACGCGTTCCCATCCACCGCTTTGATTGTTGCACAACTGGCGTGCAGGACATCTGCAACGATATGCGGACGCAAATGGGATGGCTGATCGACCCTCTCACCTCCAGAGGTGATCGTAGTTTGGGTGTCAGGGGCGCGGACAACCCTACTCAATAGCACCGCTTGTGGCCTGATGCGTGCTGTACTTGTTCGCGGGTCAATAGGATAACTAGCATAGTCTCAAAAATGCAAGTATATGACAGCGACTGTAAAGGGTCTCCACACACGTACGTCAGAGTCAGCCCCATCCAATAGCGCCGCCCGTGGCTTACAATATTCTACATTTGTGCCCGCACTGCTGCTGCGAACATGTTGCTTGTTCCGTCCTTCTCCAATTATCGCCGGTTGCCCTTCGAGCTTGTTCTCGATATCAACGTCACAACTTGCTCTTTCCGGCCTAGCAGATCATGTCACTCCATCTATGTACTTACCAGAAAACAGCCTTTACCTCTCTCTGTTTTCTATCCTTTCGCTTACACACAGTGCCTGCTTGTATGAATATTATTCGATGCTGGCATGTACTTCGTTGCCTATCCCTCCTGGGTTGCACGTCCGTCTACTCTCCTATCCATTCGTAATCATATCCACTCCTCGTGCTAGAACTCGCTGCTACTTTTATTCACTGGAACATTCATTTTCGCTGTTCATTCCCTCATCACAGTGACCAAGCTAAGTTCCGCTCTGAAATAAGTTTTCGTAGTCCACCAGTAGTCAGTTAGGTCATTAGCGATCATCTGCACTCTTCACCAGTCCAGCAGACCACCTCCACAGTGCTATTTCCTTGTTTTATTCTGATTTTGCAGATCACTTTGTGTTTTTTCACATGTGAACGCCTCAGAAATATTTCCAATTCGGCTTTGCTGCCCCGCCGCCATCACACTTCACACCTGCCAAAATGGTCGTCAAGAATCGTACACTCACCTTCCACCTACCATACCATCGCCTTTCTTTCATCCTTAATCGAGCGGTCTCTCTCTACGGATGTGTCACTCGTATGGCATAACTGGAACTGGTTCTACATCCAGCTTCTGAGTTGTACCGCAGTCTTCGTCCGCTGAGATACTTTATTCTATTTCCGTCGTTCCACCGCCGCTATCGGCGACACATATTACTCAGCTTCATTCATCTGCCATTTTTGTACGGCACACATCACACAACCTTCATCTGTCGATGTGCAATTACCCGCCATCTACTCTATCACCTCTCTTTCAAAACATGAACACCCTTGTAATCGTTGTTGGTTCGCTACCCACTTCCATATTTCCTGGCCACTCTTGCACAGAGCTAACAATCCGCTGTGCATTTGCCCGCCGGTGGTTTGTGACGAAACGTCCAGTTTTGGTGGGAACATAAGGAGTCTTCACAACGTTAGTGTTCGACGAACTTCCACGTGCAAGCCTCACGACGACGAACCGTCACTGATGCAGAAAAATAAAACCTTCTGTACAGACGTGCTCTAGCAATTGCCAATTTTCACGTGCACCACTACTTGGAATAGATTCAGTCAGTTCTTTCGAATGATCCGCAACCGTATTCACATTCCCGTGGTCTAATCAGTTCGTTTTTGCGGATCAGACCAATTGTAGATGGGTTCCCACAAGGACGTTCTAGTTCTATTGACATCATAGACATTTCGCTGGAGAGCGGCACTGCTGATGTCTAGATAAACTCTGTTGTCTGTAACAAGAATGCCTACGGACTTTCGGTAATAAAGGCCTTTTTGAGCGCATTTTAGATTCGTTCGTAGCCGTATTTAAAGATGTGTCATTTTATTTGTCTTGATGCGTTATCCTAGCTATTTGAGAATAGTATGCAGACTGACGCCCATCAGAGCTTTTACAAATTCGGGGACTTTCTTTTTCTTGCGCATGAGTGCAGCAGATGAATCATATTCCATAACCATAAGTCCACTGCACTAATAGAAATAACCGAAAACTTGATTGTGAAACTTGAGATGGCAGAGAACCACACGAGGTCCCAATAGGTCAATGCGTAGCGAGCTGGAGACCTTAGATGGTATGGCTAGGCATCACAGCCAGCGGTGTGGTTACATCTCGACTCTTTGTTTTCGTGATTTCCGCTTCTTACCTTGCTTTCAGCTCTTTCCCACTTCTATTCCGTTTTCCCTTTACTCGACGATGCTGGAAGGTAACAACCGAAACTAGAGCACAAAGAGCGAGCTTAATGGTAGAATGAAGTGAACTGTCTACCACGAAAGCAATCGGCGATGGTGGGGATTCGAGCCTCGGAATTCCGAGGCACGTATGGCAAATACACGTCTACCATACCGTGTCCTATTCTCCGTTCTTCCTAGGGAGTGGAAGAGACCACGTGAAGGTCAACAGATGACGTGGCAGCGAGGAGTGAGGAAATGTACAGCAGACTTAGGAAAAGTAGGTGCCTTCCGTTTTCGTGGTTGGGGTCCAAAAGATCCGTCATCCAGTTGGCTGGAGACACTGAAACATATGGCAGCGAACCGCGAGCAGTGGCAATCGTGTTGTCGCTTTCTGTGGAATCAGAAGGATTGATCGATGTGCGTTTGTGCAGTCGGGCTGTGTATTCCGTGTGTTGGCTACTAGGGCGTTCTTTCCTTTTCCCACCCCTGTAGGTGCACTCCCTATCCATCTTGTATATTCATACTTTCTAATTCAACGTGCAACATGGTGAGAAAGGCAGTGTTCAGTGAGGCTTGCCCTACTATTTGAAGCTGTACGATAATGATGTTGATGATGAGGTGGAAATCAAACGCCCTAAGCCACTAGACAACCACCGGTGTTGTTTCTCTTCTTGGTTCTTTGAGCCATCTATGCTAATTTTACGATATTGTGACAGAACGAGATGTTACGAAAGAAGAAAACAATGTGGGTGTCTTTTGGTTAGTTCACTGCACGCTCTTTGCAATACTTATGTACCCATTAGAATGCTTATAAATACTAACGGCACCCAGAACTTTTCTAAGCACGTCACACAACCGCATTGCTGAGCTATATTCTGAACCAAGTCCTTTGAGGCTTGGATAACGTACATTCCTATCCCTCAATCCTTGATTGGTAACCTAGAGTGCGTAAATGAAAGGCGGAGCTTTTTCTAGCTTATTAATGCCTCTGCGCCGGGTCGACATGCCGTCGCTTCTTCCGGCTTTTATCAGGACACGAATAGACCGCAGGTGGGTAGGTATGTATGAAACGTGTGTGCTATTGGAGTTGTGGCCGTCCAAAGCCAGCAATAGTCTACAATAGTATTATAGAATGAGGGTCTTAACTCGGCATGTGGTTCACAACAATGAGTGACGCATTTGTAAGAACGGCGAGCTTATTTTTTGACCGGGTAGAATAAACTAACATCACGAACTTATTGACAGTAATCTGTACAGTTCTTGAAGCCTATCTTCGTTCTCGTTTTACGCGACTATCTAGAGGATGAGTTGGCTCGCGGAAATTAGTCATGAAGATTCTCTGGAATATAGTACGAGACGGTTTTTCCAGCACTGCTCGGGATTGTTATACTATCCGATCGCGCACTTCTAGCCTTTGCACAACCAATTGCACTCTGCAAGGCAGCAGGTGGTCTGTTGTGCGGCTCATTTGCGTCCTCCGGAACACCGAGTCGGGTGTGTAGGACAGTTTTCCTTTGTAGCCGTTGGATCCGTAGATCTCGTCCACCCATTCAGGTGTATCTATCTTAACATGTCGAACACCATCTCGCCAAGGTTTTTGGACCTCGGTAACCTTCAACCTGGTTTAGTCCGCCTGTCGAGCGGTTCGCCGGGGTGTGGCTGCTGATGCATGCTTTAGCTTTGTGGAGCTACGGGTGACAGTTGGGTAAATGATGGAGACTAAAAAGATGGAGGATGTCCCAAGGGACACGACAGTCAACCAATTCAAAGGTGCTATTCCTTCCAGACACTGCATACAGCCTATCAGTATCACCGATCTTTGCGCAGACGTTATGATAGCGGATCCCAGCCACCGGGTTGTTTGATACTGCTAATTAAACTGTGGCTAAATTCGCTTGGCTGGATTCTTTGCTGTTGGACTTCGTTATGGATTTTAATTTTACGGTCTCATACGTGAAGGTAACTTATGTTTAATGTCTGCCAAGCGTGTTGCAGTCCTTTCACTGCTTCCACCATAGCCTACGCCTCAATCACAAGGATGTAGTTCACTTGGTGTCTGTTATGGAGAGGGCGACAGGTCGGTCATTTCAGTTGAGTGATGCAGCAGAGGTGGTTTCAGAAATGTGAATTATGACTGCTAGTTGTATTTTAAGCGAAAAACCACCGTAGGTCTTTTATAGCTTTTCAAGCACATTTCTTGAGTTCGGAGATTAAAGGTATTTGTTAATTCACGTGTTAGCTGTTCATATAGTAAAGAGAACAGAATCCACGGTGGGTTTCAGTGCGTATTCCTAACACTTTTTACTGTGCCTTTGTTTTGTGCAAAGGTGGTAATTGTTAGTTGTGTTCTTTTCGGACCAGATTTGAACAGGAGTTTCTGACAGGACATGCTTTTGGTCTCTATGTTTAGTGCCATATCATTTGGTCTCCAGAGGATTGTTCGTGTTCAGCTTCGATTTGTCCATGAATTGTAAAACCTATTTAGACGAAGTTGGCGCAAATGCCTTTTTTCATTCAATTTTTTGGCTTCCCGCGGTAATCTTTCTGCTTTCTGGGCGTTGCATTGGTCAGTTCGACAGACCATCATGTTGTTCTTGTATATGAGGTGAGTAGTGCCGAAATCTTTGACCTGCTTTGAACGTTTGGATTCGTGACTTGTAAGACTGAATCTGCGAATTAGTGAATTTCTTTTATACTGTTTTTCATAATAATTCTATAGTTTAACTTTTTTCTGAGTTCTAATCTGCCCCTCTGCTTCGCATATTTCATTTTGCCGGTGTCACCCTAGATTGCCCAGCCTAACCTTAAACTGTGTGGTGCAAGTCAGATTCAGCCATTGTAACTGCTGGGATGGCTTCCCCATGCCTTTTGTCCTGTAGTTTAACACACTTTGTAGAGAGAATTTAGTCAAGAAGACCAGCCATGGCTCGTTCCCCCCAGTTTTGAAGGTGGCACCTCAAAGGATGTGGTTTCCTCCTGTGGCAAAACGGAATACGCGCGAGTGACCAAACTGGCTTGGTTAATTCACCACACAAATCCACCGAAGCCTTACACAGCTATTTCATCCCTGCACGACAAGGGCCGTGTCAACATTCACAGATACTGCTTGAAGGGCACCGTATCATATCATGAGCAGATTCAACTAGACTCTGAGATCAAGCCCAGATAGCTTTGCGGCTAGGGTATTTGATTCTCATTTGCTCGCCTGAGGTGGGACTTCCTTTGGGGACCAGCTTGGTGTGCAGTGCCCAGGCTTCCTAGCAAAGATAACATAACTGTACAATGTTCCATTGGCTTTTAGTGTTTAGTTGCATGCTCATGCTGCATGATGAACCAAAATGTGCAAAACTTTACCATTCTGTTACCATTAGTCGTATTAGAATATTATCTACCTACGTGAGGTTCCCCAGCTTCCTCCGTATTTTAACGAGAGTGGGATGAGGCATTCCAGGAAATCCCCTTGTATCCTATCTCTCAAAATACGAAAGGATCTGGCGCATCATCTCTGGGTGTCAGTGCTTGTCCATTCCGAACTAGGCACGCACTCCAGGCCTAAGTACGGCATCCCAAGTGAGGCTTGCACAGAGGGAGTTTTAAGGATGGCTTCCTGGGGCTGCTTATTTGGCGGAGCCTTTAGGGTTCCACAGAAGTGGTTTACACCACTTTCTGTCATTGGGTTGTAGGCTGAAAGGCGGCCCAAATCATGACCCTTAAATGCCTGACCATAACCTTTGCCGGTATAATTACCGTAAAACCCGTAGTTCCTGGTGCCCGGCCTGTGAGGCGTTTCATCATTTACCAAGAGCACGCATTTTTGTATATTGCGCCGTAGATCACACTCCGTAGTAGACTTGTGTACCTGTCCCGGTTTTCTTTGAACTGGTTTGTGACCAACCACATCTACTTTTCCTGTCACTGGTGCGATTAAACCAGGGGATTTTGGGTCTTTCTCCAAGTCTCTTATGTAAGGCAGGAAGGGCAGGAGCCGGAAGAACGACCTCTGAGGCACTCTACTCCTCAGGTATCTAGCCTCGCACCTGGAAGTTCCCGCCGAACAGAGGCCAACCAGCCCGTGTCTTCATTCTCCGTGACAGTGTACACCTCCTTAGATCTCCATAAGTAGGCCGCTAAAGGAATCAGAAGCCTTCTGAAAACCCTCCTCAAGAATTAAACTCCCCCCTACTTACCGTCAGGGTTACTTCCTCCAGGCAGCACAGTCGATCTAGAGGGCACGACCACTTCCAAGTCAAACCGTGCTGGGATTCCCGGGTTGGGTCGTGCCGCTTTGCGTGTAGCTCTATCCTGTCCCGAATTTTAGACCCAGTTCACTAGCGATGCTGGCCTTCTGTGGCCTCCCGCCCATAGTTCTACTTCAGCTTGCTCCCATTCAGCCTACCTACTACCTTCAACAATACAATTCTGTTCTGCCGCCGATCTGTGCCAATACCAAAGGTGTACTTTGGATTTTTATATACAGCTTTCAGCTACCTTCTGGAGCTATCCAGCACCAAGTTCGACAGAAGATGCATGACCGCGATGGAACAAACACATTCACAGTAACCTAGATTTAATATCATCGGCCGTGATATGCATGAAAAATCGGGAGTTTTTCTCTGCAACAACTCCTCGGCAGTAAGAACTAACGGCTTACTGGAGCCTCAGATCTACGGTCCGACCATTCTGTGCTTAAATCCACGGAAATCCCAGAAGAGTCGTGAGGACAACGTTTTCAATTTTTCCAGGTGGAGCAAGAGCCCACAGAAGATCCGGAAGTCTCCACAAGCCGCCTTCTCCAGAGTGTACTTTCTTGCAACCACGCTACAAAATTAGAAGCCGCATGCTTATCCATCAAATAATTTCCTTAGTGACCCATGGCTAAAAGCGGGAACCCTGTTGACCAAGAATCCATAAAACATACGTGAAACAGAGCTGCGGAGGCGGCCCGAAAAGGAAAAATTGTTGCAAAGCGATCGGAAATATTCATTACCACTGCCGCTTGGCCCAAGGTTTCACTGGAACAAGAATCGTTCACTGACACCGGAACAACACAAAACTGCCTTCACTGTGGGAGTGTGTAAAGTAAAGCCATTTGCATGAACTATTCAGCCCGCAATGTGGGCTGTAAAGCTAGCAATAGCAGGGGCCATTATGTCCGCTTTTGCCATTTACGAGAATTCCCTGATGTGAATTTGTTTGGCCACGATTTTCAGTAATTCTTGCCACTAGCCAAGAATGCTTATTAACTTAAGAGCATCCACGGTAGCCCCGCGTGCCCAGTTTTACAGGAACCAAACTCCAGTCACCTGACACTTGCTCGCTGAGTTCTGTTTCAAAAGGCCAAAAGGCCATCGTTGCTAAGAAATTAGATTGAGCTTGTCCTGTGTATGCTGTGCCTTGAATTATGATAGTCACCCGAATGACCCTTTTTTGCTTCCTTCCTCATACATCTGAAGGGTCATGCCAATTTCATAGGTTTAATTCGTGGTTACGTGACTGGCACCCCCCAAGTTGCACTTAGGTTCTGTTCTGTGGCAGTTTGTTACCCCAAGTGACGGTTGTCCCCTACTAGGCCGGAATACTGTGGCCTCTTCGAACCCTCCACCTTCCATATTTCGTATGCGCACTTTGTCAGTCAACCCTGATGAACTAGATTCCATTAATCCAGGGATTTGGCTTGTCAATAGGGAGAATTCCTCAGCTTCCCACCGAATGGGGCCCTGTTTCTATCAATCAACCTCACCCGCTCTGCCGGTGTAAATACAGACCGTATCAGCCGCCCTGCAATAAATGAAAGATGACTTAAAGAAGCTGACTGATTGTCTTTAACGGGTATGCTCTACGGGCACCGTTCTAAGGAAACACAGTTCTGCAGAATTTTGCCGATTTTCAAGCCCTTCACGGTAAAAAAACAGCAAGCAAGTTTGCATTGCCATCTCCAACTGAATTACTGGCCCAGTCAACTGGAGGTGATGTGTTCTCTAGGCCACGTTTGCTAAGAAACTTTTTCACATACCTTTGACTGCAACATCTGGGCCACTTGCCGCTTCCCTCAGAATGAACGGATTATTTCAATGCAAAGCGCCATGAGTGGGCCTGAGTTCGACCTCAGCTGCGTGGCAGAAATTTATGCTACACCCCATCTAACCTGTCAGGCCAAATATTATAAATGGGTGAAGTGCTCGGAAATACAGCTGAGGAAGATGACACACGGCCTTATGCTGTCCGAAAGCGTCTGAATGATCCAAACCTGCGCTTAAATGTTGATTGCTGTCGACTTCGGATAAACTTAGTCGGAGTTTGGGGCCACGTTATCAATAGTAGAGGTTAGTACTGAGGTGTTAGTAACCCGGCCAACTACCAGCACACCCTGTCCCCTAAAAGCCGAAGAAGTCAAGCAATTTCTCTGAACTTGTCAGTATAACTTAGGGTATTTACCAGAACACTCAAATCTTGCGAAGCCACTCAGACTGTTGACAATGATAAGTTGGGCTCCCATGGGATTTGCCACAAGGAAATAAAACCACTGACAGCTTTTATGGCAGTGATTGCGAATTTTGACGAGGGTTTTCTTGAAGTCTAGAAGTCTCAAAGTGGTACGCGGATACGGGTCTTGAGCCCGAACATTCCCACAGGTTGCGACTGTCTTGCTTCCCGAATGTCACCAAAGGGCTGAAAGATAGTCCACTGGATGATGAGGCTACGAGAAAAAGAAAGGTTTCAAAATACAAATCTAAACAGTAACTTGCGTCTAGTATTGTCGATAGGCCACAATGAGTTGACCGATGGCGCTCCGATTGGCCTAGCTGAAATCAGCAAATAGTCCCTAAGCTCAAGAGTGAAAACTAGGCCGTGAATAAATTTCCTCTTTTTCTTCCCGGCGAAACAGAGCCTCGCGAGGAGAGATAAGAACATTTTTTATTGTCTGCCCTAGAATGCTAAGAAGTTTTCGTCTCCAGAAGAGGGGACCCTCGCTAGGTTACTGCTCAAGACAAAACACTCCGATGTATGACAGTTAATTTTAAATAGACTGCCTCCCCACAGCAAAATGACCTGCCCAGTCAGCCAGCATTATGCCTTGCTCCGCGGGCTGTCTGTGGTGGATGGACACCTAATGCGCAGTACGAAATTTGTGGCTTCCCCAAGTGACTTTCCAAAATTTATGTCATATGATCACGCGGGTCATTCCTGTAGTCCGCGCAGAGCAGAAGGCCTAACCATGGCTCTGGTTGCCTGGAATGTTTAACTCCCTAGAAAGCACGGTTCGCGACTGTGATACACTCCGACTATCGGAAAAGATTTCAGAACAGGTCGACTCGCCAATACAGCCCATGGTTTATCCCGTGAGGTTTCGTTAAAAATTCCCGCAGGTGTTATGTGCCTATTATCCCTCATCAGAAGAATGGTTTAGTTGATGCCGGAATCTACAGCAAATGGCCCTAGAAAAGTACTTATAACAGGTTGAGACACACAATTGTGGCTTGAGTTTACTCGATCCTGCCTGCCGGCGGAATTAGTCACTGGCAAAGGCCCTTGGTGTGGGAGCCAGGAGTTTGAAACTGGCCTCAAAACTATTGCAACACCCTTTTCCAGAGCAAGGCAGTACACTCCGGCAAAAGTGGCACCCCGGGGCGATAGGATAGGAAGCTGAGAAATTATAATCAGGAGATCCGTTTTTCAGGCTCAAAATAGAAGAAATCAGTCCGAGAATCCTTGCTAACATACAGAACGATGAAGCACGGAGTCCAAAAGAAGACACAGGAGGACCCGCCTTTGAACGACCTATTGGGACCGAGCTGAACACAGCAGATTTATTCCCCCAGATCAAAGATACAGACTAATTTGCTCATCTGGAAGCATACTGGGTTATTTATTCAAAGTCAGCTGATTCCCCCCAGCAGGTAACCTCCGTTTGTCTGCAGATCTTCCATAGCAAAGGGTCAGTCAGAGGTTACTGAATCGTTTAAAGTTGAACGTGCCTAAAGCTTATGCATCTATCATCTGGCGGACAAGAGTAAGGTAAATGACAGAAGTTTGTTTACAAGCAGCCGGCAACGGGAAAGTGGGTCTTCAACTGCTTTCTGGTATAATAAACCGGGGTGGCTACCGTGGCTTTTGACAAAACGAATAGAGCCACACAGTGGATGCGGATGCTGCACATTTTCTTGAGAGAAGGGGTGACTTTGGGCTTCTCACCAACGTACGATCGACACGGACCGTCAACTGCTACCCATTCAAATTTTTCCGTTAGTTAGGTCCTGTACATTTTATGGACTAAGCTCCACGATACCATTCTGTTCCATCGCTGAGCCGCATCTTTCTCAGTAGAACATCAAATAACCCTTTCCATAACCTTTAGCATTATCAACGAGAGATTCGATTGTCGTAGTTTTCCAAACCATTTAGAGCCTCCTTTAGTACGGCATGCTTCTGGAAGTCAGCCAACCCTCAGGTAGTACTCGGGTTTCCAGCAAGGCATCAAATAATTCCGTCAGCGGTCCCACCACAGCTGCCGCTGGTGCTCCAAAGATAACTGGGCGTAAACTGCTTGAGCCTACTGCTTTAACTTCGGCCAGCCGCCTCAGGTTACCAATGACCTATTCTTCACACGCAGGATATTACACCCCACCGACCGCGACCACCGGAGGACTCTCCGGAAGCCCTGTTTTAGGTTTTTTTAAGTTTTGAATGTACCTACACAAGTATTCCTTTTTCTCTTGGTCCGTTGGCACTACACGTCCCTGTATGTCACTATCGGCCTCAGTGCACTCCGCAAGCCAATCTTTGACTCTGCTTAGCCATAAAGTGTCTTTCTGTCTGTCTGCACTTCTAGCTAACTTTTTTTCGTATCCCTTCCCATGCTGTTTTTAGACAGCTTGGCTTGTTTCATAGCTGCAAGTTGCCGGGGAAGACTGCGACCCACTACCTTTATTTTGCATACCGTCCGTGCCTCCCGCCTCCTGAGGTCTTTTTTTCGAGCCCATCGTCTCAGCCAAAGCAGGACCTCCGCCCCATACACCATTTGAAGTTGGGTCACCTCAATCCCTGACCTCATTGTGGTGTACCCAAGCCGTTCTTACTGCGTTTGAAGCGTGCGCACTGCCGGTTCGTGTTCCCGGTAGGCAGGAAAATATTTATCAGGAGGTTCTGTTTGTCCTTCCTGAAAAATCTCTCATTCCCCTGAAACGGGCTTGCCAAAAGTTTGTAACTGGAGCAGATCACCACCTGATCATTCCTTTTTAGTGAAGCTTCAAAATCTGTTTTCGCAAAGTCCATTGGGCATCTCGTTATCACAAGATCTGGTTCTAATGTAGTCAGCCAGCCCCCCAAGTCACCCCTCGGCCGACATGTCGGATGACAATCTGTTTGTGCGTTGAAGTTATCAATTCCCCCCACAGAGTCAACCCAAGTTAGCCAGCCAAATTTCAGAAGATGGGAGTCTCCGATAATAAGCCCCTCGGCTGTTATAGTGATTTTTGAAACCCAAAGTAGCTTTGAACCTTCACCACCCACCTCCGGTGGCCATCTTCATGTTCGAGGTACGGATTATTTATTGGCCTATGACCTCGACTGCCTGCGCTTTCAGGGTCATTGGCCAAACTCCTTCCGTGAAGGTACATTGGCCTGATGATAATATTATGGCTTCCCTACCGATTCTTCTGTTCTGTGTGTCTACCCCGACTGTGGAGATGTCTTCTTGGGTCCGGTGGTTAACCTCTTCCGATCGCAGCCACTTTCGGTTTTCACAAGACGGCTAATAGCCACGGCCAATCAAAAACCCGTGGCTTCCTCGGCTGCAAGTACACAAGTAAGGGACCCACCATTGCCCAGTGTATTTTATCCACTCCCTGGGAAGAATGAGACATAAAAGCTGGTCCCCCCCCCGCGCACGCCAGCCGCAAGACTATTCTTTGTGAGGGTTAACTGAGTCATTGCGTAACGTACTTTTCTGTCATTCACCTTATGCATGCTCGCCAGCAGCTTGCACCACCGAACTTGTGAGCCCGCTACTTTTGTGCAAGCGGCTTATTTTGCAGTCATCCTTCTGTCGTTGGTGAAGCTGGAGGAGTACGTGCAACTTCAGTTTCTAGTTTCCAGAATACCTTCGATTTTTGATGTGTATTCTTGGTAATCTCGTCGAAGTACCGAATCGTCCTGATTAGCTGCCGTAGATTCTAGGAAAGTTGTCTCCGCTGCTGGTCACTCGTTGGCTGCCTTCGGCTCCCACTTCAACCGGGCGGTTCGTACCTTTCATTCCGTTCAAAATTGCTTGACAAGGTTACGCAGAGATCGGTACTTCCTTTCGTGTGCACTACGGCCGGTATTTGCACAGTATCAGAGGGATTATAGGGTACCACCAAGATTATACCCTAGGATGCCGCAAACTCCCCGCCTGTGCCAGCCAGAAATTCATCACGGTGCCTGAGCTTAACAGACGCTACCGTCACCTGTCCGGGGTATGGTCCGCCCTCTCCTTTGAATCAACTCACTGAAAAGTCCGCTTCAAACATCCATGTGGATCGGTAACTCCGCCGGGCTCGGTAAGTTTTGTAATGCGATAGCCAGATCTGCCAGGCCTCGTTCTGTATCACGTTTCATGGGTGGTTCCGATGGACCGCTGATGATCCACTCTTTGTCTTCCACGGGCCTATTTTCGGCAGAGGCTGCACAGATACCATGGGTTGCTGATTAGCTCCTTCCGTATCTGCCATCTCGTATTCTAACAGTGATATCTTATCCGTGGACTTCTGGCAAGTTTCCCTAACAGAATCCGCATTACTCACTGTTTCACAGGCTGAACCCCAGTCACTATTCCTGTAGGGGTCCCAGTGTTTTGCCGCTACCGACCTGTCCCCCAGGCTGAGTAACGAGTCCAAACTACACCAGTTTTCCCTTTTTTCCCCTCAGCTGCATATTAATTCAAAAGCAGCTGTTCAAGAGTGGATGGTTTGTCAGCGGGGACCTTGGTCGCTTGCTCAGCTGTCAGGCTTGCTGGTTTTCCATCGGACACTGCCCTGATACTCCCCCCGAGGCAGGCCAATTATGGCTTTACCTGTTAAAAGTGTGCCGCCATAAGCAGCTGAAGTCGGCTAGCCTCGATAATAGTAGAGCCGGGTTTCACGCAGATAGCACTCTACCCTCCTCAGTTAACTCACCGTTTCATATTTTTCAGCTCAGTGACTCGCGTTTGGGTGATCTCACAGAAGTAGCCATGACTGGTGTAGCAAAAAGCCTCCTCGGTGGTTGAACAAGGCTGTTTCGAAGGGCAGGCTTCGGAATAAAGTTAAGCACGGCAGTGGATTTAAATACTAAATATGGAAGGTTTTCTACAGCAAATGTCTGCTGCAAAGCAAATCATCTGACTTGATCTCGTCACGGCCGATACAGTGTTGCTATCGGTCCGCGGTAAGCCGCTTGTCCTTCCAGTTATTCGGGGTTCATTGTTGTTATTGTTTATTATTTTTCGATCCCAGTTTTTTGTTCTGTTGCTTCTCTCTTGACGTTGAACTTGGCCTGCTTCTCAGATGCAGATACCAAGTTACTCCTCGATTTCTAATCGTTCTTTTTCACGTTGCACATTGCAATAGGTGTTTTGTTGCTGCAGTGGTTTACTACTGGTAAAAATGCTTAGATTCCCTATTAGTTTTTTTCTCGTTTTATGGTCCTTCGCTGATTCTGTCTCATTTCTTTTGTTTATGATCGTCATATTATTTTTTCTTTACCCTTATTCTTCAGCCTCTCGGTAATTTTGATCCAAGATTTTATTTGCATCATTTCGCATGAGCAGAATCACTCTCGTGGTGGAGGCTCAGTAACCGAGACATCCCAGAACTGTGGTGTTGGCATTTTACAGTTGGGCACCAAAAGTAGATAATGGAGCTGTACTTGCTGCTCTAACTGGGAAGTGCCCAGGTTATCGAACTCGCAGCTACTTCTCCCTGGTCTATTACTGCTGGATAACCCACCGATTTGCCAGCCTTGATCTCCCGGTTGTTTTTCATGCCTGCTAGTGGATCTTTCTGTTGCTCGATATCTTTGGCTTTGTTTCCTTCTTATTCAGTTTCCGGATTTAGTGTCTATTATTACCCTAAAAGGCTCTTTGGTCAGAGTTGCAACAAAGCGTAAAGCAGTTTGTCTTGAATAATTAAAAGGCGTGCAAGTATCAGCCGAAGTTTACTTTTGGTTTCCAGCCCCTGAGCCGCCGCAAATATCCAAGTCCTGCCACAGAAGAACCAAAATGGCACTTATGCCAGTGGGTGTAAATCTATGATACAGTTATCACTGCCTAGACGCCTAATTTGATTCGCATGAAAAAATGAACTGCTCACAATAGTACTGATGAACTTGCGCCCAGCTGAGCAGTGGAAATAACTGGGATGAGCAGCATGCATCGACGGTAAAACATATGACACCGTCTACAGTTCTACCGCCGCTTATTAGCCTACGGCTATCGCTCAAGAACCGCTGAAGGCTATTTGGCGACCACGGCCCAGAGTACTGTGAAAAAGCCCTTCCGCCACACACACAGCCCCCAGTAAGGGAGCACTGCAGCTTGGCTTGTGTCGTATGAACAGTTGCGTGGGGTGTCAACAACCACTGTTTTGAAAATGTCGGTTTAATTCACGACTGCGATCTGGGTGCGCAAGCAGACCTTTAATCGGAGCTTCCAATTTGATCAGTGTGATGAAGTGCTTGCAACTTCAGGAAGACAGCATTGTACGCTGCTGTAACAGTGAGATTCGTCTGGAGTGAATTTCGTGGAGGTAGGTGCATAAAAGTCAGTAACTCCCGGTGGGGTAAACTGAGATAGCTGGTCTAAGAGATCATATTCATGTAGACAATTACCTGTCCTGCAAGAGCCATTGGATATCGCTCTACAGTTTCTGACAACCGTTCAATATCCTCGAGGTACTAAGCAGTAGCTCATGACGGGCCTTTGGTGAGAGCAGTCTGGGTTATGGTAGAAAACCTCTTCGACATACCCATGTCATGCAATTCCCCAGTTCCACTGCGAAACCGGTGTGCGGAATGGAAGCATGAACTCATGTGGGAAAGTTCTTTTGAGAGCAACTCACAGTGGGTGCAACCACAAACACGCACACAAAACACAACGAAGTATGTAGCTGTTTGAACCACGTTTACGTGCAGGACAAGGGCGCAGAAAATGAGTGCAACTGGATTAGACCGTACTAGGCCGCTCAAACATTTTGGTCCGGGCTGAAGCGACCAGCATCATCTCCGCAGGTGGGAACGACTGTTGGTGCGTGTCTACGCGCATGCGACCGTCCGAGTGAGCATTCCAATTTTCGGGCTGAAAGCACCTACTCTCTCTATAAGAGGGGCAAAAGGCAAAATTAGTGGCTGGATGACGTATTTAACTCATTCGAAACAGTAAGATGCCCAACGAAAAGCAAGCAACTGGTCCGCAGCAATGAAAAATTATATTATCTGAGTGATTCTTTTGAGCAGGGAGGGGCAAGATCTTAAAAAACTCACTTCTGAACCGTGTTGCAACTGAAGTACTCCGGAAGCTGGGGCAATTTTCACCCCACCGGTGATTAGTGGACGCTCTCGCCATTGCATTCATGTGGCTTACCAAAAAGCACAAAGCTGCTCGCTCTGACCATCTTACCTGGTAATCGATATTTATCTTGGAATATTTCCTGTTCCACGGTTATTTTACTTGTCGTGAGCTTCCCCCAAACAAGCCGCAATCCGGTGAGTGTGCATAGACGTCTCCTAACATTGGTCAAGCTGGTTTATTATGCCGGAGCATGAGGCTTGGATCTGTAATCTGATAATGCCGTCAGAAGCGCGTATCCCTGTGGCCATCAGTCGTCGTCAACTACTCGCAATTATAATTAATTATTTCTGGAAGCCCGAAGCTTTCTCGCTTGTACAATCGCGATACAGTTGATGTCAAACTCAGCCGAGGTAAACTAAGGTGAGCGAACCACGGAATTTCGAGCAAACTTTCAAATGCCATAGTAATGGAAGAGATGACATCACACGACAAATATACGTTTCAGGGCCAGTTGGCTGAATCTGGTAAAATCCTGCGGAGATAGATAAATGAAGGAATGATAGGTAAGCCATGCTTAAAACGGTTGGCCTAGCTGGGAAGTCGGCAAGGGTTAAAATAGTTTCGTTGTGAAGCCGTAGGAGGTTGCGATAGAGAAGTGGGACAGGAACAGAATACCAGAGTAGGATCAAAAGGGAACGCTACTACTGGAGTGAAGTGAGTCGACAATCAAAAATTGTGAAGGAATTTGGCCGGAAAACACTGAAGGAGACAGTCATAATGGCGACGGATTTACCTCAGGAGGGATTGCAGCAGTGATGATGGTACTTGACAGCGAAGGACAGAGTAAATAATTTACTTAATAATAGGTGGAAGGCCAATCCATTGCTTTTGACGATTGATGCAGATCGTCGTCCGGACCAACCGGACCAACCGCACTAAGCCGCGACGAGTTGATTTGGTAGATCTCGCTTTTTGCCACTTGCTCCCTGTTTACAATGAGTTTTATACCCTATCACTGACCAGTTTTGCGGTGCAGTAATGCTTCACTGCTATATAATTCTTTTCCATACAAACCTATTTGTTCTTCATTGTCTCTCATGATCGAGTTTGTTTAAAAAGTTTTAGTCCTTCTCGTGTGAAGCTCCTGCTTCCAGCTATCTTTATTTGGGTCGCTCGGATCCAGTATCTGACCCTGACCCAGAAGTTCACCAAGCATCGACTTGAATCCTTCCGTGGGTCCATTTATTCTCTTCCTAGCATTTTTTGGTGTGCGTACACTCGTCATAACTTTACCTTCCTTTTATCTTTCTCAAGTCTATCCGCCCTACGTTTGTCGTACATTATTCCACCTTTTCACGAAATACCCGCCCATACTACCGCTCGTAGGAGTTCGATCATGTCTGGCACGCTCCAAGCGTCTCCAAAGTAAACCATAATTATTATTTCATCATTATCAATAATTTTGGCTACACCGCGGAGAAGCCCATGGTTCAATAACCACGGTCAGTGTTTGGCCTCGCAGTCTAGTGCTAAACGCAACTTTTCCGGCTGTCTCGGGTTAAGAACCGAAAGATGCAACAAGTACCGTCGAGGTTGGTAATTGTACGCCAGTGGCTACTCCAGGACAGCCAACGCATACTTTCACTCGATAGTTTACTCCATCGGCTTTTTACATCTGACACAGTCATTCTCCACAGGGACATTGCCGCCTGAAGAAGCGTAGCCTTTGAAGATAAGTAGGTAATTGCCGGGTTTGTCAATGAGCATTCCCGACGCGGTAGAGGAACCATAAATTGACCGACAGCCAACCGAGAGCTCGACTTCACAGCAGCATAAGCCTCTGATTATTCTACAGGGAGGCTTTCACCCAACGACTACTAGTTTACGGAGTCTTCGCTATGTATCCTTATCGGTTGCTCCTTTAGCCCTGAATTGATTGTGCATAAGCAACTGACTCAACTAGATTGTCTGGATCCATGGCTTACTGGTATACATATCACCATACCCGGTGGAGGCAAACTGCACACTGTTTTCAAGACCACCGAAATTTGTTCGCGAACATGGTGGGTCTCTGTTACATCAAAACAGATGGGCCGTAGCATGCCGCCGCTCAGGGCTCAGATCGAGAGATTTGCGAGGTTGGACCATTTTTTATGGCCACTGCGATCCGGCCCGTTAGGTTGATAGACGTGTACTGCCTCAACCAATACATCTTGCTCGATGCTATCAGGCTTGGTATCGTTCAGCGCCATGATCTCGAAAGCGCCAGTAACGGCATTAGCTTTCTCGACCGGTCCTAGTATTTTGGCCGTCAGTCGATTGCTGTGACAGCCTTGCCCAATTGGCCCAAAGCATCTACCCAAATGAAAGTCATACGGCGTCCGTTGTCAAAAGAGTTTATTGAATAACTCCCCTAACTCCAACCCCGTTTCTCAATGGCAGTGGTCCGGAAGAAAATCTGCTGTGGTGCACCCTGGATGCCCACAGTGGCCCTGTTAGGTGGGTTTGCGTGGAGTCAGGTAATCCAGTTGCCTCAGATGAAGCAGTTGGGGATGCAGGCAGAGGCAGCTTTTCATCACGTTATCGGAGTACTATCGGTCATCTTAGAGTGAAAATCGAGTTGTCTCGTTTTTCTGCTTTTTCCATCTGTTAGGCCTGGTCTTGCGTCATTTTTGACGGTGGGAGTTGTTCACGCAGGAGCATTGAGCTTTCGGTGATAACAGCTGGGCCACCCCACTGTGATTCCTTAATTTTTTGTAGCTAACTATAAAATCAAGTTTCTTCTAAATACCATGGGTTCAAACCTACCGATGTTAACCTTCGCGGCCCTATCTATGAAACACTTACCAGTTCTCAGCTGGGTCACGTCATTCGGTAGTCTACTTCTCTTTGGCTAAAACCATGGCTCCCATTTTTCATAAAGCGAAAGCACTCCGTCACCTGTGATTGTAATCACCTTACGTGACCTTCTGCAGAGTTCCATTTTTGTTTCTTATCTAGGGTTTATACATCTGACGGTCTGTTTTGTATGTAGGTTGCAGACAACTAATGGTCCGTTTTACCCCATCTTCCGATAAGTTTTATCCCCTAAAGGGCTTTCCATCATCCCGTAGACCCCCTTTCATCATCACATTTCTGTCTAGTGTCATACGTGAACTCAACCAGATCCCTAATCATTTTTACAAGAAATTCAAATATTTGATTCCAGTACGCATCGTCCAAAAAACAATATTGCTCGGGGAGCTGAAGCACGCCAAACTTTTGGCGTTTACTTAAGCGAATCCTGCTTCGTCTCAAGTGAATCCTTAAGTAGGGCAATACCGGTGAGAACAACCACCCAAAGCAGCAGTCGAATTCACAGCAGTCAAAAGTGAAAGACACTGATGAGCTCATTGAGAAATTGTTGCCCCTGTTAAATATTTCGCAGCCTTTGTTGACGAGCTGTGACAGCGGTCTAACTGCCTCTGTCAACTTTTCCACAGTACCTCTTCTGAGATCACGACGAGAATCAAAAACTCAAAAAATCTATTGTATTTAACAAACCGACGCGGTCCCTCCGCATGTTACAAACCACTATTTTCCAAAATCTGGTGCCATAGGCGTAGATACATGTTGCTGCCTTCGCTTGCTCGAACGAATGCAATGTGACCACCGTCCACTCCCCCAGTTTAGTGAAGAGCCAACTACTGCAGAGTTCATCAAAAAGCAGCACACTGTAGCAGCTGCCTCCTGTATAGAGAGGTCAGAACAATTTCAGAAAAAGGGGTCCTTCAAAAATAGCTGTTGAAAAGGTTTGAAGTCTTTAACCTTTTTGACAGTAAACCCGCCACGTTTGACCCCAGAATACCATTCTTTCAAAGCAGCAATTATCAGACGGCGTTGAACTACCAAATACAATCAGAAGTCGACCCCGACTTCCCACCCACACCCTCATCAGCCTCCAGGCATTTGATGCCGGCAAGAAAACGAGTTCCTTTGAGAAAGGCGGGCCCGCAAAGGCAAATACTTCCGACAGGAACACCCTCTTGTACCTCCTGATCAAAGTCTTGCTATTTACCGAGTCTCAACTTCCCAGATCTGACACCCGGGCCGCAGCCTCAAATGACGAAAATACCAGCTATCAGTATCTCAGTTCACAAGCATCCACCGAAACACTCTAAGTTCACATCCGATGGACTCGGCGAATTACCTAAGCTCCGTAGCCTGGAGCCTAAGTAGCCTTTGGCGGGCCACAACGGGAAACTCCAGCCCACGGGGAGACGTTTGTCTGTCAAAAACACTGGCATCTGAGAAGCCAACTCGGAAGCCTCATGTCCCGCACTCCTCGATCCATCTTATCCTATCTCGCATGAGTCCCAACTGCTAAAGCTCAACAGATATTTCGCCAGCTACACGAAAAATGGATTTCCTTATCCAGCACCTTCAGTCCAACTCATCTCAAGATCTAGCTACCATCGGGGCTTTTCTTTCATGAGTGATCTTCCGGTGCTATTACCCTACAACCTCCGACATACGAGCCACCTCCAACTGGAAGTCGCACGCACAGCATGCACCAACTACTTCATCCCCCCTCCGCCGGTTCCATCAGTCCAAACTGATCATCGGAACTTCCTACACACTGCGGCATTTCGGATCCCACTCATTCCCCCCGCAGGCCATTTATCAGCCTTACCAGCTGTTCGTTATCAAGTCCTTTTCGCCCGACCTACTTCCTTGCTCCCTGCCTCCGACCTGCTATCCAATAATTTCTAACAAACCCACAATTTCCACCTTACTTGTCCGTTGCATTACAAACCTTGCTAGTTCCATCCAACGCCCTTACTGCCTCCCCGAGGCTATTTTTTGGCCCCACGCCAGCGGAACTTTCTCTAAACCTTCCTCTTGTTTCGACCACACCCAACCCTTAGTGTGTCGTCGACCGCCTCTTGATCCATCCCCTGAAAGGTTTTATTTCCAGCAGCCTTCCTGCCAAACATTACGTCAACCCACTGCGGTTTTCGTACCCCACAACCATCCGGGCAGTGGCTCACAAGCAGTCTTTACCTGGGCATCCCAGACCGCAGGTCAAGCTGTCGACACCCCCCGACCAAGAACAAACCCGCCAAATATTCCCTCCTCACGAACTGCCAACCCCTTATTATCAACTTTCAATTTCTTAAAAGCCTCCTACTCTTGATCAACCCCGTTACTGTCTTCATCACCCAGAATAGTCCAACTGGTTCCGCTCCTGCTGCCTGAATCTGCTTGGTAGGCTATGAGATGTTTAGTAAGAGCAGATGTCACTGAGGTGTTGGATACTCAACCCACCTTAAGCGCAACTTTACCGCGACCTCTCAAACTCACCCGATCCTGGATACTGTCCAGGACCGCTTACGGGTGGCCGTTCAACTAGCTCGCGCGCACCTCTACGTCGGCCGTGAGTACGGGCCTCTTATTACAGCCGCCTCTGAAATCATACCCAACTTCAAAGCGAGCTGAGAGCCGTCGACTACAATACTCCTAATATCAAATGGAACACCCTCACTTCCCTCCACCATTTATTTAATTTTCTCTCCTACATTCGAACAGGATTTTGGACTCAACATGTCCTCATCTAGACCAGATTTGGTCTTCGCCTTAGGCTTACCCAAAGTGGTAACCAACACACTCAATCTTTTCTCTGTAAGTGATCATATAGCAATTTCCTGTAAGTGCAATCCCCTCACTTATAACAACACACTGGGCCCGCCGCCTCTCTCCTTCGCCATTACGAATGGCAGTGAATCGCTGAGTCACTTCGCTCCATGGATTAGGGCGACCTCTTTTTAACTCATTGGCCCTAATTCCCAGCAAATCTGTTTTATCCTAAATTTCTCACGGCTTAAATCAGATCACGACTTGTTGAACCCTGGCAACTGACCCGATGCCCTCACATCTTTGCAACTAAAATACAAAACAGTTCCGGCATCGTTCGCAACGTCTCATGACCTCTTTCTCATTGTCCTCCTAAACGAGCTCACACCTAAATGTCATCTTCTTGGGCATGATTAATGTTTTTGACTGTGTCTCTCAATCGCGGCTGGTGACCAAACTTGAAGCCTCTGGACATAAATCCCCTATTCCCAGCTGGTTCCTCTCCTTTATTTCTACCAGTAGTCAAGTTGTATCAAATGACAAGCACCTCTCACAAACCTTTTCTTTCACCAGTAAAGCCACTCAAGGAAGCTTGCCAGGACCACTTTTATTCCCAATGTATATTGATGATTTCCTCTCTACGGTGCACCGCGGTATCCCGTTTCCATCTGCTGGTGATATGGAAAGTGTATGTCAGCCCTCACCTAAGGACCTGAAAGAAGCAATTCCTAATATACGGTACGATCCAGAACGCCGTGAACGATAGTGTAACTCCTGGAAAATGGAATTCTCTGCCGAGAGGTGCATCCTCATGAATCTACTCTGTAGGTCCCTCCGAGCTCTCTACTCACACTGGTCTTGATTCCAATATCTAGGACGGTAAAGCGATCAACCTCATGTATTAAATATGTCTCTCTTCAAAACCAGCTCTTACGGCGAATAAGGCACTATCCTCAGCCTCTTTATCGTTCAAAAAGGAAACTGATAAACATCTGATGGTCCAAAAAACTCTTTCTGATGCACGATCCCTACTTGTCTATCACTCGAACCTACGAACTTGACCTGGGGTACTAGCGGGAAACTTAACAACTTATGTCCAGTAGACTGTTATTACCGACGGATGCTAAGGAGCACGTGGACTGATTCTCTAATGCAGTGAGCAGATAAAAGCGCCCAAGCCTGTACTCCATGATTGTTACCAATACTTTCAATGTGTCTGTTTGTTCAATTCTTGTTTTCAAAGCCCCTGACCACGACCCCATACTGGCCATTTTTACTTCGGTAATTCATTGATTCATGTTGTCTGTTTTTACCGTAGTCGGTAAAATCCTTTCCTGTAAGCCATTATAAAGTATAAGATTATTGCCAACGCTAGAAAATGCGTAGTAGCATACACAGTATTTTGTCCTCAAGGTACCGGCTTCATTCACGCGTCAATTGTTTACTCGTTGATACCCCATTTCACCACTCGAGGTTTCAGGTCTCGTTATGATGAACAGACCGCCATAATTCATATGCGCTTCCATCACCGTCCATCGAACTACACATAAGTACTTGCCCCAGAAATCGCCATTCCAGCCCGCTTGTCTCACTGAAAATTCCCTTTCAGTCCCACGATAATTCGTCGCCATCACTGTTCTATTTTGCCTTCCCTAATTCGTTTAATACGAATAGCTAGACCTTAAAACTGCTGCGGCTCATTTCTGTTATTGATAGTTTCCTGGCAGGTGTTGTCGTTCTCTGTCTCCCCCTTAACTCACAGCTGATAGACATGCCAGGCTTCAACCCTTTCCATTTTGCCTTCACAGCCTACCCCGTATGTATGATTATGGCCTGCTTCATCTCAAGAATAAGTTGGTGCTTCTCCGGCCAGAAAGAAAAAACTGAGATTCACAAACGATTAGGCCTTCGTTTGCCACACGACCGCCTTCCCCAGGAGCCCCACAATCCGGCTACTAGGACATTTGCTACTTGGTCCCGCTGCAATCATACAACGCATTCTGCTCCCAACGGAGCGGGACGCGGTCAGGGCCACAGCTTTGGCCGGCGCACATCGGGCGCACAGGACGTCTGCAACGACGTGCGGGCACAACTCGATGGACGGATCGCTCCTTCTGCCTCAAGAAGTGGTTTCCAATTTGGGTTTCCAGCGCACGGTCGGTCCTGTCCACTTGTCTCGCTTGTGAATTTCAAAGTTCTCTCAATGCTGGCACTGCTGCTGCAAACATTTACTTTGTCCCTCTCTAGTTGTTGTCCGCTTTCCTTCGAGCTTGCTCTCCATAATGACGTTATGTCCTGCCCTTTCCATGCCCGGGAACAATTTATCACTATATATTTACTCATCAGTAAATAGCTTTAACCTCTACCTACAACCAATCTTGTCCTCAGCACACAGTGGTTGCTTGTGCAAACACTCATCTATCTTCGTAGTTACTTCATTGTATACCTTCCCGGAGTTGCACACCTGTCTACTTTTGTGCCCTGTAAGTAATCATGTCCGTTCCCTATGCCAGAACTCGCAGGTACCGTTCAATCTTTGGCACATTTATTGTCAGTGTTCATTCCCTCACCGGTCACCAAAAGATGTCTGGCCCCTGGAATATCTCTCCGTGGTCCTCCATTGATTAGTAAGGTTATCAGTGGTTATTTGCACTCTTCATTAGTCCATTCGGTCTCCCCTACAATGCTATTCCGTTGAAATACCCGTTTTGCAGATCATCACGTTTTTTTCACTTCTGAACTCCTCCGAAATACTTCTGAAGCAGCTTCGCCGCTCCGTCACAGTCATTTGTCACACCTGTTAAAAAAGTTCCTAGAAATGGTACCTACCGTCCACCTACCATACCAACACCCTTCTTACACTCGCAATCTGGCAGTCCCCCTCTTCCTCCATACGCGGCATTCGTGTTATACCACCGGAACTGATCCCCCATCCGTCCTCTATGTTCCACAACTATCTACACCGGCTGATGTATTTCTTTTTGTGGTGGCTGATCCACTGCCGCCTTCCGAGATATATGTGGTGCGGCTTTATTCCTCTGTCATTTTTGCATGGCACACATTATACAGCATTCACCTGTTGCTGTAGGCTTACCCGTGATTTAGTCTACCACCTCTCTTGCAAAGCTAAATACATGTGTAATGGCTGCAGTCATGCAGTCCCCACTGACTCGTTTTCCCTTTCCTCATTGACATTATTTGTCCGACCCTCATTGAAGCCAACGTAATGCTGTACGCTTACCTGTTCCCCTCCGGCCTTTTCCCCCCCACCACTATTCTGGTACTCTCCCTCCTTCGAGTTTCGTTAGTTTTTCGCAATTTATCCGATCCCTCCAGTATCCAGCCACCACCTTATACAGCAGTCCCTGCGGACCGATAGATTTCCATGTTGATACCTCTTGACACACCTGTTATGAAGTGAATAAGTCGCCTAACTCATCGATGAAATTTCTATCCGTGCTCCTCTTATATTTTGCAGCCTCCAATTAACTCTTTATACCTCTCTCGATAAATTCCACTTTATATAAAGACCAATAACATCTCCTTTGAATATGCTCGTATTTCCACCACTGGTGAATATTTCCTGTCATTTATGCGCAAACTCCATACTTTTGGTCGATCTCACTCAAAAATAGCTGAACCGACTATCTGACCAGGAATCTTCTATTTGAGGGAAGTTATCATCATTTAAGTCCATTTCAACGTTCTCCCGCAGTCCTTCGTGCGCACTAATTTTATCCTATCGTTGGCTGTCATTCCAGCTTAAGCTGTACCACCAGAGCACGCATGAAAGCATGTGTCGGGGCTATCCAAAACGCGCCATTATTAATATATTTAACCTAAACAACCCATTTAATTGAATCCTGTTTAACTCGTCTGTAAACGTTTACCACTCTGCCCCACCAATTTCTCTTGGCTGGGACCCAGTCCACACCCCACTGTGTGTAGTCCCCTCAACAGCTCGCCGGATATCAATTACTCTGGTAGTGGTGAACCGGACTTTTTGATTCATCTACGCACTTCCTTTTCCCAGAGGATACCTTGCGACTCCTTCGGAATAATATTTCTGCCTTTCTCCGAGTCATCAGAACCACTGATTCAAATGCATACACTTTACAGCTGATAATTTTTCCCATTTTCCATGTGCTCTTACAAACAGGTTTCTTTGTCAACCCACTCTCCATTACCACCTTATTGGTCATACTCGAATTTCTGGGCATCATGCTTTTATTTCCGCTGCCCTTTATTACTTGTCTTGGCCACGAAGCAGATTTTGCTCGTTGCCAAGCGAGGCAACCACCTGACCTTCAAATCCTATTTCGCTAGGCGTTCTCCATGCGGCCACTGAATTCACACTCCTCTGTACCACATATATCCAGTCGACTATCCAAGGATTCCCATTGTGAACTCACTTGTGCCGTGTGATCATGCAACCGAGCATGCTTCTGGTGTGTCCGAAATAAACCATCATCAGTTAATTGGGCCGAGTTTTGTAGGCCAAGGTCTCTTACTGAGGGAGAAGAGGGGATTGAGTAGCCACTAAGCAGGACGGATCCAGGGCTTATGATTTACTTACGGGTAGGTAGTGAACCTTTGGACGCCAAGAACTGTGTGCTCCACGTGTCGCACCAGTGGCCAAAGGAAGCTTGATTCATCAGATGTGTTGGGTAGCATACCGGACAGGTTGCGTGAGATAAATGTATACTACTGCCATACAGCACCGCGGCAAAGGCGTCATTTACATATGTGAGGGGAAGTGGGGGGCCTAAGACAATTCCCTGAATCTCTCCACTCCTAATGGAAGTGGATGGTGACTGCGGTTATCCATCAAAACTGTTTAGGAGAGGAAAGACAGATAAGAAGATAACCAGGAAAGGAGAGGGCGAATAATGCCAGGAGAAGCAAATTTTGGATAGCAGGTGGGTGTGCGAGACCCTGCCAAAGGCCCCCGCCACATCCAAAGAGAGGATAATAAACGCCGTCTTTATGTTCACTACAGTAGTAACGGTATTAAGAGACTGGAATTGGCAGGCAGTGTAAGATCTGGTTTTAATGGAGCCAAGTCGGGAAGAGAAAAGTGAGCAGCCGACCAAACACTGTCTACCACTTACTTGACTGTACGTTTCGGTCACACGGCAACCGCTAGCTCTACTTCCGAAACTCTTCCTTGGCACAGGTCAGAGCGCGGTCTCTTCACTCAGGCCCTGTGAGAATACACGTGGTTTGCCCTCTACAGTCTTTTCTCATTGACTTTCTCGACGAACTCGGTCGTAGAAACTAAAGGTGCGTGTCCGGTAATAATTGGTGAGCCCGCTTCATTTATAGTTTTCGGCCAAGTCCGCCAAGGTGGCCTAGCCAGGTCTCGTCCACTGTAGTTTTCCTTCAGATCGTCGTACGTATATTCGGCATAACATAAAATGGATTCTTCTATCACGTACATCTATCCCTATCGAACATTTTGGAATACGTACAATTTTTCGGGAGGAGAAACCGTTTTCTCCCTTTTGTGATCTTCATTATCGTCTCGGCCGGTTTTTATTCCACTTCAGTACTATATTTTGTATTTTGAGCGGTGCTTTCAAATTTTTGGAACTTCAGGCCAGTTCGTTTTCATAGCGCACCTACATAGCGATTGGTAGAGAACCTAAGCCCGAATACGAACCGAAGTCCCATGCGGCACACATGAAAATGCCGGAATTCTTTCCGGACGGCCGGAGGTGCTTAAACTCACCCTCGAGACCAGTTTTCAGCTGGCTCGCATATCTAGTCACTGGCTCAATTATAACAAACTACTCCCAGCAATCCCAGCTGGAACTATCCCACTAATCTGGGATATCGTCGTAAACCCCCCGGATCACAACCCGTAAGACACCCCAGAAAGCTCTGATTAAGCGTGTGTCAGCGTCAGGAGAGAAAAGTATCCTGCACTTTCCTTCCGAAATCCAGCTGGGGGATTTGACGTTGTCGCAGCAATTACAAAAATTGCGTTCTATAATAGGCGCGACGTCTACGAACGATGCAGTCCTGCTTCAACTATGGATGCTACGACTCCCAAAGTGTGCCCAAAGCACAGTAGCCGTGTGAATACAGACCGACAGTTCAGATAAGTGTGAAGATGCTGCGGACGAAATCCTTGAGAAAGCAAGCGAACTTCCCTCACAGCCCAAACGTTCAGCACCGCCATGGCAGATTTGTTTGATGCGGCTGTTAACTACTCATCACAGTGCACCCAGTCGCAACACTGACATTCAAACGTCACGTCAGAAGGTTCGCTTCTTGACACGGGTGATTGAACAACAACAGCGCAGCCTCAACGGCTTTCACAGAAAAGCCCTACCAGCCGTCATTCAACGATTTGTGCCCTTTAGCCCAATAACCAATCCGGCAGGTGTTACTCCCACAGCCGTTTCGGAGCTTAGGCTCGCAAAATCTGAATGTCCTGCAGCCTTCTTTCCAGCCAACCGGTGGTGGCAAGCTCTACCGTGGCCCTTGCTCCTAGTCGTCCATTCACGCGAAGGACAAGGTCACTGGTATACATGTCTTAATTGGCACGAGAGTGCAGGTCAGTATAACACCTGTTTCAAAACTGTCCACTGTCTCTTCCAAAGCCCTGACGCTGAAAGCCTCCAACAGCACTTCGGTCTCAGCATACTGCGGCCAGCTTCTCGCCCGAGACCTCAGCAAGCTTCGTCCTTCCGTGTAAGTTTTCGTCACTGACAGTGATCACCGGGCTATTCTAGGCTTAGGCTTTTTAGAAAGTCAAGGCCCGGCGATCGATCTCGGTAGGCGACGGCTAGTATATCGAGCCACACCAAATTTCGTTGTTGGTTTCTTAACCCAAGCTCAATCACCAACGATCCTCACGCCAATTCCCACTTCCGAACCATAATTCGGCATTTTACTCGGCGAGTACCCTGATTTTGCCCGCCAAAACAGCAACCTGCATCCCATCAACTCTGATATGGCCCATCGCATTTCAGCCTGAGTGCACTTGGCCTAGGATCGACCCCGCAGGTTGGCTTTCGAAAAGCTCCTTGGAGCCCGCTCGGAATTCCAACATATGCTCAACTTGGGAATTATTCGGCGTTCCAAAAGCCCGTGGGCATCATCCTCACGCATGGTCCCAAATAAGCCGCATGACGACTGGAGACCGTAAGGGGCTCATCGCTCACTCAACCAAGTGACTAAGCCCGACCGATATCCTATCCCGCACATCACGGACCTCACAGCTGGTTTAGCTGGTAAGATAACTTTCATTTGAATAGATTTGGTGTGGGCTTATAACCAAGTACCAGCATCTGAAGCAGATATCCTCAGAACAGCCGTGTTGTGTTCGGCCTGAACAGGCATGTGCTCAGACAGACGATCTTGCACACGCCCACACGCACGTACACAGCTGACGTTCGCCGTGCTTCGTCCCGGACGGCATTGACCAATCAGATTGTATCACGTGATGCGCGACCTTGCACGACGTGGTCCGATTATACCGTTGTCTTACACTCCCGATTATATGCATGACTGACTCACGCACTTGCGACTAGTTTGCGTTTTCACTTGCTTGCTTGCACTGGCTCTTACTGTACGTTGCTGTGGGAGTATACGTTTATCCATACACGTGCGCCTTTCTCCTTTAACCGAATTGTGAACACAACAAGCCGTAACGACTACTTTCAGTCTCTTCGAGTTTCTACGAATGCCATTTGGACTTAACATTGCTGCGCAAAAACTTTCAGGCATTTCATCGATATAGTGTGCAGGGGTTTAGACTTCCCATTCGTTTGTCTTGAAGACACCCTGATCGCCAGATGGTCCGAATTAGAACATTTGGCACATATGCGCACGACCGCCTATCTAGACACAGGGTCGCGGTCAACGCGAATAAGTGTGCAATACGGGTAGACGCAATCGAAGTCCTGGGCCACAAGGTTACTTCCACAGGGAACGTACCACTGCTGGACAAGATGCAGGCAATCCTGGATCACACAGAACCTACTTCATTCGGGCAACTACGGCCTTTCAACGGGCTGGTTAGCTTCTATCGTTGTTTCATCCCACAGTGCACTCAGCTAATGCTACCGCTCACTGACCTGTTAAAAACCAGAGAGAAGCAGCTGGTTTTCACAGAAACTGCACGAGGTGCTTTTGCTATGCTGATGCAGGCTATCAGCAACATAGCCTTGCCATCACACTCGAAGCCAATTTCCCCGATTACGTTAATCACAGAAGCGTCAAAAAATGCCTTGGGAGCGGAGCTGCAAAAATACTAAGCCGACATATGGCAGCCTGTTTGATTCTTCTCCAAAGAATTACAACCGGCATAATCCAAAAATAGCACCGTTAGCCGCCAGATTCTCGCTATCTACCTAGGCTTCCGTCACTCTGGACACATTTTAAAAGGACGTGAACTTAAGGTCTACATCGAACAAAAACCGATCATCCATGCCTTGCGCGCCACCACGGACAGATACTCTTCGGGATTGTCTAGACCCCTGGGTTACATCACTCATTTAACGGGTGATGTACTTCATATATCACGTGACGATAATCCCGTCGAATGCGCGCTATCTCGCATTCACAACCCGGACCTCGGCACCCCAGGCTCGATCGGTCTCAAAGCCATCACTTCTGCTCAAGCAGACAATCCTGGGGTACATTAGCTCCGTAGCACCTCATTGCTGCGGCTCCAGTTGGTACCCATTCCCTCAGACGGAGGTTACATCCAGTGTGACATGTCAGAAGGCCACCCAGGGCCAGTAGTGCCGTCAGACTTTAGGCGACAAGTTTTCGAAACCTTAAGTGGTTCCTACCACCAGGGTACAAAGGCTTCTACCAAGCCCGTTGTTGACCGTTATTTGGCACGACAAGAACCGTGATGTCACTGCGCTGGCTCTCACCTGCATTCAGTGTCAAAGGTCGAAAGTGCATGGGCACACAAAGAGCCCCCTATCGAAATTCCAGCCGTCGACCCGCCTTCTCAACAAGTATATGTTGACCTGGTAGGGCCGCTGCATCAGTCAAAGGGTAGCATATATCTACCCGCGTTTGTAGATCCTTTCACTAGATGGCCGTTAGCCGTGCCTTTGCACAATGCAGCTAGCGAAACAGTCTCCCAAGCTTTCTTAGAACACTGAGTGGCAGCATCTCGTTGCCCAGTCGTGATTACCACGGACCGTGGATCGCATTTCTAGTGGGCCCTCCAAAGTCTTTCACAAAGTTCAGGAACCCATCGCATTCATAACACCGCCTGCCATCCGTCAGAAAACGGAATGGTTGGAGGTTTTCATCGGCAAACCAGGGCATCCTTAGCAGCTCACAAAAATTCAGACTGGCGGGAATCACTACCGCCAATATTTTTAGGTTGCCGCAACGCCCTAAAAGCCGATCTATAAACCACATCATCCAAACTCACATTCGGTTGCGCGCTCCGACTTCCTGGTGACATGGTATTCTCAAAGTCCATCGTTACCATTGACTGCGCTGATTACGCCGCCAATTTAACACCACTCATGCTTGAGCTACACCTTCCCATGGCTCTCGAACAAAACACGACGGTTTACGTATGTGTACACCTCCGAGACTCCACGAGCTTTTTCCTTAAAACTGAGGCACGCGCTCCTCTACAAAACTGCCCACTCCGGCCCCCACGGGATCCTACGCAGCCTTGAGGATAGGTTCGTCATCGGCCACAACGGCAGAAAGGGTACAGTCACCATAGACCGATTTAAGCCGGCCTTTCTCGCTGAATCCGTTCCATCTGATGTCACCTCATCGAATTCTTCAGGATCAGCTCCCTCGTCCCCGGCGTTCCGTATACCGACCGTACCAGCCCCCGTGCCCAGTTGCCTGGCAGTCTCGGTGCAGCCCTCAACACAGAGCCGCTCCCATGGATTTCCAGCAGCAAACGGCTGATCAAACAACCCGTTCTTTTTACAGATAAAGCATATTTGATCCTATAAGTAAACAAAAAAATTACAAAAAATGAATAAGGATTTTTTACCCACTATCGTTGACGTACGTTCGAGGTTTGTTTTCCGCACTGAGGCCATTTACCATTTCCCTGCTTGTCGCTTATAAATTTTGTTGGTGTTTTCTTCGTCCTTCACCTCGGGACGCCACCAGTAAAAGCCTTCAGGTTTAGAGAGAGCTTGCCTCGCCAGCAAAATACCCTTTCGCTAACGACAGGAGCCCAACTGTCCCCCGGTACCTGTAAGCGGGATACGTGCTTTACCAGAAAGACCGACCACAGCGCCCCTTTACCAAGTCAAACCTGTACTAGTTCTGTCACTGGGGTGAGCGTGGAGAAAACTCCACTGATACCTTCGCCGTAGGCACAGAAAAACCCCACCTCCCGAGTCGAACCTACGAGGTTTTCGAGTTTGGTAGCCAGATACGGCGGCTCGCCCCAGTGTCCCGCTTCGAATGCAAACCTCTACATTCTACCGCATGTAGCTTCTGTTCTTTCTTTCGCTTCTTCTATTTTCCCCCCTGAATGACCAACGTTGTCTATTCCCTTTTAACTTAAATAAAATGAATTCAGTCCGTTGTTAAGTTTTGTTTTCAAAGTAATACTTTCACTTCAGAATGACCTCACAAGTTTATTTTCGTTGTCACAGTTGTCCTCCCGGTCATCACAGTCGTCCACAGGTAATACCACCGGGTCCGAGAACTTGAGAGCTGCTGTCCATACCCATGAAAAGTTTCAAAGTCACAAGGAACTGCAACGTTAATTTATTTCGCAATAACTTCGTGATTATCTTATTTATAGATTAGCTTCTATAAGCGCCCACTCTGAATAAATCCAACCTGGGCTTTTGTGCTTCATACTGTTCGGCGCTGGACTGGTTATAGACATGATGTTCTCAGTATATTCCACGGCCTACACTGGTGGCCATGGTTCCATTTTAAAAACTGCGTCATGATTGTCTGATACCACCCGCGATGAAGACGCCGCTACGAAAGGTAACATGGCATTCCGGATTTATACATCAGGCCAGAGCTGTGAAGACTAACTGGCCTATGTAACAGAGGGTCAGGCAGCATCCCACTCTGGATAGCAATGGAGATTCAACCTGTCTAAAAATCAAACCTGAGTGTCATGAGATTTTGACTGCTTATGTTTACCGTCAGCCTTTCCAGAGTAGTTGCGGCTTCTTAGCCGTTGCCAAAGCTCTAAATATGGCAGCAGACCTCCGCAAGCAACCTAATCTCAAAGTAGGTGATCTCATAGAACGGGATCCTTGCTGCTCCATGTTCATCTCTCCACAAGACTCATCTGACTTTTTGACTACATTGCTTTCTGGAGGATGAACTCAACACGGGCCTCCCCAAACTAGATAAACTAACATTCTAGACCTAATCTTCACCTTGGGTGTCGCCCAGATGTTCACTCTAATCCAAGATGAGCTCCCCGGAGGTGATCAATCCGCGGTTTCCCGTAGGTTTTTCATCTAAAGAAGTGCCGTTAAAACCACCCTTTACTAGATTGTTCCATCTAGCTAATGGAGGCCAATTATACTAGCTTTAAGTGACCAAAACTCGCACGATTTTTTCATTCTTGTGAACCTTAAACGGTAATAAAGAAGTTTCATTCTATCTTAGGTCTTTGTGTCGATGTGACCACGCCTGATGGTGATTTTGTCAAACAAAAAGAGCCAGACGGAGTACACCGACCGGAATAACAACTCCAAGCTGCAACTTGGCCTTTCCGTAGCAAGAGATTTCTCTTTATACAAAAACTCGGTTCACCTTTCTCGATCTGTTACCTCTTATTTGTAGTAGACAAAGAGATAACAGGAACAAAATGCCTTGTGCAACCCCCAAAAGAGTGGAGATTTCGGCTACATCATTAATACATTGGAGTGCTCATTATGATCAAGCTGTTTGTTCTCTTTTTTCGGCCGCAGCACAGATCTACATGAAACACAGAACATTTTGGAGTCCTTCAGAGCACTTTTGAATACTAGGTATTCACTCCGTAATAGACAGTATACTATTACCACCACCCCCGCAAGGACTTTTCCACACTCTTAGTACTTTCCCTTTGGGTACTCCAGAATCTGGAATTAACTTCCTTCGCAAAAGAGATCTTCTCAATCGCAGCTTGCATTTGTGTGCTCTGTAGAAGAATTCCTCTCTGTCCCAACTCTTTTGGGCTTACTCACAGTTCACATAACCGAAAGTCAAGCTTACGAGAAAGGACTTGACTTTTGAGCCATTACTCTGCTTTCTCGCATTATCCTTCCTTCCAAAATAATTTCACAGCTTTTGAAATATAAATGCCCTTTTTGACTGTTCTTCTTAGACTTCCCCATCGACATACTTAAAACAAGTCTGCTTCCACTGGTTGTTTTTACAAGCCGACTTATCGAATCCTGTCAATTTTATTTTGAAACAAGTCCTTCCGGGTGTTTTTACCTTTTCGGGAAGACCACCGCAATACACCTCAGTTTTTCGGAGTGTTTCATCTTCTCTACTATTTATTGAAGCTATTTATTTATACCACGCCTGCAGCCCTGAAGCAAACCTCATCGAAGCCATTGGAACGGCTTCGGTAAGTACACCTTGGTCCGCTGCATATACATGCATATATATATATATATATATACCGAAGTATATGCACGCATACATATATATACTGCTGTCCTGTTATTATAAGCACAAGCATGATGAGTAACCAAAAACTCCTCGAAATCGTTTTGCTTACCTTACCTCTTTCCCACATCAGTTCCCACCACATAAACTTCCATCACTGCCTCAGCAGTTTTGAACTGGAAAATTCAGTCTCAATTCTCTCACTTGACGTGGCTCATTAACTGAACTCAATGTAGAATTATTACGTCACCGATTCAGCCCCGCCCTATTACCCAGCCCAGCTTCTTCCGTAGTTTCATGCAGGATTTATTTCTTCTTTTCTACGGACTGGGTAAAGTAGATCAAATCCCAAACCCGCTACTGAATTTTATGACCGTTAATTAGGCAAAGGTCAAGGTTTCTCCTCTTAGTCTCACGTGCCATAGACTCAGATTTGCCCCAATCCGTTTACTAATCGGCCAATATTGAGGTCCATCTAACCAGCCATTTTCTTTTACTATTCCGGTTTTTTGTGCGAATCCTCATGTGATTACCGATCCATGCATGTCTCGCTTATTTTTTATCCTTCCGTTATTCGTTGGCCCTCAGCTGGGCCCTACCCAGACTACGTTTCTTTATCTCATTCCCTTTTTCAGTAATCCTCAATGCCGGTCGACCAAATCGGGCACTATACGGAATATCTCCCTGGCTGGAGCACCTGGATAATAATGCTGCATGGCCGTCTACCACTCGCTGTTCCCGTCGGCTCTGTCGTCCAATTTCTCACAGCCTTACTAATTGATCCTGCAGCATATACCCTTACCGTGGTGGCTTAGCCCTCTGCACAGCCATAAATGATCACTCAAGCCAATCCAAATGGTGTGGGGAGTGGTCAGATCCCCCGCTTCGGCCGGCGCACATCGGGCAAGCAGTCCGTCTGCAACTACGTGCGAGTGCAATTGGGACAGTGGATCACTCCTCCCGTGTTCACTTCACGAAATGTTTTTCAGGTTGGGTGTCCAGCGCACGGTCAGCCCCACCCACTAGCACTGGTTGTGGATTGCATGCTTTAACTCACCTTCCCTAGCCGCGTCCAAAATTGTAGGTTGGGGAAAACATGCTCATACCATCCTTCTTCAGCCACGGTTTGCATCCGTGTTGTTCTTGTTTGTTTCATTCCATCTCTGTATCCATGCCTACACATTCTGTCCTTGTTTCTATCGGTTTTCACTATAAAGGCTCTCATTGCACGAAGTCGCTCTTGCCATATCCATTTTACTCTACCCAAGCCCGAAATATTTCTTTTTCCACCCATTTCGCCCCTGTCGGATCCCAATTTCCATTCACTTGGAACCCCCATATGATTGCAAAGATTACTTATCGTCTACTTAAGAAGCTACTATATGGCATATCCTTTTATTGCCCTTCCTTCCTGGGCCTCCCAATAATACGCACCATACATATCCGTACCCATGACCATTCACTCACCCTTCCAAAGTTTGCATTTTACGATCAAATTTATCGCCTTTTCACCACCACCAACTTTCCCTTACTTGACTCCCCAATTCTTCAGTGGATCTCTCTGTTAGGCAGTGCCCCGATTAGCAACTTCGGGCTCAATCAATTCGCGTATTCGCCTGCAAGCACGCAGCTCTCTAGTTCCATTCTCCCAACTCTGAAGCACACATACGTCCCGTGCCTCTTTTCCCATCACAGGTTTACTCGTCGGGGTACTTTTCTTCTTCTAGGTCTTCCTCAAGTGTAATCTGCAGTCAAACTATCTGCCCAGTCACCTCTAGCCTGGTTTTTCTCGGTCAATACTGTCATCTGCTTCGTATACTGCTCGCCACAGGCATCCCCAGTGTGCCCTTCAGGCTAATGTAAATACATCGCAACGTCACCTTTTTCACCTACAGTTTCAAACCATGTGACCTGCTAATACCTGGTCTTTCTGGTCCTCCACTCCCTTATTTCTCTCTTGTGTTATTCGCCGTTACGGCCGCTGCATCTTTGCACCACCGTTCTCCTAACCTCCAGGTTACCGCTCTCTACTGATCTTTTACACTACTATAGCCACTCTGTATTTCCTTTCGTTGTGTATTCTCCAACCATTTTCATGGCCATCTTCTTGCTGCATAATGTGCTTCCAGTTACAAAAGCTTCACTCATTTTCGACCGCCACCACATGTCACATATGCAGTAATCCGACTGTTAGATTCACTCTTACCTGTTTTTGCCGATCGTTTCCTTCGTATTCCCTCATTTATCAACTCTTGCTCACAGCCAATTCTTATGTGCTTCCGAAGTTGTTTCTCCTTCTCCGGTGATCCCCCATGTTCACCTATCATTAACAAATTCATCAGGATTTGTCCAAATTAGTTTTGTATCATTTGAACTAACTGTACCTGTCTCTTCCAAGCCTTGCTTCTTCTGTGTTCTATCACTTCACTGTTATTTTCTACTTTTCTCACATATATTCGTAAGTGTACGTATATATATATAGCCAAATATTTTCTCTGCTTCCTCCAGTTCTTTGCCGGCCGGCCCTTTTTGCCATCATGCCGCCCATCATGATATGCGTCCATTTTTTCTATATCCGTGCCTCTCATCTACCGTATTTCAATCCTCTAAAACCATTGTTGCCATCTGATCCACTCCCTGTTTTGCAAATGACACCGTCCTTTTTCTGCAATAAAGCATGCCTCATGGCTGCCCAATCCTTAGGCACACCACTCAATTTTTCGTCCTTCTTACCCTCCCTTCTTTTTTCTTTTTTAATCCGTCGTTTCTCGTTACCATAGCTTCTCTCGCAGGCTTCCAGTCCTCCCCATGCAAAAACCCACAGGTCCTGATCTTTTTCACCTGGCTCAACCAGCTCTTCCGTTTGACCTTGGCTTTCAAATTCGCCGAGCACATATTTGAACCCATCCCTGTTTCACCTAAACTCCCCCATTATTCCTTGGTGCGTTTACATTTATCGCCCTCTCATGTCCCCTCTAGTTCTACCTACACTTCGTTTGGTTTGCACATTTCTAAACTGTTTACTACGTTCGTTTGCCCTTTTTGTCGCTTATAAAAAATTCAACCATGCATAGGGCATGATTTGGGCGCCTCCGAAGCAAACTGCCTTTGGTTATTATCGTAACGAATGACCCTTCTCTACTTACTTTTTTCCTTCATCGTAGTTCCAAGGAAAATCTGTCTACTGTCCCCTTCCACCCAAACAATAAGACAGATCTAATGTCAAGTATCAGATATCTTACCGCCTTGGGTCGGACGGGTTACCTACGGCGGTTTTCAGGTTGGGTGGGCCCAATTTTCCAGTTTTGTTGTCGACCGCATTTTAATTATACACGCGGCATAGTTCGTGCCTCAGACAGTGAAAAATCCCTGTTCTTGCCCTCATTCACGAAAAGGGATCAAAACGGTGCCCAGCAAGCAACAGGCCTTCCAGTCACACCCCAGTAATCTCCAGGATGGTAAAAAGGCTAACCCCATCCAGGCTCGCGAGTCAACTTCCTGGACATAGTCTTATAAATATAGCCCAGCATGGTTTCTCTAAACATCTTCCGTATCCCACCTGTTCGACAAATATTTTAGGTCTCTCACCGACGGTTGCCAACAAAGTAAAGTAATGGCTGTTATTTTTCGCGATATGACTGATATTTTTGACCGAAATTCTTGCCATCGACTTTTAGCCAAAGCAAAATCCTACGGCGTTGTTGACGCTCACATTCTTCGTAGTCTTCCAGTTTGTCCTAAGGCATTCAAGCGATGGATGTCAGTTGCAAGGTGTCTCTACCAAGAACTGTAACTAACAAAGTCATTCAGGGAAGCTTTTTAAGAGAGGCGGTCTTTCTGATGTACGTAAAAGTTATACCTGGGGTAATCCGTCACGTAATTCCCCTCCTCTTTGCTACTGATGAAAACGTATTATACTCCTTCCACCCCATTCTTTGAAAGCAGCCAACGGCAAGGTACCGCAGGATCGTACTCTAGTAAGCACCCGGCAGACCGCTTGATTAATAAGGTTTCCTGTTGCGACAGCAGTAGTCCAACTTATAAATGTTTCTTCCCACCGGAGCTCTTCAGCGTAAACGGTCAAGTAATTTCAAACAATTCTACGGCGCGAAAGTTTGAGCTTTCAGGACTCTTGCTCTTCCGACTTCTCGGACACTCAGCCATTCACCTTTTGAAGGCCAGAAAGTTCATTGGACCACCCGGCAGAAAGCTTCCGCTGAAAGGAAGTGAACCCAAATTCTATAAGGCCCACGTTAGACTGCTTTGAGTGTACGGATCAGTGGCTTGGTCCAACACGCGACGGTCATAGCGATCACCCGCAGGGCGAATTCCAGGTTTTTATAAAATCTCGGTCCACAAGCAAAGTTGCAGTCTTTTGCATCTGGGTCTCTTGTGGCCACAAAGACTAAAAATAAGTCTACACGAGCAGCACTATACCCATCGCGTTTGGGCTAATGCTGGGCCAAAACAACTCCTGACATGTGCCTTGAGAGCTTGCAGGGAATTTTACTTAGGAATATAACAAAACGGATGCTACTAACTTATACCTGCCTTAAAAAGGCCTTTTTCGTCTCACTGAATACCCCTATGGCCAGAGGGTGAAGTGCTAGTTTTCTTCATTCGCCGCCCTTAGGATGTGCATTTCGGTCTTTCTATGGAGAAAAGTGTTTAACCACACATAGAGATAACGAATGAGCATTTTTATAACTTTCTTCAGCTGTGTTATATTCTTTATCTCTTCGTATGCATAGCTACGTCCATATATGTATATACGTATATGCTTTTACGTATACACAGGCAAATGTGTCCATGGTCATTGAAGTATTTATTTGGTGGTGTTAGTACCATTGGAATTTTCGTAATGTTGAGTACCATTCGCTATGTAATGTTAGTTACTCATATCTAGATTATGGGACTCGGAAAGCATTGCTATGCTTAAACAGACGGGGTGGAAGAACTGTTGGAGGCGCATGGAGGTCATTGGTGCAAACTGCTTTATTTTGGAGAGGACACAATGAGAGAGCACATGCTTTCGTAGCCTTAGCCTCAGTCACCATGAGTGCTAGGAAAAACCGAATGTTACCAAGTTTTTTCAATCTGAATACAAAAGAAGATAGGTACTCCCGGTGTTAGCGCTGTTGAGGTAAGAGCACCAGAGTTTAGCCAAAAGCACATTTAGGGTCTATGTACCTTTCAAGCAGCAGTCTACCCGTCACCCGCGCACTTGAGTTTATCATCCATGCAGGGAAGCACATCCGTGTTATTTTGATTTTTTCGGCAGGTCGAGAAACACAGCTTTGAAGAAACATGTTTGTCGTTGGTTTGGGGGTGCGCAGAGAAATGCCGTTCAAAAGAGGTGCTTTTTGCCGTCAAGGGTAGGTCAGTAAAGATGGTAGCCTCTGTCTAAAGTCCAGACGACGTTCGTCCAATCCCAAAATTCGCAAAGGAACAGGTGTTTGCCGATGGAGGCCATAAAGTTTTCATTTATCAAGGCTTGAGATCAAGGCGATGCAAAATGAGTAGGCACATATGTGACTTATCGTTTTCTTCGCGAGAAATCCTAAGCTACTTTTTTCCGTTGAGACACTTTGTTCATCTTGTGCAATGAACACATCTTCAGGCATTCCGGAGCTTAGTGACAGTTTAATAGTGAATTGTAACTCTAGATGTTTCTCCTATTTAGCTAAGAGTATATCTGATAGCTTCCTATTTCAGTGGTCATAATTGTCCTGACACAAAGTATCAGAAGGTTTACCCTTCTGTAGAATACAGTTTTCAATGAAACTATTTCTGAAACCCGCGTGCAAAAATGTTTTGCTTTCCAAAAGTTTCTTTAAGTGCTACTGTTTCTCCTCTGTGCGTGATATTTCAGATCATGTGACCACTGAACACATAGGTTGATGAAAGTCTGACGAGCTTTGTGAATGGAACAGTCCTCTAACTGCAAGTTTTCTACAAGCTTCCAGTACTATTTTTAAAACAAACTTTATGATTTCCACAAATTTTTTTCTAACCAGTGATCAATTAGTGGATTTTTGGCCAAAAAGATGGACATTGGCAAACAAACTATGGGGCTGACAGCTAGGAAGGTTCGGACAAAAAAGAGGTACCCATTTCTAGCGATGTTTTTTATATTTGGGCTTAGCTCAAAGTGGTCCTAAGTGAGGGCAGGTAGCTCTGCTCAACGTTGTCTCAAAGACAGCCTATAGTGAGGCCAACGCGCGTCCCACTGGGAGCAGGTAGCGCAGACCAAGGCTTTTTTGAAGTGTCCCAGCATTAGCCTAGCTTTAGCCCAATGTTGGTCAAACGTTAGCCCAAAGTGGCCCAACGCGCATCCGATCAGGAGTGCTTTAGGCGTGCTGCTTGGGTGTATTTCTTCCATAGCCTTAATAAAAATCAAACTCGGTGCTCATCCTCCTTACTTGGGTAACCAGAAGACTTTCGGTGCTCATCGAGGTAGAGCAACTACTCAGTTGCTGTCCCAAATCCCAAGACGAGTGCATGGTCCGATTTCTTCATTGGTAAGTACTCTTTGCTTCGGAATAAGATGCAGCCTGTCTACTGATGAGCGTTTAAGCAGGAGGTAGACAAATTCTATATGTCTCTAAGGGTAATCCTCATTATTAACCCTGACATCATGAAAGGTAGAGTTTACGAAACTGGTCTAGTTTTCTGCTGGAGTTTGCAACGTTAGTCACTTGAACACAAATAAACATTCCAACCAGTTTTACAGTTTTCATTTCCACAGTTATCGACTACCAAAGAAATTTCGAAATAAAGAGACCTCTCAGTACGCTGCAACGATATATTTTAATTTCTTATCTGTGATATCCGCCAAGTCACTAGTATCTGGAACCTTTTTCCTGTAAAATCTGGGGGATCACAGATTGCTTCTGAAAATGGACATCTTGCCCCATCCTTCCTACCATTCTAAAACTGCCCTGTTAGGTGCCACCAAGACCTTCCTCATCCCTCCTCATATTACACCTAATTTCTGCCCTTTAACGTTCAGCCCTCTATGCAAGTGCATGGCGAAAACGTCTCGAACAAACCCTGCAAATAAATTTTTCTTTTTTAATGTCATTCTGCCGAGCAAGAGCGGCGAGCACTTTTTACGAAACACAAACACCTGTATTCACTGGCATCATCCGCAGCAACCATCTTACAAAGGCACTGCTGTTCTTGGTGAAAAGTTCAGCTTCACGAAGCTCAACGGAATTTTTCTCGAATCCTCCCACAAAGCCCCGCCTGGCTTCCTGCAATAATAACCCCATTTAGCTGTAGACAGAAACAAAAACAAGCGGCCATGTCAGCAGAAAACCTTACACTCGTCTTATTATGTATATTTTCCATACCGGTTTTCAGATCGATGTGCATTTAACTTCAATTATCTTCAAATCAATTTGCAGTCATGAGTTTGCTTCTTTCTATTTGATTGATTGGTCATGTCTAAAATATTTGCTGAATTTTATTGCAATATTTGGCACTCCAGTCAGTTGATCTCGGTTTCTTGCATTTTTTCCAGTGACTGAGATGCTCATTATTGCCAATAAATGGTGTTGAATTTAGGTTAATTGATGGCAAATCCAATCTGATCTTTTGTATGACTTTGCTTTGTGTAACTCCTACAAGTTTCCGTTCAGTTCCCTTTCTGTGCTTGACCTGTGAACTCAGGTCTTGTTTAAATACGAAAACTGAAAATTTCTTCTATCATTATCAGCGTTGTGAACGAGAACCGGTCAAAAGCTCTCCCTCGGAGTAAAAGTATTTGAGTCTGGAAGTTCCGGGTTGGCTTCTATTGTTTGACTTTTTGCTTATCTTCGCCACAGCAAGAGGAGCTTACGATCCAACCCACTAAGCGAGGCGGCTTTGATGGCAAAGCAAAGCATGCCCAGTGGGCAGAATAGTTACTAGCACGAGAAAGCTCTGTTACTAATTTGTGCTGACAAAACTAACTACAACATTTGGTTCCCCCTACCAACTGGAAGATTTGCTAAAGGAAAGCAAATCATAAAAACTTGCTGTCAAAGAATTGGGCATACCTGGTTATTACTGTATGCATTTCGACCTTTGAGATGCCGCATTATGAATGTCATGCAAAAAGAAAACGGATTTCAGTGGATTATTGAAAGCGCACTCCTCCAAGGTGAACACCAAACTGCTACATACCAAGGCTACACTTATTCTTGGCAACGCTCCGGTGTGTTGACTGGCACCTGAAGGTTACTCTGCCATTAGATATTCTGACATTTTCTCTTCGTCCTGATGGCCTGCATTTTGGCCCTATTTAGGAGGAATTCAACCGTTCTAGTATTATTGTACTAGATACACTGGGAAACCGGAGAGGAGTCCACGGGAGAATCGTAAGAGTAGCCTGCCAGGATACATGCACCTCTTTTATTACAAGATGTTTGTAATAAATCCATTCACGACATCACAATAACTGTAGGTGCTTCCCACTATAAATGGAACTTCCATTTCACACAACCATCCAAAAAACCTACAGGTTTATTGTTTTGTTTCCTTTGTAAAATGAATGGCGACCTTCATGTTTTTAAGTACAATTTATTCTCTTCTGATGAAAGGCTTTTATTCTTTGGCGCGAGGTTCTTAAACTACATCCAGTGGCTGCTGAAAGGAAGGGCGGTGTCCTCAAACTGCGGCTTTTGGTTGCTGAGCTACGGGAATTACTGTATTATTAGTGGTGACAGTAGTTCAAGTGACTCCTCTTTGGTGACCTGACATGACCGCCCAAGTAGCACCCTTGAGGAGCTCATATGGGCACCATATGGGGGCCGCCTGAAAGTAGTAATTATAGTGTACGTAGCTTCCCCGCAGTTCGCCTATACGCGACTCACATGAGAGTCGGCCTGGACAAATTTTGCGCGCTCCAAACAAGCAAATCCAAATTAAAGAAAACCAGTGTTAAAGGAATTGCACACAGGCAGAGGGGACTTTGCATTCTTGTGTGTCTTCAGTCTTTAAAAGCGCAATATTTCGCCAAGGGCGACTGCACAACAAAATCCTACTCTGGTTTACGCTCACTGCAAGCTAATAGCAGCAGCGAGCAAGAAATGAGATCCGAGTCCATGATTTCAATGTGGCGGGATATCCTCTTGCTCTTCCACACTAGTTTATACAAAACGTAAGCACTTCGCCAACTGGGCGGTTATGTCAGCCTCGAGCTCCCCTGAGATGCTTGGGGGTTACTATATAGAGTTAACGAGAGTAAGCTGCAGTAAATGTCAGTGAAAATCGGTTACTTTTTAAAAGTGTGGTACAACCAGGTGCGTTACAGGGCATATCTCTGGCTGCTCTTTAGACGAACCTTTTAGGGACACTCATTGGTGCGCCTAAATGGTCAATTAGCCTCTGTTGCAACGAGTTAATCATTGTTTTTCTTTGGGTTGAATATAGCGGCCACTGCTCATATATGTCAGGGGTGAATTCAACGTCACATGGGAGAAGTGTCATAGAGTTTCTCCCTTGCTGACGCTCGGAGATGATAGAATGTCCCTTTGTTCTTCCTGGGTGGTGTAACATCCGCAAATTCACTCTAGTAAGTTATAATTACCTCACCGTTACCTTTAGCGGTTAACGGACTGACTCAAAGAAAACCTGTGGCACACAGCGGCTAACACATCCAGTGATGTGGCTTCAGGGTCATCAAATTACTTTGATGAAGTTTCGATCTATGAAGGACCAACACAAAAGACCTGTGATTTTCTACGGAACTTAGAATCACTCCCGTCAATTTAATTTTCTCACTAAAAGCGTTAACAATATCGTCACCCGTGTTATTTTATTCTAAAAATATAACAATTCATGGACCTCTTACAAACTATTTGCGTAAAACATCCACCCGTTTACAGTCAGTATTTGTGAATGACCGGCGAACATCATTAATTTCTTGCACACAACGCGAAGTCCCGTTGGTTTTGTAGATGCTCGGTGTTCAACTACCAAGTCAAAGCCAGAAGTATACCACGGCTACCGACCTGTAAACTGTAGTACCACAAATTGTCTTCCTAGTTCGATTTCCCTGGATCTAATTATTGCATGATAATAGTTTATGCCTACATTACGCTGTAACGCAGTAGCCTGCACTCGCTAGTCAAGGAGATAGACCAAACAATGCAGGAGGCTATAACCTACTCAAAAGTCAAGGCTAAAAGGAGGAAAATGCCCGAAATTACCCACAGCCCGATTTTGACGCTCCGTTGGACTTCCCGTGGTTTACCGAAATCCGGAATGATGCACCCCACACTGGAAAATATATTCAAAGAAAGCAATTCCTCATTGTTTACGCTTATACGTGAGGTTTTCTTGAGGCGAGGGAAAACTGCGTTGTATCTATTCCATCGAATCTCCTTTGTTCTGTCTTTTCTGGGCCTTGCCATACATTTTCAATGACCATGAGCGTCACTACTCTTTTTCCGCATCCTTTCTGCACACCTCTTTGGATTTTTGTTTACCCACCTCAATTAATGATAGGGCCATGCACATTGTGGAGCCCGTCTTTATTGGATCACTGATGCCGTTAGACCCCGCTATTTGCTTTTTCGCTGAACGTCAGCAAGCAACGGGAAAAATTAATTTGCACCATCCTTTAAACAATGCACTGTTTGCTTTCATTTCTCATGATGCTCATCGTTTTCAAGTATAACATTTTCTTAGCTATAGCTCATGCCTAAATTCAAAAATAATTCGCATTTTCCGCAAGAAAAAGTAATTTCTCTTCGTTAAAACTGTCCAGCCAATCCTAACTGTCACTGACAGTTGGGACACCCTTTTTAGGAGGCGTAACTATTTTATCTCATTCATGGTGCTGTGCACTGAGCAAGCATCGACTAATACACGTATCCTTATTATCAGTGCACAAATCACTTGCACGCGAGTAATCTCGCAACCAGGGATGTCCCGGACTTCCCGAAATATATCATCGTTGTTTTTATTATTAGTTCCAATTACATGAATGCCAATCTTGGTAACTTTTCGGTGCCACTCTGGAGTGTCCACTAATCCCTTGTTCTCATCGCCGATCACTCCGACCTCTACGATTATTCCTGATTTGAACCTCTAAGACTACTTCATCGATGCCGAGGGTTTTACCTCCTTCATTCAATGATGGGTGGTTCCAATACTTTTTATTATTGATGACGATATGTTCCCCAGGTTCCACCGAAAGGCATGTGCTGGTATGCATGCGTTTTCAAAGCTTACAAAGTTTTAACTATTATGAAAAAGCAGGGCAAAGAAAACTAAAGTATAACTGCTAATGTACATACACTTGTCGGAATAGAAGATTCCTTCTTGAAGGTGGTAGGTGAACAAGTAGACGCGAAGTCATGGTGGATAAGTTTATCAATTATTAGAAACTGACAAAAGATTGAACAGAGTAAAAGAGCAACTTCAAACTTACCTAGCTTCACAGAAACAGTTGGTCTTGCCTTAAATGAAAAAGATATCGTCTTCCGCGGTAAGTATGAATCGGTTTCGAATCTATAACCCGGCAAAGTAGGTACAAAACGGATCATGAATTTGCTCTAGTATACGTAACTAACCAAATCTGGCGATGTCATACGTTGATAGACTATGCGGAAGTAGATTACCGGAGGCTTACTTGAGCTCAGCAAACGCAGCAGTCAACGCAGATTGCCTGTGTCAATGATCCAAAACAGGGCAAAAAAGCTAATGTAATGAGACTGAGGAAATGAACGGCTGAGTTAAATTCAAAGTGCAGAGGCCGTAGTCGGCTGGCCTTATAGCGAAGAAATTTGGACGACTGCCGAATATGCGATAGAGGTTGTCCGCTCTATTATGAAAAAACAGAAGAAAGTAACGAATGAACATTTCTGGTTCTACCAAAAGGGGTTGGGTGTTATTATTTTTAATATTACGGGCACGTTGCATGTAGCTGTTGGACACACGTGAAAATCAGTTAAGGTGGAAGAGTGGTTGGTAATTTTCTTGAGATGTAAAGACCCTCGTGGCTCAATGGTAAGTTAATGGAGACGCAATCATGTTGCTGAACCATGAATTGATATGGTAAGCAGGGTTTGATTTCGTATTTGTCGAAGAATAAAGGATTTCAAAGGGCATCATGAGGACAGGCCTCACGATGCTGGGTATTTGGCGTGGAAATGCCCCGGTGTGCCCTGTGATAAATAAAGATTGGATAAGTTTAGCCGTATTTGTTTTGTATGGCAGAGTCCATTACGTTCCACCGAAAGCTGGTATCTAAACGATGTCAGTTCGTCCCGAGTCTTCAATAAAGTACCAATCTGAGTTCTTGATGGGCAACGTCAAAATATTTTGGGCTTGCTATAGACGGGGGCAGCTGCAGTCTGGAAGTTGCTCCCTCTGTGGGTTGTGGTAACATAGGGCGGTATATTAAGGGCTATTCAAGCCCGTATAAACGCAGTTGGAAAGTGGCTGAACAGTGAAGACCTTGGTAACTTGATCATAAACTGACGAATATTTTTCACAGAGGCGACGACACGTCTAGTACCTGCACAAGTATAGTATAGTATATTATAGTATATTTCTTGACAGCGGTCAACACACATGCACAAGGCAAGATCAGAGTATACAGCAGTACAAGTCAATGTGAGGTATTCACAAATTCTAAATTTATAAATCACACATCAGCCGAAATACACCGGTAAAGTCACGTAGTATTTGAGTGAACCAAGATGGTGATGGTTGAAGTAAAGGAGAAGGTCACCTGATTTCGTCCGGGACGATCAGGATTAACGTATGATATTGTGTAGGGCATTTTAAGGATCGCTTTGGATATAGTGCCTGCCTGATCACCTGCTTTCTTCAACGACTGGGCGCTGAACAAGCGTTCGGTTTCACTCCGATGGTCGGCTGCTAGAATCACGTGTGATGGGGAATGTTCTCGACTCAAAACGCGCAGTCCGTTTGCACCTTGTGCAGGTCGACCACACCAATTCACCTACATCCTGACATCCCGCCTTCCAAAAAAGCAGGTCATCTATGCCAACTAGACCTTTGGTAAGCAATCCAGAAGTCTGACTACTGAATCTCTCCAGCACACAGTGAACCAGGGCCAAACATTTGCTGGATAAGCAGTTAGTCTACGGGGAATCAGGTACTATACGTATGCAATAAATCTCGATGTAGGTTCACTCGCCCTTTTTTCATTTCTTTGCACTATAGTTAAATATACCAGCCCGGCCCAGCGCATATTCATCTTACTCACCCAGAAGCGGTTTGGGTTAAAGTTGCGAACAGCCTGCAGTTGAGACCACAGTTTGGGAACTGTTAGGAGTGCTTTCTTCCTGTATGCATGTGGTCCCCATCTTCCACATGTAACGATTAAAACAGCCACACTTTCGGAAAAGGATTCCCAGACTACAACTTCTTCCAAACGTGAGAAAAACAGAGTAACCCCGGAAGTTTTCAGCACCGAGTGTACGTGAAAATCGGGCCGGGCGGAGGAGGCCCGGGAAACTTCCTACATGGGCTCAACAACTCTTCTGGAAAGAAAACATTCCAAACCAATGGATATCACACACCGAGAATAGGCATTCCTTCAGCTGGGCTGAGAGGGATTCGGGATTCGTCTACCATCAACCTACATCAGACCCTGAGACTGACGAAACCCCACAACTCAGCCTACCCCCCTCTTGCCGGCTACTACATTGGCTCTTCCAAGTGCGTCTAAGTGGTATGATGGCTGGTAAAGTTTTCGGCTCTCACTTGCTGAACCTGCCTCTTATATCCTGCCAAAGCCCCAAGCACGCACCTCGTGGCCAGCAACCAGACCCCCCTGCAACTGTAAACATATTCCGGCAGGCGATATTTTACTGACACCACAGTCCAAACCATCCTACTGGTCAACGCGTGGGATAAGGACAGAATAGTAGATAAAGAAAGCCATCAACATCCTCCCGGCTAATGCTCTTTTAAATATTCTTGCTAAATTATCAAACCCCTTTGCTCTCACAATCTTGGCCACTCTTTAGTGCCAAAACCCTACCAGAATGGAGATCAGTAGCGCAGCACCGTGTCCATTGTAACACCCAGTACAGGTGATCGTTCAAGCAATTTGAGTGAACCCCTACCACGTTAAACGTCTGAGATTTTTGCAGAACATCTATACTTATAAAAAAGCGAACCGTGTTCAAATTAGCATCCCATTACCTTTTTGATCTGTCCCCCTAAAAGTCACGTTATCATTCTCTCGGCATCCAATGACGAATGCAATTTCCATCATATCGAACAAGGGCCACGGTGCAATTATCTATTTCAATTTTCCCTGCCACTCCCAATAATATATACCTAGGGAATTCTACTAAGTCGTTTATCTTCTGATTTTGTCCCTTCTACTATAGCCAATCAAAAATGTTCCCGTTCCCCTGATGCTGCAGGCAACTTAACTATTCCCACTTTAGTTATCTCAAACCCGCTCAGCATTGACAGCGGTATATATGTGTCCGAAGCCTGCGAATAGCTATCTCAGCTCCATCATCTGCCACCTACTTCCCAAATCTATCACATTGTGCTCACTCTCTTCCCCAGCAGCTCCCCTACAGTTCTCACCCCACTGGTGCCTAACCGAAAAGTAGCAATCGTTGATTTTTGTCAGAGGTTTACCATGACCCTCAGATAGTGCGTTCACCTGACGGCTACACAGGTGTGTTTCAGACCTTGCCGGTTACTTGTGTTTCCACTGGCTCACCCGGCTTTACTCGCTGAATGCTAAACAGATTTTACAGAATGGTTTACCGAAAAAGATCAATTTCCACATTGAACTTACATGGCTTAAACCTAAACACATGACAGTCGAGGACTAATTGAAGCCTCTTATTTCTCTCGTATTGCCAATCACAATCCTGCCACCAGGTTCATGGGTCACAGTATAGTGTCACTAAGCAGCTTGGCGGACTGTGAGGCACTTTCGAAAAAAGCATAGTCAACTCACTTTAGGCGGCTGACTGAACAAGGGCTTTAATATCTTCGCAATTGCGTAACCCAGAGCTAGACGGAGCACGAAACAACCATTATTAGCTTTCTTAGCTCCCCTCGGCAACAGAAGGTCAGGTACAGCAGCCCTTGCCCCGATTCGGTCACCTCGGACTCGACAGAAACTTCAAATCGATAAACAAACTTGCATCATTGTTAGGGTCGTCCTTCAAGAGCAATCGGCTCCACCCTAGGAATGTCGATCGACGGTTGCCCTGGTACAAGCTGCTCAACGACCAGAGTAGGGTTGTATCCTTCTAGATGTCTTGGTTTATTCCAGGGGTCTTTTGGAATGGTTAAACAACCTCGCTCTTTGTCTAATTTTGTCCTCTGTCTTCTGAGTTTGCCCCCTAATAGACACTAATTGTTGTTCAAGCTCTAATGTCCTGAACCTGAACAAATCGGTATTTTTACAATCAAACGTCCCTCAGTGATACATGAGCTTGAAGTGACAGGACTAGGAGATCTAGCAGTACGTGAAGAGTCAAGGGCACCTAAATAGTCCACAGTGACTGGCCGCGTTACTTCATGTCTGGTTTCTGGTTGTTTTGATCCCCTTCCTTGCAAGGCAATCAATATGAACACCGTTAGGTAATTTCAAGCAAAGCACAGCCAATTCACACGAATCCCACAGCAAACCAACGTTGATTCGCAAAGTCTACGATAGTGGATTGTGAGACAAAGAACATCGCAAGTATATACAAGCTCGAGTATGCGAGCACCAGGTCTCGAAACGAGAAAGACAAACACGTAAGTCACACGCGTCTAAGCAACGTACAATAAAATTGCGCGCTGAACGCAGTAAGAGCGAAGGCTGGTGCACAAAAACGAAGGTGGTACGGAACATACAAATATTGCGTATAAACCAGCATTTTTACAAAGCAAAATTATCATGTTATCGGAGGATTTACAAATCTGGTAGTTACACCGCCTACCAAAATCTGTCCGAGCCTAGTAAGGTCAAAGGTTGAAAAATCGGGTACTGGCCCGTTCCACCCACTTACGCCCTGCTGTCAGTGCGTCTACCTGCAGATGATTGAGGAAGGAATCCACCTAATTCTGCGCCATATACATCACACATACAGTCCACTAGTGAGGCCTAAGCATTGGTCCTTCCGGAGTGACGTGCAGTTCATTTTTTCGCTGAAAGTCCACAAGCACCACGAATAGTGAAGCAGGTTTAGAGAGGGATGTAACCTGCATACTTGTTTATGTCTCGGCTACCCCGGTATTTTGAACAACAGGGCGTTCAGTTGTGTGTATCCGCATGTGCCAGCGAGTGAAAGCGACTGCGTGCACGGAGAAAAGAAATCCAATTTGTGCTGCCTCTCCCACAAATCAGTTCAGACAACAGCGCAGTACTAGAGACATGTGCCAATGTTATTCCGGTTTCTTGCACCTGCTGACCGCAAGTCTCAGCTTCCTTCAAACGTTCGGGATCCACCGTCTTTCAGGAACTGATGGCATTTCACACATCGGGATAGCCGTCGAGGAGAGTAACAAAGAATGACATTTTGATGGGGTAGGCCTCGGAAACCCGCAGGTTCGCTGTTCATACAACAGTCAAGACCTCCAGTTTTCAGCTAGCTTGAAATAGTGGAGAAGAGACGAGTTCAGGGAAATAAGAAGTTTTCCGGGGAAGGTTCTTAGACAGGCTAAAACGGACTGAAGCAAATGAAGGAGAAAAAATAGAACAAAAAGAGAAGAAGGAAGAGTAACGTTGAGGCGGACCAAAATACTACATCTAAGCTCAAGTTGCTGGGTCGCGGGTAGTCCGGGTAGGCGTATGTCCTCACAGCATCCAGCTTTCTCTTGAACGCTGCCAAGGTGTTTTCTTCCACGGCCGCCTCGGGTTCTGGTGGTTTTATTGGTCCTCGGCTTGAGTAGTTTCATTTGGTGTTTCTGAAGGGCGGAATTCCCGTCGCTGGTAAACAGCGGCCTGTTCGTGGCTGACTACCCTCTCGGTTGTTTCAGGATTTTATTTGTTCCCCCTTGTCCTCCTGCACTTCAGTGGAAATAACCCTAGTTCTGCTGGCCTGTCCTCGTGCCGCAGCCCTCGTAACTCTAATACTGTTCTCGTGAACTTCCTTCGGCCCTCCTCCGGAGACAGTGTGTCCGGCAGTAAATGCGGAGCCCAGACTTAGACTACATAAATTTTAAGTGGGGTCTGACGGAGGTCGTACGTAGTGGTGGTAGCACCCTGATATCTCTTGATGTGAGTTTTCTGCGCGGTTGGCACATGGCTCTATTTGCCTTGTCAACCGCCTGCCGAATAATACCGAGGGTTTTAGGTCATTTGAAACGGCACTGCTGAGGTCCCTGACCTTGTATTCCTGGGCCAGTGGTCCAGGCTCTCCGGATTCAAAAACGGCATTCCGCTAGTCCCCTTGTTAACCAGGAGTGAGAGTTTTGTCAGATTCGGAGGTGAGTCCCGTGCTACAGACCACTGGCAGAGGGCGTCTAGGTCCATCCGGACCAGGTTAGATCCTGGGCATCCAGGAAAATTCACGTCATCTGTGAACCTGAAGCGGAGCAATCTTGTAGCCCACGGTAAGTCGTTCACATAAATCAGGCACGGTACGGGCCCCAGTACCGATCCCTGAGGAGCCCCCCTAGGTGCTGTCATCTTTGGGGACTTCGTGTCCTCAGCTACGACGTAGAATCTGCGATTAGCTAGGTAGGCTTTTAACCATTCCATTATCCTTGCTACCACGCTTATCCCTCCTAGTTTATGCAGAAGCACTTCGTGGTTCCCACTATCAAAGCCTTTACGGACCCTCAAGTAGCATGATTCCACCTCCCCTTCTTGGTTCAAAATTTAGGTAGCCCCTAAAGTAATCCTCACTTGAAACCTCAAGACCGCAGCGGTATGGTTAAATTCAACACAAATGGAGGAGTCAGTTACAGCAGGACCTATTCAACTCATGTGGATGCATGTGTGTGTGTGTTTGAGTGTGAAGCACGGATTTGTCGCTGCGCTTGGAAGTGTAAGTGCTACGCTGAGTGGGGAGCCGTGATTCGTCACATTTCCGAACTTCTTGCCTCTTTTGGTTGGTCATCACCCTTAACAAGACGTCCCTCTGATGTCTTTAACGTACTCTCCGTTCCCTGTTTTCACTAACGCAGTACGTACGAGTCCATAAGGGTTGGCGGAGCACTCCAAAATAGTTTCAAGTCCCCTCTTCTCGCAGGTTGTTCATTCATCAGCTACTAGTACTAAGTCGCCTAACCGAAATGGTCTCCCCTGATGATTCTTTTTGGCCCGCGGGGCTGGTAGATGTTCTCGCATTCATCGTCCCCAAAGAATTTGTACGAGGCAATTCGCTACTTCCTGCAGTGAAAGAATGTGCTTTCTGGCGTCATTGACTGTACTTTCCCTTAGTTGGGTTTTTTCACTAAAAGACCGTCTGGCTTCAGAGCGATCTCATCTTTAACGCCTGAAGTAATATGTACTAACGGTCCATTCTTTAAATTCGCTCCATCTTACCAAGCAACAACCCCAACCTCTCGTCACTTAAAGGCAGTTTTTATATCAGTGCCAGTAGTGTTCTACTCGTATTACCCCTTCCCACACTCCCGCAAGAAGGCTAAACTGCGGAGGGCTGAGGTCCAGCAAACTTCTTCAAAGCTAGTTCTATTCTAAATGCGAAACTTGTCCGTGCGCCATCACTTATTCGCAAGCTTCTTTTGGGTTCCGACGATATTCGATTCTTTTTCCGAATGGATGTTTGTTGGCACACTCCTTCTGCCTTGGAGAGCCATTAAAACGACAAGGTCTTCATCGTATACGCCACTTTTGGGAGGTCCACCCTTGCCCGAAGACACATCATTAGAATACCTTACATCTTCCAGGTAGCCTTCAGCCTGGTTACTATAAGAGGGCCAAAAGTGTCAACACCTGTCTCCGAGATCGGGCATCATCATTCTGCTATTCTAGCCGCGTAAAGAGAAAAATATAGCCGCTTGGCCACCACTGAGTTCTGCTGCCGGCGCCAGAAGCAGTTAGAAATGGCCCTTCTAATTGCCGCTTCCCCTCTCTTACCCAAAACAGCTGGAGGATACTGTCCAACAGTTGAAATTCCCCGTCGTATCCTTCCATAGGGCGGCAATTTCGGCCTAAAGGGGCGGTTACATTGTGTTCACCAGGTAATACTATTGGGCTTTTGGCACCAAAACCCAAGAGTGAGTTGCTCATTCTGCCACATCCTTTTTAACCCATCGATCAAAAGGGGGCGAAGTCGCCTCAACGGATTGTGAACGTGTACGCTCTTTCCTTTCTCTGTGTCTTGTTCAATTACTGTTGCATATTTCGAAACGAATGCTTGAGTCTGCTTGAAGTGTTTCACCCCGATGCTTGTTTTCATGAATTCTATAGAAACTACGAGGCCAATATTCGTGCTACTTCCCTGTCTGATACCTGTCGGTATCGGCGGCTTTAGTTCGTATCTTGAGTTCGGTTTCCTAGTCTGCTCTGCACTCTTTTATTAGAGGGAATAAGGGCCACTCCTCTTCGCGAAGGTTCGTAAACTCCGAACCACTCAACCAGCTGGACAATTTATTCAAGTTCTTAAGGCCCTGTGAGCTGAAATGGCTACGATGACCAGCTGAGAGTGCACAATACCACCGATCTGCTCCAGATCACCAGCGAATAATTTTCAGCCGAGTCGCTACGAAGACTCTGAATCGGTTGCTGGTATTTCAGATACGGTGAAGTACGGTGAAAGGATATGTCCAAAAGGTAGAGCCCAAGGTCACTCCCGTAAAGCATTGTTTCAAAGTGTTGGCCGATCTTGCAGACGATAGTGCTGCAACCAACTCCAACCTGGGGATGGACAACAACTTCCGGGGGGTAATTCCAGTTTCAGGAAACACCAACCTGATTTCTGTCCACCAGCCCACATCCAGCCGTATGCGACCAATCAGTAACCCATTCCAGATGCATCCAAAAATGAGTACAAATTTCTCATTTTTTGGCTTTACCCAAAGGTGGGCTTCACGGGATACTTTTTTTCCTAGTTCTAGGGGGGTTATCAGGAAAGTCTTCTAGCCCAGTACGTCAAGATAATGGGCTTTTCGTCCCAGTCAAACTTCTTCCACCAGAGCTATCGCAGAAGAACTTTCCTGGGAGGCAGCCAGGGAGAACCTAACCCGAAAGGATTGTACAAACCTGGAGTAGATGACGGAATTCTACTTCGTGTGGTTGTTAGATCGGAGATATTCAGCTCGATTCACCTGACTCTTTAACAGCTCCTGTTTTCTCACTGTCCGGAATGACCTCTAGAATCTCCGGAGATATTGACATCCGCCTGGTAAGGTGGGATCCACCTTTATTTGGCAATTCTGTCAGACTCCCAACGAGTGCAGTAGCCGTTTCAGCGTCAGCAAGCAACCCAAGACAACTTCCAACATAGAAATTCATACCGACACTATCCGCTGCCGTCCGGCGGGCCGGGGCTACGAAACCGTCTGCAGTTTCCCATAAGACATGGTTTGCTAAAGAGCGTGCAGGTGTAGCTCCAGAAAGATGAACTGTCATTCTATAACCCATCACTAATTTGTTTAAGTTGTTTTCATCCCCCAGCAAAAACCACAATAAATTTCTCTCTTCTATTGGCACCTTCATTTAAAAAACATCTCTAACATCGATCGGAACGTCCTCTCTGCCATGTGTGAACCGACACCAAACTTCGGTGAAAGGTGTTGTCCTATCTGGCCCTAGAAATAAACGATCACCCGATGACCCCTTGAAACTCGGACGTGCAATCGAAAACCACCCGAGGATTTCCAGGTTTGGTAGAAAGGAAATCGGGTGGTAAGGCAGGTACTGTAGCCCTTTGGCCTTCGTGAGGGCTGCTAACTCTTCTACTCAACCAACTGTTTTGATCCGTATCATTGTCTCTGCCTACCGTTTCCACAGAACTTCTCCTAAACGGAAACTTTCTTTTAAGCGCATCAGCCTGTGAAGAAGGTAAGTCTTGGTGTTCACCATATGGTGCCCTGTTCACCCCAAGGGCGGGGTACTTTGGGCTGATTCAGCAGGCTTCCGGTCCCCTACCACTCCGTCTAAAGTCTAAAATGCTCCTTACGCAATAATGACAGCCAGCCATCCCGAAAGTCGTGAAACTGTTGCCTGTACAGACGACTCATTTGTTCCTTCTTGTGTTCCCTTCCTGCAGATGAGTAACTTACAGAACCACTTACCAGCCGGGCCGTAAAGTACTCATCCTAACATCCTAGCTACTGCTGAGGGTGCAAGGCGGTTGCCTACACTCGGGTCCAGCACTGATTGTGCTTTCGGCACGTTACAGCCAATAAGAAAACCTATCTCATCATGCGACTGGTACGTTTTACGGATGGAGCCGTCTAGATAAGATTGCGTTAACTTACTTCGATGCCCGCATTGGGAGATTCGCAGGTGGGAGAGCCACTGAAGACTCCATTTGTTCGTTGGTGTCAAGTAAGGAAAGCAGCATTCGCAACCGACCTTCAGTCGGTAACTGATTCCCTCCCATCGTGCTAACTGCTAAGGGCAACTAGGTTTTCTCAGGTTGCTGTTTATTCGCGGATCACACCCTTACCAGGGTAGCGTCAGATTCGCTGCCAAAGAAGGTCAAAACTTTAGTCACTCTACTAGGGTTCACCACTCCTACAGCTACTACACCCAGACACGCTGACTCGTGGGTAGACCGTGATGTTAAATAAATCGCAATCGGCTTTGTTTTTTTCGTCAGTCGTAATACTTTCTGGTGTAGTAATCGATAGCGTCTTCCTGGGCAGCATTCGTTATCGCACCTAGAACTCACTTGGCAAGCCGCTTCCTGATGTGAGTTGAGGCATATGAAACGTGCTTCCACTGTCTTGGCCATTTCCCAAAGCCCACTTACCGTAGCTTCGAGGAACCTCGAACAGTGTGTCAATAAATGATTGGCGTCAAAAGCTTCGCAGTCTGGAGAAGCTACCCCCACGCGCAAAGTGGAATGCATGCCTTTCTAGGGCTTATGTTCCGGGCTCTCCAGTGTAGTGTATTGAGGTTGGCCGGTATTTGGTCTGTTTGTTCTGCTGCTATCGCGAATGAGTAGACCAAATCTGCTGTTAGCTATTCTCGCCTGTGCATCCAAGTAATCGGTCAAGTCCCCAAGATGACTTCGCGGCCACCCCGGCATGCGATTTTTGTTTCTTCGGCCCAGCAACTCCATAGGTCGGATGAGACAACGAACTTTCTATTCTGAGATGTGTATCGGGTTGGAATTAGGCCTGTAGCTCAAATGAACAAGGGCTATCGAATAAATCTGCATGTAAGTGGCAAGGTCAGATAGCGTAGAATTCATCCTTTGTACGCTTCTTGACTGAAGTTACTCCATTGATCAGACTGCGGGCAACTTTAGGCGGCTGACTGAACAAGGGCTTTAATATCTTCGCAATTGCGTAACCCAGAGCTAGACGGAGCACGAAACAACCATTATTAGCTTTCTTAGCTCCCCTCGGCAACAGAAGGTCAGGTACAGCAGCCCTTGCCCCGATTCGGTCACCTCGGACTCGACAGAAACTTCAAATCGATAAACAAACTTGCATCATTGTTAGGGTCGTCCTTCAAGAGCAATCGGCTCCACCCTAGGAATGTCGATCGACGGTTGCCCTGGTACAAGCTGCTCAACGACCAGAGTAGGGTTGTATCCTTCTAGATGTCTTGGTTTATTCCAGGGGTCTTTTGGAATGGTTAAACAACCTCGCTCTTTGTCTAATTTTGTCCTCTGTCTTCTGAGTTTGCCCCCTAATAGACACTAATTGTTGTTCAAGCTCTAATGTCCTGAACCTGAACAAATCGGTATTTTTACAATCAAACGTCCCTCAGTGATACATGAGCTTGAAGTGACAGGACTAGGAGATCTAGCAGTACGTGAAGAGTCAAGGGCACCTAAATAGTCCACAGTGACTGGCCGCGTTACTTCATGTCTGGTTCCTGGTTGTTTTGATCCCCTTCCTTGCAAGGCAATCAATATGAACACCGTTAGGTAATTTCAAGCAAAGCACAGCCAATTCACACGAATCCCACAGCAAACCAACGTTGATTCGCAAAGTCTACGATAGTGGATTGTGAGACAAAGAACATCGCAAGTATATACAAGCTCGAGTATGCGAGCACCAGGTCTCGAAACGAGAAAGACAAACACGTAAGTCACACGCGTTTAAGCAACGTACAATAAAATTGCGCGTTGAACGCAGTAAGAGCGAAGGCTGGTGCACAAAAACGAAGGTGGTACGGAACATACAAATATTGCGTATAAACCAGCATTTTTACAAAGCAAAATTATCATGTTATCGGAGGATTTTCAAAGTCTTGTATTTGAACTGACCCCCCACAGCAAACTACATCATGCCTCGACCCAAAATTCTCCTCACATATTCCCCAGAAATGGTTCTGTTCAAACTGCTGTGGGGTACTGAAACACTAATATAGAACCGGGGCGTTCCTGTTGCATTAGCAACCTGCCACCATTTTTGGCTCAGCTAGCTTCGCCTTAGCTCATTACTGCGTGCAGGCTATCCCAAATTTTTCTCTTTCCGCCCACATTGGTAACGGCCAACCTTGGAGAGTGAGCTTGCAATACTACCCTATGTGGCTAGAGCCTCAAGTTTTGTGATCTGGCGTGAGTGGCAAATGAAAGCATAACAAGAAACAACACCAATATTCTGTAGTTGGCCAAAAACCGACCGCGCCTCTACCTCCTGTATATACTGAAGTACTTTTATTCTCAAGTTCGGGTTTGCTTTCCTGCAGATCTCCGCAACGGGACTTGGCGTTTCCGTGTTTCATCCCTTTACATAATTTCTGCACGCCGGCCTGGGAGCATAAGCCCAATTTCCCGACTTCAACAGACATCTTCATCAGAATGGCAATTTTAGGCTCCACAGCCGAGCATCCGAATATAACTCATGAAGTTTCGACATTGAACTACCGCCCTCTGAACCACTTGTGTTCCGGTCCACCGTCACGCCAAGCTCAACTAGCCGGTCAACCCGAGGAGGTGGTCCCTGGTGAGAGTCACCCCTTCTTTCACAACCTGATAATGGGCGCCCCAGTCAACTCCGCCTGCTGCTTTTCTGATCGTGATAACGTCCAGACTCCCGAAGTTCCTTCGCATCCTATTTGGCACCCCGGAGAAAGCCCCTTGGATTAGAAAACCTGATGACTACATGATCGCCCCTCCCAAGCAAAGCGGTGAACTCTAGTCCACCCACTTCTTCCGGGTGTCTGGTGAACACTAGATCAAGAGCTTTCGAAGGTTGCCCTTCCCGCAAACTGATCGGCTGGTTGACGTGCTGGACGAGTGATGTGCTATCCACCAGCTCGGATAACCTCCCACTACAGTGGGTGCCAGCAGGAGAAAACAGGCCCTCCCAATTCGCTTCGGGGAGTTGAAACCCCCCATTTTCAAAGTCCGGGGTGCCTGTGAGGAAATCATGGATAGATGCTCGAACAATAAAAGGCCCTCTTCCTCATTAGCATTTAGGCCGCTATATACGCTTACCGTATCCATTAGAGATCCGAGAGATAGTAGGTAGCATAGTGAGGCTTGTAAACATAGGTGTACAGGGCTTCTTCAGACCGCTGTTCGAGGCTTTCGTTTACCAGCGGTAGCATTCCTCCCCTACCCTGCTACCACCTCTGTTCGTTTGGTGGGCGCAGTATCTGTCGGTGGGTGGCAGCTCCATGGCTGCACCTTGGCGTAACCACAGCTCCGTTATCGCAATGCAGTCGGCTCCACTTGTTTCAATCTTGTGTTCCCTCCACTTGTTGACTATGCTACAGGCGTTGGTGCACACTACTCTGAGTTCCCCCTCACTGGATTGGGGTTTCTGGGGAAAGAGGCCGGGCTGATGCTTGTTCCGCTCTTCCTACTGAGGCTTTCCTGTCTCACGAATGAAGTGTCAGCCCGGGAATCTGTTTGAGGCAGATGAAGGGCTACCTCCATTGGTTTCGAGCTCATCAAAGTGGTAGGGGTGGCTTCTTTGTAGGTGAGACTTCCCTCCAGAATGGTTTCTGGAGCCTTTCCTTGAGTGGTCGGGCTCCAGGTATATTACTCCATTCGAGTGACCAACAATTTGGTCCGCTGCTGCCAAGGCCCTGTATCGGAACGGTGAGTTCCCAAACTTCACCAACGCATGTCTGGGGCCCTTGTTTTTTCTTGTGTCGGCCAACCAGCGGCCTAGCCTTAAAGCTCTCTCCGAAGGAGCATGCTCGGGCACATCAATCTGTCTCCGTAGGCTTGCGAGCTGGTGCCGTAGCTCCCTGGATTGTTGTCTAGTTACAAACAGAAAGGCTGTCGTTTCCCCTCTATGACGATAGTCCTCTGCTTACCGGCGGCGATTTCGGCAGCATGCTCAAAGTTCGTCAGCTTTTGCCCCACAGTGGCAGTTTGGTCCCTCAAGTTTTTAATTCACCGTTTCCATTATTTCCCGCATTCTGAAGTCCGGATATCTTGCCCATAAGGGACTACTCCAAGTTTTCAAGCCTCCCTTCCATTTCTGTCATTCGTGTGTTGGTATCTGTGTACCGTGATCGATTCTGGGCCACGGTAGTTTGGCAGGCGGTAAATACTTACCTTTCTCTGAAACCCTCGCTTAGCAGCGATCTACATGCGCTTGCACGGACAGCTAAGCTGCTTCACGCACAGCTTCAGGTCACTAACAGATAACTCACTACACTTTCAACGGTGCCACTGCTCGCGTACGCCCCAACAAATTCTGTTCTTCTCTCTTTACGGCACTTCAGGGTATCGCACGCGGACATAGGAATTTCCGCTGGAGTATGACGTTCCATTCTTGCAGTTATCGAAGTTAAAATTCTAAGATGAATGCTTACGACGCTTCAAGAGGGGGGGATTTGTCAAACTCTAGACACGCCGCAGAGATGAAGACAAGCAGACATGTCACACAACGACCTTACTTGCGCGCACGATTACTGATAGCAGAGTTCCGCCGGGATAACCTTATTTCTAATCTTGTAACCTCCGTTCTGCACAAGCTTTTCCAGGCCAGTATCAGTTGGCCTTCTTGGTGATGTTTATTCTCGTAAAGAATCTAAGCTCCACCCAGCATCTCGTCACAGAATGGGATATCTTACCAGTAAGGGTTAAATACCAGTACGAGTTTAGGTGACAGTAAGCCAACGGCATTGCTCACATGGAAGATGGCCAAATCACCCGGTGGGGAAGAGCCCCAGAGAGGACTCGATGGAAATGACAAAGTAAAGGTATTCCATCGGTGAACGGATTACTTTATGATGGTACAGGCGCGAAGCATCAATGTGCATATGGTGATGTGGTGATGAATCAGTCGCAAGTACGTAGCCAAGGTGATAACGGGGACTACTGGAGACCGAATGGTGATAGTGGAACATATGGAGCACGTAAAGTGTAGATGTGTATCTGATAATGAGGGCTTCACTGGAGAGACGTTTCAGTGCAGAGGTCACTTCACAGTAGTCAGTACCGGGCCTGCGTAAAATTGATATAAAGCAAAGAAACAAGAGGAACCAAATGACAGAGCGAAATGACTCCTGTGTATGATTAAAGAGATTCAGAAATACCTCAGGCAAATAATACACCTTGTTATAAAGAGAGACCACTAAAAAGCTAGAGGAAGGGATTCCCATAGGGAAAGCTGGGGAGCGGTGATAATATAACGGACGTACCGTAGTAAGCTGACGCAGAAATGATGAAGAAGGGTGATGGAGTGATTTGAGATGCGGAGCGACGGCGATTACGGCGTCAAATGCACTAAAAAGTGCCAAAGGAATACATGGAAAGGATATGGATGCCTTAAAGTGACCACTTTATGGGTGGAATGTGAAACGGCATCACAGAGATGGGACGCGTTATCAGATAATCTTACGCAAACAGCGCGGTTAGGGCAACTGTTACTGAATAAAACGAACCGATCGACGAAGAGGGTGAAGGAGATTGGCGGTTTTATGTGGGTCGAGGTAAGCCAGCAGACGAGTGGCACCTCTGCCAATGGAGAGCAAACTTCCAAAGAGATGTAAGAGGTTGCCGGAGAAAAGCTGGCAAGTAATCAGAAAATTACTCACTTCAAGTTAAGTGGGTGGCAATATTCCAACACGAAGACGGCATCTTGGAATAAGACAATCCGGGACGCACAGCTACGGCGATTTCAGGGCCAACTAGCATACAAAGGTGGTAGTGGAGAATGTGGAATATAAGTGTAGACCTATCGACGATTATCAGGATAGATATCACGCGGGAGCAACAGGGAGCTGAAAATGCGGGATGGATGCTCCTGAAGTACGCCTCTATGGTGAACACATGGTGCGTTGCAAAAGGAAAACAAAGCGATAGAAGAACCCTGCAGAGGAACAGCTGACTGATGAGGAATGCGGATAATCAGCAGCTACATCACTGACTGCTGAAGGATTGCGGAGAGATGTTCCAGCGAGGGACGTCAACTGGTTCTCAGGATTAGAAAATTGAAAGTAACAATTACCCCGCATTTGAGTGAATATACCGAAGGTAGATGCAGACTTGTCTGGAGCAGTGGGTATGTCCGCTGATGAGGCAGGTGAGTAGTAAGTGTATGCGGCGAAAGGATGGACTGAATTTATGGGCGCTCAGTGCGCACCAATAAAAGACGTTGGTTACCAGATACAGGGGTACGCGCAGATAATTTCATAATTGCAGTAGAAAATATATGCCGGGCGTGAAAAGCGGAACGATGATGGTAGCACCGACGGCATGCACCAGGGCAGCCAAAAGAGCGTTGAAAACCGGCTAATTGCAGTTGATCAAAGGAAACGTTGATCCGAGAATTGGAACCTCCCCGCTTATGATGAAAATGCGTGAGCATATCATTCGGGAAAGAGGCTGGTCACACGTTCTCCAGTAAGGGAGTAACCGCAATGCCAAGGGTTGGCCAACACTAGATGCCCGGTCTGTGGTTAGATTGTCACTCGTCCTTCTTCCGTCATCACCAACGTGACAGTGACTCCGCCTTTCGAGTCCCCAATATGATTCGAATGTCCTTCGAGTGCACCTCTAAGGATAATTTGCCTATAATTTCAGGTACTTACATGAAACCTCTGCTGGGGTATGGTAGTCAGATAGAGCATTCTGGTCTTTTTCGAGGCCATGAAATCCTGAAAAGGGTTCAGAAGGCTTCCACCAAGGTGGCGCGGCTTCCGTTCAGCCTACCTTATCCCGTCCGCCTCCCACTTTTAAATCTCTACGCCTCGGTGTAAAACGCATAAGAAGTCATCTGTTTTTTGTTTCATCATTTTAAATCAGGTCAAAACTATTACTTCCTCTCCGTCTATTCAGCTTCCTCCCTCCCTGGTCACAGCAGAAAGTCTTTTTTAATCGAGGCCGAGTGCCTCCCTAAGAATTAACTTTTTTAGCTACGGGATTACCACTTTGTGGAAAGCTCTTCCGAGAGATTCAGTTCTCTCTCAGAGAAAAAGATATCCTCAAGCAGGAGTCAGATTTCTATCTTGCCCCCCCCAGAAATTCCTTGTCCATAAAAATCAAACACAAAAGTAAAATAGATGTCTTTTATTGAATTTTCATTCCACTATACGGTAATGAACACACCACCCTCATTCCTCTTAATGCACTAACCATAATGAGACGCCGCCTGATTTTAGGTATATTTCGTTTTGGTTGCAGCCTTTGCTTCCCTTTACTCGCTTTTCGACTCGGTGAATCCGACAGACGACCAAAGATTCCCTCGAGAACCGGAACAGTTGGGTTCAGGGCCCTGAATCCGTGTAGTATTTCAAGGTTTTAGGAATTCGTGATGAGAGGGGACAGTACGAACGACACGATAGCAGTAGCCAAGCAGGCATAAACACGGTAGATATGCGATCGTAACCAGTATCAGTTGATAGGATTGACCCTCGGCTAAGAGCCCAACCTGAAAGCCACTTCTGGCGACAGGAGGGCGATTCATCAGCCTAACGGCGACTGTACATTGCTGTAGACCTTCTGCGCACCCGACACGTGTCGGCCAAAGCAGTGGATCTGACCGCACTCTGCACCGCTGGGATGCTAGAAAGAACACTGCTATGTTTTTCACACGTGGTGCATAAAGTATCCGACGGGATGTTTCAAGGGGACCAGGAGACCGAGGCCAATGTACGCAGTGACTGATAGGAAAAAAGTGACGTACTCATATCCAAAAGCGATAGCCCGGGTGGCGCCAGACGCGGTACCAAGAGCGACTAGACATTGCGGAATGATATGTATGTATATATGTATAAACGAAGAACGGCGAACGGGAAAAAAGGAAGAGAAATGCCGTCTGGGAGGCTCCCAGCTGAGGATCAACCTTCGAAGGCTGTTACAGTAGGGGCCTGTGCGAAATCGGGCTAAGAAGTTGAATGAAAATTACTGGTATTAGCGGCTATTCCCGCAGCAATTGGAAGATAAATTTTACAGTTCATATAGGGTATAACTTACGATCCCTACTAACCAAGTGCGGATGCTACTCGCCAGGTACGAGCCACCTGTTGCCTAAACCCGGGGACGTATGAGGAACAGAGAAGGAACTAGGTATGGCTAATGTTATGCCATGAACACATTCTGGTCAAACACTTGCTGGGCGGCAAGCGGTGACCACATGGGCTGAGGCTATAGTATGAACGTAAATGTGAACTTAAGGAAAAGCTGGCTGCGCAGAAGGAGGCAGTCGCCGACAGTGACGGGCATCGCCGGAGGAGAAAGCACTAAAAAGGAGGAAGCCGTGCATTTTTATGCTGGGGGTCGTTGATGTTCATAAAGGTGTGTTACGAGACCGGCTAGAGCCACATGCAGCTCAAAACTAGTAGGTGTGACTCGTGTATAAGACGTGGTGGAAGGTTGGCCACGCCGTACAATGGACCAGCTGAAGGACAGAATGCAAAGAAAAAAGCGTGCTTTATGTGAGGTGTAGTGGGCGCTCTTGGTGGGAGCATAAGTTAAAAAGCTGATGCCTTATATGGGTAGAAGCCGGGAAGCAAGGGCAAAGCAAATAAGCTACGTATACGGAGAGGGGTTAAACATGTACTCCGAGCAGACCTATGCAAGAGACAGGAGTATGCGCAGGAGGAGAGATGAACCGACCAGACCCTTACCAGGTTTTTCGATAAGATCAGGGGCTACGGGAACAGACCTTTCAATGGGGTGAAAATGAGGAGGCACAAATGCGCGACAGGGTTTTCCTCGAATGATATAAACCAACCTTCGTTTATCTATAGCTGATAAACAGGGATAGAGGTGAAGGTGGTAGGCCCCGTGGGGTACAATGTTATTTTAACGGCTAAATTGGAGGCCTCATCCAGAAGCAGTATTGACACTGATGCGTTCGCGGGATAGCGCATTTGGCAATTGGAAAAGTGAGGTTGTCGTGCAGCGTACGCCTAAATACTGACATGGAAGTGGTACGACATGAAGTGGAGTAAGTTCATTCCAAATTCTGCTGCAAACCGCAAGAAAAAACCGAGATCTCAAAGCTGATTCGCACAATAGAACTAGAGGTAAATAGACGATTTCGAAGAGGGCAAGGGCTCGGCCGAATGAGACACAGTGGTCACTTTGTGTGGATTAGTCTGAATAAGGAGGTCAGATTTGGCCGAAGGCGACGGATCTACAAAGGATAGAGAGTAAACAGCTTACAACTCTCACTATAGGCCACGACAGAATCTGTCCCAACCAGATTTTTAGTGAAGGTGAGCTGAACATTCTCCGGGGTAATTGTGGTAGGTTTGGAATGCTGAGGTAAATAATAGAACTATGTTCAAACAGAGGTCGGACCTGAGGGACATAGAAACAAAGTCGACTGTGTTACAGTTTGAAAATCCGTAGAAAGAGACCAGTGAATCGGTTGGCTTTAGCGACCTGTAGTTAGATCTGTTCGGAAAGGTTGGGAAAATAAGAGCAGAGAAATCCAAGGTCAGGTACCAAGGGGTTGGTAGGTATGAACTGTCCACCAAGAGCCCGGAAGTAACTGACACTTCCAAGGAGATGAAGAATTTTTCGATGCAGAGAATTTCATATGCCACAGATTGCACTAGTCACTAAGCGAGGCGGAATCAGGTTGGATGTTGTTAGGCAAGGTTGACAGACTAGATTTGGAAAGGAGCACACTATTTCGATGTCGTCCGAAAAGAGAGACGGGGCACTACACCGGATCATGTGAAAGATATCCCTTATATACTTGAGGAAAAGTAAGGGTACAAGAACACCAAATTGCGTCGCACCACTTGATATAGGTCCGGCAGAAGATGACTGACTATAACTACCTGGCGGCGGGAAAATAGACCAGACAACCACAAGGAGAGAGCGGTAGCTAGATCGGTGGATTTGTTTTTGATCGACAAATGTTCGTGAGGCACTCGGTCGAAGCCTTTTGACAGATCCAAGAATGGGATGGTCGCAGACATCCCACAGTCAATGGATGAGGTTAGTGCATACCACGGGATTGTGGTTCGTTGGACGGTAATAATCAAGGTGCAGAGAGCGGCGGTTTTACAAGACGGAAGTGGTCAATTGACCCCAAGGCTAGGCGGTGGATGGAAAAGCGGTGGTTGTCGGGAAGGTTCTTCCGGACAGGTATGGAGGGAGTGGGAGTGTGTGGATCAGCTAGCCAGCGAGTAGGACTTCGAGGTGGCTGTCGGAGCACGTCGCACCGGGTAAAATACCCAGGCTCTCTGATTAAGATAGGCCGGCTGATTTCGTCGGTAGTGGGGACGGTTTTTTGGACGCTTTCCGCGTTGAGGCGGTGTCTCCTAGATGGGCACGGAGTAGAACAAGCCTCGGACTTTCTGGCTTAGATTGCCTTGGAGGGTGTTGGGTTGACCGTACAAGTCTACACCTTGGGGCTTATTTACGCTGGGCGGCTGGGGCGGTTTGGCACTATTATCTTTAGTGTTACTGCACGTTTATATATTGGACGTTATCGAGAGCAAAAGGTGGGCCTTTTCCACTGCCGACTTGTAGTTGTTTAGTTTGCAGTTACCTCTGTGTTGCGTGGTTCAACTCCCTCCAAAGAGGGGTTTTATAGGCCTAAATCCCGATACTCCTAAGTTGGGTGGCCGCGGTTAAACCGCTTTGAATAGTCTTAAACCGACTAACAAAGATATTAGTGGGAAATTTCATCAGGTTTGGGCATTTGTCGCCCGCAGACACCTTCCGTAGCCTCATTATCTGACATGGGATATGGGCCATACCATAAGCACCAAGCAGGGTCCTCCTGACTTATCCTTTTGGAATTCTATCAGGGACGTTGAAAGCTATAGCATTACCTGGTTATGGCTTCTCCTTAATAACTGTGCCGTGGTAAAGCCATTGTACAGCCCAGCGGCCATCGGGCTATGGGGTTCTGATAACTAGCCAGGCTTGGTAATGCACGAGTGGCGATCTAGGGGGTGGAATCCTCAATCGTGGAAATCCGGCTTATAGCGGTTGACAGCATTTGCTCTAGGAGACTAGCCTTTCCGCTGACTTCGTCAACAAAACTGCGGAGCGATACGGAGCAATCCTTCACTCCCAAGGCATGTTTGAGTAGTCCTTTATTCTGTGGTTGTGAGGTGGTGTTCTTCAGGATCTGTTTGTTGGAGGGACGAGGAGTGGTATTTCGTTGGTAATTTGCCGCGAATCGTATTTTGCAAAGTCCAAAAAGGGCAGGATATTGCGCCCATTTTCAATTATTGCTGCGGTTAATAGTCGCATTGTGCTTGGGAGTGGGTGCCTTTAGCTGAGTTGATAAGGAGGTGCCCACGGCAGGTATTTGCGGAGCTGAACAATCGACTAACTTTCAGATGTAGACGGATGTGACAGCATTTCCTTATCTTCAGCGGCAGGTTTGAAACTGCTACAAAAGAGTACTGGCTGGTTAAACTCCGTTTAGAGGATACAGCGCATTGGAGGATGGTCGTTAGCCGTCTGTAGCCACGATGAAAGACAGGTCTTTAATTGTATAAAACCCAGATACGAAAAGGAAATGGTGTTCTATGGGAGGTCGTGTGGGGTAATCTCAGTCAGGACCGACAGGATGCCTTAATTTTACAAGAACGAGGGACTAGAGTTTAGGCCAAAGAGTAAATACCCAAACGCGGTGTTCTGGTCGAGAACTAGCGAGTTGTTAGAGTGAAGACTCGCGGAGTGCGATTTCAGGTGGGTTTGAACAAGGGGTTGTTGGAAAAGACTGACACTGATACTTCACTATAGTAAATTACGAACTCGCAAAGGGTTGGAGTAGCATATACCTCTGCCAGTCCAATGCCTTATAGTGAATGAAAACTACTGCTGGAGATGGCACAAAAAATTGGTTTGAATTATATAAAAGGCAACAGATAGGGAGACAACTTGTGTTACCCGTCTAGGTTATTATGAAGTCACTCCAAGAGAGTGCCCAGTACTGAACAGCTGAAGGAGCACTCCGGTGCTTTTGTAACTGGAATTTTCCCCCGGATTACTGTACACACTGAACGGTTTGATCGATCGAATTGGTCGCGGTTTACATCCGTGCTCGAGCCTGCTGTCGCTATGGAGAGTGCCCTACGTAGTTGGCCACTGTAGTCACATTCCTACAACCAGGGTAACAACCCATCATTCAGTTCGGTTCGATCCAATTCAAGATGGTCTCGCCGGACCACAAGATGGATTCCTGGAATCGATCGATAACCCACATCGACCCAACTTCTATTACCGGTACTCCATACAAGTGGCTCAATCCCTTCTCTTTACTAAATAAATAGTTGGCTATCCGTCTAGTCTCAACCATAAACAGCCCTGTGACCTGCTACATCTCGAACCTCTTTAGCTCCGACGATAAAGAACAACTTGTTCTTTTTCCAATCACTATTAAAATATAGATCCTGCAAAGCCTCCCCTGTGATACGAGACCAATTAGGCTTAAGGTATTCGTTACGACACAGCAGTCATTCGGTCATTGTGCCGTCCTCGAGAACCAGCATACGGTCCAACTTCTTTATTGTTAAATATTCACAAATGTGAAGTCAGCTTCCATCAAAATGTCCGTGCAAAAGGTCACTTACCGAGATTCAACGACGAATAAAACAAATTGCTTGATGTGCTGACACTCGTAACCAACAGTGATCTGTACGCCTAGGAGGAGCGAGCGTACGAAGTTGGTTTGGGTTGCTGACGCGCGATTCTGAGTCCCGGGCCAAGAGACCCACAAACCACACAAGTTGCCGTACATCACTCAAGTCTTATTAATCTTTCGTGTACAACCTTGTGTTTTGCAAAGTCGAACCATCCACCAAGTAGTTCAAATTTCTAGATACTAGAGGTTTCTCTTTACCATTGACCGCCGATCCCCAGCTGGGAGCATCCCAGACTGCATTTTTCTATTTTTATCTTTCCAGACAACCACTAGTATGCATCTTCCCTTCGACGGCCCGGCCTTATACCTGGCCCACACTTCCCACTGAAAACTCGATACCTGTCCGTCATTTCATCACTACCACATTGGCCCTGCTCTCCAGGACCCTTGGTAACCTGATCTCAAGCCCCTGGACTATTCGATCTCTATGATACAACGCCAATATCACTCAAGCTAAGCCCGCCGGTGCGGGGCGCGGTCAGATCCACCGCTTCGGCCGGCGCAAATCTGGTGTGCAGGACGTCTGCAACGATGTGCCGACGCAGCTGGATGGCGGATCGCACCTCCTCTCACCCAATAATGGTCTTCACGTTTAGTGTTAAGCGCATGGTCAGCCCCACCCACCAGCACCGGTTGTGGCAAAAAGAACATTTATACATCCGAATTGCTGCAAATATGGAACTATCTCCCCCAGTTATCCCCTATTTTTCACGGTACACGCCTCCATCGTCGCCATCTTAACTGACCGCTTCTTACGCCCAAAAAAATTTACTTTCCCTAGCACATAATTACCGCTGGGTTAGAACACCTTTTCCGTACTCGGCTTACCGTTCATGATCCTTTTCCCGAGGATTGGCGCTAAACCACCCGCTTGTCCCATTCGCAAGCTTGACCATTCCCCAAGATAAAACTCGCCCTTTTCGTCACAGTTACCGATATATTTGCAAAAGATCATATTTAATGTTGCCGGACACTTCCGTCCCAGAACGTCCAAACAGTATATTTCGCTGAGGAATATTTGTCATCAGAGCATCCCAACAATCGACGATATTGAGACAGTTCGCTCTCTCTATCAATCCTCCTTTTCGCCCACACGGCTGTAGCGTTGCAATATCCTCACATTGCAAAGAATCATGCTTTCTCCATGTATTCACATCTGAGAGACATCCGTATAGCAGCATTTTGATCTTTCGCCATCATATGATCCACTTTTTACAAAGAATACCAACAGATAGTATTTTACCTGTCAACTAATTCACCGCCCAAATTTGCAAACGTACTTATCAGTTGTTTAGAGCTTTTCCATATTCGGTATTCTATCTTGGTAAATCCTCTCAGACAGTTTTGATCCCTGCATCTCTCTGGTCATCATGTTCAACCCTCAGATAACGATAACCATGAGTAAATACATAATTGTCCTTTGAATACTCATCTGTTCAAACCTTAGTCCATTGTTGCTGCGATGTGCAAATCCCTCTTTGAAATTTGTGAATTTTCCATCTCATTCGGTGATAGTGTAAACTCTGAACATGCTTACATGCGTGCCTCTTGGCCAGGGTCCAGAAATATACCTTTATTATTAATATTATTATATACAAACCGAAATTATAGGGCCAGATAGACTCAATAGTAAAACCCAAAGGTTAGACGCGCTGTGGCTCAAGCAGGACAGTCAAAAAAGTTGCAGTGCCAAATTCGAATGTCCCACATGAATAAATAATCTTGCAAATCTGTGGAGTGTAGACAAGCTTATCAGGGTGACGTCAAACATAGTCACATTCAAAATGCACGTAAAACATTTAAAAGGATTTTTGATATTTGCCCTTAACACCTCCGGCGAAAATAGTTGTCTCAGGCTCAGCATGGAATCACGATTCTCACCCTACCTACCTACATCTTACTCTCAGTGTCCGCTGTAGCCAAATTCCTGTGTGTGCGGCGCGTAAAACAGGTTTCCGTTGCAGTCATTATTTGCACAATCCATAAGGAATCAATTCCCAGTCCTGCCGCACAACTTGAGTTTGGAATATTCATCAGAAGACCGACGCATACAGTCAGACGTACGGTCAAAAGGAAGACATTCCAGAGCAGACCGCTTCGATGCACGAGCTCAGTTTGCGTATCCCAAGCAGTAAACTATTGCAGCAACTGGTTAAAATGATTTTGCTTATTAGCCTGAGCGCAAAATTCCTGCGCTATACCAGGCTTCTGCTGTAGTGCTTTGTGGTATATTGTTTTGCTGTATTCGTGGAATCTCGGGGGATTTATAAAGTATATAAGTTTGGTTACCTCTGAGGATCAGTGTGCATTTTTGGCATGCAAGAAAACATTGGCCCCCGGCCGAAGCCCTGACGTGTGATGATTGTGTGGAATGGATTCTCCCAAGGTGTACCAAAATCGATAAAGATAAATAAGAGTGGCTGAGTTCTTGCAGCTCTCCATCCCTGCAAGTCGTGTGGGCTGACTGTACCACAGCAAAGAAAAGAAAAACAGATAAATCGGATCCAGTGGTGAACCAGGAACCCGCAGCACCTTGTGCAACGAGCCCCAGGTTCCACGCCGAAGTCACCCCAGTTGCTACAAACAGCCAGTCGAATACAGTGGAGAAAGAGCTCCGAAAGAAATCAGTGGTTACCGTCGAACCCGCAGTACCTGTTAGTTCGGAAGACAACATTGCCGTTTCAAAAGTGTCAAATGCAGCCGGCGGAGATGCAGACCCTGGTCCGAGGCAGACGGAAACCATAGGTCAGTGGAAGACTGCAAATCCACGTGAACGGGTGGCTCCGCCACCAAGGACGCAAAGCTTCCTGGTCACGAATCTGCCGGGATCAACGGGGTCGGCTTCATACAGCGGGTCAGAACACAACTTGTCTCGTCTACGAGTGGCCGGTAATCTTTCATTCCATCCTTATCCATCAGACTATCTGACCCCAGTCAACAATCCCGTCCGTCTAAATTGGAACCCTCTGCTCAATCTCATCCGTAATCAAGATTGGAGCAGTTTTTTTCTAACGGCTGACTCCCAACAAGCGGCTGATCACTTTTACTTTAACATGGGAAGCTGCCCCCTGAAACTTAGCCCAATATCCCAAAACTCTTCCCTTAGGACGTCCAAGCTTGCATCCCTCCAACGAAAGTACCTTAAGATGCAAAGACTCTACCTCCAAAACCACGACTTCTCTCTTTTCATAAGGCTAACGCGTCTTACTGATATTATCCGGGACCTAAAGGAAAAACAGCTCCGCAACGAAGAATCCAAAGCTCTAAGGAATCCCAATAAAGCACTGAAACTCTCACTCCTACACAAATCTGGGAATTCGGCAACGGATACTATGATCCAATATGTTGTGTTGCGGAATAAAACTTCGGCCACCTCCCCTTCTGATATCGCTGAGGCCTTCAACCATTACTTCGCCAATTCCATGGCCCCGCCTCGGATATAGCCCCCCAAATCCTCTGGCTATTACCGGCTCTTCCTTATCCACCCTAACCTTTGAAGTAAACGTTATTTCCAGGCTCATTTCACGCTATAAAGCATCTGCGCGTCCTGGACCAGACGGGATGCCCCCAGCTGCAATCACTAGCGGTGGATCGGATCTTCCACTTTTATTACTGAACCTATTCACCTTGTCACTCTAATTTTGTTTGGTACCGTCGAACTGGAAGCGTTCAGTTATCATTCCACGTCATAAAAAAGGACCTGTCCACGAACTTGCTAACTACAGTCCCATCAACCATACCCCTATCATTTCCAGAATAATGGAAACGATTATCAAAGATGTCATTACCACCCATCTTCTCGCTTCTAACCTTCTTAGCGATAGGCAGAACGGGTTCCTCAAATCGCGATCATGCACCACATATCAGTTTGACTTCCTCAACCTAGTCGCTAAGGCTGTTGATAGCTGGCAGGCATTAGTAGTTGTCTACCTAGATCTGTCGAAGGCTTTCGACCGTGTTCCACACCTGCATCTTATCTCCAAGTTGCGCTCATTCGGCATCGGTGACCAGCTGATTTCTTGGCTGAAATCTTATCATGCTCATCGTTTCGCAAGTGGTCCTCGCCATCGGACATACTTCTAAACCGAAACCTGTTACAAGTGGCGTTATACAGGGACGCGTACTGGGTCCTCTCCTATTCCTGATGTACAGTAACGACGCATTGGATCTAGTACACCACGGCACGCCATTCTTGTTTGCAGACGATATAAAAATATTCTATTCTTTCAATTATAATGATGCTATCCCTACTCTTTGCAACATTTCCGCTGACCTCGCAGGACTTGACCGCTGGTGCCACACCTGGAGGATGAGCTTTTCCACTGATAAGTGCGAGGTCCTAACATACAAGTTCCAATTGCCTCCTGGATCCTTAACTCTTGGTGGGTCCCCAATAGCCAGTCGACCTACTATCCGCGATTTGGGCCTTAACTATTCCTGCTCCCTCAACTTTTCTGAGCACGCCGCCATCCAAGCGGCCAAGGCTAGAAAAAGTGTGGCCCTTCTCCTGCTCATTTCGTCTCCGGGACAGCATCATCAGCATCTACAAATCACACATCAGGCCTTTACTCGAATACTGCCCAATAATATTTTCCAACATGACGAAATTCGACAGAGTTGCGATTGAAAGCATACAAAGGCGTTTCACCAAACAACTACTCGGTTGGTACACGTCTTTAAGCTATAGAGAACGATGCCAAAATCTGAATCTTGACCCACTCTGGCTCCGCCGCTTAAGACTAAACTTAGTCGTTTTGTATGACCTGCTCCTTAACCGGTCTTTTTCCTTTGACCCAGTAAGCTTCTCCCGTGAAACCCCCTACTCGCTTCGGCACAGGCCATTTACTGTCCCTTCTAGTATAGCTAAGTCGGCCATACGGTCACGTTTCTTCCTTCCTGTCTACTCCAAAGTCTGCAACAAGTTGCCCATCACCCTTCCAGCTTCACAAACCAAGTCCCAATTTCTGTCGGCACTCATCCCATATCTCAGCGTCACCCGTGCACTACAGTTATCTAATATGTGCATGGCAGAAGAAATAGCTTACGAGAGGAGCCTCGACTTCTAAGACCAACCCCTTCTCCGACCCTGCTTCTTTCAATTAGGGACACAATCAACGATAGACAGTTTCATCTATCTGACTGAGTTCTCAACGTTAGATTACCTACGTCCATTTCCCTAATGAACCGAACAAATGGAAATGCCACTAATTTCAACCACTTTGCTTCCACCTAACCCCGTAGTTTTTGTCACTCTTATGCCTCGTCCTTCACTGGTTTTTATATGCCTCCATTAACCGTTGATCCGCAGCAGGGACACACCCTGACTGCTGCTTTTTATCTGCTCTCCTTTCCCACGTAACTCCCCCTTCTTGGCCCTTTTTTCAACTCTTGTCATGTTAATTTCCACATTTTCAAAGGTTTTGTCTGTTTATTCCATCACTTGTAAACAGCTGATTATGCACTTGGCATGCCTCGGACGTCTCCGAAATAAACCGTTATTATTAATCATTATTACATTATCATAACCCACAGCTGGAAACACGTCCAGACTGCAATCCCCCTTTGTTTCAGGTCCGTTGTCTCCCATTATCTTAGTCGCAAAACTGGCTAACCAAGGATGCCACTTTGACTCGTACGGACAGAGACTCAAGTGGAACCTACCATAGCAGTTGGGACCAAAATCAAACCACACAACAGGAAATACTCCTAGTTGCTTATCAGATCGTTCAGCGTTTTCAAACGCAACCAACACGAATTCCAGTTCACGCGCATGCCGCTAAAATACAGCCACACTCGACTAATCGACCGACACATACTTTGTCCTGTCAGACGAACCTTACGCACTCGAAGCCGTACGTTACCAGAAATGAATCTGAATAACACTGAAGGCAAATGTGTCAACACACACATATATATTTGTCAGTGAAACAGCATAATAACTCCGAAGTCCATTCGGAGATTTCCCACTTTATCATCCGTTAAAACTGTTTATCTTTCCTACGACCCGAGGCCGGCTGGAAATTGACTCTCCACTTCCCGAAGACCCTCCAGTTGCGCTTTCTTATTTCAGAGTGGTACATGTTACTAATCCTGAATCTAAACTCATCTTTTTATGGTCTGCTGTTTCTCCCACATCCACAATTGTTCACTCTCACAAAATTGGTCTCATGCCCCCCTGCTTCAAAACTCATTCCGTTTATTGAACTCCGGTAAATCCGTCATTCAGGGTTTGCGTTGTCTTCATGATCGCTATCCTCTTCGCATGCGTTGATTTTCCCGAACACACTTCTTTACAATTTCCCCTCCTTTTCCTCTCGCTCAAAAACTTACTCCATCTGCAGAACCTTGGTGGGCTTCCGGTTTCCTTGGCTTGCATCATTCTCGTTCATAATGCGTCCTTGGCACTGCGTTAACGATTTTTCGATATCCACACCGCGCACCAGTGCCCAGACCGGATTCGAAACCGGTTCAAAACTGCCGCGCAAACCATTATCAGAATGATCCATTCAAACTGTTCCTGGCTTTGTTTTTCCATCTTTGATACTCTCGACTTTCATATTCAGAATTTGTGAATATTTTATCCTATTCAGTAACGTGTTACACCATTGTCATGCGCTACAGCGTGCATCTCGACCATGGCCGAGAAATATACCAGTATTATTATATACGCCAAGATATCCTCCACAGATAGGGAGAACCTGGCAAGCGATCTAAGAGTCAGGGCCTTTTTCGCTTAGGAAAAATAAATGGGGATGGAAACCCTCGTCCGCTCAAGTGATCTTGGGTTCGGATGAGGAATGTAGCTCGGAGCTGCAGTAGTCCAACACATTACATGGAAAAAACCGGTGACTCCTTCGAGATCTCGACCCCGAGGACAGAAAAGGACTCCGGCTGGTGTCAAGAGGGCTCCGCGAATGCCAGGCCAATGGAGAAACAGGTCTCCTTACCCGGGGTTCTCTAGCTCAACAGAGGCGTCTTTAACCGAGTTGGAAACCGTTCACTCCCAACAGCGTGGCCATTCAAATGGTCCCGGCTGTGGAGATGCACTGATATCCAGCCAGTAGAGGGAGGACGGAAGAGGTCAAGCCCTTATCGTCACACGATTGTTCAACGTGTCGTCAGCCGTTGGAAATCTCCCTCAGGAATGTAAGAAAGCCGTCCTTGTGCCACTATACAAAGGTGAGGCAAAGGCCGAGGCTGTCAACTATCGACCCGTTGATCTAACACTGATGGCAGGAAGGGTTGTGGAACGCCTGATGGCCACACGAATCAGGGAACGTATAGAGGTAAACGATCTACTGTGCCGATAACAACATGGTTTCTGGAAAAGTAGGTTGTGCCTGACAACCTAGGCTATCGCACGAGAATGATGGGTAATAGCCAAGGCCAAAGGACACCCTACAGACGCAATTTTCGTGGATTTCAGCGAAGCTCTTGACAAAGTCCCGAAAGACTGTCTATTAGGTAAGCTTGAGCACCTTGGTGTTTAAGATCCCTTGATCTTTTGGTTGGGGGACTCTCTAAAAGGGAAAACCTTTTCAGTACGAGTAGCACTGTCAATCTTAACATGGCAAGTGGCTACTATTGGTGTTACACAGGGATCGGTTCTGGGTCCGCTCCTCTTCCTGGCCTATATCAATGATCCACCGCCAATTTTTCAATCAGCTTGTCTCATCTATGCAGACGACCTTAATAGCTGGGGTAGGGTCACATCAATTGCGGGTGGGCTCGTCCTTCAGGAGGACATCGAGGCCCTTGAATGATGGTCAGATCCGCGGTCACTTCCAGTCAACACAGACTAGTGTGTGAATATGAGGGTGGGGGAGCGGTCCAAAAATGGGACTGTCTATGTACTCGAGGCACAACTTCTCCGTTCTGCCAGCGAAAAAGATCTGGGAATGGCTATGGCCTCGTCACCAAAAAGGAAGAACAACACTGATAAAATTTGTGCATTAGCATAGGGTATCCTCAGGCCGATTACTCGATCATTCAGCCATCTCTCATTCAAAGCTTTCAAGATAGTGTATGCGACCCTTGTGCCCTCCAGTTCCAAATACAGGGGCCAGTGATTTTTCCTTGTGCAGAGGTAGAAGTGGCCAAGGTGGAAAGGGTGCAGAGAGGTGCGACTCTCCTCGTCGGAGGGCCACGGGGGGTCAGCTACGAAGGGTGGTTAAAGATTAGGGGTTGTTTCCAGTGGCCCATTGAAGAGTCCGAAGAGATCTGAGCTTCATCACGCTGATCGTCAGAGGCGGCTCTGGCCCAGAATTGCTAGCAGAGCTTCTTTTTCACGGACAAGACCGTACGAGGGGTCACCCGCAAACTCTAAAGAAGCTGCAGTCGGTGGGCTTCTCACTGGTGTACCATCTTTCTCGGAGGGTGACCAGCCTGTGGAACTCGCTGCCAGCTGAAGTGGTGGGAGAGCCTAGCGACAAGTTGTTCAAGCAACTTTCGCATGTATTTCTAAAGAAGTGGTGGTGGAAGACTTGGACCTGAGTCTGCATCACTGAACTGTGGTGAAGAGGCTTACAAGAATGAGTTGCCCACTGGCTCTATTATGAAGGACGAAGAATGAATGAAAAGTGAAGTTGAGCATTGATGCAACGTTCAATTGACAATGGGATATTACGTAAAAGTGAAAATTCAAGAAACGGTGAAATCACAAGAAATTAACACACCAAATATTCTTCAGGAACTGTAAATCGGTTTCTGACCATAAATAACCCAGGAATGTGCCATGAGGAGCATTAAAGGACACATGAACACGGAAATTGATTGAACGCGAACAAGTATAAGAATATTTCAGATTTTCTTGTTCATGTATTGGATGGCACAATCCCTCAGCCTCTGTAACCGCTTTCGTTGAGGACTTCAACAAGAAAATATCGAGTGCCAATCACGTATATTCTCAAAGGGCCTGAGTACAGAGACCACAAGCTGGAGTGTGCCGAAGAAGTATGTCAGAAGTAGCGCTTGCGGTTGCTGGGTGCGCAAAACGTACAGTCAAACAAGTGCTAGACAAGGTGTGGTTGGCTGGTTACTATACATGAAACGCGTGACAAACATTAACCTATGAGATGTGAATAAATGCTCTTCTCCGAAGGCCGGAACAATTTCGCAATGCGGTTTCAGCCATTAAGTCTCGCTTGAACAGTGCAAGTGAAATCTTCGTGAATTTCCCCCTTTCGTCTCTGTGCATGGTGTGCAGGAAACTGGAGCTCAGTACATTTTTGCTACTGTTAAAAAAATGGGTCGATTTATATGGCTACACTGAGTAAAGTGGAATAAAACGCTGCATAACTTGACGCGAGGCGGTCATCAAGCTATTTCATCCTTCGCACACAGTTTTCAGTTCGAATCCTCAGCATATTCGTTGTTATTTACTCCTACGAGTAGATAAAACTCTCTGATGTTCTGAACACGCTCTCAGCCTCCTCCCTTGCCCCCGAAGTAACACAGTTGTAGGATCTCCCCAATACGAAAAGCTCAGCCCGATAGTGGTAAAGATCTCTTTAAGCACTGCAGCTACCTGAAAACCTGGTGACAAGGCAGGCAATTTGAGTCTACGCATGGATACTGACTTCAGCCCGGTAGTTGCTGCCCCTGCAAAGGGCATGTTGCTTCTCCGCCGGCCATGCAACTCCATCCAATTAACGCGAGCTTCCACTCCGTAGGCCAATTCCAAGTTACTTAGCTCGACCTGCTGCTGTTAACGTTTCTGCTGAGCTTCCCGGAAAGGTCCTTTTTTGAGATATGTGAAAAGCTTTGGAGCCACTTCTCGCTTTCTTGATGGGCGGTTTGATGATGGTAGCTAGGCTAGAGCAGCCTCGTGCTGCCCATCGTGACGTTGTCTTTGGATTCACCGCTGAGGGCACCGACTGATCTTCTATTGGTCGAGCTTCATTTTCCTAAGAAAAACCGGTGGATTTATCATATAAAGTTGGTTGTGTTCTACATGTTCACTTCTTTCAGCAACGGCTAAGCAATTCACTGATGCGGGTTCTTGGACTACGTCCGTCAGTGGTCCGAGAAGTGTCCAGCCAAGTACCGTTTGCGTAGCGAATGGTTCTTTGCGATGGCCCATGCGCCGTCTAAGCACCAAATGGGCCTGTGGTACACTACACCTGATAAACATCACAGTGGGGGTAGGCACTTCTTCGAACACTGTCTTTAAGACAAGGTCATCTCTTGGTGACTTATCTAAAGGAGTCACCTGGTCTCATTGGCAAGCTGTCTATTACAAAGGCTTCCGGAAAGTCTATGGTCTCCTCATCGGTTAAAGAAGTAAACGGCAAGGTAAGCTTCGTCCAATTTTCAGCGTGACTCCTTTCAATCGTGCTGATCGAGAGATGAATAGGCTAGCCAACTGGTTCACAGCGATTTCTAAGCTCGCGCGCAAACAGCACAGTACCCGACCCCGTGTCAAAAGGTGCCATGACCCTCCTCAATCATCAAGGCGTTACCATATCGACAATTACGACGCCTAATTTCACCGGTGTACAGTCATCACGTCCTGGTAAACAGATAATCCTGCGTTCATCAGAATGAGTATGCCTCCTCTTTAAGGGGACACCAGTATCGGATGATGATTACCCAAGCATCGGTACTGGTCACATTCCACTCTAAAGCGGCATACAGAGACAAGGTGAGATTCTTTTAACCACACGAAGAATGAGCCGATCTTCATTGCCGCGGACCACCAGTAGGAGTTCGAGAGCCGCTAATGAGCGTGTTTTCTGTTCAGTCCCACAGCAAAATACCAAAGTAATCCCCTCTGTTGGGCGAATAGAGAAAGCACTATTCGGTTGACGGATGAGGTGTATTTTGCACATTGTGGGGCCGAAAATATACGTGTACGAGGAGTACACCGAATGAAAATGAAGGCAACGGCTAAGCAAAAGACCAACAGCGAGAGCGTACAACCGGCGGAAGACTGAATGTAAAAGCATTTCAAGTAAGGTTTCGACGGAAACCCCGGAAAGTTCAGTCCGGTAAAACGTACGCAACCGAAAAAAACAGTGAGGTTGACCTCAAACGTCAGAAAGGATGGTGGGAAAACAGATCTAAAATGGTGTCCAGAAAACGGTCATTTGAACCAATTGACCTCTTGGGCGCATGACATACAGTGTGTAACAGCCGGTCGTGGAAAATCCCCCTTTTTCCCTGGCGATTCAGTGTTTTTCCCAACATTCATTTGCATACACTATTGACTTGTCTTTACGAACTGGTTGTTTTTCTGGACCGATTGTTGTTTGTTCGCGCCCAAAGCGCTACTTTGGCATATGCTTGTTCAGGACCTGCGAGACGCACGTGCTGTTTGCTCACACGCTGCTATTCGGTTTCTCGTTGTTGAGTCCTTGTGATCGTATTATTGAGGTTTGTAGATTGTTTATGTCATTATTTATTGAAATAACCTAGTATCGTAGAATATCACGGATAATCGCCTTCTGATTTCGGGATCCGTTGCGAATTTGGCTACGCATTGCTCAAACGTTCGTTACACAGTGTGCATGTGAGCCGAAGCCTGGATTGGGTTACAGTAGTTCCCTACACTTTGAGCCAACGTTGGTTCCGTTCGAGTAGTCTGTTACCCTGGAGTACGATTTGTCCAAATTGGCTTCTGACGACGCGGGAATGACTACCTAAGAGCTCTATCAACTCATCAAAAGTAAATTCTCGCCCAAGCATATTAGTTTTTTTGGCTTTTGCTGACCATCTGCCTTGCAAATCAACAGGTGCACACCGGACAAAGCATTCCTGCGTGTGCAAAGCACTCGAAGAAGGCTGGTGTTTCAAATGCTATGGCGCTGCACCCTGTTTCCGCATTTAATCACCGAAGTTGACAATAATTCAGGGTTGAACTTGGTTGTTTTGACCTCTTATAGAACGCCATCAACCAAGCTTCTAGCCATCTAAAATGGTTGTTCAAACAAGTCTTTGAAGATTCTGCGTGCCCAGAAGAATCCTGATGGTTGTAACTTTCATTCCGACTGTGAGTAACGCGTAGCCAATTCAAAACGAATCCCAAAACCAGAACAAGATTGATTCGTAGTTTCTACGGTACTGGATTAACAAGGTATACGCAAATAAATATGTACAAACCTCAACTGTACGGCCACAACATCTAGCAACGGAAACCAGAGTTCAACAGAGGTCAATGTCAGGTTCCACGGTCACGGTAATCCAAGTTCGAATCAAAATTATTCCACTTCACGTAAGTAAAATATAAACAAATGTTGCAGTTTAGTGATTGATGCATGCTGTAATTGTTCGAGGGTCAATAAGATAGACAGCATAGTCTCAACAATACAATTATATGACAACGGCTAGGGAGGATTTACAAGCATGCAGGTTACAATGGTGAATCAAGCCTCGCACGGCCTTCGATGGCACTTTTGGCCTCCTCACGACATTAGTGCATGAAATGCTAAACTCTTTGCTCAGGATCGGCAACTTTGCACCAAAAAAACTCTGGAATTTCATAATGAATATACAGAATTGCTCGGGGTTCCCGTCGGAATGGGGTAGCTCTACTCTCGGCAGGTTGAGTGCGGACAGATAGACTCAGCGCTAAAGCCAAATGGTTCAAGGCCCCCTGGCCAATGCAAGACGGCCAGAAACGATTCAAGGCCTAATTCAAGTGTCCCACACAAGCAAGCAAATGTTCAACATTGTGGTATTTGGACCAGCGTACCAAAGCGACCTCAAATATGGTCACACTGAAAAAGCAAGTAGGACAGTTTGAAGGATTTTCAGTAAGCCCTTCAAGGTTATGATTCACAAGAATCGCCATCCGAGCAGTGCCAGTCCATATGAATCCTAAAGCGGGAACAAGACCTAATCGTGGTTTCCACGATGTGGGGTCCGAAGAAACAAACAGTATCAAATATATATAAACCTCAAACATGCAGCCAAATCGACTCAACAATTAACCCCAGGGGTTCAACTTCCCGTGGTTCATGCACGACAGTCATAAACGGCTTGAGGCTTAAATCAGATGTCCCACATAAACAAATAAATGAGCAAAATTCTTGATGTACAGGGGTGCCCGGCCCAGTAATGTCGAATATGGTCAAATTCTCGAAGAACATAGAAAATGCGGAAGGGCTTTCAACACGTATTCATCATAAGGGTCTGGTTGAAACCCAATGGCGGGACTGCCTCATAGCAGCAGAAGATCCTCCGGAGCCAAAAGCGATGCCTTTGTCGAAGCTCGACTTCGGGTTTTCTGGGGTCCGGTTAACGTATGAGCAATCCGATAGCATCCGAAGCAAAGGATGGACAGCTCGTAAAACAAGGCAGACGAGCTGATCCTCATAAATCAGCCTTTTCAAGGCAAGCGCCTCAAGCGAAGCAGGCCAACGAAGGGGGTCCCGAGAGAAAACCGGCGCAGCCTTTTCGTTGTTTTTCGTGAGGTAAGTTCCATCTACTTTCCACCTTTCGCTTCCGTAGTGTGTGATGCTTTTCTTGTGGAAAGATTGGTCTCATTCGCAAGCTGAGCAGTCAACCTAAGCTTACTGTGAAGCGTGCAATTCATAAGGATCAGAAATTGATGACAACCCGGCATACACGCAGAGGGCTCCCTGTGAGTCTGATCAATTCCTGTGAAAATCAACCCACTTCCAGTGCTGCCCGATATATCGATTCATTGCGTATACCGGCAGCTTTGAGCATATCGTTCCGAAGCAGCTACTCCATTTGATCCAGCTAAGTGTACCCATGCAACCCACTGAAGTGAGCATCCAAGATATCAATGGTCACGGGCTTTCACTAGCTGGCAAGACCACACCAAGGGGGAGGCTGGAGGTTGAGTATACCTTAGCACGGTTCCTGATTTCCGTGGATATTTTGGAGGGGTTTGCAGGCCTCGTGAGCTTGAAGCAATCAGCAACCGTTCGAACGACATCCAAAAATCCAATGGACCAGCTTTTTCTCCAACAGCTGGTTACTCACTGCTCCAATAGAAAGGTGGCGTGGCAGTTTAGCCCATAATAAATGAAAGCGGGTGGTGATCCGGTGCTCCTGGGGCCTTGAATATTGCTGTATTGCCAGAGGGATTGTGTTTTGAAGGAGCCTTCCAAAACGAAGCAAGACAGTATTGTTGTGCATGCAATTTCGTCCACTTGAGCAACTCCGACTGCAGTGGCCGTGGAGGTTGACGGGTAGGCTTTCAAAGATATGCAGGGAATACAGACCGACAATAAATCCTAATCCACAGAGACCAGCGGCAAACATGGGAGAAGTGGAGGACCCCATGAGGAGCATGCCAGACAGGAAGTATTCATCAGAAGCTGATCAGGCTGGTGAGTACCTACAAATTCAGCTGGGACCGGAGTCTAGACCATTAAAGACCGTCAAACCTCAGTGGCGAACGTTCCAATATAATTTATTTTCCTTTGGTGTGCACATGTCATCCGGGGTGCTTCGGGCTTCTATAGGTGAAGTGGTCCGTAGTAACTGTAAGTCAATTCTCGCAAATCGAGCAACGCGCGGCCAATTCAAAAGAAACCCAAAACCAGAACAACATCGATTTGCAGTTTCTACGTTACTAAATTGAAGTTCACAAATGGTACAAATATATACGAACTACAAGTACGCGGCCAAATAGAATTCACAGTAAAACCCAACGATTCAAAGCCCGCGGCCCGAGCACGACAGCCAGAAACGGTGCGAGGCCGAAACCAAATGTCTCACATGAATAAATAAACTTAAAAGTGTGGTATATAGGCGAGCTTTTCAAAGTAATGTCAAATATAGTCTAATTCACGAAGCATGTAGAACATTTGGAAGGATTATCCGTATTTGTTCCTCACTGTATCAATGGCATAAACGCCTGCAGGGACGATGTGTTTATTTTGGGTCCACGAAAGAAAACCACGACAGCAGAATGCGAATCCGTTGCGAATTTGGCTACGCATTGCTCAAACGTTCGTTACACAGTGTGCATGTGAGCCGAAGCCTGGATTGGGTTACAGTAGTTCCCTACACTTTGAGCCAACGTTGGTTCCGTTCGAGTAGTCTGTTACCCTGGAGTACGATTTGTCCAAATTGGCTTCTGACGACGCGGGAGTGACTACCTAAGAGCTCTATCAACTCATCAAAAGTAAATTCTCGCCCAAGCATATTAGTTTTTTTGGCTTTTGCTGACCATCTGCCTTGCAAATCAACAGGTGCACACCGGACAAAGCATTCCTGCGTGTGCAAAGCACTCGAAGAAGGCTGGTGTTTCAAATGCTATGGCGCTGCACCCTGTTTCCGCATTTAATCACCGAAGTTGACAATAATTCAGGGTTGAACTTGGTTGTTTTGACCTCTTATAGAACGCCATCAACCAAGCTTCTAGCCATCTAAAATGGTTGTTCAAACAAGTCTTTGAAGATTCTGCGTGCCCAGAAGAATCCTGATGGTTGTAACTTTCATTCCGACTGTGAGTAACGCGTAGCCAATTCAAAACGAATCCCAAAACCAGAACAAGATTGATTCGTAGTTTCTACGGTACTGGATTAACAAGGTATACGCAAATAAATATGTACAAACCTCAACTGTACGGCCACAACATCTAGCAACGGAAACCAGAGTTCAACAGAGGTCAATGTCAGGTTCCACGGTCACGGTAATCCAAGTTCGAATCAAAATTATTCCACTTCACGTAAGTAAAATATAAACAAATGTTGCAGTTTAGTGATTGATGCATGCTGTAATTGTTCGAGGGTCAATAAGATAGACAGCATAGTCTCAACAATACAATTATATGACAACGGCTAGGGAGGATTTACAAGCATGCAGGTTACAATGGTGAATCAAGCCTCGCACGGCCTTCGATGGCACTTTTGGCCTCCTCACGACATTAGTGCATGAAATGCTAAACTCTTTGCTCAGGATCGGCAACTTTGCACCAAAAAAACTCTGGAATTTCATAATGAATATACAGAATTGCTCGGGGTTCCCGTCGGAATGGGGTAGCTCTACTCTCGGCAGGTTGAGTGCGGACAGATAGACTCAGCGCTAAAGCCAAATGGTTCAAGGCCCCCTGGCCAATGCAAGACGGCCAGAAACGATTCAAGGCCTAATTCAAGTGTCCCACACAAGCAAGCAAATGTTCAACATTGTGGTATTTGGACCAGCGTACCAAAGCGACCTCAAATATGGTCACACTGAAAAAGCAAGTAGGACAGTTTGAAGGATTTTCAGTAAGCCCTTCAAGGTTATGATTCACAAGAATCGCCATCCGAGCAGTGCCAGTCCATATGAATCCTAAAGCGGGAACAAGACCTAATCGTGGTTTCCACGATGTGGGGTCCGAAGAAACAAACAGTATCAAATATATATAAACCTCAAACATGCAGCCAAATCGACTCAACAATTAACCCCAGGGGTTCAACTTCCCGTGGTTCATGCACGACAGTCATAAACGGCTTGAGGCTTAAATCAGATGTCCCACATAAACAAATAAATGAGCAAAATTCTTGATGTACAGGGGTGCCCGGCCCAGTAATGTCGAATATGGTCAAATTCTCGAAGAACATAGAAAATGCGGAAGGGCTTTCAACACGTATTCATCATAAGGGTCTGGTTGAAACCCAATGGCGGGACTGCCTCATAGCAGCAGAAGATCCTCCGGAGCCAAAAGCGATGCCTTTGTCGAAGCTCGACTTCGGGTTTTCTGGGGTCCGGTTAACGTATGAGCAATCCGATAGCATCCGAAGCAAAGGATGGACAGCTCGTAAAACAAGGCAGACGAGCTGATCCTCATAAATCAGCCTTTTCAAGGCAAGCGCCTCAAGCGAAGCAGGCCAACGAAGGGGGTCCCGAGAGAAAACCGGCGCAGCCTTTTCGTTGTTTTTCGTGAGGTAAGTTCCATCTACTTTCCACCTTTCGCTTCCGTAGTGTGTGATGCTTTTCTTGTGGAAAGATTGGTCTCATTCGCAAGCTGAGCAGTCAACCTAAGCTTACTGTGAAGCGTGCAATTCATAAGGATCAGAAATTGATGACAACCCGGCATACACGCAGAGGGCTCCCTGTGAGTCTGATCAATTCCTGTGAAAATCAACCCACTTCCAGTGCTGCCCGATATATCGATTCATTGCGTATACCGGCAGCTTTGAGCATATCGTTCCGAAGCAGCTACTCCATTTGATCCAGCTAAGTGTACCCATGCAACCCACTGAAGTGAGCATCCAAGATATCAATGGTCACGGGCTTTCACTAGCTGGCAAGACCACACCAAGGGGGAGGCTGGAGGTTGAGTATACCTTAGCACGGTTCCTGATTTCCGTGGATATTTTGGAGGGGTTTGCAGGCCTCGTGAGCTTGAAGCAATCAGCAACCGTTCGAACGACATCCAAAAATCCAATGGACCAGCTTTTTCTCCAACAGCTGGTTACTCACTGCTCCAATAGAAAGGTGGCGTGGCAGTTTAGCCCATAATAAATGAAAGCGGGTGGTGATCCGGTGCTCCTGGGGCCTTGAATATTGCTGTATTGCCAGAGGGATTGTGTTTTGAAGGAGCCTTCCAAAACGAAGCAAGACAGTATTGTTGTGCATGCAATTTCGTCCACTTGAGCAACTCCGACTGCAGTGGCCGTGGAGGTTGACGGGTAGGCTTTCAAAGATATGCAGGGAATACAGACCGACAATAAATCCTAATCCACAGAGACCAGCGGCAAACATGGGAGAAGTGGAGGACCCCATGAGGAGCATGCCAGACAGGAAGTATTCATCAGAAGCTGATCAGGCTGGTGAGTACCTACAAATTCAGCTGGGACCGGAGTCTAGACCATTAAAGACCGTCAAACCTCAGTGGCGAACGTTCCAATATAATTTATTTTCCTTTGGTGTGCACATGTCATCCGGGGTGCTTCGGGCTTCTATAGGTGAAGTGGTCCGTAGTAACTGTAAGTCAATTCTCGCAAATCGAGCAACGCGCGGCCAATTCAAAAGAAACCCAAAACCAGAACAACATCGATTTGCAGTTTCTACGTTACTAAATTGAAGTTCACAAATGGTACAAATATATACGAACTACAAGTACGCGGCCAAATAGAATTCACAGTAAAACCCAACGATTCAAAGACCGCGGCCCGAGCACGACAGCCAAAAACGGTGCGAGGCCGAAACCAAATGTCTCACATGAATAAATAAACTTAAAAGTGTGGTATATAAGCGAGCTTTTCAAAGTAATGTCAAATATAGTCTAATTCACGAAGCATGTAGAACATTTGGAAGGATTATCCGTATTTGTTCCTCACTGTATCAATGGCATAAACGCCTGCAGGGACGATGTGTTTATTTTGGGTCCACGAAAGAAAACCACGACAGCAGAATGCGAAACCTACTGGAGAGATTTGTCGAAAGACCTGTGTCAACCAAAGCCCCCAGGACATGTTTGGTGCTGCTGAATCAGATTTCATCGGATTTCACTGTCAGTGCGAACTGATACCGACCCGATCGAGATCGTTTCAAATCCTGATTGGAGTCGATCTACCGAAGGGTAAGGCGGGTTAACGATCGGCTCTTGAATCCATACTGCCCTATTCGCGATTCACTCAAAAACTTGCGGCGCATACCCAACCATTGCTTTAGCCTCATTCATCAGACATACGAAAGTGGAGCGAGCTGAGTGAAAGGGCACTAGACCTCTCATGCAGAACGCAGTTGAACTAATGACATTAGCCTCATTCGGGCCGCCTGAGCGTATCCTGCCGATAACTGGCTCCTCTGAAGTCATAATAAGGGCGGTTCTCGAACAGGATGGGTTTCCAATAGCCTGTCTCACATCTTCTCAGTGCTGCACAGTGGGGTTATATCCGAAAGCAGAAGAAAGCGCTGGCAGTTTTCTAAGTGACCACACCAGTGTCCGTTTGGACTGAAGCTCACAGTTATCAGCCAAAACGAAGCCCTCCACATTCTACATAAACCAGATGCATCAGTCGCCAAGCACACGGCTGCTGTGACTGAGCGATAGAGCATTGACTTGGCTGCCTACAACTGTGACATCCTGCGTCGGCCCTGCAAGAAGATTCCCCAAGCAGAATTCCTGCCAAGACGATCGCGATTATTAGCAGCAGAACAATTCCATTTCACTTCATCGGCCACTCCTGTGTCAAAGGAAGACTTACGGAAGCAGATATAACGACACTGCTCGCTCGTGATTCCGGAGATTGGGAAGGGGTCGCAGCCCGAAGCGAAGCAGAATTTTCTTTTTCTCTGCGTACCACGAGAGGAATTCGGTATTAAAGCCAGCGGAGTCCTTTGTCGTGGTGACCGACTTGTTTCTCTACACCGACTGAGCACGTAGGTTTTGGATGAACTGCACGAAGGCCACTTAGGCCTGGGTAAACTAAGGTCACTGCCTCAAAGATTTGCTGGTGACCGGAATGGGACGCGGACTTTTGCATTACGGCAAGAACTTGCAACTCATGCTTGCTAGAAGTCCAGTCATGACCGAAGAACTGTAAAGCATGGCCTGAAAACTACTTTCTGTGGCAAAGGGTTCGTGCTGACTCCTTCGGCTCCTTCTTCAGCCGACACCATGAGATGGCAACGACTAACTCATACTCCGGAAGACCGGACGTGACCCTGACGACCTCGCCAAAAACTTTACTCGTGACCGGGGGCTACGGAAATGCCTCAGACAAAAAGGAATTCCGCAGGTACTATTCACCGGCAACAGATCACAAACCTGTGTATCAGAGCTGAAAAGCTGGCTCCGCAGAACCGGACATCTGCATCTGAGCAAGAAGCAGCACCACCCGAGCTCTAGCGTTGGAGCAGGAAACTTGTTCTGCACCGCGTAAAGTACCGCCGCATCAACCAACCACAGAAGGTGGCCTGGCTCGGAAGCATTCCCCAACAATTTCTTTTTGCAATGTCTAGAGCCATAAAATATAGGCCTGCCGTCCTGTCCAAGTCCATAAGACTGTGGTCATCTCTGGAGTGTCTTGATTCCGGCGACGTCATACACTTCCAGGGCAACGAACTCAGGCCAGCTCTCCGAATAATCACGAGAAAACGTAGCTAATATACGGCCGGGGTTACGGACTTGGATGATGCGTCGGTAGGCTGGCGCCACCTCGGCCAAATTCATTTCATGGTGGCAGCTGGCAAAATGACCGACCACATAGCCGGGACTACAGAGGCTCCAGATGATGACTGTATGCACGAAGGTGATCTATCTGTTCCGCCAATCGAAAAGACTGCCACAGAGGCCGAGCCACAGCCACCAGCTCCACCTCGGAGATCATATGGACAGGCTGGCCAAAAGGACGAGTGGAGGTTAACGGAGGAACGTTGGGGTGACTCAGCGGCCACCACACGATGCTGTCAGGTGTAGTTCCATGAAGCGGTACTTTACAAGCCGCGGGTTAAACCCCTGGAACCAGCTCCCGGTGGACGTGATGGCTGCCTGCACTGGCAGATTTCGGGGCCTGCCCAGACCGTGGTTGAAAGAGCTTCCGTGGCTGTCTGCAAAATCACCCCTACCAATACATTCTCTCATTCAACCCTCAGTCGTAAGGCTCCACCCGTATTCAGCGCTTATCGATCTTGTCGGCAGTGATTTGGGCCCTTTTTATAGTTATTCATTGTTCTACTTTTTTATTTGGCTCTTTTTTCTTTTCTTTCTTTTTTGCCGCTGCCACCGTGCCTGTCCCTTTAACTGACCAGCGTAAGGAAGGTCAAGTGCAGGGAGAGATAGTGGTAACGGCTAGGTAAGCCAGCCATGCAACCACTACTTCTTCTGATAGAAAGCCGGACTTTTGCTCTCTCGTTATAGGCTAACAACTTGCCAAATGACGAAATCACTACCGCAGTACACAGTAGTGCAGTGTGGCGAAATTCACCTGAAGCTCATTGATGTAGGAACCTGAAAGTATCAAATGTGACAAAGACGCAAGTCCTGTGACCTGACATGATCCGATGCCCGACGGAAAATACGAACCCTAATGAATGGAGAAATAATTTGGAATGGACACTCAACTTAGATTCCAAAGCGACGGTTGCCGAGGTGACTTGCCTCGCTAGTGAAAAGAGAAGAAAGACAGACTCTGAATGATTTGTTGGCTATATTGATGGTCCTCCCACACTGATAGGAGACCGGAGGCCAGGAGAGCCAATGGCCGGAGCCCACGACCAAAGGTGTGCCAAATTTCTAAAGGGAGTTGAAAATGAATGATTTGGGGCAAAAATCGTGACGGCAGCGGCATAAAAGCACTTTCCTCATACGACGGCGTCTAGTGAATAAACCTGCGCGAAAATACCGCGGAAAACCTACGCGTGTATCACTCCAGGACTCAGTTCAGTTCAGTTTGCACAGGACAGGTAATGGCCACGACCAATCGAGCGCCCAGAATTCCTTCGATGGTATGCACACCAGCTATGCACCCACCACTGCCTAGTGTATTTCGTCGAATCCCCGCTAAAAATGAGAGGGAAACGAAGATCTCCCTCTAGCTTTTCCTGAGGATGTGTCTATAAATAGGAGTTTTCAGTTGCTGCCTGCGCTAAAGATGCAGTCAAAGAAGCGGTAGGCATAGGAGACTGACTGGTCATTATATAGGCGTGATTTAAACAAACTTGCCCCAAACAACCTCCCTCCACTCAAAAGGAAGGAAGCTAACCGGGATTCTTAACCTATCAAAGAGTCTGACTGTAGTTTGGAGGATCAGCTATATACCGTCAAGTATACCTGAAGGAAAATACCCATAAGTCATACGGATCTTCTGAAACTGATTTATTGGTCCGAAATTGTGGCGATTAACCTGAGATAAAATTGTGCCTGTAGGGTCAGAATATAAAACAGGGCTCGCCAATGTGGTGGTGTACTAATCAGTCTATATGGCACACTAATTTGGTGTCAATACTATCTTAGACGAAACTAACAAACTAAGATTGGTTGGGGAAATTGTTGAAAAAATAGAATGAACACTAGAAAATAAAGTGAAACAAGGGGTATAACACGAACTCACAGCTGTCCACCGTTCTTGTAGTCGGGATGTGGGCTCTAAAGAGCCAACTTCAGCCAATACTTTCAGTTCGGTTCAGTGTGAAAACCTTTCGTTGGGCCGATCAAGATGGTTTTAAAATGGATGCCAAGCGACACGCGGAAGCCTCTAAAATCATTTGCTTCTCGCAGCTAGATCTGGTTGATATAATCCCAAGACTCTCCAAAACAGGTGAGACTGTGCAGGGATGAAAGATTTACTGGCGACCCTTTGTATTCAGCGGTGATGATGTTCGAAGAAGGTGTGTGTGGTTATCTTACACTAAAAAGTCGGCACATAGAAGGAGTGTTGCACCAAGGGACGTTGAAGATCATGGAAATGTTCGGAAATGTACAAGTACCTGCATGCCCCCCTCTAAGCCAATTCATGCGACTGTAATGAACGACAACTCTAGTGGAGGTGAAAAAGCTGCATGGATATGACTGCAGACCTTAAGGTGGAGTTGAATGAGCTCCTGAAGAGGGTTGGTCATTCCGACAGCAGACCTAACTACTGACGCATATTAGCAAACAGGACGCATACGAGCTCTAAGCTCGCAAAAGCTTTTTTAGTGGGTTTTGTATTTTGGGTTCTGCGGAGGGCCATTAAACATGAAAGAGCTTCGAGCTCGCACCTGCCCTGGTTCTAGATTCCAGACTCGCTGTGACCTTACCTGACCGACTTGTTTTTCTGTGTCAGTTGGGTCACTTAATCAATAAACTCCGAACTCGCGGGATGTATACCAGTTCGCTGGCTGCTCGTGAAGAGGAATATGATTATCTTTTCAAGGGTATTAATCTTCAGCACATTTGATGAATTTTTTTGTTAGTTGTTTTGATAGGTGATTCGGGTGTCGGGAAGAGTAACCTGTTGTCCAGGTTCACTCGAAACGAGTTTAACTTGGAGAGCAAAAGCACCATTGGCGTCGAGTTCGCCACAAGGTACCACTGATTTTCTGTTCATACAGACTCGCAGGAGCGTAACTATTGATGGAAAAACTATCAAAGCGCAGATTTGGGACACGGCTGGCCAAGAGCGCTATCGTGCAATAACGTCTGCGTGCGTAAATTCACTGATATTTTATCGTCATTAAAAAACTAAACGTTAATGGATGGTATCCCTTGGGTTGGCAGTGAGCCCTAATTCTTTAGCTGGTTGGCATTTTCATAACCGGCTTACTCATCCTCCCCGGTGAAATCAAATTCTTGACAGGATTCAGCGAAAATGTCTGATTAAACGCCTGCAATTTTTATAGCTCAATTCTCAATAGTGAATTCTGATCCACGTTTTATACTATGCTAGAATTAATGTCCATAAGCCGATGCTCTAAGGAGTTTTATTCGTAAAAATACTGCTTAGTCTTACCACGATTAAATTTAATCACAAATTGAACCACCATTATATCAAAGAAGCTCACTCGTGCAGCAAACTGGACAGTCTTACAGACTGCCGTCAGGCCGTTGGAACTGGGCTGAACTTTAATGGCTTCGTTAGTGAAGGAATACATTTTGGCTGTTCTCAACTAAAGCATTCAACCTAATAGTTGCTCTTGGGATTAAAAAGACGACAAATCGGGTACTCTGATACCTCTGAATTACTCTGCCTTCCCAATACAAATGTGTCAAATACAAATCAATCGACACTTCTGGCTATCCCAACAACTGTCAAATTTTAGAAGTACGCTAATCCACTCCACATTTTGCCATTTTCATCCAGTTACTATAGGGGCGCAGTTGGGGCCTTATTAGTGTACGATATATCCAAGCACGCTACTTTCGAAAATGTTCTTCAGTGGCTGCGGGAGTTGCGTGACCATTCCGATACCGGGATTGTGGTTATGCTGATTGGAAACAAATGTGATCTGCGACATTTGCGAATGGTCCCCACTGACGAAGCTCGTAATCTTGCCAGGCGCGAAAATCTGTTTTTCACAGAGACGTCTGCTCTGGATTCGACGAACGTAGATGAAGCATTCGTACAGATCCTCCAGGGTGAGTTTTGTTCTGAAAGTCTTTTCGGGGTTTACTTTCAATTTGCGATTATTTCTAGGGTTTTTAACACCTTTTTTATTTTATCGAATTGACGATTTTTCGCTCAACCAAATAGTAAATCCTGCTTAGTTTCGTTGATTTTACGATTACCATCTTAACCGTGATGTCACACTTAATGTCTTTGCCAAAAACGAGTTTCCTCGGCATCATTTAAAGTGTTTTCTGTGATACTAGTTTTCCTCTCACCCCTGCGACTATATGCTACTAGCCACCATTACTTCACTGAATTATCCACCATTATATATATATATATATATATATATATATATATATATATATTTCACACCTGTCTGGTTTCAGACTGTGTGCCAGACAAAAGATAGTACTATCGTGACGGAAGAGGTAGATAGTCCGAGTCCATAATTTGTTCGTGGGCACGATACTGCCAGGTTGCCCAAGCCAAAACCGGTGGTTTTCTTTGGGATCCACAACCGGGGCCTTTAACTATCCAAAGCTTAACCCTCAAGGCAGCGGCACGAAACGTGGAGTCCATAACGCACTGGGAACCGGTGACTGATTGTCCGGTTCACACGCCCTTCGGATGGGGCCAAACATCCTGGATGCCCCGGTGCACCTCTCCACGGATGCCGGTGAGCATACCGTTGTGCGCCTCACACACCATCCATGGTTGTTTTGGAATCAGGGTTTATCCATCTCCCCCAGACTGACTATTAGTCAGCCAATTCGGTGGAGAGCAGTGGGCATTCTCTTTCGTCCTCCGACTTCAGTGGGAACACGTCTACCACGAGAAGGCAGTGAGTAGGACTTCCTCAGCAGAGGCTGTGTTAGACGCACGGTTACTGGGGAGCATTTTGAAAGGTGATCAGGACGAGTAGCCACCTCAGAGCCTGAGACACCCACCCCCGACCATACTGAGGCGTTTGGAGGCGGTGCTTTTGTTATTTATCCGAGACAGTAATAGTTGGTGTATCGCCAGTCAGTTTGCTCCCTTGCTTAATGGTAGACAGTAATCCACTGTTATCCGACTCGTTACTACCCCAGGTCTCAGGGTCTCGTTGCTGGTTATCCCTAGTAGAACAGTGGGCCTTTGCGATCGTAGGGTATACCCCTCCCACTGCAGTCATGCGCAAGCAATAATACGAAACCACTTATTTATAGTCAGCCACTTTTGTAGTCAGACATTAACAAAGCCAAAGCTTGGTCAGATTACTGGAAAAATGAAGACCCTATGAGACCGCGTGATAATGATAATATGGCAGCCATCCGTGAATGAAACTGATGGGTGTAAGCTAAAAGCGAATAATCATTTGGGGTCCCCGTTTACCATTTTAATTTCAGCGATCTACGAAATTGTCAGTTCCCAGCCCTCTGGGAATCAACCTCCTGCTGTGGTGATGAATCCTGTTGCAGATCCGTTGTACTCTTCACCTCCCAGCACTTCAAAAAAGTGCTGCAATTAATGCACAGTCACCGTGACAGTTATGTTCCTCTGCATGTTGCTGTGCCTTTCTCCCATAGCCAAGTTCCATCCTCGTAGACTTGGTTTTATTCGGAGTGACCCTGGATTTTGGTTTTTTCAGTCGTCACTACACTTTGCTAACTCGCCGATCGACTCAGCCATAATGGTTGATCGCGGTTCCTCTTTCATGCGTTTTCGAAAACAGGCTGTGATATAAATATCTCTGTTCAACCGCACTCCGATGCACCTTTCTTTGCCATGCACCTTAGGCAGGAATCAGCACAGCTAAATGCAGGTTGTCGTTGGTTGACATAATCTACTCGTTTAACCTGTCCTATGCAAATTTAGCCACTAGGTGTTTCACCGGTACGCACTTGCACCTTTGGTTTTCCACCTGCTGTTGTGAGCACTGGTCCGTTATTTGTTTTGCGGACCATCTCATTATTCCCTCAGGTTGGCTTCACTACAGGCAACCTGCTTCAAAATGAAATGATCGGTACCTTGTGCATGACCAATAGCCTCATCTCTTCTGTTGTTCTCGGGCTCCATTTTTTATTGGGTAATCCTTTATTACGTTTCGTTTACAATCGGTTTAGTCCGAGAGTTGTTTTGTGAGTGATTTTGACCGATGTTCTCTCCGAGGTCATATCTATCCGCGCATACAATCTGAATTGGAATTATGTCGACAAACTGTCTTGAGCTGTCTGTATAAACAAAATTCAAAAGCCAAATTCTGCAGATCCTTGACAAGTCCTACCAATAAATATTGAGTCATGAACAATCCCCACCAACTAAATCCGGGTGCTGAGCCAAAAGTACCAGTCAAGGTCCACAAAGAAAACTCTCCCGCGTTGCTAATATATTCAGTAATAGCACCTTGTGGTTTTCATTGTTTTAGCTTTAAATCCAGAGATGTATGACCGTATATCAGGGAATGTTTGATGAACAGACAACACAAATAAAACGCATTCTTCAAGCCAAAATATTCCCTTTGATGGGCTATCTGCATCGTTTGCACTGTCAGGAAAAAAGCAAACTGTCTTAGTTAGGACTCTGGGAATCGTCCAGATTGATGGATGCTGTATCTTTGACGTATGCACACCAAACCTCACTTTCATGATGGACCGTTGGTGGTCGAGTGGTTCAAAGTGTTTGATTACTACGTCGGTGGTCAGAGGTTCAAATCCCCGCCATTACCGGTTACTTTGGTGGTAGATATTAATCCACTGTTTTCTGGCATGTTGCCACACCCAACCTGTTGGGACCTTGTGTGGTTATCCACTCCAAGCCTCAAGGTCTGGCTGCCGGTTGTCCCTAACAGTGCAATGAGCCTTTGTGGCTATGGGGTATGTACCCCTTCCATTGCATTCATGCGCAGTCATGTAAAAAAATACCGCGCATCATGGAGTGCATTTTTCATCACCTGAAGTGAGCTTGATGTCGGAACCACTTTGAGCTTAGATAACTGGTTTGCGCTGCTGAACTGTATCTTAATCAGCAGTCATTTGCTCGCTGTTTGGTTGGTCAGTTCTGTGCTTGTCAGCGGTAATGGACTGAATCGTGGATGGTTGTGTGTCGTATCTATGTTCACCCATTGAATCCATCTCTTTTAAGGCCAAAGACGAGCTATACTAAAATTTGTTTGGTTTCTTTTGAGGTGTGTGTTCAACGGGCTTGTGTTTACCGCTGAAGACTTCAACGCCCAAGTTAAATATTGATGCAGAAAACAGCATGTCCATTTTAAGTTGCCGCCAGCCGAATCTGTGACGGTGGTCATCCCATCCATTTTTTCCAGGAATACAAATATTTGTCATAAAATGTAGCAGTCACACTGACGTCTTCCTACGCCTTCTTAGCGTCATACTCACATTGACCACAATGGCCTTGGTCACTGCTACTGTAAATCAGTCGGAGATTTTCGCTCATTCTGGTCTACTCCTGCGTGCCAACACTGCATTCGTGCATACTCGCTGCTGTTTACATCTCATCTGTTACTGCATCAGCGTCAAGGCCAATGGTTTCCTGATGCTATCAGGCGATCTGCTGTCGAGACAAAACTTACTGTGCGGTTACCAATGAAACGGAATGCCAAAAAGTGTTCATACTTTTCCCGGATATCTGTATTGTATACGTTAGCTTCTTGATTCCAGATCGAGCAAGTCGTCGAGAGTAATCCTCTTCATTTAAGCTTCATTGATGGTCAAAGGTTTTTAGCTACTTCGTATCGTATATCGCCAATGACCAAGCTTCGCAAATATACGTGAGGGTGAGGCCACCCGGTAGACTTATAGTTAGAAGTGGATACGTATTTCGCTGCGGGATCACAGTAGCTTTGCAGAACTACAGGGTTATTTTATTATATGAGTTATTGTTACACTACATAGGTTAGGGTTGTGGTTGATATGTATCATATTTATTGAGGGTGTGAGAAGAGAAAAGTTACAAAAGACTGTTAAAGCAAGGAACCAAAATGAACCACTGGCAGATGAGAGATGGAAGACAGCTTGTTGACTTTGCGTTTATTGAGTTTTTCCCTAGTTTTCAAAATAACTCCCGAAAATTTGCCTTGCTTGCACATAACATTGATAGAAGATAAAATTTAAGAACAACCGCCATTATCAGCCTGTCTTTTTGCTACCGATAGTGCATGAACCTAGGTATTCAAACCGTTCTGTGGAGTGATGGGGGAATAAACAGAGGGTTATCTCTGAGGATGAACTCCATGAAGGGATTATATGAAGAAGCATGACCACACTGGGGAATCAATAAAACTCACCTCGTGTCTGGGTTGCACTGCTTTCGGGTAGAGCTGCATGCTACCGGGCGCGTCTGCAGGTAACGGATAGGAGCACGGCCACTAAACCGGTGGTTAGTCGTGAATAAAGCGGGCTGGGGCTCACTGAACAAGCGGCCGCGGACGAGCAGCGGCAGTGCCTGGGGACGCGGTGGGTCTTCGGTTGGCTAGTGTTTGCCCTTCTAAAATACCACGTAAGTCTGTTGGCTGCACTGTGACGGTGCATGCGGCCCGCTACCAAGTAAGGCCGTTACCCCTGCCACCTTGCAGGTCGTACTTCGATATGCAAAGGTTAAAGGCGCATCCTCGAATAAAAAAGGCCGGTCTGGGCTACCCAACCTCACGAAAGTCCCGACCGGTGCTGGGGACACCTCTTCGTATCAGTATTCTCAAGACTCTCTGTTCATTATAGTGAATTTACGCGCTCTCATCATGCTACGGCGTCCCCGGTGAGCAACGCGCCTCGTGTCCCCAGCGGTCGAGGTAACAAGACAGCGAGCTGAAACCCTCTACTGTAAAAACAGGCACAAATAGCCTGTTGAAATGTGAGGACGCAACTAGATGTAGCCAGAGCATTATAATGCAAACACTACATGATTACCATGTAGACATCGCTTACCTTTCGGAAGTTTGATTACGCTGCCCCGGCACCCAGTGTGTTAAGATTCCGGGAGTGCACACAGTTTATTGGCTCTATCACAGTGAGCCTGAGGCAACTCCGGACACCATGGTGTCGCAATCGCCCTGAGCAAAAAGACCAACATCACCCTCATTTCTTGGGAACCGATTTCTTTGAGGTTGGCTCTAGCACGCTCCAAGGACTCTCCCCAGAATATGTCGGTGATTGCTATCTATGCACCGACAAATGTGGCTGAAAATACAACAAAGGGTGACTTCTATGACAGTTTACAAGGTCGTGTCAATCGCGTTTCAAGCAGTGATATATTGTTCATCACCGGTGACTAGAACGCACGAACAGTCCTCTCGGATGAGTCCACTCGCTATGTCCTAAGAAAGTTCGGACTTGGCCAACGCTGTAAGAATGGAAATCGCCTAGTGAATCTGACCAATGCTAACAGGTTAGTCATCTGCAACACTCACTTCTAACACCCAAGAATACATTTGTTAACCTGGTACTCAAACGATGACCATGCAGTGCATCAAATAGATCAAATTCTGGTGCGATCCTGTTGGGCTTCATCAGTACAGCACTGCCGAACGTATCGCGGCCCAGTAACGGGCAACACGAATAGAACGGACCATGTCCTTGTACGTGCACGGTTCAAAATCCATCTGTCTGCGCAACTCAAAGTCTCACCACAGAGCCGAGTCAATGTCGCAGCCCTGGAAATACCAGAAACGCGTAACGCTCTCTCAAACTATCGCAGCCCGGCTGGATACAGTAACTAGTATGACTGGGTTTTCCGTGGAAAAACGGTGGAAGGTGATCAAGTCAGTGGTCAGGGTGGTTGCTTGGAAGGAGCCTGGGAAAACTGGAAAACGTCTAAAAGACTGGATCTTAGAAACCACCTTGCAGCTATCAGCCAAGGCCCAGGAAGCCCGAGTAGTGGAAAGCACTGAACACCGAAGACTACAGCGATAGGCCTCACGCTCGGCCGGAGCAGATCGTGAGAGATACTGGGTCGAAGTGGCAGAGAAGATGGAGACCGCTTCCAGTACTGTTGACTTCGGGAAATTATTTCGACTCATTCGAAGTGCTCCGAACAGACGATGCGAGCCTGACTCCGTCTTACGTGATGCTGCGGGCCTGATTATCCCCGAACAGAGAAGAGAAATCGAACGTTAGGTAGATCGTTTTGACCGGCTTCTTCGATCACACCGTGGACCTACCACCCCCCCCCCCCCGAGTGTGCCTCCATTCTGTTGCCCATTCCCAGGAAAGAAGACAAGACAGTGTGCGAGAACTACCGGTGGATCAGTTTAACTGATGTCGTTGCAAAGATTTTCTGCATACCGCACTCGACCGAACCAAAGGGTTTCCGCCGTTGCGGAGGTCGTGTGAACCAAATCTTCACATTGCGTCGGGTACTGGAACACCGCTACAAGTTTCAGCAGCCAACAGTAGCCTGCTTCATTGATTTCCCGGCTGCCTTTGGCTCGGTTAGTCGTGAATGCCTTCGGAGTATGCTACGATCCGGCGTTATTCCTGCTGAACTCTCGAGGATCCTGAGGGCTTACTAAGCCTCCACTAGCATGTGTTCGAATGTATGGTGAAGAATCTTCGGCTTTCGCAATTAATTCCGAAGTCAGACAGGGCTGCCCTCTTTCACTGATGTTGTTTAACTATGCAGTCGACTGGACAACGAACAAAGCCTTGGCTGATTACCCCGGTGCCCAGTTGAGTCCAACGGTGCTCATCTCGGGTCTGGGGTTTACGGACGATGTCGAACTAGGAGGTTTTCCCACCACACTTCAGCCAGTTCTGGACCGACTCGATTTCTTCTCGAAGACTGTTGGTATCGAAGTCAGTTTTTGGTGGTATGCAGTAATCCACTGTCGTCCGGATCGTTACCACATCTGACCTATTGGGACCTTATGTGGTTCTTCGCCACTCCAAGTCTCAGGGTCTGGTTGCTGGTTATCCCCAGTAGTGCAGTTGGCCTTCGTGGCTATGGGGTAACTGCCCCTTCCACTGCACTCATGTGTAAGCATGTAATAACGAAAATTCAGCGAAAACAAAGGTCTTTCCTACTTGCCCAAGGCCGTCAGCTCAGCCGTTGTCCTTTAGTGGTCCGGCGATCAAGTACGTATCATCGTTCAAATATCTATGACCAACTCTGCTTCTGAGTGGTCAGATGAAGGACGAAGTACTGTCAAGGACTGACAATGAACGGAAAGCGTTTCCTCAGCTTCGGGGTGTGCTAAGGTGTCGGGGTGAAGTTAGTCTTCGGACGAAGATTCGCGTCTTCTGTGCCGCCCTCCGACCCGTGCTCACATACGGGTGTAAAACCTGTCCACTACGAGCTGAAGATACCAGGAAGCTGAGGGTGTCCGATCGCTGGTGTTTGCGCCGAGTTTTTCGTACAAACAAGCAAGAAATGCTATCAAACGACGAAATAAGGAGCCGATGCCGCGACATTGACTAACTCTCTGTCCTTCTTCAACGCCGCTGCCTGCAGTGGTTCGGTCATATACTCCGGCGACCCGACACAGAATTGTCCAGACAAAAACTTTGCCCTGCCCCATGTACGGGATGGCACTGTCGCCTTAATGGTCAACTAAAAACGTGGTTGAACATTGTCGAGAAAAACGTAGAGCGCCTTGGACAACATTCGATCTACGGTCTGCTATACTGGAAGAAAAACTGAGTGACGATTTGCGCTGAGCTCGCATCCAACCACCGCGCATGGTCGACGATGATCCGCTATATTCATGGGGCTAACTTATCCTCTGGCAAGAGATAATCGTGTAAAAGTAAAAGTTAGATGCTCACTTCCAGAACATGCCACCAGAAAGTAGGGTGGATACAGAAGTAACAGTGAGAGAAAGTGGTAGGGCCAGTCCGAGGCGTTAAAGAGCGGGAGGATGGAAATTGATTGAACAGTAAGAATGATTTAGAGGTCAGTAAAAGATCGAGGGTGTGTGCTTGCTCATTCTGCACAGTCCTTGACTTGGGAGATACGATCAATCGCGAGTGATTGTTTAGCAGCGCAAAAGCTCCCGCTTCTCTACCGAAGACGGCTGTATTTAATCGGTGTCGTAGACATTGAGACCCCTCAAAATTGTGTTTATGTGTAATCTCTTTGATTCTTCGTCTTTCCAATGTACAAGGTGAACATATCCAACGACGAACAATCGATGCCTTTGGGTACGCAAAAGATAACGCAAAACAGCAAATGAGAAGAACGTCACAGTTTCTGCCACAGGAATTCAAAGTCAAGAATTAAAAAAATCAAATCAAAACGCGAATTGTTTGATCTTAATGTGTGGTCAATCCATAAGCACTACTTTTGAAAGTAGAGAGAGGAAAAATACTATGGAAAAATCGGCGAGTAGTTGTACGGAAAGCATAGTTTGTGTTTTGAACAACAGGAATAATGGGATAGGAAACTCTACATAGTTATGCTCAAGATCAATATCATGGTTAAAACCGCAACTATTTGTAAATGCCGTCTGAAAATAAATGCTTGAAAAATTAACTGTTCTGCTGAATATGCGTGTCAATGGTGAGAATAAGTAGCAAAACCGACCGATGTAACCCTAAGCGAGGGATCACATAATTCAGACGTGCTTTTGAGCCGTTTTCACAACGAGTCTGTCCTGTTTTATCAATGCGAATATTGATTTCATCTTTAATCCGATCGTTTGAATATACCATTAATCCGAGGTATTTCAAGTTCTAAGTTATGCCCTTTCCCTTTTGATAGGTTTACTGCCTGTCAGACTTGATGCGGTTGGCAAGACTTCCAGGTTAAGGTCTACGAGACCCATCAACCAGATGGTTCGAGACATATAATGATATAGCTATTTGTCGCGGCCAATGGCGTATTTGCATTCGGTTTCTCACCTTTCCTTCGTGATTTCCGCTTATTGCTTTGTTTTCAGCCCTTTCACTGCACACTTTTATTCATTTTGCTTTCGGCTCGAGGATGCTGTGAGATGGCAGCCGAAACCGGGGCACAGAACTGCGAGGTTGATGGTTGAAGAAAGAACTGAACTGAATTGTTCTGGAAACTCATAGGTCTTGCTTTGGAATCGATGTAGGTGTGCATTGGTTGCAGGCCACCTTGTGTGACTTCTAGAACGACAGTTTCGTCCCCAAGTTGGACATATACTGTCCAGAACTCTTGGTTGCACTATACTCCCAAGTAGTCAACAGGTGCTTGTAGCATAATAATCCATTGAATGACTGATTAAGAACAGTGATAGGGGACGATTCTAGCGGAGGAAGCGCAAACTCTGCGAACTCCTCTACAAACAAGGACTTGCGCCCGTACCATCAAGTGATAACCCTAAAAGGATTACATGCCCAGCATCCAAAGAAACGCCAACTACAGATGAAGACTTTCACACGATTATGAAGTATAAAGAGATGAAGAAAGCTGTGGCGGCTGACAATAGCTACAAATACGAACCCTCGAAAACGGTTAGTGTAGTGCTGAAGGAACCCGACGGCTCACTGATTCATCTTCACAGATGCCGTCTGGAACTTCAAGTGAGGTGCTTTAAGGAGCATTTCCACTGATGTATCCTCCACAGTGTACTTTCCCAAGTCTCTGCAAGTGAAACAATACTAAGAGACAATTCACGAACGACGCAGCTGCCGGATCATATTTGTTGGTTCTGCCCTTTTTCATGGATGATAACCAAACTTCGGTATGAAAATCAACAAAACTCAGTAGAAGCTAACATGGTGCATAGGACGAATCGGTGACTACCAATCATCTTGTGAAAAGTCGCAGAGGAATGAGCTTGATTGGCATCGGATCCAAGCTGTTTTGTAGGACCATTTTCTGTGGACTATGAAACGCACGCAAACAGTTTGAGCATATAAATCCCTCTCGTTACAGACTCAGTCGGGGTTTTATGGACCAGGTTAATCTCATTTGGCGGACCTTCGAACAGGCACACTGTCCGAAAGTTCGTTGTGATGATTTTTCTTGACTTTGTAGCTGCCTGCTGCTTAGTCAATTTTACAATGTGATTTTTTTTGAGGAACGTACCGGGGAGATAATTGCTGTGTTTCAGCTGCTGGAACAAAGTTTGTACTTTTTCTAGTCTCGCATCTTAATTTACCGCGTGTTTGTAATAGCTGCTCTTATTGTATTTTACTTGGATTTTGTGATTCGAATTATTCTTGGAGTAACCTCATTCTTAAGAATAGTGGCGTGGATTTTTGTTCAGACCATACTGTGCACCCGTAATGTTTCTGACTAAAGAACCAAGTAATTGGTCGACTTTTTAGATAATGCAAATAACAGTGCGCTATTACAGGACTAAGTTAATCCAACATGAAAACTTATTTTGGCTGAGAAGCGTCAACCAAAGTAGATGAGATCTGTTGTTTTGGCAATTGTGCCTCACCTGGTAGTCAGATATGGATTAGTTTGTCGTCGTGTGTATAAAAGGCTCGTGACCTCGAAGATCAAATATCTGTCTATCAGGTCTGCGGTGCATCACCACTGACAAACTGATTGCAAGTTGTCATACGCTGCTGTTTTAGAATGGGGATTTTAGGTTTTGCTTGATAGCGCATTGTTTTACATTCTTACGCATGAGTACATTGGAAGGGGTGCACCTCAGCCTCAAAAGCTAACTGCACTATTGGGGACAATAAAAAACCATGACCATGGACATACTAATAGCGGTTTAGCAATAATGTCATTGCATCGTCCCTGGGATGTGTCTGGAACGCCATAACAGCAACACAGACTTAAGGTACTAAGGAGCATAGGTCATCTTGAATGCATTTCTTACTCTGGACTGGAGACGGTGAACTACAGACTGTGCATTTCCTGGGATGGATTTCCCTAGTGTGCATTTTTCTCCGAGGTAGTTGGTGGTGTTAAACCTTTTCTGGATGGGAAAATGTCAGACATTGAATCTGCGGACGACATCGTCCTTCTAAATAAAGATTGTAGTAAGTTGAGAGCCTTTATGGACAGCTTGGACAGCTACGCAGCAACGTTCTTACGTCTTTTTCACGTTCAAAATGCAAGATGGTGTTGCAGTACTGGGTCAGTCCAAAGCCAAACCTTTCGATATCGGAGAAGACCATAAACCAAGTACATGAGTTCTGTTACCTAAGCAGCTGTATTGCATCGAGATATTGGATTTCGGATGAGGTGTCTTCACGTAAGCAGAAGGCTCGTTTGGTATTTGCCAACCTGAGTCATCTGTTTTGTCGGCGTGACTTGGTTTATCTACCAAGAGTTGAGTGCACACTGAAGCAGTCGGACCAGTTTAGAAATATGCCCACCGCGGACGAAGGGTATCCAAAGATTGTCGATATTCGAGCATCAATGTCTTCGTATCAATGCCTTAACCTGATGGGAACACCGTATCAGCAATGCTGAGGTTGGGCGCAGATTATTGGGCACACGGAACAAATCATTCAATGACACACTAAAAGTCACCAGTGTAAATTGTTTGGGGTAATGTGTTGCGCATGTCCCCTGACAGGATTCTTCGGCGCGCGATGTTCTCTGAGGCGGGTAATGATTGGAAGATAGAAAGGTATGAATGGCGTATGCAGTTGACTCAGCTATGTGGGGCGTCGGGCTTAGTGTGTGGAATCCGTAACACGTCAGATATAACTAGGTGTCGCGATCAGTAAAGCGCTTGTTTTCAAAAGCTTTCTATATCGACTTAATACTACTACAATTTGTAGTTTTCGTCTTACTCTTTTCACTCACTTGTTTTCCATTTTATTCCCGACTGAGTTTGACGCTTAGAAATAACAGCGAAGGTAGCCGCACCCAGTACCTGGTTAATAATTGTTCGGGCAGAACGGCTGCATTTTGAGAATAGATCAAGGTAGTCAATCCACGACGTGGTGAACGATACTATGCTGGTGAAATCCGTCGTGTAGGACGTGCGGGGCTTCCTAAATGGAGTCCACAGATCCAGCTTCCGTACTTTTCGTCGCCGGACAGTTGGTCAAGCGGTCGTGTGGTCGCCAGACGTTTCGATGATTGAATCGTTTTATGTTCACTCGAGTCGGTCAAATGTCACACCCCCAGAAAGTAACAGAAACCCAATCCCAAATCTTTTCCATTGGTTTTCAACCTTGATACGTAGTCCTCTCAGTATATCACAGTCTAACTAATGTTCCCATTATCGTCCAAACCAGTGTCAGTCTCTCAAAAGTAGCACCCGATTGGTGGAGGCTGTTCTCATACTTGACTGATCAAAACAGGTGATCCATTCGACTAACCGGTTCACGGTCGACCACTTATGAATCAAAGTTATTTCACTCCATACAGCAAGTGCTGTTCGTCGCCCGAGGCACAGATTTATTGAAATATAAGACGGAATAAATGGTTTAAAAATCGAGTGGAGGACTACGACAGCCCGGCTAGGCTCAACGGGGACATGAAATAAAAGTGGAGGCCGTATCATTACTTATCAATGCGTACGTAAGTAGTATGCGTAGTCATCGGTGGAAGCGTCCTAATCAGGTGCTCGCGGACGGATATGATGTAGAGGAAATTGGAAGTATAAAAACATGATCAATACGTTGTGTTGATAATGTGCTCCTATCTGTACTATACTTTTGTAGAATGAGAGGAATACAACTGAGGCAAATATCTTCGCATTTATTGCCAACAGTATAGAAATATTCGCTCGAAAACAGCGCTGATTATTTCTGGGGTAAGGGAAAACGAATCAGAGAACAGACGGTTGTTTCGTAACCTAATTGAATTTTAACGATTTGGAAGTTTGGTGTTTTTCCGGTGAGTAACTAGTGTTAGACATTCTCCAGTATTCTCTTCCAGCCAACACACGTAACAAACTCCTTAAATCTCTTTCTCATGCATTTCGGTATATAGTTTGAGTAAGCTGAGTAGCAAGAACAATACCTGTAGTTTCGTAAGTGAATGTCTATGCAATATTATGAACCTTTCAGAATGTCTACCTATTTCAATGTCGGGAAAAGATAAAAAGTTTTCTTGTCCGCTCAACTTTAACGCCTGAAAGAGCAATTTATTTGCTTCCTTGACCGTGTGGTTTGGTTCGTCTGTACTGTTCTATTCCGGCTCACTGCTCTCATTGTCACGAGATTGCCTTTCCACTAGACCCCAACGAATTCCGGAATTCCGGTTTGAAGCTGGTGAGAAATCACAACGGTCGAAAGAATTTGACTGTGACGCATTTGCACTTTGTGTCTTCAAAACCGGATCAAATAGCAAAACATTACAAAAAAGCGCAAGCCTTTTCGCTTACCAGTTCGTGACCAATGTATCCCTTTATAATTCTGGTTTATCAGGTGTTGACTATAGATCCCGAGAATAGCCAAGAAGACGGGCTACATCTAATCCAATTTCTGAAGATGCGACATTTGACAGACTTGAGTGAACATCGTCTAATTCAGTCATTGAGATGTTACACGAAATGTCCGCTCGACCAGATGTCCGAACACGCACGGATCCGTGTCAAAGTTGAGGACACAAAGTGACAGGACCAAGTTTCTTCTTTTGTTTAATACACAAAGTGATTTACAGTGAACGGGGCAAACCCCATCACGACGACAATGCACCTTGACGTGATGTGATGGCTCGCGTGCTTCTATGACCCAACGAGTGATGTTGCAAGACTGGCCGTCAACGGTTCCGAGCTTGATGGTCGATGGGGTGGTGCTGACAGCTGTCGACCGCTTCACTTACCTCGGCAGCAGCGTGACGACGGATGGGAACACTGTAGTAGAGGTGAACACGCGTATATCCAAGGCTCGAGCGGCGTACGCTGGACTGAAGCACTTGTGGCGGTGACTTGATATTTCACTGAAGTTGAAAGATCGTGTGTACTGTGCCTCAGTGCGTTCAGTTTTGTTGTATGGTTGCAAGACTTGGGGTTTGCACGCGGAAGATATTCGTCGTTTCGAAGTTTTCGATCATCGATGTTTGCGTAGTATCGCTAAGACTGGGTGAAATAATTGAGTGAGCAATGCAGAAGCATGTGGAGTATTCAGAACAGAACGATCGTGGTCGATGTTGGTTGTGGCCTGACGGGTGGTAAGGTGAGAAAGGGAGCAATGGTGAGTGGGACCATCGGCAAAACAGTAAAGTGGATTGGAGTTTGAAGGTGGAAAATCATTAGTAAACAAAGAAAATAGGGTAGGCGCAAGTATGGAGCCTCGGGGCGCACCATCATTCAGATGGATGGGCTGAAATAGAGGCCCATCGACTCGGACGGAGATGGTTTGCTTGCTGAGTAAACCTGATTTCCACGATACGAGAGCCGGATGGAACCCGGACGAAGACATTTACGACAGTAGACCTTCATGCCCAATTCAGTCAAAGGCTTTAATGATGTGCAGCGAGACCATGTGAATTTCTCCGTGGCTATCAAGTGCAACCGACCAGGGATTTGAGATAAGCGCTAGTGGGCCGCCCGTAGAACGACGCGGACTGCATCCATATTGATGATCACTTAGCAAATCTTCACGTTCAAAGAACGGACGTAGGTGGTCGGAAATAACGGTTTCAAAAACTTTCAAAAGCACAGGTGAGGGTGATGAGACGATAGGTGTTGGAGTCAAAAGAGTCACGATGCTTGGGAATAGGGGAAATAATGGCGTTCTCCCACGACAAGGGAAGAGTTTCTTGATTGAGAAAAGACAGGCATAGACGACGGAAAATGGGAGCCAACTCTGGAACACATCTTTAGGACGATAGGTGGAATACCGTCCGGACCGGGTGGTTTGGAAACACTCAGGTTACGCAGAACTTGACTGACCTTTCTGTTAGTTATTACGGGAAGAAAAGCGTGGCTGAGAACGTGAGATGAAGGCGGTAAGAAGTAAGGCTGACAGATAGAGTGGAATTTGAGGCGAAAACCTCGGCCTTGTCGAGAGGCTCGCAGATCAGAGAACCAGAGAAATTGCAAACGGGAAGAAGGTTGGAAGAGCAGGAATTGCGGGAAACCGCCTTTGCAAGGGACCAGAATGATCGGCTGCCAGTACCGGATGGGACTCGTCGTTCAGCTTTGTGGCGTACGAAGTGTTCTTTGGCTCTCCGTTTGGTGAGCGAGCATTTGTTTCTAGCTCGCACAAGATGGTGTCGAGATGTTTTGGTTGGATAAGTGCCGCCACCGACAGTACGCTGAGTTTTTCAAACGGACAGCACGATTGCAAGCGTGGTTAAACCATTCAGGGAACTGTGGGTTGCTGGGTTTAGCGAAGTGAGGAGTGTAAAGATGCATACCTTGAAGAGCCATTTTAGTGAAGTTAGAAATACACAAAACAACAGTCGTTCCAAGGGTCACAGGCTAAAAAGTCGCCAAAACCATCTCAGTTAGCAGAATCATTACGCCAAAAGATGCGTCTAAATTTTGGTGTTGAGTGGAGATGAGAAAAATGAGTGGAAAATGAGATGAGACAATGGTCCGATGAGCTCAGGGGAAACCGGGAAGTGATATTAGAGACAAGAGGGAATGGATGTAAGTATGCGGTCAAGAGTGTACGGACGGTCGCAAACACGATCGGGAATGCGTTTAGGGGATCTACCAACTGGCAAAAGTTGTTGACTACAACGAAAGCCTCGGTTTGATGTCCCATAGTTGGGGTGTCCAATGAGTGCAATAGTCAGTCCTTGTTGTGGACGCTAAAATTACCGAAAACGGTAATTTGTCAGCTGGGGTCTGTTGTAGTCAATTTCTCAATGTTTGGAAAATAATAACTCAGGAGTCAGACGGTCGTTACTGTTGGGGGAGCTGTAAACAGTACGAAGATAATGGATAAAGGAAGGGAAACGAATTTTCAGCCACATGAATTGGAAGTCCCTGCTGGAGAAATCGAGATGCGAAATTTATGGCGAGGCGGCCGATTTGTGGGTATAGGCATAGACACCATCTTTGGGGGAAAAACAGGAATGAAGTAAGCAGTTGGGAAATTGAAGATGGCAGGTGTTGGATGAGGGGGAAATTTGGGTTTCAGTTGGAAGTAAAGCGATGGGGGATAAAGGCTGAAGAAAGTGATGCACAGAGTCAACGTTTCGGTTCAAACCACGAATGTGAGGGAAGTGAGGGCTGGATTTAGGTTCTGTGAGTGAGTGCACGTAGTTGAACGAAAACGATTATTCATGTGATTTATGAAATTCATAGATGAAAAAACCGGCAACCCGACTCTTAGACTACATAAGGCCTCAATAAATAGTGCATGGTAGTGAGCCGGGCGACAGCGGGGTTGTCTATCGCGTCAGTGCAGTGATCAGTTGCGTGTTTGTTCCTCTTAGACCTCTTTGATTCATTTCATTTTAAGTGGAATGATACGGCAAGGTGGCAGTAAAAACCAGAACACTTACCTGCAAGTTTTTGGTGCAGTTTGCTAAAATGATCTCGCTACAGCCATGCGAAATTTCCCTCTTTTGTTAGGTTTCATCATACCTTTGTGCGGAGAGGTCACAGCTGACATGTGTTACAGATAGCCGTGTGAAAAGTAAATGATGATTAAAATTATAGTAATATCAGATGATGGAATAAAGTAGTGTGAGCTAACCTAGTCTGTTTCTGTTAGGGAGACGGTTCAGTTTCCCCAAAACAGGGGCGTTGATTAAGACATTAATATTGTTTTCCTCTAGAATGGCTTATTCGAGTTTATCTATTTGCCTATTGGAATTTGTTTTTGATCACGCTTTGATACCTTTCTAACGCGTAGTTTGCCCTGATTTATCGGTTTCCCTGACTGTCCGCTGATTCTCAAGCTCGGCTCATTCTATCCTGGAAAAGCTTGATAAACAGCCGAGTTCACTGCTCCCGTAACCACACGACTAGGGTGCCCTATGAAACAACAAACTTCTGCCCGTCGGTCTGTTAACCCGTGTTCTCGTTCAGACTAGTGGGTAGTCTAGCTTTGATTATTGTGCGTCTAATGAGGATCAGATGTTCCGGTTCAAGAAACAGATATCGCTCTATTACGAGTCCAAGGGACTGTTGATGTGTCCAGTATCTGTATGGTTCATTAAAAGCTTGCAGTATTCGGAGTTGTTGTCAAAGACAGCAAATTCTTGAGGTCCAACCAGGAATTCTACCTTTATATATATATATATATATATATATATATATATATATATATATATATATATATATATACTTTGTTGAAAACGAGTGTAGGTGGAGAAAAAACAGCAAAAATTTTTGGACACAATTCGACTTTCTTCAATCTTGTTACAAACTTCTAAACGGGATAACAGATTGTCTTAGCTACTATTATTACCCCGCTTGTCTATTTTCGACATTCGTACGAACCGAACTCGAAACTACCAAGACAATAAATACATTGGATGGCAATTTCACTGTTATACTTTCTCATACCTTTTATCCCAGTGTTCGTGTCGCTTGCCTTAGCTCTCAGCGCTCATCAGGAAAATATCCGTTCTTCGGCTTTACTCTGCTTCTTATTCCTGATGGGTGGTAAGTTACTAGGACGCAAGCGAAAGCTCGGGAGATTGTGGGGATTGGAACCTGTTGCACTTGTCTTCCGGTAGACTACTGAACGTCCTTTTACGCGACCTTCTGCATGTGAATAAGTTGGCTTCTTCGATGTCTCTGCTGGCGGCTTCCCATGTGTTGCAACTGACAGCAGGGTCAGCACATGGTGAAATTCAGTTCCTGCATCAGATACGAAGTCCGAAGATCGGCTGAATGTTTAGATGTATGTACGCTCTGCTGTTGATCCACTTCTTTAAATGACCGTCAAGGCGACAGTTTCAACAAGGTGACGGCGGAAGGCCACTATTTGTGAGGTCCACTTCAAGTCGACAAAGTACATGGCCGAACCATTGAAGATAGCGACGTTGAATAAACAAGGACAGCAGTTCTGTATTTGAGCGGCGTTGTCGTACAGCAAAGTCAGGGACGTGATCATTCCTTTTGATTTAGACCATATATCGGAGACTAGTGGTTGAGTCTCCAGCTTTTCTTTATCCTCTTTCCTCAGCGGCTAGGTTTCGAAAGCGTATATGAAAACCGGGTGGATGGCGACCCGATGGTATGCAGTAATCCGCTGTCGTTTGGTTCTTTACTGCAATTGATCTATTAGGACGTGGTTCTCCACTTCGTCTCCGGGCCTGGCTGCCGGTTATCCCTAATAGTGCAGTGGGTCTTTGAGGCTATGGGGTGTATCCTTTCCACTACACATGCACAAGTTTTTAATGAGAAAACGCAGTTTCGGACGGAGGCTTATTTCACTGCAGCACCACAGTGCTTTGTGAAGTTGCAGGAATGCTTTCCTCGTGTAATCGACACAAAGTTTGATTTCGTTTTTAATCGGGCGATTTAGTTGTATGGTAGACCCAAGGTACTTGAAGTCGCGGACTAGTTTCAAGGTTTGGCAGGTAACGTGAATGGAGCCTGTTGGGTTTGGGGAAGTCGTAAAGATCTTCGTTTTTATGATTATCTCCAGAAAGATTACTCTGATCTCGAACTGGATACAGTTGAGAACCGGATGCAAGCTGTCGATTTTGGCCCCCCAAAACGACAGTATTGTCAGCGAATTCAAGGCACGCGATGGAAGTCCCCTGGTTTGGTTGAATTTATCGGTAGCTGGTGAGGGCATGACGCACCACCCAGTGTATGAAGTAGTTGAACGGGACTGGTAACAAGAGACAACCTTGATGGACGCTGAAGTCGAACGAAAACTATAGAGACACTTCGCCATGGGCGCGGACACGCTCTTGAGTAACCAAATAATGCGACCGCAATAGTCCCGTCAGCTCCTGGTATGTTTCAGAGTGACTGTTGGTTGATAGAATATAAAGCATCTCGAAAGTCAATAAAACAGGCTGTGGTTGGCTGTTGAAATTTTTAGTGGTGCTCGAGGATACGTCGTGGTGTAAAGATTTGATCAACACAACCTCTTCTGCGAAAGCCACGTCGGTTTGGAAGCGTTCGCGCGTCCTTGCCGGCAACAAAGCGTTTTTGAAGAATGGTGAAGAAAAGCTTAGCCGCTATGTCAATGAGGCTGTAGTTCGGGCAGATGGTTTTATCTCTCTTTTCTGATATAGGGAGTGGGACGTAGGTCGCCCCAACCCCGTAGAAAACTTCGGTTTCTGCAATTGGACAGAATAGCGAAGCTAGAGGACCTAATAGCGTTGGCAGACGGATCTCGAACATCTCGCCAGGGATGCCGTCTTCATCGATGGTTTCCTGTTTTTTCTCCGGTGGGCTGAGTGGGTCTTGATCAGTTCTGTGTTGCTCGGCATTGCTCGGCGACGTTGCGCGGCTTGATTTGGGGAAGGGGGGGGGGCAGTTGAGTAGTTCGCTGAAGTGCTCAACCCATCTTTGAAGTTTTTGTTCGTTCCTAAGTATGAAATCACCATTACGTCCTGTATAAAAGAAGAAGGTATTCTCTTTCCCGAAGCAGAGCGTATGAGTCAGAGTTTCCCGGAATCTGCAACGGCGGCTGCGGTCTCAATCTTGTGCTTTTTGAGACCAGTGCCGTTTATGGACGTCCTCTGCAAGATGCATGAATTCCCGGCGAAGTCTGCGGAAACCGGGTGAGTTACAGAATCTCGCCACCGTAGCCTTTGAGCGGCGGCTAAGAGTTTCTCGTGTGTTTGTCCGAGGGAGGCCTTTGTTATGAATACTTTTATCACTGTCCATCTCATCTGTACTACCATCGACAGGGGTCGTGTTCAATCTGTAGACGATAGCATTTGACAATGCTTGAACTTTGTTTGAAGTTGTTAACGAGGGGACATTCTGCCTTGTGGCGATGCTTCATTCGGGCTGAGAGATGGGTCTTGAGGCGGGCACGTACGAGTGTGTAGCCAGCGCCATTGGCGTTTCCAGTTTTCTCGCCTCGGCATGCTCGACAATCCTCGACCGGAGAGGCCCAGCTAGATCTCAGCAGGATACAGTCGACCTAGTGCGCTGCCTTGCCGCCGTCGGAGTACCGAGTCAGCAGATGGTTCTTCGGATGTTGGAAACGGGTATAAGTGATGATCAGTCGATTTTTTTGTTATATTGTTGCGCATGAATGCAATGGAAGGGGTATGCAGCTCATGGCCGCAAAGGCCTACTGCACTATTAGGAACAACAGGCAACCCGATCCTGAGACTTGGAGTGGAGAACCGCACAAGGTCCTACTAGGTCAGGTGTGGTAACGAGCCAGGTGACAGTGGATCACTGTCTACTACCATTTTACTAGACGTTCCCCATTTTTGCATCGCTTTCCGAAGCCAAAGTTCCCCAATGTATGCTTGTCGGCGGGGCCTGTGCAGGCGTTCCAGTTTTATGCAATCATTAGAATGTCGTGCCTGGTGATTCATTAGAATAATTTCCTCTTCGGTGTCTGGCTCAGAATGTAGGGCCGAGAGATAGACTGCAATCACAGTTACGCCAAAAGAAGTATCCCTGAACGCACCTTTGGACAATCCTTGGTGAAACTTGCTCCCACGAGATGAAGGTGTTGTGTACTTGGCTGTTCCACTGCGATCGAGATCCCATTAACCCCTTGTGATGTATCCGGTAGGATGCGTTCCCATGGATCGCTTTTACCCGTCGGGTGCCGGAGTTGGGTTGGCGTACTTTGGACAAATAGACCATGTCGATTTCGTGGTCGTGGATATTGCCTATAACGATGCACTAACAGGGCGTGCCTAAAAGGGATCTCACGTTCCAGCAAACTACGTGCACGTAACCCTGCCTTAAGGTTTCAAGCTCTCTGGGTCACCGTGGTCACTGGGAGAGCACGGGGCGCGCCGCTTAGAGGGGATGCTGTAGCATGATCAGTGCGCAACGCAGAGACAAAACTTATTAAGATACACGGGAATAATGCACAAAGTGGCATCCGCATCCCCGTTACCACTCGTCTGTTTACAAGGAAGTCATCTCGTTTTGTTGGGAGCCGGTGGCCACTAGTGGTCCATACGTCTTTCGAATCACGACGGCCCAGGTTGCCCAACGTATCATTGGGAGTGGGTGTTTGGAAGGCCCGGTCACCGGTTCCCGACTCATTCGCTGCTTCGTGAATCTAACTCGCTACCCAAGCAGAAGTAAGCGGAAGTGGGCTTATTTGGTCACGGAGTCACATACGCATGCATCACGATGCCATCCACAGACCTCTGTGATTATTTGATGACGAGGGAGTTCGTTGTCGAACGAAAACCCACTACGTCTACGGGCAGTCGCCGCCGATCGCGACCGCTTATTTAGATAGCTGAAGCTTCCTTGTTCGCGACTAACCACCGGAGTGACCGTTCTCCTATCGGCAACCTGGAGACGTGCCCGTTAACATTCAGCTGTGCTATCCGATGCCACAGCTACGGGTCGACCGACTGTTCGCATTTACCGTTCGCTAAAGTAAGCAGCAGTTGGATTAGAATAATTAACCAGTTGACAAACTAGAAGACTGTTGCGGATATAGGCAATTTCTAGCATGTAGCGTTTGTAAGGCTTCACCACGAGTTCCGCTTCTATCTCCAGACATACGAAATTTGATGGTTTTTGCCACCACTTTCATTTTTTTATACCTTATTTCTTCTGTCTGTTAGTTTTGTAATTTACCTCCTTATTTCCCTGGTGTCAATCATTTAAGTTTTTGCTATGATAAGCACAGTACATCGAAATTGTAAATAGAAATAGTTTCTCAGACCGGAACTGAAATTCTTGAAAAGGACCACCAGCATGAAAACTGTATGGTAATAGTTCATCGTGGTATATGGCGGCTGGAAATGAGTTCGAGTTGTATGAGAACAATTATCAGCTTACTGGATCATTAAGATTTTAGGCTGCCCAACGGAAACTTGTGAGATCCAGTTGCTTCATGATTTATTTTTTATTTATATTTATCCACCGATAATCCGGTACAGTGTACAGAGGCGTGGTGCTATGCAAAAGCATGAGTAATCATATATGTGGGGATTTCATGTAAGCATGTAGGCTGGATACTACCCGGTTGCCCAGACCGAAGTAAAGGGTTGACTTAGGGGGCTCCACCCCGAACCTTTGATCAGAATGCCTAACCTACAAGGCAGTAGGACAATATGGGGGTATCGTAGCCCTCTGGGGGTCGGTGACTGATTGCCCAGTTCATACACCCTTCGGATAAGGCCAAACATCCTGAATGCCCAGTACATCCCTCCACCATAGATGCCGGTGAGCATACTGTTGTGCGCCTGATACGTCACCCGTAGTTGGTTTGGAATCAGGGTTTAGCCATCTCCCCTAGAGTGACTCTTAGTCAGTCAACCCGGTGGAGAGCAGTGGGCATTCGTTTTCGTCCTCTCACTTTAGTGGGAACACCTCCCCCACGGGAAGGCAGTTAGTAGGGCTTCCTCAGCAGAGGGTGTAGAAAACACACGGTCATCTGAGAGCATTTCGAAAAGTGTATATGACGAGTAGTTATGTCGGAGCCTGAAGCACTCACCCTCGACCATACTGAGGCATTCGGAGGCTGCTTAATGATTGCAGCTACCGGATATCGTGATCAAATGCAGCGGTGAATGTTTCGCTTATCTCCGGAATCTTTCCCCTTCCGCTTGTGCCCTTTGGTGCCGTTCGTTGGCGCTCTGTGTTTTGTTTTGTTTCCGATTAAGATATTCCCCAATGTAGTTACCAAAATCAGAACACAGGTGCGCAGTGGGTGTTCTATAAATCAATCAAAACTGGATCTCATATTAGGTCCCACTTCACAGATAACACTACTCTTCCGCGAACTACAGGGGTACGAGCCTCATCGATATAGTGGCTAACCTTTTTGCGGCCATTCTGCTAAATCGCTTTCTTACTGTTCGGGACTCGCAAACACACTCGAGCCAGTGTAGTTCCCGTCGAGAAAGACGCTGTGTTGACCAGATCTTCACGCTACGGCGGATTCTAGAATATGGCTGTTAATTTCAACAACCCACCACACCGTGCTTCACTGACTTTCGGGCAGCACTAGACTGCATTGACAAACAGTCGCGCTCGAGCATACTGCGAATCGACGGGATTCCCGAAAGTACATCATATTATTAGGACCTACTACTCGATAACTCAGGTACGCGTCCGCGCCTATGGCGAAGAGTCTCCAGAGTTGCCGCTCGACTGCAGCGTCTCTCAAGGATGCCTTCTATCACTAGTGCTGTTTAACTACGCTATAGACTGGATAATGCGCAGCGCTCTCAACAACTTTTGTGGAATACAACCTGACCATAGTACTTGGGTTACAGACCTCGAGTTCGCCGACGACGTTGTCATTCTAGGAAAGGATCCCGGAACTCGCAGCCGGTTGTCCACCATATTGTATGTGAAACCAGGGCTGTTGGTCTGAAGATAAACTGCGAAAACGAAATTCTTCATGACTTCACAAGGCCCAACACTACGCGCCAATGGCGAAACTGGGACTGGTGTGTCAATTCAAGTATCTGGGTTTTACTATCCAGCCAACCGGGACGAGATTAAACTTCGTGTAGGCTGCACAAGTAGAGTGTCCCTACAACTTCGCAAATCATTATAGTATCACAGCGAAATAAGCCTCCGCACGAAGCTGCGCATATACCGAACTGCCGTCCGCCCAATTCTTACGTATGCGCGCGAAACTTATCCGCTGAGAATGGATGATACAAAATGGCCGGAAAGCTTCGATCACTGGTGCCTGCGCTACATGGCCGAAATCACGTGATATGATCGCGTCTCAGACTCAGCTGTGCGTCATCACTGCAAATACAGAACAACTTTCTTCGTTCCTCCAACTATCTCGCCCACAGTGGTTCGACCATGTCCTACGACAACCCGAAACAGAACCTACTGTCATCACCATGCTCAGACTGGAAATGCCATCTTGGTGGCCAACTGATGCATGAGTTAGCACTATTAAGGCAGACATGGATCGTCTATGCCTTCAGTGGATCTTCGTAGTACGCGACTAGCGCAGCAACTGGATTTTAGGTGCGCAGATCTTGCCACAGACCGACTCGTGTGATCAGCCACTATCAGAGACGTCCAAGAAACCGACTTATCCTCTCACAGGAGATAATCGCGTAAAAGTGAAGCAAGTACTCACCCGGGAACAGTGAAAAGAGTAAAAACTAGTGAGTTAGTCGTGTACGGCATGCATGTCCTCCCGGGTAGTGTTCCAGAGATCTACCGACAACAGCGGTCTTGTCGTCCTAATCGTCCAGTTCAAACAGTCTCCTATCATGTCTGATTCGAAAAACTTTGATCTCATTATGAAATGCGTTTGAAGATATTTATGTTTCTTGCGCGTCATGGGTATGCTATGCTCTTGATTGCAGTTTGCGCTGTTATTTTGCATGGTTTTCAATAGTTGCATTCGGTAGTCGTTTCTTTGTCATGAACTTGACGTCCATAACCATCTTACCTTGTTTCCATCAAGCCCTTTTTAGTAAAGCAAATAGTCGTACACACGTGTCTTCACCAATCATATTGAAACTTTATCCTGTGTTTCTTTCAGCAATTTATCGACTGGTAGTTGATAATCCTTCCATGGCTCCAGTACCCACTGGTCCCAACCGAGTCAACCCTATGATACCTTACAATCCACCGAAAGAGAAGAAGTGTTGCTTCTAGCCTGTTTTTCTTCATGCGAAGATTGCTTTGTTCTGCGATCCGACAGCCTACTGCTTTTGAAAATATTGCGGAAACACTGACCTTTACACGCATCGGTGTCAGTACAATCCTCTGGGTTGTCAGAAGCTCCCATTCAAATGAATTGCGTGTTACTCTAGCAGTCATTTATGGTTCATCTGGTCATTAATCTATTTCTTGATGGAAGGCTTACGTAACACTTAACCCACATCATTCTAACTTGTATATTTTCTGATGGTAATGTCAGTGCATGTCTGCATCAACGTCGGTGGTTTTGATGGTGCATGTATCTTAACCATTGCCCTCGCTGGTGAGTGAGTAGTGTTTTCTGGTTCAGTCGCGCTGTAATGTCTCTGGGTGAACCCCTGTCGCTTACAGCTGTTCAAAGCCAGTTGAAAATTGGTTTCACACCAGCGTCTTCATTTCTGTTGGCTGAAACTCGTATTTCATTAACAGTTAAGCGAGACAAAGACATGGTGGTAGGCCCTTATCCGTAATTTCAACCAATGAAATCGACGGGAATGATTGTCTTATCGGCATCCCTTACACACGCTAGCAGCTTTGGAGTCAGATCGATCACATTCCGCTTATTGACTTTTGACGTGAATCAATCCAAGAATAGCGCAATGCCGGTCCACAGATTTCTTCTGTAAGCGTACATTGATACATGCCTGCTATTTTCTAACCTCGGTAAGGTCTTATATCCTGATTTGCATCACAGTTATCGACGCATCCAGATATTCTGTGTGTAAGTTATCCCTGAGTGCAGATCAACGAGATCCTGTAATCGAGTGCTAATACAAAGCACTACTGTAGTCTAGGTGAGTCTCACAAATAAAGGATATCATTGCGTTGATGTATGCTAAGATTCATCCTTTCCAATGTCACTTAGGTTGAGGTACGCAAACGCTTGACATGTCAACTAACCATAAGCTCTAGAAATGATCCCGAATGTTAGTAGGTCGCAAGCTGTATAAACGAGAAGACCACGAAAACTTTTCGTATCCGCAACATTTGCTATCTGATTGGGAATACTGATCCGTGAAACTTAAGTGTCGATAAAGTCATCGGGTAGTCCGACTACCCAGTAACTCATTTTTGAGAAGGTCATCGGTTAGGTGGGGCTGTTAATCTGATCCTAGGAGTGCTCCTATCCTTGTTTCCTAAGAAGACGCTGGGAATTGATGGGTGCGGCTGGGTGTTGCAAGCAGTGGCCCCATTTCTTCCACCTACTTTCTTCATTTAATTACTACTATTAACTGTTGTTCTATTCTTCATACTCTTTATTGTCCTGGTTTCCGCTGATATGTAGCGATCACAACCATTGCAATCCGATGCGGTTATTGGTTGTTTAAACTGAGTTGAACATATCTTCGTGTGAGAATGGTGACATCGATCACATCCAAAGTACGCATGGGATGCTGTACTTCTGCATGAACTTCCAATCAAGTTCCAGGCATTACCAAACAATCGGTAACTGCGCAGTCTTGTTCACGATTTATTTTGTATCTTTAAAATACAAAGTACTGCTCCAGGATTGGGCTTGTCCGACACTGAATTTTATCTCCAGCGAACTAATAGTCAAAATACTCAAGCTCTGCTAGTTACGCCGCTCCATTTGATCCAGAGTTAATATAACATTCATTCTTCCATCTGGAGACAAAAATACACTGGAGGTTAGGTAATTCTTGCCCAGTGAATGAAAATCCAACCGTTGTTAGTAGAACATGCACTGTATTAGTATTCAATCATCGTTTTATTCATAGCGTTTTCCTAATTCGATACGATCAACGTACCAGTAATGCCGAAGTTAAGTCTTGTGTGAGTAGTTAGAGCCTGTGGTTCAAACATCGGATGTGTTGAGGATGTCCTAGGACAAGGTTAGTATGCATGTTATGCCAAAGAGAAGTGGTTGGAAGACCAGTTGGAGTGACCAGTTTAAAGCACTGCAAAATGTATTGAGGCTTTAACTAGTAATTCCGGACCTTTGGATGGATTTTGGAGACAGTATACAGCATTGTGTTTTGGTCACTAGCGTGTTAACATCCGAACCATCTTCGTCTACACTTTTACATATCACAGTTTTTTATTTTCTTGATTTATAGTTTCTGACTGGATGATCCTCCATGCAACGTTTACGCTTGAGTACAATGAATGTAGCTTGCTTTATCGCTACAACGGTCTACTGTAGTGTGACGGAGGACTGGTATCTATGACAGAGACTAGAGGTGGATAAACACGTAAAGCCTCAGTGAGCAAAAACTAGATCATTGAATTGTGAAGTTATTAGTTAACGAAATCGATCTGAATGTTGATGAGTTCTGTCCAACTGAAGTATGATTAGTAGCAGATCAATTTTCACAATATGATTCATCATGCAGTGAGAGTGTCTAAACCATTGAAAACCGTGTAAGTACTGCATAGCTGTTTCATCCTTGTTGGGAATCGTCGGCGGTGCGCATCCACTGAGCCCCAATCAGGACTTGTTCACCCTGGGTTCGGATCCCAATTGTGGTTCGGTGGACATGTACCGCTGATGATTCTTAACAAGGATGAAACAGCTATACGATGTTTCCATAGTTTTCAATGATGTGACCATTCACACTTTGGATGAGTCGTATCATGTAGAGTATATAACTCGATGGGACGTTACTCCGCTTATATCGTGTAAATTGGTTAGCGTTCCACACCCTGTTACTATCCTTTGGTATTGCCACTCAGTGCTCTTTTAGCATTTGTGGCAATTGAAATTTGGGCGGCAGTGGTAGTCCAGCGGTTCACATCAATAAGCAGGTAATCCCAAATGAAAGGATACCGGCCAACTTTGGTGACTTGTCTAAGCCTATCCGATACTGCGTTCACATTTAGACTTGTGAATTCAGTTCCCTTCCAAGTTTCACTGTGGTGTAAATGCTAGAGGTTTGCCCTTGATCAAAACGCCCAGTAACTCTAGCTCTTGTTACTCTCACACAATACCTCCGATCTCAGTGGAGTACTTGAAAAAATACATTTCTTTTGTTATTATTGTAATTCCATTTTTTCGCGTGCATATTGGTGAGCTTACCACATCACCACGAGGCTCATTGAACAAACGGGGGTAACCGTGAACCCAAGTGTTGGGATGGGGGCCACATAAAACACCTAAGCGTTATGATGATCGAGGTTCCAGCGGGGCAGTCAAAATAATTGCTTGTGTACGAAAATGAAATTCTCAGCCGACAGTCCACCATTCGGATACCTGGTGAAATGCTAACTCGAGACCTGCCAAACATTCTCGTTGTTTCTGTGCGTCCCGTTATCCAGCCGCCAACTACTTGCTTACGCGAAGGGAGGAGGGGTGGTTCAAGGGGACCCCCTATTATCACAGTGATCAACTGTAATGTCGTGGAAGACTGCTAACCATAGCCATGAAACGTACGGCGAAGAGCCACCATGGTTAGGCTTGATAACGAGCCGGATGACAGGGCATTGCTGTCTACCACCTACGTGACCCACGGTGGCGGGTTTCAACCTAGTGCCGCAGAGGAGGTGGGGATTTATACCTCGCGACCACCAGCCTGGTGCATCTAATAAATTCATTACTTTCTGACGTTTTATTTTTATGGACAGTTGCATTGCAATCACCACCATATTTCGCAATAATTCAGGCAAGTTTACTCGCTAGGTACATTTTCAATGATGGTTTGTCAATGCAGGACGTATTAGCCACTGACTGGTTTCATTCAACCGTCCACGTAGACGGGAAGATTGTCGAGGACATCCTACGTGCAAACCCTGAGACTGTATCAACTGGTCAGGCGGGAGTTGGTGAGACCTAGGGCTGAAGCCGCGCTGCCAGACTGGATTTCAGCCAAGCCAATCGTGCATAGTGAGACTTCAAAGCTCATGCAAGCTGAGAAGTAAACCCCTCCAGTAAACGCATTTCTTTACTGTCGGCTTACGCACTTATCGACTCTAGCCCAGAAACGATCAAAGACAACTTCCATCAGGAATTGCACGACCTCTTGCATTATGCAAACCAAGCTGATATTGTGATTTTAGCAGGGGCCATAAAAAGTAAATCGTTTATTGTCAAATGAGATGCACCCGGAAGGGCCTTTTGGATGAATTCCCGTCTTTCGGACAACGGAGAAAAGCTCATAGCTCTGTGATTTGGCCATTGCCTGTTTTTCGCAACTGCGAACCTCAAGCGCTCTAATCCCCGGTACACTACCTGGCGTCCCTTTTTCCTCATCCATGGACCAAAATCGACCACATCGAATATGCTACAGATGGCGGGGTTGCATCTTAGATTACCGACCATATTAGACTACCTTTGTGACCTCCATGGTGTACGCCAAACTTTCCATGTACTTCGGTGGGCGTCCACAACGCATGACGCAATGCCGGTTAAACCATAACGAACTAAACCAACCGGCTCGTCTACCCGACCTTCAACGTTTATAGGCGCTGGTCGGTTATTAAGAATACTCTGTACTCTTTCGTGGCGATTTCTGGCCTGACATGTCGCGTCGTGGAACCCTTGATTTCTGCTGATTGCCTGCATCTTCCATACGCATACCGATCGATCTCGGCTGGCAGCGAACAAAACGAAACACCTCATGTTGATGAAACATGATCTCAACGCAAACCTAAGGAGGGGTCACAACGTGCATCTGAAATGGAACATTCATCCGTATCAAAGGTTACAAAAAACAGCTAGATGTGAAGGAAACTATCTATGAAGTAGGCGGTTCACCGATTCAGAAGCAGCAGTAGTGTCTCAGACACGGGGCAGATAACTAAAATGCAATTCAACTCCCTCCCCGAAGCCGACTTTTTCCATGAACCGGTTCTTTTTACACGTTCCGTGGCCTGTTCCAGCAGAACCACCGATAGGGGCCCAGATCGGCAAAGTGATCCACGCTAAGGGTTGTCACAAAGCAACTGGCTCCGATGTCCTTTCATCAGTCTTGTTGAAAGACACTGGGGTACAGCTCGTGAAGGCACTTCACATTTGTTCTGCAAGGTTTGAAATTCAAAGCAAATCCCCAGCCCTCAGGCTGAATCGATTGTTGACCCACCTTTAAGAGGGACTGGCCCAGTGAATGCGCCAACGGTAGGGGTATAAACCTTATTTCAGTTGTATCGAAGCTGCTTGTGTCTTTCGTACTTTCGCAGGTTGTACCGAATGCATGCAGAGCAGATCCGTGAGGAACAGACTGGTTCGTGGGCGTATCGATCAAATCTCCACCCTGCAACCGTTGCTAGAGCGCCGTCACGCCTTCCAAGGACCAACGATTACCGTGATCCTAGATATTCCCGCGGTCCTCGACTCTAGAATTGCGCTGTGAGACTGTTGAGAAATGGAGTACATGGGAGGTATGTGCCTCTCAACAAATTAAATGATAATTTCTCAGCTTTCACTCCCTTTTGTCGTCTCCGTTGGAATACGACAGTTCCCTTCAAACCTTTCGCAAAGGATATTCTACGGGATGCCTTATCTGGTCTTCCAACCGGTGAAGTTGAACTCCTCCCAGGAAACAGTTTTCGGCTTGGAATATGCCAATCACATCGCCTTTGCTAAATGAATTCACAGGCAATGCAACGCGTTTTTGACTGGTTGGTGATTCAAGTGCCCCTATGTATGCTTTTCCTCACTTAAGTTTAAAGTACATTAGCAAGATTGGCGGGAGTCTGTTCCTATACTCATCCTTTGTGATGAGCAGCTGGAATCAGTCAGTAGTCGTGAGTATCTCGGAAGCTACATTGCAATTGATGACGGTGTTTCGGAAGAGATCCGTTCACGAATAGCTAGAGCTAGAGCAGCTTTCGCAAACCTGCTACATCTACGGCGTCGCCTTGACATCCGGCTCTCGCGCCACGGTTCGTACTGTTTTCCGTTACGGCTGCGAGACCTGGTTTTTCCGCGCTGAGGACACTCAGTGACTTTCGATATTCGACCACGGATGTCTCCGGGGCATTGCTCACGTTTTCGTAGATACATCGTTTAAGCAATAACGAGGTTTGCCGTTGTGTGCGGAGAGCGAGTAACCGACTCCTAGCAGTCACTCCACACCCCCTCCGATGGTTTGAACGCGTTTTGCGCGTGCCTACCCATCGTCCACTATTCCGTGTGCTATTTGTGCTCTCTGTGTATAGCTGGGAGAGGCAACGTGGCTGTCAGACAATGACTCGGCGTAGGGTTAAGAAGAAGGTGACGTCACGGATGACCTCAAATGGTCCATCACGACGAGACTGCATATTGGCGTAGTGTAATGTTTTGCGTGCCTCCAAGACCCAAACAGCTATACAGGATGGTTTCCTTAATTCGGAGATGCAATCATGCCTGACAGGTCAATAAATAGGGGCCAGACAAAGTCTGGTCTCAGAATCAGTTGATGGGCAAAATCTGGTTCTAACCAACATGCCCCTGGAGGGGACATTCCAGCGAATAAACACGAAAACAGTTTACCGGTCTAAAAGTTTCCACTAGATGGACGTAGGAATGAAGCACCTGGAGTTTCTCTCGAAGTTGGGAGAAGTGATCACACTTCACTGGGCAGCTATCGCCCGCCTAAGCTAGGCAGCCCCTAGCCCAAAGCATCCTGACCCGTTCACGTTTCGCTTGCTTCATTGGGTGCATACGGCTGAGAACTGAATCCGAAAAGCGGATCATCAACAAAGCACCAGCGAAGAGAAGACAGAATGCTTGCAACAATCAGTTCTCACGTGACAGGCCAGTAAAAGTTTCTTCACGGGTGCTTCAGTCACTTCCCCGTGTTGGGTTAACGCCTCACTGCCTTGTGGGTCATACTTTTGAGTCAAAGGCTCCGGTTAGGGTTCCCAAAGAAAAACCCCTTCTGCGGTGTGGGCAGCCGCGAAGTAGGATTCTCCCTGAAACCTCCACTATCTTTCCTCTAAGAGGCCTTACTAACTTTTTTTTCTTCAATTCAAGATGGATACAAAACACCACGGGTAATTGCGGCTGTGATGAAAGCAGTAGTTCAGGAGTTGGATATAAATCAAATGTTGGAAAGAAAAGCCAGAGTTGCGACATAGCACGATTTAAATCCGGGACGATTTCGCTGCATCTCAACATGGTGCATACTGCAGAACGATGCTGTTTTTTATAAGTCCATGTAAAACCATAATCTTCGACAAATATAGGGGAATTACAATAGTCAAGTTACGTCACAATGGCAAAGACACATTAACGAAGAGCTGTTTCTGCTGGCACAATATAGGTTTCCATCGACGTATGGCAATGGCTTCATCAAACCTCAACAGTCTGGTATTCTTTGCCACGTAAATGACCCGAAACGCAGTGCTTCGGTCAGCTGGATATTGCATCATCAGAAGATGACGAGCGATGGCCGACGACGGGATCTTATGGTTTCGAACGTTGTCATTATGCGTTTGATCTGACCCTGATCGCATCACATAACGTTGTACCCAATTTTGAGCATGTTAAGTCACTCTGTTATGCAACTGCCGCTCTGTTCGACCCACGTAGGTTGCTCCGCAACTACAATGAAATTGGTAAATCAGATTCGATTTGGTGTACAGAAGTGGACGTTGTTTGATCCAGGGTGTGGGGATCCCAATCGTTCGATGAACAATTCTGAGGTCAGCTGCATAATGTGTTTGGGCAATCGCTGATCCAAGTCGTCGTTGAGCAAGCAATTGACGTTATCACCTTTGAATGGAAGAGAAAGGGTTACTAGTAATTTTTCAGCTGAACAATTCGTTTGTCTGATGACCTTAGGCTCGTTATGCCTTTCGATAAACGTATCGGAGTAAGCGTTTGCGGTCAAGGGTTCTTTCAGCTGTCGTAGTTCGTTGTCAATTATGTCTTCTGTGCAAATACGTCGTGTTCTCTGAAATAGTGTTCAGACCAGGCCACGTTTATATTCCACAGGCACAAAGCTGTCAAAGTGCAAGTATTGGCCTATCCAAGTTTCTTTTCGGTAAACAGATCTGGCGATTGTTCTATCATTCCTCCTAGTCATATTAATGTCGAGGAAGTGCAGTGTATTGTCTATTTCTGCCTTCATCGTAAATCGTATATTCGGATGCAGACGATTGAGTTCCTCCATAATCCATGTTGTCTCTTTCAGACTTTTTGTGATCATTAGAACATCATCAACGTATCGTTTGTAAGGTTCTGAACGTTCCAGAATTTTGCTCGCCTTTTCCTCAAGATGAGCCATAAATGTATCTGCCAGGATGGGACCCAATGGAATTCCCATTGCGACACCGTCAATTTGACTGTAAGCCCGGCTAAGGAAGTGAAACGATACGTTTGTTGTGCACCGTAGTAATTGCCGTTCCAGAACTGATACTGGTATGCCGATTTTGAGTTGGTTTTACTCGACATGGTCACAGATGAAATGTATGACCTCCCGAACGGGAACATTCGTAAACAGTGATTTGACATCAGATGAGCCATGTGTTTCCCTTTCACATTAATCTGGTACAAAAGCTTTACCATTTCGAAACTGTCTTTCATAGTGTGCCTGACCATTGATTTATGAACTGGCTAACGTTGCCATTATGCACTCCTTAAGCCTAAGTGTTCACTTCACTTGGTTGCCTTCAACGTCCGCACACCATGTCTGAAAGGACAACAGGCTGCACTCGCTAAAACTCGACATTTTTAAAATAGATGTATGCTGTGTCTCCGAATCACGCATACAAGATCTCACTTCTGTGATCACTCTTCTTACCCCAGGTAAAACCTCAGTTTCTCGCTTTATTCTTCGTTTGTCAGGTGATTCGATATATAGAGCTCGTAGTCAGGCTGGCGTTGGGATTGCTTTGTGCATGAAAGCTGAGCGTGCACTGCTAGACTGAATTCAAGTCAGCAGTAATTTGTGTGCAGTTCGGTTGGACGGTTCCGTTCGTGTCAACAACAGCAACGAACTGAAGCGTCGATGCTTGTTCGTCGTGTCTGTTTATGCGCCGAGTGACTGAAGTTCCTCTGAGATGAAGGGCAAATTCTAACAGGATTTGTCTCAGCTGCTTCGAAACATGGTTTCAACAGACGTAGTGGTCATTGCTGGGGGTTTCAACGCCCAAGTTGGTTGTTTGGGGTATTTTGAAAGGCACATCGGAGGCCTGCAGTTGAATTGCTTCTTGACATAGCCCTATCCTCGTGTGTGAATAGCGGCGGCGCTCATTGCTCAGGCAGTAAACTATCTGACCTGGAGTGCGCGGACGATACTGTTCTTCTGAGCGAAGGTCCAGGTAGGTTGCACGCTCTCCTAGATAGCCTAAACAACAGCGTAGAAATGTTTGGGAAGTATTTTGCGCGTTCGAAATGTAAAATGCTGTTGCAGGACTGGGTTGGTGCTACACCAAACCTCTTTTTGGCAGAGGGAACTCTAGCTGAGGAAAGTGCTTTTTGTTGCGTGCAAGGTTAGTAGTCGTATATACTAAATTAATAAATTGACTTCAAATGTACATTCCGACTCCCTGGTTGAGAGCTAAGTGATGGTGGTTGTCATTAGTTAGAAACTTTGAGGGATATGGCTGAGAATTGAAGCCAATGGCACGTATGCTGTGCCTGCTTAGAAAACGTGCCTCCTAAATGCGGAACAAAACATAGATAAAATATAAAAATGCGTGCACTGAAAGTACTCTATTCCGTATTTGTTGTGGTCGCACTATACCTGATTCCCAGGTCGGTGTTTAATAGTGTTTATATATCATGGTGAGCCCTTCCGTTCCTCGCGCTGTTGACTGCACTGCTTGCTCCCCTTCAATCGCCCTCCCTCTTTCCGACTGAATGACACACCAAAGAGGCAAGCCAAGCCAGAGCACTGAATTTTGAGATAAATAATTTAATGGACCAAAACGCATCTTCGATCTCTACTCAGTTTTACCATCAGAATACACGGTTAGAATAATCTTCACCAGACGTGATCGGTATCGTTTTTGTTGTACCTCCAGAATCACAACACCATATAATATATACAAGTTTAGGAATACTGAGACAATTGCACAGTAAGTCGAAGGTGAATGTCACTAACGTCGGTTGTGCCCGCGGCATCTAACATCGAAACTGGTGGTCTCAGGAAGGGATATCCAGATCCTTAATCACGAGTCCCTTGACGCCTAGTCGGCAGGTCACAGTTCGCAAGGTTCAAATGCTAACCGGTCCACTAAACTGAGAGAGCATAGAAGTTAATGCGCAACAATATGGCAAGTCAGCATACTTGATTCTTCCTTTGCTTTATATGTAACCCATGTTGTATAGTTTTATTGTCCGACATAAAAGGTTGGTAGTGGAATCGAAATGAGCCAGTTTGCGAGATTCACAAGTACCGCCGGGTAAGACAAACCAAGTATTTTGGCCCCGGGAGGTTGTTTTGGTCCATTTCGGAGTACATTTGGTACACCTCTTCCACAATTCGGTTTTCGTCTGAATTTTCCCCGTTAAGATTCTCAACAGAAATTCTCCTCTGTGGGATGTTTATTTAAGCCGTATTCTTTCAGTTGTTCCCATACCAATATCGTCTGACCTATTTTACCAAACGAAGGGGAAGAGAAATATTTCTCGATGGTAATTAGAAACGAAGACTATATTCACTTATCTCAATCGTAAACTAGAATGAAAAAGCTGTGTTCATGTTAATCTCGGATGCTCCACTGGAACGGCTCTTTTCCCCCATCTTATGCCACATCAGCCAGTCACGGAATACTTGACTAATTTCAGTATCGAGTTTCCTTTGGTTACACCGCACGCATTCTGCCTACCATACAGGTAATTGCATGTGATTTTAATCACTGTTATTTTATGACTTATTGGACGAACTTATTTCAACCTTCAGTCTTCTTCGTTTAAATCGCAAATTGATTTTACTGTAACTTTCCTTGTGGTCATGTTTTATACCCGGTTTGTGAGACTCTTGTTGTAGTTATCCACGATGCATTGTCATGCAATGCTTGCAGACATAACTGTTATGTTCTCAAGTTCGTCGTTTCTGGTGTTTCATAAAGTCGTGGATATGACAGAGGCAGATTATGAGTTTCGAATGGCGGAATCAAAGAGTAGTCATGAGCGCTTTACTTGGCTTATAACAGGTGTATAGTAGCTGAATGATGGGTTACACAAATACAACAGATGATAATATAATGACGCATGTCATGGCATTCTTTTAATTAATTGTGCCTCTTACATTCCGTTTGTTGAACTGACCAACACTTTGAGGCCGGTGAAAAATTGGCACTGAAAACTATTCGTGATCCTACCCACCGTCTCCGCGTAGATCACTGAAAATTCCACTGCGATTCCATTATTCACTCTTTATGCCACTAGAATATACTTGTAAAGGAATTCTCCCGTGCCGTAGTACCTAAATCGTGTACGACTGAATATATATATATATATATATATATATATATATATATATATATATATATATATAGTGTAGGGCGATCACTTCACAAACGACGGCGCAGCTCGTCATCACTCACTCGATGTTCCCACCAGATGCTAGCAATGCTTCGAGCACAGAAAGACGCCGAGCATCCTCCACGTGAAGTAGCCAGATCTCGCCACCGTACAGTAAGATACTGCGAACCGCGGCGACGTACACCTGACCCTTAAGAGAGAGCCGGATGTCACAGTGACGCCACAGATGTTGCAGGTTTGCAAAAGCCGCTCTAGCTCCTGCCATCCTTGAACTGATCCACTCCTTAACACCACCTCCAGCTGTTATTAAACTCCCTAGATGCTTAAAGTTATCGACTAACTCTATCTGATTACCACAAACGATGAGTATAGGAACAGACTCCTACCAATCTTGCAAAAGCACTTCGCACTTGGAAGTCGCAAAGTGCATTCTATATCTGGATACCTCAATCGCCAAGCGGTCCAAAGCATGTTGCACTGCCTGTCTAGTGTCACTCAGCTAGGCGATATCATCGGCATATTCCAAGTCGAAAATTCTGTCTCAGAAGGAGTTCAACTCCACCGTTCGGATTACCAGACAGAGATTTCCGTAAAACATCCTTTATGGGAAAGTTGCAGAGAAACAGGGATATAGGGCAAACTTGTCGAACTCCACTGGATAGGACAGGAGGGGACGACAGCTGGCCGTAGGCCCCTACCCGACCTGAGGTGTGATGATACAACTCTTTAAGGACTGATACATATTTCTCAGGTACTCCAACAAGCATTCTCAACAAGCAATTCCACGGTGCAGTCCTATCGGTGGGGTCGAAGACCGCGCGAATGTCCAGAAACACGATAACTTTCGGTCTCTGTGAAGTAAGACGGTGTTCTAGCATTTGTCGGAGGGCAAAGAATTGATCGATACATCAATGACCGGCGCGAAACCCAGCTTGCTCCTCGCGAGTCTGCTGTTCATGCGTTTGGCGCAACGTGCGAAGTATGACAGACGCAAGTAGCTTCGACGCTATAAGGGTAAGGTTTACACCCCAATGGTTAGCGCAGTCAGTGCGCGAACCTTTCTTAAAGATGGGAACAATCGATTCCCCTCACAAGAACGGAACCTGCTCAGAATTCCAATTTTTTGAGAGCAAAACGGTTCTCTAACTAGCTGCACCCCCCATCTTTAGGTAGAGCTGGAGGCCTGGATCTCCTTTCGGATTTCCGCCTCGGAAAATGGATCTGTCGAAACACGCCACTGGACGTGTGCCGGAAGAGCTATAGGAGAAGCCGATACCGAGGGCCAGCTAAATTGTGTCTGAAAGTGCTCCATCCAGTGATTGAGACGCTGCTTCTGATTGTGAATTTGCGAACCGTCAGTCTCACCGATTGTTTCACTGAAACCTAATAGCTTCCTACCGGTGACTCCAATGAGATAGAATAGCTTGCGGGAATTTTCCTTGGTGGCAGCACGTCCCATCTCTGATGCACGTTGCGGCCATCAGGTTTCGCGGTCCCTACGAAGACTCGCATTAGGTGCATGTCTTGTTTCGAGACATGCTGTAATATACTCGCTCCAAGTCGGAAGGCGCAGAGATTCAGCGGAAACCCGATGTCTTGTGGCACGACGAAACAGACCATAACTTGCTAGACTGGCAGAATGCAAAGAATTCTTGATAAGCGACCAGTGCCGGTTTATATTATCAGGTGGGACTACATCTAGCTTTTCAGCTAGCGCGTTTTCGAAGACGGATAAGCGAGATGGAATGGAGTGCTTATCGCAATGCATTTTGGGCTCCCACGGAAGCACATGGACAGCTTAGTGCAAAGTATTGCGTGGTCGGAATCAATTGGGGGTGCTCCAGTACGAGCGACGGTCTTGTATGCAGCCCAGCTATTTGTGGCTCAGAGCGATGTGGTCAATCTGGGTCCACTGTTGACTCGAAGAGGGTGGACACGACGTGGCGTACCGGCGAGAAAAACGTCTCAAGTTTGTACTGGCGAGGAACAGGCGATGGTTTGAGTACGGGGCCAGCAACCGTTCTCCGGTTTCCGAGCGACAGGAATCTAGCTCGAAAGTGTCCCCTAAATGCGCCTTATTCGATGACAGCCGACTCACTCTCGTATTAGGATCTCCTGCGAAAATCACGATATCAGCCTGGTTTGTTTTAAGTAAGGGGTTGCGGAGCTTTTGATGGAAGTTATTTATTGATTGCATCTGGGTTGTAATCGGTGGGTGCATACGCCGAAACGACAAACAGATTGCGTCTATCGGAACGGTGACTGCTCACTTTACACGAACCCCTGAGTTTCACTAATCACAAACGACTGTCTACTGGGATCCGATCTAGCAGCGCCACCTCAGCTACTCCACTGAGAGCAATGCTAACGCTAGCAAGACCAGAAGCTGCAGCCGCAGCAACCCAAGAAAGGATTAAGTGAAACTTCACAAATTGGTTAGATAGGGGCGGTAATCGAACTACGGAACTGGAGTCTTGAATGCAGCATACATCGATGGCAAGGGATTCAAGCATACGAGCTAAACCCACCCGTTGTGCTTTACGCACGTCAAACGTAGCTAGTTTGAATGGGCATTCAGGACGAAGCAGGGCATCAGCTGGTGATAGCAGATTCGGTGAGATTCGAAAGCTAGTCAAAGAGGGACAAGTGAGAACATAGTCAGGATTTCCATCAATGGCACTACAGTAGGCACGGTCGACGGAAGAATCCTTGGGATGTGAAAACAAAACAGAAAATGGAAAGGGAATAGTAATGGGAGAACAAGTTATGTACGGTGTGGGAAACTGTTCATTTGTGCGCGCGAAAGAGCAGTTATTCACAGTGGTAGGGTCTATCATAATTGTTCGCGTTGCGGGCTATTGTACTACTCGGTCGCCCAGTCCAGAGTAAAACAAAGATCTGGCCACTGCCGTGCCGCATGAAAATCCCTGAATCATATTGTATTTTTATTTAAATGCACACAATTCTCACTTCGTATTTCTGTCCTTATCACAGTCAGCGAACCTTTTGTGTTGCTGAGATGCAAGTTTGATGCTTCCCCCAAGCTTGACAATGCAGTGCGAGGTCAGCTGTCCGAGGTTCTCTCTGATTCCACTCACCTTAGGAGTATCTGCTCAGGGATTGTTTCACCCAAATCGTTCATTCATCCGTGGCTCGAACTTTACGAGTTTGCGTTCATCATAAGTGGTGGCATTGGTGTGAAAACTGCCCACACTTGCACAATGTCCTGCTGTACATAGTTTTTGTTGCCAAATATCTTCTATATCGTAGCGATCAGTAGTTATTATCCAAACGAGGCAACTAACGGCTGCATCCCGTTGTGCCATAGATATTTATCTACCGATCCTGCCTGATACATCGTGCGACAAAAGTATAGGAACCTCGTCATTTCCCCACATATTTCGGCTTCTGTATTTTCTAATGAAACTATATCTGGTTTGAACGACCGAATACCTATCGCAATGCAAAATAAAAAATCTCAAAACAAATTATTTTGAGGTAATTAAATCAGAAAAGGGGGGTGACAAAAGTATAGGACCCGCAGCTTGGCTTCTATAGTTGCACTTAAAATCATGCGCAACCAACATTCTGCTTGAGGACCTTCTTACAAGACGTAATTGTCATTTTGGTCAATATTCCCCCATTCTAGCTTGAGGCCGGTTGCCAATTCACCGGTAAACCATGACATCCTGGCGAGCACGTATAGGTTCCCAGTCGAATTTAGATTCGGGCTGCAGACTGGCCACTGACCTTGATCCCATGGAACATCAGCCAACATTTTTTAGTGTATGAGCAGTGGAAAAAATTATTGTCATGTTAAAATATGACCTCATCACGTGATCCGTTGCTTACCAGCTGAAGCAAAAAACTACCACAACGTACGAATATACACAACGAAATCTTGTATACCCACAAATATAACAAATTCACTGTGGTCTTTGGCTGAGAAGGCTCCCCAAACCACCACTGAACTCTTGTCGTTCTTTCTTTGACTGGAAATTATTCCTTTCCTGATGTCATGCCCGTTCATCCAAATTAATTTTTTTGGTCACTAAAGCAGCCACTTTCCCGCTTCTCTGTCCTCGCCACGTATGTTCCAGCCCATGATTAGCATTGTTCTCTACGCAGTGGCGTGAGAGCAATGTGTCTTATTTCTGTATATCATCCCCTGCACAACCTTAAGCGTTCTTTGTAACGTTCGTCTCGATACATCGATCAAAGCTTTCAACGTCCACATCGAGCATGTTATTGGAGGCTGGACGGATTAATCTGCTTGCGTCCGATTTTGTTCGTTTTTTCGACGACCCAACCGCTTTTAAGGCGCACATTGTTACATTCCAGATACCGTCGTATGGTCTTTCTTGTTCTCTTTCACTGCCTAGAGATTTCATGCAAGCTGAGTTTCATTTGATTGAACATGGATATTTTGCCCTTCTCAAAATGTGTTAGTCAATTTCCCTGTAATATCGCGTAGATAAAATTCGGTGCAAGTTCTGTAAGGTATATACGCGCAACCGGCGCGAATGAAGGTCACCTAGGTCACTAGGATGCATCACGTGCTTTGGTGCACAGGAACCACATGATTCCGTTTCTCACGGTGTTATCAGTCACCAAATCCAGAGACCGAACTAATCAGCTTGTCGCTAGACTCAATCGTCCGTCTGGTTTTTCAAGTTTCCCATGGGACAGTACAACACAATAGGGAGTCCTATACCTTCGTCACCCTCGGTTTTCATGTCTTCTGCCCTAATTAGTGCAAAGTGCATTGTTTCGTTCTGAAATTTTGTATGCCGTATCATACTATGCATTCACTCCTTCTGACCGGATATGGTTTCGTTAGAGAATACGGAACCGGAGATCTGCCGAAAAGTGGCGGAGGGGGGAGGATGACCTGTACTTCTGTTTCGCAGTGTATAGCTTAAGATTTTTAGTTGGTGATTGGTACGCGGGTGAGTACTGTATTACCGAGTTCAACATACCTGTGGATAAACTACGTGTTTTTCAATGTTTCGTTTACTGTGATTTCACTTTTGCGTTTCCACTCACCTTCAGAAATCTACAAGATCGTTATCACCAATCAGTCCAGTATGGCTATGCACCCTGGACCTACAAGACCCAGACCGGCGTTGCCCGATAACGAGCATGAGGACAAGAAGCGCTGTTGTTTCTAACCGTTTTTCAGCTTTTGCCAATTATTATGTCATCTCAATGCGCAGCCAGTCCGTACCTGCGCAGCGGTCTTCCTTTTTTCCAACTTACCTCCGTGTTCCGCGGACCGTGCCTGGTTTCCGATTGTTCACTGTCACAGTCGATCCTGGCACATTCACAAACAAACCGCTATGTGACTGATTTTCCCTCCCCTTTCCCACAGAAGATGAAATCATTGTCACAGGCCAACATATGATCCTACTAACCCTTCCCCCCCTCCATGTTTTAATTGTAGAGAATCAGACACGGATACATTTCCATCCTCTAAGCAGCCTTGTGGTTCAGGTGCAGGTGTCGATTCACATATTTTTTATCGGATTTCTTTGTGGCTGTGACAGCATCCGTACTCTCATATAATCCGCCCCACGCGAACACCAGATTCGCCTGCTAACTGGCGATTGACTGGTTCTTATTCCAACCTGAACACACAGCGCAGTATTTCTGGGAAGATTCGTGTTTTATTCGAATATGTGCTCTTGTTTTACATCTTGATTTGAGAACTTCTTCGTCACCGGGAGCGTTAAACCGGCAGACATTGGTTTCTTGGATTATATATTTTTTCGGGGTTCGCCTGACCGGAATATGCGAACTCGCCCCAACTTTATATGCTCTATCTCTTATCTCATCGATAGATGTTGGGCGACACCGGAATATCGAAACATGTGTCTTGGTCTTCGTTTGTTTTTCTACTTCACCGCTATACGAATACACTCCAGTTGTTGCCTTTCATAGTGTGTACTTCTAGATCCAGGACGTTCGATGTGTAATTCGAAAGAACCATTGCCGTTGTTTTCATCTGATGTAAAGTCAAAACTTCAAGTGCATGAAAACTAAAATACCTTAAAATTGGCTTCTGAAAGAGGCTCCAGTACGGCGAACGGAATAGCGTTTATGATCATTCATAATATCTACATAAAGCGCGATTGCATCCCTGCCACTTGTATCCGGTAGCCCGAAATTTACCAACGTTTTTCTCTGAGTACAACAATGCTTTTGACAAACATAATATGTTCGCCATCAAAAACCGTACATCCAGTGAAGGCTATATTTCAACGTATGGATCCCACCACGATTTGCACAGTTGAAGATGATTGTTATAGTGCTATAACTGAATAGACATCATTTAACATCTGGGACTCGTATTGTTTTAGTATTGGACGCTTGACCTTTGTCTTCTGTCCCCAACCACTCCTCTTTGCCCGATCTATCCACCCATAATGCTCCCACTGATAACACGTTCGGTGCTCGCAAAGACTCACTGTCAAGTAGTGTCGGGAACAATCCTCTGTCTGATAACTCACATTTTCTTAAGCCTCGTCAGCCTCTGAATCTCGGCTCCTCCAACGTGCGTACACTCATGCGGACCGGTCAGCAGGCGTGCCTAGCCCTCACAATAGACTCTCTGAGAATTGATGTCTGCTGCTTAAGTGAAACGCGTATACAGGATTCGAGCAGTGTAGTTCAACTAACTGCTCCTGGTATCTCATCGAGGTATTTTCTGTGCACTTCAGGAGACGAAGTAGATCGAGCTGTGGGTCAACGTGGTGTAGGAATTGTCTTGACTGAGAAGGCTGAGGCTGCCCTTTTAGACTGGATCCCTGTTAACAGTCGTTTATGTGCTGTGAGACTCCAAGGGTCAGTCGGCGTTCGAAAGGATAGTTGTGTTAAGCGCAATTTGTTTGTGATCTCGGCGTACGCCCCAACGGACTGCAGCTCAGACTTGCAGAAAGATGAGTTCTATGATGAACTCGCCACCCTCGTTCGCAGCAGTAAAGGTTCCGACATTGTAGTGCTAGCTGGTGACTTCAATGCACAAGTTGGCAAACTCAGTGTGTCAGAAGCCTGTTTAGGTGGGCGTTGTGCTTTACCCGCTGAGCGCACAGATAACGGGGTAGGCTTCTCCAGTTTTGTGCGGACGATTGGTTATTCCTGTCTAGTACGAATTTCTGATGCAGCTCGCGTCGCACAGCGACATGGCGTTCTAACTCTACAGGTACTCTGAGCCAGATCGATCATATCGCGGTAAGCTGTCGGTAGTGCAGTTCTATTCAGAACTAGATCTTACTAGTCCACGTGCGTAGAGCTGGACCGTGCATTAGTTTTAATGCGATTGCCGCTCCATCTCCATGGTAATCGACGCAAACGGCAAACCCGGTTAGCCGTACAACGTTTGTGTGATTCAGAAGTTCGCACGAGTTATGACCTGGAGCTGTCACATGACCTAGGATGTACGACGAACGGTAATGTAGATGAGCATTGGGCCCATATCCAGCAGGCAGTGCACGTGGAAGAAGGTCTCGCCTGTCGTCCTAGATCCGATGTCCATCAAAGACAATGGATTTTCCAAGAGTCGGTGGGTATAATGGAGCAAAAGCGTCAGCTCCCGAACTGTAAGGAGACGAAGAAAGACCGTTCCGACTTATTAGCGACACCGGTGGATGGCGAACCGTGGTCAGCGAAACGATATGCGATAGAAATGGAAAGACAACCATTCATGGCAATGAGCAAAGGATGTACCGTTGGACCGAATACTTCAAGGAGCAGTTTAGCTGGCCGCGCGCTAATGTAGTTACTCCTGTGTCAACAACTGCGATTCGTTGGGGAGTATCACTTGAGCCCTCATCGGAAGTGGAAGTGGGGTCATGTATTCGATTACTAAAGCGGGGGATAGCTGCCAGTCCCGACGAACTTCCCCCAGTTCTTTTCGAAATGGGTGGTGATGCGTTGATAAAATCACTTACCACCCTGCTCCTTGACATTTGGAACGAGGAGCGTATTCCGTTATTATGAAGCAAGTCATTAATTATATCCATCTTCAAAAAGGGAATACGCAACGGCTGTAGTAATCATCGTGCGATCAGCTCAATTCCGATAGTCACCAAGGTATTAGTCTCGATTTTTCTACTTCGTCTAACACCAGCTCGCGGGAGGAACACCCGCAAATAGCAGGCCGGATTCCGCCCAGGTCGAGGATGCACCGATCATATTTTCACTCTGCTAACTACTTGAAACGCGTCACACACGCAACCCGTCGGCCGACAATAACGGTTTTCTTGGACTTGAGAGGCGTCTTTGATTTAGTTGATCGAACAGCGCTTTTCAGTACACTTCATCGAAAAGGTATGCCCCAGAAGTTCGTGAACCTACTGAGATAATTGTATTCTCATACTTCTGGCCGCGTAAGGGTTTACGGTGAACTATCTATTCGGTTCGGAGCGACCAGTGGTGTTCGACAAAGATGTCCAATTTCTCCGTTCTTGTTCAACTTCGTCATTGACAAGGTAACGAAGAATGCCTTGGAAACTAAGGATTAGTGAAAATATATGTGACCTGGATTACGTGCACGACGTTCTCTGATTTCTTGAATGCACGGAACATGCTCAACGTGCACTAGATAGACTCGCAAAAGCTGTAGCTCCATTTGGCATGCGCTTTGCACCTTCAACGTGTAAAGTGATGTTACAAGACTGGCCGTCAACGGTTCCGAGCTTGATGGTCGATGGGGTGGTGCTGACAGCTGTCGACCGCTTCACTTACCTCGGCAGCAGCGTGACGATGGATGGGAACACTGTAGTAGAGGTGAACACGCGTATATCCAAGGCTCGAGCGGCGTACGCTGGACTGAAGCACTTGTGGCGGTGACTTGATATTTCACTGAAGTTGAAAGATCGTGTGTACTGTGCCTCAGTGCGTTCAGTTTTGTTGTATGGTTGCAAGACTTGGGGTTTGCACGCGGAAGATATTCGTCGTTTCGAAGTTTTCGATCATCGATGTTTGCGTAGTATCGCTAAGACTGGGTGAAATAATTGAGTGAGCAATGCAGAAGCATGTGGAGTATTCAGAACAGAACGATCGTGGTCGATGTTGGTTGTGGCCTGACGGGTGGTAAGGTGAGAAAGGGAGCAATGGTGAGTGGGACCATCGGCAAAACAGTAAAGTGGATTGGAGTTTGAAGGTGGAAAATCATTAGTAAACAGAGAAAATAGGGTAGGCGCAAGTATGGAGCCTCGGGGCGCACCATCATTCAGAGGGATGGGCTGAAATAGAGATGTTGTGGTTGGATAAGTGCCGCCACCGACAGTACGCTGAGTTTTTCAAACGGACAGCACGATTGCAAGCTGGAACTGTGGGTTGCTGGGTTTAGAGAAGTGAGGAGTGTAAAGATGCATACCTTGAAGAGCCATTTTAGTGAAGTTAGAAATACACAAAACAACAGTCGTTCCAAGGGTCACAGGCTAAAAAGTCGCCAAAACCATCTCAGTTAGCAGAATCATTACGCCAAAAGATGCGTCTAAATTTTGGTGTTGAGTGGAGATGAGAAAAATGAGTGGAAAATGAGATGAGACAATGGTCCGATGAGCTCAGGGGAAACCGGGAAGTGATATTAGAGACAAGAGGGAATGGATGTAAGTATGCGGTCAAGAGTGTACGGACGGTCGCAAACACGATCGGGAATGCGTTTAGGGGATCTACCAACTGGCAAAAGTTGTTGACTACAACGAAAGCCTCGGTTTGATGTCCCATAGTTGGGGTGTCCAATGAGTGCAATAGTCAGTCCTTGTTGTGGACGCTAAAATTACCGAAAACGGTAATTTGTCAGCTGGGGTCTGTTGTAGTCAATTTCTCAATGTTTGGAAAATAATAACTCAGGAGTCAGACGGTCGTTACTGTTGGGGGAGCTGTAAACAGTACGAAGATAATGGATAAAGGAAGGGAAACGAATTTTCAGCCACATGAATTGGAAGTCCCTGCTGGAGAAATCGAGATGCGAAATTTATGGCGAGGCGGCCGATTTGTGGGTATAGGCATAGACACCATCTTTGGGGGAAAAACAGGAATGAAGTAAGCAGTTGGGAAATTGAAGATGGCAGGTGTTGGATGAGGGGGAAATTTGGGTTTCAGTTGGAAGTAAAGCGATGGGGGATAAAGGCTGAAGAAAGTGATGCACAGAGTCAACGTTTCGGTTCAAACCACGAATGTGAGGGAAGTGAGGGCTGGATTTAGGTTCTGTGAGTGAGTGCACGTAGTTGAACGAAAACGATTATTCATGTGATTTATGAAATTCATAGATGAAAAAACCGGCAACCCGACTCTTAGACTACATAAGGCCTCAATAAATAGTGCATGGTAGTGAGCCGGGCGACAGCGGGGTTGTCTATCGCGTCAGTGCAGTGATCAGTTGCGTGTTTGTTCCTCTTAGAGCTCTTTGTTTGTTTGTTAGGTTGCATATTCCGTGTGTTGGCTACCACGGCGTTCTTTCCTTCCCTTCTCGTGTCAGTTCCCTCTTCGTACAACTGGTAAATTCATTCTTGCTGCTTCTACGTTCAACATGGTGAGAAAGGCGACGGTCAGCATGGCCTTCGCTTCTCTTTAGTTATATAGTATATATATATATATATATATATATATATATATATATATATATATATATATATATATATATATATATAATCAGTCACTTTATTTATCAGTGCTTTATCGTACTGTGAAAATATGGCTCAACTTCTCGCGCACGGGCGCGTGTCGGAACTTAAATACGCGAACGACACTGCTTTTGGATAGGAGAAGCAAGTGCGTTGCACGGTCCGCGGTTGAGCTATCTGGATGCGTTCCCGCTCCTAACTATGGGAAAGTGCCGTTTTGCTGTATCTTAACAGAGAAAACGATGACCCAGGCGGATAAGTTAGTGAAATGCCTTCACAACTTAAGGACTCACTCGTTGATGAAACTCGACTGATTGTGGCGATGCCATCCCATTCCGAATGCCAGCTATCTAGAACGAATGCTACACGCTCGCGATAGACTTCCCCGGCGTGCAGTGTTCAATAAGTAGAATGTTAAGAGCTGAATGGTACTCCTTCATCTGAAACAAAAATTGCCATGAAGACCTTGACGAGTGAAGTACGTTGTGGGGGCTACGTTAGTCGTCAAGATGAAGTCCCTCGAAGTCTACCTACTCGATTGTGTCGTTAATGCATATATCATGAAAAGTACTGTTCTTTGACTTACATTTTCGTAAGATCTTGGTACTTCGTTTTTACTCCTACTTTACCATCGTACTCATGTTCGTGCTGGGTTATTCTCATAAGGGTCTACAAAAACCGTACAGGGTTCTTGGTTGTTCAAACTAAACGGAGTTTTTGCTACTAGACTGTATGAAATGAGAGCAAGTGTGACACTGATGGCCTGTGTCGCAAGTAATCTAGTTCACCCTGAGATATTCCTGCGTGGATAGCAATAATCTGTCTTGAATAATAAGTATCTTCATTTTCCTTGGTCTTATCTAAAAACCTGAGTTGGGGACTCTTCCAGAGGCTATCGGTAGTAATTAGTTTACTCTTTCAGACTTATCAACGAGCCTGACCTCAATTTACATTTAGTCAAATATCTAAATCCTCGCAATCCATATCCCATGAAGTACACACTAATAGGCGTCAGAATAGGCCAAACGATCATTGTTATGTTTTGGACATGAGTAATTTTGTGGTAGGCTACACGAATGGGCCTGAGTAACTTGAATTTTTCGTATACTCAGGCAGCATCTGCGGCGGTAGGGTGTACTGGGCACCCAGGATATCTGGCCGTATTTGAAAGGCTTATGAACTGAACAGTCAGTCACCGGCCCCCAGTGGGCTACGGACTCCACGCTTCGTGCCTCTGACTTGCGGGTTAAGCTTTGGATAGCTAATATATATATATATATATATATATATATATATATATATATATATATATTCATCGATAACCGAGTACAGTGTACAAAGGCGTAGTGCCATGCAAAACATGAAACAGCAAAATAAAAGTGAAGGATCAAAGAGAAAGTTTCTCAGGAGTTCGAACACAAGCTGTTACAACATAACCGCCACTGAGCACGACACTGAGCCATAGCTCACAAAGTTTTCAGCCAGCTCTGTAGTAGACCTCGAGGTCCGCAACCATGCATACGTGAGGAACCGACAGAAGCAAGTCTTTACATCAACATTTTGACAGACCGGTGCCATGTCATGGCTTGACCTCCACGTTGTCGTTTCCAGCCAACCTTAGGCTCGGCGAATAGAGCGCGACGGGGAAGTGGATGAGGTGACATACGTAGTACATGTCCCAGTCAGCGAAGCCGATGAAGTGATATGTTAGCACTTATTGGGTACGCGGCACGCCCGGTTCCGTAGATGCCCCTTCGAACTGTGGAGTGGCTTATTCGTTGTTGCCATCGAACTCGCGAGATACTCCTCAGACATCGATGATCGAACGCGGACAACCGGTCGACATCGGTCGCTCGAACAGGTGAGGTCTCATAAGCGTATAGGAGCACACTATGCACAGCAGCGTTGTACAATCTACCTTTCAATCGGAGAGAGATGTCACGACGTCTCCACAGGTGACGTAAATTGCAGAACGCCGCTTGAGCCTTCAATATTCGGTTGTCCAAATCGTCTCCAATCCGTCCATCGACAGTTATACAGCTTCCCAGGTGGACAAACGTTTCAACAACTTCTAACCGATCGTTACTGAGGGTAAGTGCAGGGATGGGTTCCTGTTAGTCTTGTAGAAGCACTTTACACTTGGAGGGTGAGAAGCACATCCCGTACCGTAAAACAGGCGACGCGAGGTTGTCTAGGACGCACTGTGGCACAACAGCATCGTCGCAAACCAGTGTGATGTCATCTGCATAGTCTAAGTCTAAAGTCTGTTACCGGGTAGGAGCTCGATGCCTTCGTTCGTCTGATTTCCTTGTGACCCTGTTAAGATGTCGTGGATTGCAAAACTGAGCAGGAAGGGTGAGATTGGGCAACCTTGACGCACGCCACTTCCAACTGGAAAGCAAGGTGACGACGAGCCGTATGCTTGTACTCGACCTGAAGTCTGATGGAATAGAGTTTGGATGATTTTCACATACTTACCAGGCAGTCTCTGTCGGATGAGGCAATCCCAGAGGGCTGTTCTATCAACGGAATCAAAAGCCGCTCGGATGTCCAAGAACATTATTACCGTCGGTCTACGATGTGCGTGGCGGACCTCAAGTATCTGAAGGATGGTGAAAATTTGATCAATACACCCGCGGTTGTGACGAAAATTGGACTGTTCCTCACGGAATTGTTGTTCACGCACTGGGGACAATCTTTGGAACATTACAGATGCTAGCAATTTCGATGCGACCAAGATCAAACTTATCCGTCGATAAATGGAACAGATGTTTCTAGCCCATTTATTGTATATAGGGATGATGGATGCACAGTTCCAACTTTCTGGAACACAATCATGGTGCTACATTTCGGAGAAGAGGCTGGTGAGCGCTTTGAAGAGGTGTACACCAGCATCTTTGAAGAGGGCCGGAGGGAGTTCGTCAGGGCCGGCAGCTTTATTGCGTTTCGGGAGGTGGAGCGCGCGATCGACTTCTTCTTCTGTGGGTGCGGTAATGCAGATAGTCCATGGAGTATGAACCGGTTCAAACGGGCCACAGAATGGAGGTGCTGGTGCTGAAGGCCAGTTAAACTGCTCTTCAAAGTGTTCTACCCATCGGTCCATGCGCTGTGAAAGCTGGTGGATTGGTTGACCGTAAACCTCGCAGATCACTTCGCTCACTTCAGGCCTGTTGGTCCCAGTAGGTCTGATGAGCTGGAAAAGTCTCCGAGCATTGCCGGTGGCAGAAGCTTGTTCCATTCTGACTGCGCGTCCCGACCACCAATTCTCTTGGTTTCTGCGAAAGCTTCTAATCAAATTTCGTCATAGTTGGGCGCGGGCATTGTGGTTTTCGCTCCCGCCAGGGATATTCCGGCGACTGTCTAGCAATTCCAGAGAACCTGGTGAAATCCAGTGCGTAACTGCATGCCGTGTGACTAATCCACAGGATGCGGTACTCGATACTTTTATGGCGTCTTGGATGTGTTGCCGGTGGTCTGATACGTCACCGTATATATCGCTGCTTAGCTAGGCAGCAAGCTCATTCTGATATCTCTCCCGGACCAAGGTCCGGCAGAGTTGGTTTACGTCTACCCGTTGACGGCGGACTTTTGACTTGGTGGAAAACCGTACTATGAACTCGGCGCACACTAGGGCCTGATCTGAATCTAGATGTGTGCTCCAGTACGACCTACAAGATTTGACTGAACCACGCCAGTGGTAGCTCACTGCTATGTGGTCTGTTCGTGTCCAAGACTGATTAGCAGTTGGTGGTCGCCATGTGACTGTGGGACGAAAACTGCACCGGAAGTTCGCATTTGACAAGAAAAGGCGATGGTCTGCGCACAAATGAACTAGTCGATTACCGTCATCCGTGAGTCGATGTTTGGCGCCGCCTTGGCCTCCAAGCATTCGCTTGTCTGGACCTAGGTGGCCAATCTGGGCGTTCAGATCTTCAGCCAGTACCACTGTATCTCCATGAGATGCCTTTCCAAGAAGTTGGTGAAGCTCCTGGTAGAATATACATATTTCTGACCGTATCCGGACTGCAGTCAGTAGGGGAGTAGGCAGCGACAATAAACAGACAACGATTGTCTTCGCGGCCTTTGTTAACTTTGAACGAACCCTGGAAGCGAATCGCACATAATCTGCTGTTGACCGGGATCCAGTCGCGTAGCGCAGACCCAGCATTAATATTCAAAGCGATTCCTACTCCTGGAGGGTCACATGTAGACGTCTCGGCGTTTCCGGATAAGCGTAGAGTAAAAGCACATCCTGAGGGTGAATTCAGACGAACTACAATGGTTGGGTCCTGGATGAGGGTCTCGGATAAGCAGCACACACCAATAGCCAGTGTCTCGAGTGTGCGTGTTAAAGCTGCTTGTTAGCCTAATTGTATAAGAGTGCGTACATCGAAGGCTGCATGCTTCAGTGGTACATGTAGTCTCAGCAGTGATTCTGGTGAGGTGCACTCAACTGAAGGGGTAGTCTCATTTGCATGCCCAGCGTCTTTATTGATGGCAATCTGAGAAGTACATGGAATAGTAATACTGTTGTTGTGTGTAAAAGAGTGGATGAAAATGGGTGGTGTGGTAATAGGTAGTTGGTTTTGTCCGACCGCCATCACCTTGGTCATAACTTGTGTAGCTTGAGTGAGTGAATAGAGTTGGGCGCGAGAACGAGTAATCATATATGTGAAGATTTCATGTAAGCGCGTGGGCTGGATACTACCCGGTTGCCCAGACCGAAGTAGAGGGTTGACTTAGGGGGCTCCACCCCGAGCCTTTGATCAGAATGCCTAACCTACAAGGCAGTAGGACAATACGGGGGTATCGTAGCCCTCTGTTTTACTGAAGACTAGATATTTCCCATGTAATATGTTTATTCGAAGAGAAGTGATTACTTCGCCCAGTGAGTTCGACTCCTCGAGCATTCAGATTGACGAATCACTGACGCTGAAGTGACTGAACCTCATCTGTCATGTTTTGACCCATGGTCGAGTTTAGAAGGTTTGTTTTAGACGATAAGCTACATAGTGTGAAGACCACAAAGCCGCAGGCTTGGCCAGGGTCTTTCAACTTGCTCAACCCCTTTATCCTACTCTTTCTGCCTAAATTTTGTGCATGGATTACACACTAATCAATTTATGCTTGGAAATTTGAGTCGGCATTAGACGTATTCGTCACCCACGTTAGCTAGAGACACAAACTTTGTAGGTCATCACCAATTTTCTCTTGGATCTGGTAATGGCTTTCGGCACAGTCGTCCAGACTGGTTTATCTCCGCCGGCATTTGTTACCTACCTAAGCATGTCCATAGATTTGACTGCGTGAAGTTCATCGACTACGTGTTTTTTAGCAGTCGAGGGAAGGTGGCCGATCCTTAACATGTTGAAAATGCCTGAAAATATCATCCAGTGAAATTTGAGTTATGAACTTCTTGATTGAGGCTCAATAGGTACCAGAAGAAAAGTGATGCCATACCTAAATTCTGTTTCTGATAGAACACTCAAATATCTTGTTTTTACCGGGAGTATTTTGGAACTTTAATAAACAAAAGTGATCTTTTGCTTTTTATCTAGCGTGCGACAATGTGCTATATTTCTGAAGGAGGTCGCGATCAATCAGAGGCTGCTCCTATACGCTTGTGATACTCGGCTTGTTGAAGCGGCCGATTTTGACCGGCTGTTCGTGCTCGTGATTGATGCCTGAGGAGTACCTCGCCTGTTTGGTGGATAGAGCAGATAAGCAGTTCCATCGTTCGAACGAACATCTGTGGGACCGAGCGTGTCGCGTATCCAATTAGTGCTATAATATCGCTCCACCGGATTTTTTGACTAGGGCATGTGCTACGCGTACCATCCATTAACTTCCCTGTCGTGCTCTATTCGCTGAGCATAAGGTTGGCTGAAAAAAGCAGTGTGGAGACTAAGCCGTGATATGGCACCAGTCTATCAGAGTGTTGACGTCATTACTTGTATGGCGGGGAACTCGAGGTCCATATATATATATATATATATATATATATATATATATATATATATATATATATATATATATATATATATATGGACTGCCGAACGAGGAATTGATCGACAGTAACGGGAATCGGACCCGGGATGTTATGGTTTAATTTACACGATTATGACCGTTTGACCACCGCCGGTCAAGGTGTTGTTGTGCCCGCACGTAGTTTAACCGTTTCCCTTCATTGGAGAATAACAAAAGCATTCGATCGGATACTGAAATGGAATATGGATGACGTAACGTGTGTTTCCTTGATTACAGTTCACCGTTTGCGTGAAACGAGTGCATACGGGACAAGTAACAGACGATTTTTAGATACGTTACGAACCCAACTGCGCATATGCAAATGCAAGGAAGAACGCAGCTTGCGTGATCCTTGAGAAATTAATTGTGGCAAATATGTACACACCGTTCCAAAGTTTCTTATCTTTCACAAATGACTGATCACTTCCGATCCTTCATTATTCTAACTGCGTTCTACAGTTTCCTCTTAAGCGTCGGTGATGATAAAGCACGCCCGACCTGGAAATAGTGTATTTCCGTTCCGTTTCGTGAGGTAGTTGCTTTAATGTTTCCGGTGCCACTTCAGAAGCATCCACAGTCGCTTCGGGACGTATCGAGGTGGTACTCTGTTCCCCTCAGTAACCAACAGCACGGAATTCCCGGAAGTCAATAGGTGATCGTAGATGTCGGTACTTGAATAATTCGACACAAAGGTCGACTGACGAATTATCCTCATGAGACAGCCTTCAATAAGGGCTCAGTTTCGACGCGTTTCTTTTAAATGGGAGTTTTAGTTTTCACGATTTTCCTGAGTGAAGAGTCAAGTACATTTAGACGTCTTTTACCAGACTTCCGTTTCCCGTCCTATCTACTTCCTGTTTTGAAGTCAGTTTCGTGAAGAACATGTACGCAACGCTTTCCTGGTTGCAACTCGGTGATGAGAGCTTGTATTTTTTCTGAAGATTTCGTTAAAGACGTTACTTTCCGGGGTGCGCAGCAAAAGAAATTTTTGAAGACTCGAGATTCATCATCTAAATATAATCTCCAAACGAAAATGCAGAACCCTCGTTATGTGTATACAGATTTCCCTCCGCACTTTGATCTTTCAAAATATCAAGGTCTACGCGTTCGAGAATTTCACTACATCTTTTCTTGGATCAGCTGTTGAAAGTTGTTAGAATGGTATTTACAATGTATACGAACGGGAAGTCGGGGAATTGCGCGGAGAGCAGGCAGCTTGTCATGGTCTCAACCGGTCGAAATCTGGTACAAGTGACTGTGGTGTAACAAGCGGCCAAGATTTGATCTGAAAGTAGGTAGTTTTCGGAATATAGTGTCTATAGGATCGATCAGTTTAATTTTGTAATGATGAAGAAGGTTCCTTTGAAAATTGTAGAGGAAGAAATTCTATGATTAAGTGGGCAGTAGCTTTATGCACCGGAATGGATGGATTTTCACCATTATTATGGAATCGGTAAATACGTAAAAATGGTGATAATTTCCATCCAGATAGTTCTGTGAGTCTGGTGGCTCTCGTCGGATCAGTAAGCAGGCGAGCAAGATATGATAAAACTCAATTGCGATATGCATTATTGCAAGTGAATAGAAATTTGAACAGTGAGCATGTGAAGAATGTTGGCACAACTTTTTCGACATTGGTTGTGTAAAGGATGATGAACGTCTGAAAGTATTTTGAAAATTAACAGAACACAAGCATCGTAGTGACTGTTGGAGTAAGAAATTCTGCACTCTAAGATTCTTACGAAAGTTGCATGGATTCAAATGAGTTCAGGTTGTATACCCAAAAGTCTCTTTTATCATCTCAAATCGGTAAATTTCAACTAGATGTTATATACCCATATATATATATATATATATATATATATATATATATATATATATATATATATATATATATATATATATATTCTGACTTCCTCATACGTCTACGCTGAGTCATAACCTAACCGCTGCGTCGCTTCCCCCAGCCTTGACTGGCACGTGCGAATAAAGCACGGAAAGGTAAACGATTGGCAGGAATTCGCGAAACATACCCGAGCCACTGGATTCAGTGTGGAGTGGCCACTTTGGTCGGAGTGTGACTATCCGTTCCCAACACGCGACGACGCACCTCATCATTACTCAGCTGATGTCTCCATTAGAAACGAGTGTAGTTGAATACTTAAAAAAAGATGATTGAGCAGAAGCAGGTAAGCGAAATCTGATTGATTGTTTAGCTGTGTATCGGCCCTTGGGATGCCTACTATTTCCAGGTCGGTAGATATTTGTCTGCCTTTATTTCCTTTCGTCGGTGGAATCTAACTTTTTTCTAAAAATATACAGAAGAAAAGTAATAGACCCACTGTGCGCACGCGTTTCATAAGATATTCTTCACTTTCCCGTTTCTATGGTCACAAAACTTGGTAGTTCTTTTCCCCGAACGACCAGTTTCTCAATTTCTTGTGACTATCAATAATGTGAATGATATTCTGAGCAGTTGAGACACATCATAGCCAAACATGGTTTCTACTATGACCTGCCCCAACTGCTGCACAGTGCGCAGTCTGTGGATATGGTGGTTTTTTACTGGGGGGGGGGGGGGAGGGGCAGTGTTCAATTTAGAAACCCGAACAGAGCGTAGATACATATATAAGGTCAACTATCGAACCGATAATGGTAGTCGACCCATCCATCTATGTTCTGACCATAGACTATTTCCAGCCAGTACACATTCTCTGCAAAAAGGGGACGCCGACTAAGCTGGTATCCTCCTGCTCCTTCACGGCGTTGGACTCGGATCGACCACATCGCCATCGATTACCGCCGGCTTGGATCCATTCAAGATTGTCGCTTGTAGACGCTGGTCGCTCACTTGTTCGCGTTTATTTTTGTCTGCATCTCGTCGGTGACCAAACCAATGCCAAAGCCAGTCGTCCCTCGCCATTATTACTGGACGATGCCCATTTATCTGATCTCCAAACAGAAACATCCAACAGGTTATCAATGTAATAAAATGCATAGGATCCAGATGAACAGTGGACCACTAATTCAGACTCAGTAGTGTCTTCTAGGTCGTTAGGTGGAGCATTTTGAGAAACAGTCTAACTTGCCTTTATCCACAGTAGGTTTATTAAGAAGCGCGATGGTTAGAGTTCTGGATATAGGTCCCAATCCTTCGTCAGAAGCGAAGGTTTTGTGTGATATAAGCTACCACGAATGGGTTACCACCGCTTAGTTCCAAAGATGGTGGCTCAGCATTGTCATGGGAGTTGACAAAACTCCTAGGTTTGATTTGGGAGAGGGAATAAGTTCCAAAGAGTTGGTGTGAATCGGTGATCTTACCGATTCAAAAGAAGGGCGACTGATCATCCTGTGAAAAACACATGGGAATAAGTCTGGTTAGCATCACACCTAAACTGCTCGTTGGTACGAATTTCCACCGTACATCTTACGCTTGTGAACGGTGTTCTTAGGAGAATTAAGCTATATTTAGACCTGGTCGAGGTTGTGTTGACCATATCGTCACTCTTCCACGTAGACACGCCTTCTGTAGGCTCATCAGTTCCGTTTTTCCTGGTCTGAAAGCTGCGTTCGGTTTAATTGACTACAGTTCTCTGGAGCTCCCTCTTGTTGAAGTGCGTATCAGAGAAATTCATTTCCATAAAATCAATGTACATGAATAGCCGAAATTCAATTTCGGCCCACGAAGATCTTACTTTTGAAATAACCGCGAGAAGTTGCCTTTCCACTTTTCTCTTTAACTTCGTTAATCATATGGTCATTGAGACCACCGTTCTATCATGTAAAGATAGCGGTACTGAACCCTCTCCGGGTAAAACAGTGTCAGACATTGAATCTGCGGACGACATCGTCCTTCTAAATAAAGATTGTAGTAAGTTGAGAGCCTTTATGGACAGCTTGGACAGCTACGCAGCAACGTTCTTACGTCTTTTTCACGTTCAAAATGCAAGATGGTGTTGCAGTACTGGGTCAGTCCAAAGCCAAACCTTTCGATATCGGAGAAGACCATAAACCAAGTACATGAGTTCTGTTACCTAAGCAGCTGTATTGCATCGAGATATTGGATTTCGGATGAGGTGTCTTCACGTAAGCAGAAGGCTCGTTTGGTATTTGCCAACCTGAGTCATCTGTTTTGTCGGCGTGACTTGGTTTATCTACCAAGAGTTGAGTGCACACTGAAGCAGTCGGACCAGTTTAGAAATATGCCCACCGCGGACGAAGGGTATCCAAAGATTGTCGATATTCGAGCATCGATGTCTTCGTATCAATGCCTTAACCTGATGGGAACACCGTATCAGCAATGCTGAGGTTGGGCGCAGATTATTGGGCACACGGAACAAATCATTCAATGACACACTAAAAGTCACCAGTGTAAATTGTTTGGGGTAATGTGTTGCGCATGTCCCCTGACAGGATTCTTCGGCGCGCGATGTTCTCTGAGGCGGGTAATGATTGGAAGGTGAGTTAGAGTGGTAAGTTTATGGCATAGAAGAAAGGTACGATGAGCGTAACCGGTTGACTTGGCCATGTAGGACGTATCAGGCTTCGTGGATGGGATCCAAGAGATCCCCCTCACAGTCGTTAGGTTGTTTGGCGGATCAGTGGTGCTCGTTTATCCATAGATTTGCCTTATCCACTTGATACTGCTACAATTTGTAGTTTCCATCCTATTTTTTCCATACTCTTGTTTTTAAAAAAATTATTTCCGATTGTGGTTGCCACAGAGAGTCATCAACTGAAGCCACCTCACTCGTTGCTCGGTTACTAGTTGTTTGAAATGAACCAAATATTTTTTTCACATTGCTTTACTTAATAATTCAATACACTCGGAAATGCTGTTTTCAGATACCCTTGATCGCTGAGTTTTAAGTGTAAGTGTCAAACGTTTTGATCATCACCTGGGCTGGTACCGTCAGTGTGTGTTGATTAGCAACGAATATCATCCGTATTCAGAGCCATCGAAAGACTCTCATTGTGATAAACTGATACGTTGTCAGGGTGTGTGCGTATGAGTATTCGGGTGCATGCGCATGCGTGACGTCTGCCATTGAAATGACTATTTACCGACAATCGAAAATTGATTGGTTAATTGTAGCTTAGTAACCAGTCTGTGTGCTTACTCATCACCAAGCCCTGGTTTCTCGTGTGTGACGATGCACAGCTATCGCTACTTGTCCATAGTATACACTGGTATATGAATAACGTTAACCGTTGTGACTGAGATCAGCCACCGCTCTAGCATTGTCGCCTAGACTGGTAAAGCCTGTTTGACTGCATTTTGTAAAGACAACATGCACGGTGTCGGCCGCAACAATAACCCTTTTTCTGTGCCTTTAGAACGTATAGTTTGGTCATTCTTACTACTATGGGGGCTCTCCGTGATCCGATCGGGGTTGTGGCGTCGATCTCTGCGGAATCATTTGTTGAACTATAAAGCAGCAGGGTTAAATCGACAGAATGACATCAAGAATAGTCAACTGTGTGAAATGAGCCAAACGGAAACTGACATTCTTCGTACTGCTGGGCCGTCGAAAATTGCACAAACATTTGGTCGCTGAGAGAATGAAGCAGGCTTTCTGTGTTCCGTGCGGTGGTGAAACCTGGGCCAGTGGACCTTGTCGCATGAAACTGGTTGAGGCATCTGGAGGAAATCCACGTGTCCACAATCATCCTAAGCTTACCTCCAGTCTAGTTTCACGGTTTTCGTAATTCATGACCGGGAAAACACCATGATGAATTATCTGCTACCTAGTATATTTTTTATTGTATAGTTAGTTAATTGACAGATAACAAATACAATATGTGCGGAGGAGGGCACGACCAGAGTTACTCAAGACAGTTTTCTGTCCAAACGTGGGTTTTGCTATGACATTCGCCACTTTGTGTTACTCCGTTCATAAGTGTGTGATTTTTATGGTCTTCTATTCTATTTGAAGAGGTTCAGCTGAGAAAAACAACCATAACTACTACACCACCGTGCAGTGACGGGGGCTATATGAACCTAAGTTAAATTAGAATCATTTGGGCAGAACGAATGTAAGTAACTTTCAGAGGGCTTTAAGTATTTGAGAATAAATTTCCATAGCTTCAAACGAAACCACACTAGTTTAAAAAGCTGTTTTTGGTAAATTGCTTTTCAAATTGTAAAACCATGCTGCAGAATTGATATCAACGGACCGAAGGTGGTCAAACGACCGTCACAGTAAGATTTAAATCCTTCTGTACCGTCTTAGAACCCTGCTTCCGATCTGCCTCCCCAACTGGCGGCCTCAAATTGGCCACAACTCTGTTTCTAAATTATCCTATCATTGTTATATGGTAAAAAGGGAAGTAATGGGTTGAGTAATTGCGAAATAACCTAATACGAGTGGGATTGTTATTACGTGTTGTATTGGTAGGAGATGATTGCGTGACATGGTCTTCGGAAATTCACATAGTTTGTTTCATTTGGGTGTATGACCTTTTGGCAATTACTTAGAATATGGCAAAGAAAGCTACCATATTTGTATGTCGAATATGACTATGGCAACTAGCTCAGTACTTCTAGGAGCACAAAATAAGATTTCCTTGTGAAATTAAAAAAAATGGAAATCAGAAACACTGATTGCATGATGTGTCCTGGAATAGTTTGCTGGATCTTTACGGGGTGCATGCTGCCATCAAATGGATTATTTTTATGGCAAAGACAACCAATGGATTGTCAAGAAGCAAAGGCAAAATCACATGTACGCAAACATGTACATGTACTCTGAATAACCACACAACAGTTATCTCAGTTTAGCACCGCGGCAATGAGAAACCGATCACTAACGTGTTGTTTGCACAGCCCAGGGTGTTGTGTACGGAATGACATTGTCTCGACATACTTGACTGGTTTGGTATTTGTGGATCACTTTGAAAGCCTGACTTGCCATGTTACACTGCTTTGTCTCTCAGAGATGTTGGACATCTGATGACTGGATTGATTTTTTCTTAAGTGATGGTGCAGTCGTGGTGAATTATTTGTTCATTGCCTTCTGAAGCTGAAAGCTCACATTTGACTTGTTACATCTAGTTAGACTTGGCGCGGGTAGGCAGAGGCGTAGTCAACCGGGTAGTCGTGAAAACAATTACCGATTCGGCAGCATCTAGGTGCAGCTGATATGACCTTTAATGTTTGCTGATTAGGTCGCTTACATTGTTACCATTGTAAAGAAGTTTGAAATGTACGTTCGCCTAATGCACATTGGGTGGACTAATCTTTCTCGACTTTGGATGACGGTATTTTGCCAGGACTGATGCTGGATGTCCATTCGCCATTAGAGTTTTAATCATTTGAATGTCTTCGTGTCACAATGTATTCTTTGGCCGCCTACTAAGTCCAGAGATAGGCACTTCTGGCTTCGAACCATTTCGATTCATTAGTACTAAAATAACAGTTTACATAGAATGCATGGTTGTCATAGCCAAATCCTGGGCCGCACACTTGTTGGTCCACCTGTTATTCACCGCCGGCTGTTCTGACTGATTAGTCTGGTAGCAAACCTAATTGATTGATTCAGTTCAGACAACATTCGGCATTTGATTGGTCCGCTTCGTTCTCTCCAATTTTTTCCTCGATTGAGAACAGGCGAAGACGTGCTGGTTGCTTGCGTAACCGTACTGCAACTAGGCAAGCCAAGCCATCTATTATCAGTGGCAGAGCCCTTTCCCTCACATAGTGCCTGGGTTGCGTCGCTAGTGTTCTACATCTTGATTTCTATGATCAAGTACGCACTCGTTGTCTGCCATGAGCGCCTACGCCTGTGACTTTTGCCCACAAATCCGATTGCTCCGGCCCGCTAATGGAAAACTACAAAACGACAGCACAGCCCGCTAAAATCCTGTGCCTTCGTGTTGGAAAACAATATGATAGTTGAAGCGAAAACAGAAAAATCTAGTACATGCCCGTCCAGTAGGATTATTACCTTGACCGGCACGGCTGACTGAGTTGTTTTCTCTGGTCTCGTTGGCCCGGTTTTTTTAAATTTCCGCTCTGCTGGTCCAGCCACACGCGTGAGTGGAGATGTGTTGACTATTTGACTCGGCTTGGGACGTTTAAAACAATTAGTAACTTGGCTTAAAGGAGGTTTTCACTACTCCCTGAAAATCTGCCGGGCAAATCTTTTGTCCATGAGGCGCGGTGTTTGCATTGTATTTAACTTATATGTCACTGGGACAAAGTTTGTGAGTTGTGGATGTTGTCCCAACCAGGTGTCTTTTTGGTAAACAGATCTTCCAGTTGAAGTATCTCGGTGAAACGTCTCAGTGTCTAGAAAGCCTAAGGTGCGATCTTTTTCGTTGTGGTTTGGTAACTTTATACATTAGATGTAGATTGTTGTATAGCGCGTGTAGTTCTTCATCCTCTTGTCTGTTTTTTTGTGATAACAAAACATCATCCACGTAGCGGTGGCACAGTATCGTATCAGATATTTAATTATTCACTTTGTTTTCTAGCTGGAAAACGAAAATATATGCGTGAATAAGAACCAGTGAACTACCTTTGGCAACTCCATCCACTTGTCGGCACTCTTCGTGAAATGGAAGTTCACATTTGACGTAATAGCAGTTGGCTATCTGATATGAAGCTGGTCGACCACTTGGCGTATGATGCCGATAAAACCCCGCAATAAGAAGTTTGAGAAAAGTGAACTTCTATCCATAGCTTTGGATATTTACTTTTTAACCACATAACTCGCGACCGCAGGTAATTGAGTTTTGCTGTTTGACTTTATCTTGATCTCATAGACTTGTAAATAAGGTCTGCCTGAACCAGAGTTCATTTAGATTGTTCTGTGTTGGATCCTTTGGAGATTCGTTTTTATCTTTCAGAATGGTTGGCACTTTTTGCACGCACGATGATTTGTCCACAAGGACAACTCTCGATTCCTTGTCGGAACGCAGTATCATTATGTTAGGGGTTTTTCCTTAGTCAACCGAGAGCTTTAATGTGTCTTCTCGTCATCAACGATTGTAACTTCGCTTTTGTTTTTCGATACTGACGCTCCAAACTAACCAATTTTGTCTCGAACCAACCGAGGACACCCGCATTCGTCGACGTTAGGACAAATTTGTTCAAAAAATGCTTCGAAGTTTGCTTGTGAACCAGTGCAGTTTTGCTGTAAGTCGACGGGATTGCACTTTGACGTTTTGTGATCGCTTGAGTACCCTCATGACCCAAAGAGCTGTGTAGGATGGCTGCCCTTAGCTGGAGATACAGTCATGCCCAACAGGTAAGTGAGTAGAGGCCAGTCAAAGTCCGATCTCTGAACCAATTCATGGGCAGCATCTGGTTCTATCCACTACGCCTTTGGAGAGGACACCCCAGAAAATAAACACGGAAGGAAACAGTTTACCGGTCTCAAAACCCCCACTAGATGGACGTAGGAGTGGAGTACATGGGGTTTCTCTGGACGGTGAGAGAAGTCATCGCAATTTATTGGGCTGCTATCGCCCGCCCAATCCGGGCAGCATACGAGATTACCCTTCGTACTTGGGAATCTCCTCTCTTGTCTCTGGCCACGCACTAGTTTGCACTAAGCTGTCCATGTGCTTCGGTGGGTGCTCCAAACGAAAGCCACAACGACGGTTAGATTGGTATAAGCTTTCCGATCCATTTCGGCTATCCGTCTCCGAAAATGCGCTGGCTGAAAAGCTAGATGTAGCCCCACCTGATAACATCAATTAGCACTCAACATTTATCAACAATCCTTTACATTCTGCTGGTCTAGTGAATTGCGGCCTGTCTCTTCATGCAGAAAGACTCTGGATTTCCGCTGGATCTTTGCGCCTTCTCGAAGCACGCGAGTCAATCCGGGCGGGAAGCGAGTATAACAAAACGCGGCTTGCCATGAGACGTGCGCTGAACGCAAGCCTACGCAGAGATCGCGAAATCTGGTGGTTTCAACGTACATCTGAGATGTTGCCGCCGTGGAAAATTCTCACAAACTGTTCTGTCGCATCCGATTCCCCGATAGAAAGCCACGAAGTGTGACTGAAATGATTCACGAAGCTTATGGTTCAGCAACTCACAATCAGCGGAGGCGTATCTGGGTGGAACACTTCCATGTGCAATTTAGCTTGCCCTCAGGGTCAATGTTATATAGTCACTCACTAGCCCTAGTGAGAACTTCCGTTTTATTAACGGAAGATAAACAGTTTACATAGAATGCAAGATTCATTGTCACCAATCATCGCATCACAAACTAATTAGTTCAGACTGACGTTGTGTTCTTGTTGTTGGTTGATTGGTGATACGGTCAGCCACCACGTGACGGGAATCCTTTCTCTTCTTATGGATCCGTTGTCCTGTCGTTGACAATTCCGTTCTCTTAAACCATTACCTGGATTTTGGAGGGGCGCTGGTGTGATGACTACTAACGAGTCTTGGCTGTCTGTCCACGATGAGTCAACCCATACTCTAACAGTCATTCTTTCCAATAGCTCTTCCGGCACACATACTTTTGTATGCCCCGACATATTCACTCACGGAGGCCGAGATCCGAAGGAAAATCCAAGACCTAGAACGTCACAAAGCGCTGGGCTCCAGTAGTCTTCCCCACAAATCATTTTAAAGATGGTGGAATACAGCTTGTTAGCGAACTTTATGTAATTCTCAAAGCTGTGGAATTCTGAGCAGTTCCGCTCCTTGTGGGGAGGGGATTGATTGTTGTCTCTTCTTGCATCTGGTGGATATATGGAGATGGTAATGACGTTGTCGGTCGTCGTGTGTTGAGTGCGGGTACTCGCCCTATGACCGAACTGATCGCTGTACATTGCTCCCGATGGCTTGGAAATGTTTTGCATAAACCTGCCCGTCGTATACCTTTCCGTGCTCTATTCACACGCAGTGGGCGAGGCTGGAAGGAGCAACACAGCGGTCAATCCATGATTTGGCGTAGGAGTACGGTGCAGCTTGCATAAGTACTGGTTTCGGTTGGTGCTTCCCGCCTTCCTGGTTGGGCACCAAGGGATAAGGATAGCCATTGGTTAGATCCGTTGATGAATATGACTGAAAATAGAAATCAGTGGCGCGAATGCTGTGTGATCTGGCTGTTGAACACTCGGGTCCCATAAATATAAAAATGTTGTTCAGACAAAGAAGATGAAAAGAACATCAAAACTGTAGGGCGAAAAAAACCATAACACTTATCTTTTTACCAGCTGCCTCTTATGATCGGTAACACTTTTGCCTCCAAAATAATATTATGTATATATATATATTCATTGGGTACTTGAACTGAATAACTGTCTGAGGAGTTAGTTTTTACAAAATGGGGAACAAATGCAAGCTGTAATAACGCTGGTGGAGGATGAACGCCCGATGTATCCGTCGTTGTGTCGCCTAGATTACTGCAATTCTTTGCTCTGTAGGTATATTTACCTTAATCCTCATTCCACCCCAAAAGATTTGGTTATTTCTGAATTCCCCAATGAACTTCTCAGTTACTTGTCATCCAGAAGTTTGATCAGCGTTGAAATTAACGTTACATAGCTGAGAAAACTTGTTTGTTTGACACCGAAGAAAATCGCTAGACTCTAACTGGTCATCTGTTACTCTTATTGACATTTTGGGAATAAAGCTACAGAACAGTGAATATTTCGTGCATACGAAGGGAATGGGTGGGTATGGTTAGTCTGTATCCATCAAGAAGCCTAGTGAAACGGCTACCGGCGATCGATGGCAAGCGGTTTCGTGTTTTCATAGTCTAAGCCTAATTGGTCTGCATATAGCCGATTAGATATATTTGTTGACCGAAATTCGGTGCATCTATCACGCTTCGTTTAGACTGAATCGATCAGCTGAGTTAAATTTGTTTGACTAAACACCATAATTAAGGCAGATGACTTTGCATGTTTGTTTCGAGGACAGATTAAAGGGTTTATTCAGTATAAATTACACTGAATACAACCAATACAACCACTAAAAAAGGATAATACAAAATGCGGCATTGTGTGACCACTCTCATTTTCTGAAGCTTTTGCTAGCATCCGAAAGATCTTCACCAGTTCCCGGTTGCTGAGCTTCGCATGTAGTTTGCAAACGTTAAGGGGTGCTAAAACGTTTGCGATCTGAAGTGCCAAGCTTAACAATCAGAAGACCTTGAAAACCGTCAACCTGAGCCACGAGAATCACCTGTGTTCCAAATCAGTGAACAGAAAGGCCTGCATCCACCTTGATGGCACTTTAAAGTAACTTACGACGGTTCGTCCAAGTACTGATCTCGTTATTTGAACAGTCTGATGGCCAGACTTCAGAAACCATTACTTTCGGAAACAAAAGCACGTGGCATTTTTCTATTCTATATATAGAACGAAAGATCTTCAAAATTCATACTTTGAAGGATAACTCATTGTGAAAGGCAAATACCCACGTGGGATATGAAATGAAATGCTAACAGTGGCCTTCAGCTAATTCTCATAGTCCACAAGTAGAAACATGCGGTTTTAATACGTTCGATTCTCAGAACCAGAAGACTTGTTCCTTAAGCACCACTGACATTGAAGATTATCAAATCTACAGAAGTTTCTCAAGGATCAGTTTTTCTTGGTAAGGGGTCGTGAAAAAATAATCAAGCATTCTGATGAACAATGTGCTGTATGCGTTGCTATCCTTGCACTGGTATGACCACCAAGTGGTTCTGCTTATAAACCATTGCCACAGAAGTTCAGTCAATCGTGCATAAACTGCTCCTCATGTCACAGTATCATATAAATCAGCAACGAAAAAAATAGTTTCAGCACCAGTCTGCAAAATTCCAGTATGTGCAAAAACCTCCCTGACTAAGACGTAATGGTTCTGGAGTCACTTCTGAGAATTCTGCGGATATATGCGACTGATGAAAAACAGCAATAAGGGCCCCAACTCAAAGGAAATTACGCACTTCCTGAGGTTCATAAGTCGTGGATATTCGTACGATCAATCGTGGCATCAAAAGTACCTCCAAATTATCGATTAGATACACATCTTTTCCATATCCTGCTTCGGTCTCCATCGTGAGACCTTTGTTTTCTTGGTAAAACTGGGTAGACGGACAACATACCAGACACACATCCAAACACAGCTGGTTTTATGCAATTCAGTGTTTGCCATGACTTGTCCCGGTGTAAAACAACTGACTGGAAATCGAAGGTTTTTGAGGAAATATGACATGGAACAAATGTTGGGTAAAGTGATCGAAAACAGCGGTAGTAGCATACAACGGGCTGTATTTTACCATGCCACTGTTCGAGCGGACAACAATGAAGTTATTTGATTTCTGTACTGCTTCAGATCGGACTCATCCAGTCAAACTATAAATGTGTAAATGCAGGTGAATTTCCCATTACAAAAATCCAAATTATCGCAACCAGTTTATGCTTACGCCTGAGGAAATCTTTGGTGGATTGGCTGTCTCAAGTTGGCTCAAAGGTGATCTGTTCTAGAGACACTTTGGAGAATATTTCCGTAGTCGAATCCAAGATTAAGATGATCTTTTTCTCATCTATATCACCTGAGCAGTGGAGAACCTTCGCTTTACCTTTCTGAAGTCAATAAATGGGCTTTGTTGACTCATTTATGCAATACTATCAATGCATTTGAAAGTGTCAACGGTGACGATCCAAGTGACTTTTTCCCCAGGGAACTATAGATTATGTTCACTCCTATGAAACAGAAATCCTATGGAAGGTCCCATATTGAACGATTTCTTCATTTCGAGTGCTGTAAGTAGTCTTCATCGATTGATTCAGTCTTTGTCAATAAGGAACGTGAGGGTGCAGGCTTAAGTTAGTTGCTTGTAGTCGGTTCGCTAACTCTGGCCCGCTCGGATCGTTCTTTATCACGACAGTTGCTGTCAGTGCTCTATAAGGTAAAGCCCGTGAGGTGAAGATTTTGAGGCATTCACGTCCAGTCACTCTGTTTTCCTGAAAGAACGTATAGCCTGCTGACGGACGTCAGATGCATTTCGGTTTTCTTTGCCTGGTTTTCTGATTTATTCCATTCTTGGGTCTGTACATTCCTAGATGACAATTCGCACTAGGTTGAGGCTTGAAAAAAATGACTGTACATATCAGAGCAACTGGATTCATTTTCTTACACCTACTCTACCGTGCCAGAGTATCATTCACCGCTGTAAGCTCGTTGACGTTAAGTGCATCTTTTATACAAAGCATGACGAGGTGCAAAAATGTTTCTGTTCTTCATATAAATGGTATATTTCCACGTCATTTCCTCAGAAGGAATTATTTCCAGCGGGAATACAATTCCATGTGGGAAAAATTTCTGACAGTAGGCAGTAAAGGTGGAGTATGAGAAAATGTCAGTTGATAACTGAGAGGAACGAATAGGATTGGCTGCAGAAGTTTTGGAATCAATATTTGAGGTCTCTTCATGAGTTTATTCTGTTTCCGAACTACGATGCATGTCATCACGATCAGCTTCAAAGTTTCTGATACCCGAGATAATTTTCTAATTCATCAACTAGCGATGCACGCTTGACTACAAGTTTGTTTTCTCGTAGTGATATTGAGGACATGTAAGCCCCATTTGTTTGGACAGGCAGTTATTTCTAATCGTCTTAAGCCAGCTTCGGACAACCAATAATGCAGACTAAAGAGCAGAAAAGCTGATCATTGTGCCCAAAAAATGGAGAATAATACGATGTGATAACCGGAAAATGGATTGAACAAATGATGAAAATAGGTCTGCAGAGTAAAAAATGTTCATAGCACATACTCGGGGGTCGTTTTATCAAGAGTGCGATTATTCAATCCGTTAGATAACGGCTCATGCATAGGGCCCTTATCCTTCGAACTAATTCAAACGACCATTTGAGTTAATCATGACTGCATACGATGAGATTGATTAGTTATTTTGTACTTGACTAGCCGAAACGATTTCGTTTATTATTGAATAACGGTTTGATCGATCACTGGTAAGGATGACCGTTCGTTTGCGATTATTAGTAGTGCATCGTTTCTACCGTATGGACATGTAAGAAGTTTAAAGTGCAGAACAGTAAGCTGTTTGTAGTTTTTCATTGAAAATCCTAATTTTGGATCATTGGAACTACTCTGAGCAAAACAGACATTGCAGAAACACAAGTGCAACATAAGAAATACATGTTTATACCACTTATTTCAAGAATTGTGATCCAATATGCAACCATCAAGCGGTGGTAGCCCAGCAAATAACCCTGGTTTGAGTAATACCGTTGTCGCTCATTGTCGTCTTCCCACAACCCGTAACTAAATACATATTTGCCCTGGAAATAGTGCAAAGCTGGTATAGATGGGAAGGGTAAAACAATTTGAGAGATAGTTCTGTGGTGGTCTGAAAGAAAACTACGCAACTGAGATCCGCTTACCCATGCCAGCAACACTATGGAAAACTGTTCTTGTTTTTCTTCTAAAGAAATTACGGTGTCCAGTGAAAGTTCCGTTTATTATGGTAGCCCACGGATGTGATGAAATATGCAATGCTGCTGAAAGGTTCCCTTAAGCGCAAAAGTGCACGCAAGTATTTAAAAACATCCGAAAACAGCGCTGTCGAGGATATTTTGATATATTTGAGGACAGAGTTGAAAATCATGCTTTAAATGGTAGTTCGCAAAACAATTAGACAGCAGTTATCAAGGCGTTTTCCCTTCCAAGGTTCTAAATAACGTTGGATTCGAACTGCATCTTAAGAAATTAAAAAAAAACCAATAGTAACATTCAACCACTTCGTTTATTCCTGTCGATCATAAGCATAAAACAATTCAATTTATGGCACATTCAGTAAAACAGTATAGAGGAGTGTGCTAGATACAAGGAGTGTACAGTGCGACCGTTGAGCAGACATTTCGTGTCAAAGGTTTTCGTGTGCAAATTCCCGGATAATATTTATTGAAGATCATAACTTTTTAAAACCCTAATAGCTTTTGTATTTGATTGCGTGATATGAATTTCAAAAATTGGGTCAAGCCAACTTTTTAGTCGGATAGAATCAAATACTTTACAGGCGAGAAAGATGAGGATTTCATGCTTGTCTGGTTGGTCGTGGCGGATGACAGCAGTGACTTTCTAAAACCATTTCGGCATGTGCTTCGATAATCGTCGAATCAACCAGCGATCAATTATAATAGTGTATAGATCAACACAATTGCAAATGAGCTGAGATCACGTGAGAAAGATTAGGATCAACAAAACCGCTTGAGTGATTTCGGAAACTTTACCCTTCAGTAGCCTGTAGCCAACGCAACTGGGACGCTGTGTGCGTGTCTTATGGTCGATTCAGGTTTGAACGGATAACCAATGAAAACCTGCTTGGTCTCGGCAGCAATTGTTTAAAAAAAATGTTCCTGGGCTGGCTGTTTTGTTTGTTATAGCTTCTCGGATAACCGCTGACTAGTCAAGGTTTCTTTCATGAAATACTTCTTTTCCGATCTTTGTTGGAGGGGAGCGTTCGAACCGATCCATGATTTTTGGCCGCTGGTGAGAAGCTAGAATATAGAAGGTACTGTCCACCATCCCAAGCCACTTTACGGTGAATTCAGCATTAGAATGTTCTATCTGGATACCTAGTTAATAAAGCATCAAAAGATGAGCCATTACCACCACCTTGTTCGCGAAAAACAGAGATATCAGGGAGAACAAAGCTCAAAGTTAAACAGAATACATTTTTTTTCCACATTTATAAAAGATAGAATACTATCCACCCTATGTTCGTGCAGAAAAAACTGGGAAATATCGTCGGAGTTCTTTTTCGATCATTCCTAAGGGCAAGTCTATCAAGATTAGACCCACAGAAATTCCTATGGCCACATCACCAGTCCGGTCATAGCTTTTCCCTTCAAAATCCAAATAAATACTTTCAAAGCGTAAAAGCACGAGGTTTTTCATCTAGTCAGCATAAATCGAAAACGGAAGTGATGAGTGGAAACAAATCACAAATGATCTATTGTTTCTCGAAGCTGTTGACGTTCAATGAAGCGCTAATCATCACGATACATCATCCAGTAATTTGCACATGAAAACCTTGAGCATCATACGTCTATTCAACTAAGTACTAACACTAAGTTAACCTTTCCCCTAACAGTTGCACTGTATACGCCCCCCAACCTATCGTATTCCTCTGTACTGTTTCACCGAATGTGACGCAAACCGACGTATTTTACGTTCCTACTCAACAAGAGTAAAATTAATGCTTGCATCTCACGATTTACTTTTTGCTTTTTTGGTTTCAGGAATCAGTTAAAAGAGGCCAAATTATTTGAAGTAAAATAAACCGCTTCCAAAGTAACTGTCCGGTTTCCAGTGAAGCTCGTTTGACTATCATTCTCGGTGTATTCCTGCTATTCACTATTTTATTTTATGATTGTTTTGAAGACCACTTTCGAGCCGATATAAGTAGTACCTAGATATAGATGAGTAAGCGTCTCAGAAGCACACAGCCAGTTTCGCGTTATTGCCGCTCATCAGGTATACGCATCCGGTATTGCTGTCCATCCATCCTTATACCTGTATACTGTGTATGCGTTTAGTTCACAACAATGTTAGTTGTGAATCAGAAGCGTGAGTGAACGTTCCTCTTAGAAGAGGACAGAGAAGCACCGGGTACGCACATCTGATGGAAGGCAGTTGCTAAAAACCGGTCGTACGCCTCCTTCAACGTGCGTTCTGTTTTGACTATATAAACAGTTACTGTGACTAAAGTGTGCACTTGTCAAAATGCTACAAAACGATCCTGGATTTATTGTGCAAACCAATGTTCTTGGCATCTTTATACAAATCAAGTTTCTGAAAATAAAACCAGAACTGATGTTATGTATTTATCCAAAAAGTCATAGGATTTACGGTACATAGTTATTAAGTTCGCTGTAGCCTGGAGCGAAATATAAAACCTATGAGGAAAATGAAACTCATCAACTTTAAAATTTACTTTGCCTTAGAATCAGAGTTGAAGAGTATATATTAGATATTGATCTTTGGTAAAAGGACTTAAAATAAGATAAAATTGTCTTCCGTTTGGACATAAACCTGCTCAGATAAGCGAAACCCAGAGGTCAAAAACACTTTTAGGCCTGTCTTCAAAACGGTTTTTTTGACAACTTGTGCTTGAAGAACTGACAATATTATCCGGTTTATTTTGTAAGCTTTCATTTATCGGTTAACCTTCAGTTTCTTTAAATTTTCGATGGACTGTACAGCTTTGCGTACGGCCACCACATTTTGATGACTTCTTCTAGTAAATCCGCTACGTTATCTAGCAGATGATTGTAGAGCTGGAAGTCTCCAGTGCGGGCTGAAATTACTATTGATCAAAGCCTTTTACAGCATGTGTTTAGGTTTACTCACCGTAGATGCACGACGAAGCGCGTGCACATTTCGGTCTCCAATGAACTTCAGATAGTTCAAGCAGATTTTGCGTGTTGATTATTTAGGCAAACGTCCGAGTGTTTTCAAACCTAACCGGCCGATAATCCTTTTCTAGGGCAGGACCGACTGAATGCACAGAAATTGCAAAGTCTTCCGATTCTTCAATTTGTTCCCCTAAATTCACCTATTACGTTCCGTCTCGCATGACTGGCACGTCCTAGAACCGATCTGAATACACCAAAGATAAGTAAATCCGGGTTATTTAGTAGGTCCTTCACAGGTGATTGCATCATGTATGAATTCATATTTTGAAACTGACACGGCTGAGATTCTGAACAACGCGAGATCAAGCCCATTATCTCATCCAAACAATTTGATCTACACTTGTATTTTTCTGGTAAAGAATTGTTGCGCATGCCCGCGTGTAAAATCCCTCACTGTATATTGTATCTGTTGGAAGATGTGTCAGGATGCAAGTCCATGAGATAGGAAAAATGTAAGGAAACCTTAACCAGTGGACTCGGCTGATTAGGACGTCTTGGGATTATCGTTTGGCCCCTACTACAGTATTTTCGGTAGAGTAAAAGTCATGCATCAATATCTCTAAGGGTGACTATCTCCCGCCCTGCATACGCTATAGAATATTGGATATTTTCACTCACACATCTAATCAGACGATTCTAAAACGAATCTAAGTCCAAAAGAGTTCTGCAACAGGATTTTCGAGTCGACGCCAACATAATAACACCTATACGTACAGCAAGGCCTCAGAACCCATGGTACTACATGGGTGCATATAAGCATGCAGCGGCTGTGTCGTGTGACTGACGCTTTTCGATGACGTTAAAGCCTAGAAATCTGTTCTTGTTCACTCGGGAGACAGCATTACAAAAGTTACTGTATAGAAAACAAAATGTTGAAAAAACTGAATCAAAATATCCTACCTTGTTTCTCTTTTGATGAGACGTTCGCGAACTCATTGGATCCAGATACAGTTCAACAGCCTAGACAGATGACGCGTTCGTGAATTCATTTAGTGACGTTACTGTCAATGTGTTCCGCATGTTATAATTTAGTCAGATAACTCAGATCAAATTAGTTTATTGGTTGGTAGTCTGTCGGCCGATGCACCCTCAGGGCTTCTTATCGATGATGCCCTGGTTTGTTGTAAATGAGGTTTCTACACGTACCGCTTTGTCACGTTGCCCCTTACCTCACCATTTTCACGTGGTGGAATGGCTTAAGCCTTAAACTATGTACATGTGGTGAAATAAAGATAGCACTCATGAAGTTATGGCTACTAGTCTTTTGTTCGTAGTTAATCAGTCGCGATCCGTTTGTTCTGACTGAACGGGTAACCCTTTGTATTGTATTCCGTCTACGGGTGATCCGATCATGATGAAAGTGATGAAGAAACATGGGACGTGGTGCAGGAAATTGAGAATATCATAAAATCTGATGAGATATTTGTTTACATCGACAGAATAAAACAAGTATTCGCGAATAAGCCGACTATACACTGATAAATTTAGATAAATTGGTACGCTAGCAGAACTAAATAACAAGGAATATTGGACTTATTTTAAGAAAGAGCTACTGTTTTATATGCCCATGTACAAAGATTAACAGGGATAGGAGAAATTGCACTGGAAAAATCGTACAAAAGATTTTGTTATGTGTTCTGATGTCGAGAAAATCTTACTCTCAATATCTTTTTATTGTACAAAAACAAATTCAGAGATCTAGGTTAATTGCCAGATGTAAGACTAACTGATATCGTTTTCTATTGGATAATGTCTAGCGGTTACTAATGACGGAAGATTTAATATCGATGTGAGGTTTATAATCAACTGCTGAATACGTTTTCTCGTTGAGAATCAGTTAGACACTCGGGATGCAGATGACTGACCACTATTTTTAGCAGCAAAAAACAGGGATAGCATGAAGGAGAATTAGGCCGAGATTGTGGTCAAGTTGATTGCAACCCATTGGATAAACTAATGCTGGGTCATCTTATTTCGACTATATCCATCGCACATTGAAAGAAGGAAAAATCAGTTTCAGTGTATTCTCCACTGTACATCTCATTTCAAATTATAGTTCAACCAGATTCATTATCCCGTTATTGGTTTTTGATTATTCAACAATATTTTATTATTACGATTATGATTACCATAAAAATTAATGTTTTTATTATTATGCCATCACAATGACACTAGACCTTGACAAGCTGCGATGGCTTGTGTGTGGTGAAAACCCGAAGAGCTATCCATATGGGACAGGTTCAGCGTGAAATGAGAATTCCCGCCGACATGGACCACCAGCATCCGGCACCAGATGGGCTGTTGGCCAGTGATTACGTTATCCAAAGTTGAGAACGCCTTGACCGCAGCCATCAACTGGCACGCCAACAGTTACAAGCAGAACATCGCCGACATAAAGAATGTTATGACAAACCCACATATGGAAGTCCCTTGGATCTAGGCGACCGGGTGTGGCTGCGATCAGATTAGGTTGATTCGGGACTACCCACCGAACTCCACTGGGCATGGAGGGGGCCGTACAAAGTTTGTGAAGTTTTTTCAGCATATACGCACACTATTTTAATCACCGAGGAGCCCGAATCGAAGGCCATTTACAGTACACTTCGATAGATTAAAGCCAGACACGAGTGCCGCGTTTTTAGGCAACCCCGGTCCACGGAATGTTGCCGTACAGTTGGAAATACCGGCAGAAGAGGTCTAAGCAAGAGCACTGAGGGCAGTGCCCTCGTAAGGAGGGGATAGTGTGAATAGAAGATCGGGGGCAGCCATACTGGAAGTGTTTTGAACTCGCTGATTCGTTGCCGTTGATCAGTTATAGGTGCACTTGTCGGGCGTCCAGATTGGACGAATACTGGTGAGGATACTCAGACAAGGATACGAACTGCTAGTTCTGAGGAACGTGGTAATCCTGAACTGGAGAAACCCAAAAAGTGAAGGACCTGTGTAACTTATTTTCATTCAGCTCATTCTTGTTCAATACACACTCCTCTCTTGTATTCCGTGTTCTCCATCTTGAGAGAACATAGTGCACAAGAAGATGACTAACGAGTCGCGTGTGTCTGTTTTCAGCTAACCAGCCTGTTACACAATGAACCAAAGATGAAAGCATGCATGGAAAATCAATGGACACAGGCGAGAAAATGTCCGACTTCACATAGTCAGAATATACGACTGACCACCATGCTTTCGGAGTGCACAATCTTGTAATTAAACATGAAGAGGAACCATGTACCGGATAGAAACTTGCATTACCTTGATGTGGACGACCATAAAATCACCCCGAAATCCTCAGTGGCCCCTCTGAAAACATTACTTACTTCTGTTCCTCATATTTTTGTCATTTCTGAACAGAAGCACGAAGGTAGGAAGTGAAGACCCAGGAAAATCACAACTCGTGATAAGAATGGCATTTATGACGTGGATGTAAACGGGATTTCGATTCTCTTCATTAGGCTGCTTTCGAAATTTACACGTTTTGTCCAAAGAGAGTAACGGGCTGCCTTAACCCTCTTTTGAAACGTTTCAAAATAGATTTGTGCTGTATCTCCGAAGCACGCACACAAAACCCACCTTCAGTGATAATACTTCACACTGCAGGCATAAAAAAGGCTTCATGTTTTACGCTTCCCGAGTCGGGCAATTCGGTATATGGTGACTGTTGTCAGGCTGGCATCGGTGTAGCTCTGAACATGAAAACTGAAAGTGTAACACTAAACTAAAATCCAGTCAGTAGTTGGCTATGTGCAGTTCGGTTGGACGGTTCTGTGCATGCTGACTGCAACAAACTGAAGGGTCGACGTTTGTTGGCCGTTTCTAACGCTAGCTCTATTGATACTAAAATGAATTCTAGCATAACTTTTATCAGCTGCTCCGAAGAGTGCACTGTACGGACATCATAGATGTTGCTGGTGTTTTCAATCTCCAAGTTAAAAACCTGAACGCGGAGCAAAAGAATTTGGTAGGCTTGTTTGCCATCCCAGCCACACCCAACCATCCCTGTGGGCTGTTATCAGAAGATAACCGATCGCCGGTTTCATTCTTCCTCTATTGTCTATAGCCCGTCAAAAGTGCCTGCGTGGGAACAAAGCTTTGTTTAGACCTCGTTGATATGGTTTTGATCGCATTTTCACTATTGGAGAGAATTTAATATGCATGCAAACTTCCACCGTCCCATCATCTTTGTCTATTTATTACGGAAACGGATTTTGCCTAAGGGAACGGCATAAGCCTCCGGCTCAGTCAAACAAATTCATTTCCACCACTAAATCTCAGTATACATGAAAAGCCAAATCTGCCTTCGGGCTCATGGTGAACTTTCACCCAAATTCGCCATTAAAATGATATATTTCAGGGTCTCGGCAACGATTCTCTTCTGTTCAACTTTGCTACCGATATTTCCCGAGATTCTGCCTTCTTATAACTTGTGGAAAACGGACTACAGTTTTCACTGAGGCAGATGAAGATCGAAAGATTTGGAGGGATGGTCAGTTTGGGACAATACGCAAAGATATGAAAAACGTGACCGATGAGCTCGATCATGTACGACGTGTTAGGCTCACCGAGTGGAGTTCAGAAGATCCACCCAGTCGGCGGTCAGAGACAACGGAGGATAAAGTGACATTCAATGATGTGATGACTGTTAATGATAGGAATCTGTGTTGTTTCATTACATAATTGGATGCTAGTATGTGACAAATGCACAGTGTAGAACTTTGGGTTGCGCTCCAGTTCATTTCATCAATGCGCTTAGTTCGGGATGGATCTTTACCTATGTTCGTTTAGATAGTACTTGTTCTCAAGTAAGACTTCCCATTATCACACCCGGCGACGCGAGCAGGACAGCATACACGACTAGTAACGATCTTGTACTCACACACTTCCTTTATCTAATTAATACTGCTATTTGTCATTCTCTTCGTGCATATTCTTGCTTGTTTATATCTTCGAGTGCGTTTTCTCTTGGAATTGACAACAAGAACCGCAAATGAGAGTGATTTTATCACACCATACTGGGGCTTGACTATCATCAATCGTAATTCTTTAGCTCCCACACGATCTTATCTCCAAAGTTTGTAATTTGCACAATATAACCTGTGAAAAATTTGCCATGAAGTTCCTGGCAGACCCCACCCATCCACTCTACCATGACTTATCTGCATGCAGTCTGTATCCTTTTACACGTTCAATATTTAGATTCATCCCTTCTCGCATAAACATCTTTGGCAACTATACAGTGCTCTATTTAGCACGTGTTCTGGTTGACAAGAAGAAAGTCACAGAAAAACCTCGTATAAACCTCCGTGGCTGATCCAGTTTTTTCTGCAGTATTTGTTTCCTTTTTGCGAAGGGATAATGATCAGTTTCCCTCCTTTGGGCTGAAATATGAGTTTGTCAACTGACTGAAGTCCTCAGTGCAATACAATACACTCAAAGCATGGTTAGCGGCTGTTCAAACGGATTTATACAGAATAAAAAATGATTTCTTTACTTTCTTTCTATATTACTTATGCAAAAATTTGCAAAATTTATGAAGGGGGCCACTACCAGTTTCATCAAGCTTTAGCCAAAATCCGCAATTCTTTAGTCATGACCTATCATTCTCTAGCCTTGACGCACAACCTTCAGCCATGCCGCTGCAAGCCAGTTAGGTCAAACGTATCGGAATATAATGACATCAAGAGATATTGGAACAATATATTAATTTTTCTACAAAAAGATTGATGTTGCAATGCTAATGGAACAAATGAGAAAGTGTGACGATCATAAGCTGCACAGTTGACCGTGGTGATGGTATCAAGTGCTGCACCGTAAATTGATTGGATAAGGTTTGAGCGATGTGCTCATGTCGTCGAAGCGTGTGGCACAGCCTTTATTACTGTTGTATTTTCAGTGAACGAATTCCTAGTGTACAAAAAATATAAACACAATAAAGTGGCAAACATTTTATCTGTTTGAATCCACTGAAGGCCTCTTCCAGCGGATTGAAAATTGGACTATACGGTGGGAGAAAACATATCTGGTGATTGGTGTTTAATTGTACATCCACAGCCCTCCGATAAAAGGGGGCATTGTCGAAGATAAATACTACTGGAATATCAGGTTGTTCAGTAGCAATAGACACTGAGCACCATGAAAGAAACTCATTAAAGATTTGCCAATAAATCTTTGTATGACATTCATACTTCATGATACCGGCGATAGATGAACAAACTAATATGCTGAAGTTAGGTCAATTACTTAACGGTAGAATTCGGATTGCTTTACTGTCTACTTTTGAGCATCCATAGCCACGACAACACCATATGTTGTAGTTGGTCTCATCAATATGCAACCTCAGATTTGCAGTACCTGATCGTTGCAGCCAATCGGCATGTTCTGCACGTTTAGATTTAACTGCATCTGAATTTCATCCCACTGGTTGAATAGTCAGCTTCTTAATTGAACAGTGATGCCCATCCAGCAATCGATCAATAGATGACTTGCTGACTGTTTTGCTTTGGAAATCTTTCTCCATCCTTTCCTTCAACTGCCTCAGTGTGCTTGTGGGGTTTTCGTCCACCACTTCATACAAATGCCTGACAAACTCGTCGTTGAACTTTGTCTTGTAGGACCCCGGGTGTGAAAGCCGTTTCCTGACCTGTAGCTGCAATAGCACGGCAGGTTTTGACCTAGAAGTTGAGGTGTTTCTCAATGTTCTTTAAATCATCTCTCCTTCGTGCGCATTTGATTATCATGCGTTGATCTTCAGCACTGGTGAAACGGTACGACCTTTTCTTCTCGACCATATTAATATTCTCCATAGTGTCAAGAGGTGATGCATAGTGTGCCAGATAAATTATGGCGAATACTATAACAAACGGCCGCGGTGTGATTATATCGTGTGACTGCCTCCGAACGAGAAATCAACCAATCGAAAACGAGTTTTCTCATGCAACGGTAAAATCTCAGAAACAAACAGTCCTGTAAGTAAAATCTGTGACGTAACAAACAGTATTCTGTTTTGCATTTCAAGTCATGGACAAATATCACAACTGGATATGATGAAATAAAATAAAGCTTCGGTTCAACAAGCCTTTATATAAGTGGATACATAAAAATTCCGAGAGCAATACACAGTTATCGTAAGTACAACCCCATTAACGTCATTAATCTATTTATTCTGCAACATTTGACCCCATTATTATCACTGAGACTGCAACAGTAATGGAAGCCGTGCCACACGGTTCGACGACATGAGCACATCGCTCAAACCTTATCCAATCAATTTACGGTGCAGCACTTGATACCATCACCACGGTCAACTGTGCAGCTTATGATCGTCACACTTTCTCATTTGTTCCATTAGCATTGCAACATCAATCTTTTTGTAGAAAAATTAATATATTGTTCCAATATCTCTTGATGTCATTATATTCCGATACGTTTGACCTAACTGGCTTGCAGCGGCATGGCTGAAGGTTGTGCGTCAAGGCTAGATAATGATGGGTCATGGCCAAAGAATTGCGGATTTTGGCCAAAGCTCGATGTTATTCTCAGCGACCTCATTATATACCGAAGCAGTAAGATGTAGCTTCCAGACTTTCTTTTCCGCCTCCCGTATGACTCATATTATCGATATTGCTCCTATACATATTTGTCCGATAAAAGTAACTGATAGGATTACAGAGTACACTACATCTTTGTAAGAGCTGGTGGACGCCAGCTGATCGTGTTAACCGATCTGCCTTACTCTTCGATTTCATGCTTGCCCATGAGCGCACTGAAACCATACTTATAGAACAGCTAAATTTGACTGTAACATCAGGCTGTGCGATAATCCACACAAGGTGCGGTAGTTTTTTGGGTAATAGAAAAATTCTCTGTTACCAAAGTTGATTGGTGCTCATAGCGTTTCGGCCTATTACCTCGGATTCAAAAGCCCATGGGTTAGATTTATCAAGTTGATGTTACATTTTTACATGAAGACTTTTGGAACAAGTTTTGAGCCTCTCAGTCTCAAAATATTATCTTAGGTGACACAAGTAGTTGTGCAGTAACGGGTTTTATGCTTGAAGCGAAAACCTTGTTGTCAGTATTGCAAGTTTTCCAACATTACCAGTGCCTATAAAGTAAGACAACACAATTCGGAAGGCGCACTAAAAACTGCTCTATTGTAATTCGTTAGCCACACGAGACTCGTTGTCGCTTGATCAACTATGTCAAGACAACTGGGTTAATTCGGATTAAGATGCCGACGTCTCTGCTGATAAGCTGGATAACTTACCTGCCTCAGTTCTGAAGGATAGGGTAGAGAATGCCGTATGCTACTTAAAAATGGTATCCATAATCAAAAGCAACGATTGACAGTAGAGCGACGAACATTTGTTATTTGCAGTCTTATCATTTGAGCGTCGTCCCAAATCTTAAGCTCGAATGGACGACCTACAGCCCAGCGCCTACTCTGGATTATAGCAGATGTATCGATGTGATGAGGATTTTGTTGACCTTTATGTGAGAGTAGACGGGGCATTCGTCAGAAACTTTTCAACACATATCCTTTATACACAAAAGGATTGTCAGCAGACGACCAACTCCTGTTCCAAATTCAGTAGGATGACCGATCCCACGGAAACATGCACCGTTTGATTTCAAGAACCTGATGAGGAATTCACATTACAGAGGTTAATGGAATCTGGACAACCGAGCTTAGCCGCAGACGGATTTTCTTACTTAGCTAAGTGCAGCGAGGCAACCAGTTAGCCGCACCTTTCTATAGCTAGTACAATATATGGGTTGCAGGTTGCGACTTGATCGCGATCTGATTAATCGCAATTAAAGGTGACAGCTACTGTCAACCGGCAAAGCAAGTGATCTATATCCATAGATTTTTATGTTCCCTCGGGCATATTCTCACTTTTCCTCTCTCTCTCTCTCTCTCTCTCTCTCTCTCTCTCTCTCTCTCGATCTCTCGTTTTTCATTTTAACGAGTATTTTATTCGCGAATAACAATGAAATATCATACAGTTTTGAGACAGAATGACAACAAAATCAGTCAAAAGTGAATAAAACTGGGACATCATAGAATATGCCCATCGATTAATGAAAATGTGAATCATTAAACCAGTGATTGCACGTCATTGGATATTCACCTGCGTTATTCGTATCTGGTGGCCGCAAGGCAAGGCCCGTAGGCTGGAGTTCGCCGGTTCGACTGCTGCCGCGGCGTGAACTTCAATATACTAAAAAAAGCCAAGTGACTTTCCCCATAATAATATAATTCCGGCTTCTAATATCAATAATAAGATCTACAACAAGATAAAAAAAATTAGCTTCTTAGGCGCATGCAACGTTGTTATTTTTGTGCATGACTACGAAAATGAATATTAACAGAGTTACTTTTTCACGGTTGGTATGAGAAGACCTGGATTGTTCTCAAGCCTCATCGATCACATGATATGTTGTGGTAACAGAAATAATATAACTGATTAAATATCGGAGTCGGGGGTTCATTTGCGAAGTCTATCGGGCTAGAAGTAAACTCAACCAAAGCCGAAGCTTTCGTAACCTATCTGGGTCAGACAATTCAGTAGCTGTTCATCAACGACCAACCAGTGGAATACGACCCTTCATTCAAATACCTAGGCTCAACTCTGCTTCCCAGCAGCCAGGCAAAAGATGAAGTGGCATTACGGATTGACAGCTCCAGGATAGCCTTCCCCTGGCTAGGACGAAGGCAGTGGACTCGCAGAGTTTATGGTGCCACCATCAGCCCCATACTTATCTATGGCCCTGAAATCTGGCCACTGCTAGCCGAGAATATCAGAATGCTGGAGGTTTTCGATCGCTGGTGCATGCGGAATCTCCTCAAATCAACTGACATGACAGGGTATTCAACGAATAGGTAGGGAGATGATGCACCCCCGGCCCTCCTCCGACGTCGACGACTGGAGGGGTTCGGCCATACCCTTCGGCGACTCCATTCAGAGAAAAAAACGAGCACTGTCCTGCTCCTTGCCCCGGTTAGCGTTGTAGCCTTGTTGGGAAGCTGAAGACATTCACTAGGACATAGAGCTTTTAAGTCTTTGGTCTATAGAGTCCGGCGATCTAAAAAGGACTGGATCACGATCTGCACTGAGCTCACCACCGACCGGCACATCTGGTCATCAATGGTCCGTGATATTCATAGAGCCGACTTATTCTCCCGCAGGAGATAATCGAGTAAAGTTAGAGGTGAAGCCCGGGGTTTGAATTTGGTGATCGCCAATCAAATTTCCTCGACAGCAGTTTTTGAATGGCCACATCATCTTTGGTAACATAGTACCGCCATTGTATGACAAACTAAAAGAAGTATAAGTGATGGGAGCGCCATGTTCATTTTTAATCGTTTTTAACATTACCTGTGCTATGCACGGAAAGATGTAGAAACCATGAGTGTATAAGTGTAATACAGAACGTTTAGAACTATTTTTGGTTTTATTCGGCAGATATTTACTAGCATTAAGTGAGCGGTGGCAAGAGAACTGTAAGTTTCGCTCCATGAACGAGTTTGTAAAGCCACTATAAATTGAAGATCATGTTCACCAATTACGCAACCGTTGTTGTCTGACAAAAACTTTATTGGTTTCTAAAAATGCACCTGATTCGACAAACCCACCACAGAGTGATTATAACAAAATTTGATGTATTTTGACCAAAATTACTGGTCACATTGAGATGGATTCCTAATTCTCCTCATCCCTATTGATTTTGCATAACTAGTTTGCAACCATAGTAACTATAAACAATAAGAGGAGACCACTTACGTGTAACATATCTGTTGTCCATGGTAAACGAAGGCGTATTTTGTGTACGTCTCAGGGAAGGGAAGTTGTAGAGGGCTAGCTTCCATTCCAGTGAGAAGAACTACATAGCATCAGTGGAAAAACGTGAGTAAAAACTTGCTTAATTAGCACTCATTCTTTGTCACTGACCTCAAATATCTGGTCACACTGTATGTGACCATAACCCAGCTTGAGTGATTCCATGAGTCACTGGGAATTGGGCGCCAATTCTGTCAGAGGTGTCGTTTGGTATGTGTGTCTACCTGTTCTATCCATATTATGCCCTTGAGATGTAGATGGACGAATAGCTCGTAGGCAGTATAGAACTATCTATAGAGTATTTTCTTTGCGCGTGCCCGGTTATGCCTATTTTTTGTTCCCCGTACACTTGCTGTATTTCATTTGGGCAGGAGTGCGTCCATGTTTGAAATACCGGGGAGAAATGTTGTCATCCGTCAGGTGCACGTTTTGAAAGTAGAAAGTAGGGCATTTTAGCTGAGATTTTGTTCACTCAACCACCACAACAAAAAGTAGTCAACCACTTGATTGGCAGCCGTCCGTTCAAAGAGCGAACTTGAGTAAAACAGTGGATAAAAGCGTAGTCGCGCATGGTTCTGGAGCCTTGGGTTCAAACCAAAAGCTCAACAATAAAGCTAGCTTATCAAACGAACCACCTGAATTTGCTGCTCAATACAGTCAATCAGTCCAGAGTTGATAGTAATAGCCCTGATTATAGTTAAAATGATGCAGTGGATTTCGAATCCTTTTGGAAATTTTTTTTAATTCATTTACGATAGTCAGAACTGAACATGACTAAAAAGATCTAGTTGGTCAATCATCACCTTTTTTGTTAATAAAAAGTAGCAGATGCCAAAACTACCAGGAATCTTATAATTGGATTCCACTGTTTCTTATATGAAGGCTGCTTTTTGTTGCTTCTTTAAAAATAGCAGGTTTTCGCAGCAGAAAAGTTGCATCATTTGTCTTATTGTGCAGATCTATGCAACTTAGTTTAGATTATTCAAAGTCAATCAAAGAGTGGTTGTACACAAACAATAAGGAGGCGGAGTTTCTCAGGGTGGTATATTTTATGATCCATTCACCAAAGCAAAGAAGCAGTGAACGCCTCTGACGATCAATAATCATGGCAGCTAATCGGAGTAGCATTAATTGTACCAGGGCACTCACAGTATTTGTCGATCTAAGTGCTAGTTAAAGTTTGACGAACGCTGAAAATAGTGTACGTATCAGTTGGCATGGCCTTGGCATCAAAAGTCATTCTGATCGCAATGGATTATGTGCAGCAGTAGTATTGTGTATGAGTATGTGCAAGTAAAGTCGATAATCAATAGTGAAAGAGAAAAGAGAGTGGAAAATTTCGCTCTCCGGATCAAATTGTACCAGAAATGGATGTTACTGCAGAAGTGTCATCGTAAGACAGAGGTTTTACTACGTTAGCTATGAGGAGTTGGAAGGGGTTAGGGAAATAAATCCTCAGTGAACGGGAAGTGGGCAGTTATGGGAAGGCTTGGAATGGTACTAATCAAATACGAGGTAAACGGAGATAAGCATTAAAATAGCATTTATATACGTAACGGTGAAATTCATAAGATGACACAACCTCCTAGGAAATCCAGGGAAATCATGTATAAGGTGAGCAAGCGGCAACAACACGTTAAACTGGAAAAATGTGACCAAAAAGGGATAAGAGTAAAATTATGCTGACAGGTCAGAAGCAAAAATTACCATCCGTCCATAGCTCCAGAGGTCATTGGACACAGTATGAAATGAACAATTCAATAAGTCCGGCGACGAACTAGGAGATGCTTGGTACGAAAATAACCGAGGCTCGTTTATATGAAAGAAATCCTGATCTTGGATAACGATCTGCATATTGTATCTGAAGAAATGAATTTGTTGCTTAGTCTGTCTGCAGCCGAAGCACTTGTGATTCAGTTGAATATCATTTTCTGTACACCAGTTTCTAGAAGCAGCCATGACTATAGCGACCAATCTTGCTCAACAATGTCCATCACGAATCGAATCGCACGTTACCTCAACGTAACATTTTAGTTCAGCCCAAAAATCACTTAAACTTTATATGAAAGACCACGGAAGAAGAGTATTCATTCAAAATCTTGTTTCTCCAGGTATACGCTTCAAAGTGTTAGATTTCCAGATTAGTAATTGTCATGACCCCTCCGTTTACTTCTAACTGGGAAGAGGCATACACATTCATAAAAATTTAATTTGTGCTTGAAGAGTGTGATTGGATGCTCCTCGCAGTGGAGTTCATTGATGATTCAAAACTGATTTGCTGATAGTTCTATGCTGGCCAGCTGTTGTCAACCCCGAGAACGATGACATGTGACTGCCAGTTGAGATATTCGATGTAAAAGGTATTTGTGGATGGAAGGATGGATAAACCGTACTTCCGAGGAACCTCGTTCATCCACCTTTAGGCACACACATTACTGTGCCCCATAAGAGTTTCTTTTGACTTGCGAGACCGATATATTTCAAGCCAAATGCATCAACCAGAAAGGCTGTTTTGATTTTTTCTTACAGCAAATTCGAAATTCATCAGCTGTTGACTGTATTGGAAGTTAATGTACGGGGTTAGAAAAGTAGGACTCTAAAGCACGAGCACACGACGTTTGGATCTTTAATAGACGACTTGTGTGTTCCTCTTTTGAATCAGCAGTTGAGAGGCTTTAACTGTTTTCATCTCTGAAATCTTATCGGAAATTATTATGAGAGTGTTGATATCCTTCCCATTAGCTCAGGTCAGAAATCCAGCTGCTTTCATAAGTTTTTTCAGGAGGAAATCTCGACACCATTTGAAACGTATTATACGGTATATTATATGAACATCATGCCCAGTGTGCAGTAAAGCAGAAACGGCAATCCCGTCGGTTTTCAAAAGCCCTAGTCACTTTAAAGGATGCTGCTGAAACCGTGGAAAGAGTGACCAAAGCGTGTGTTCAACGTAAGATACGTCACATGCGCACCTGAAGGGTCTGCTCTAAGGAATTATTCTTTTCTCACCCACGTGAACAGTTCTGCATACAGTATTTATCTAAGCTCTGATTATAGATTTGTTTATAGGTGTCTCAGTAGGTGGAGCATAATCACCTAATGGATATATTTTATCAACTATTCCGTGGCGTAACCATGTCACACAATGATAGACCGAGCTCCACATCGTCATTCAAAGCTTTTGCAAAACAAAAAATGTATTTTCGCTTTTCTTATATCTCGCGATGTGAATGTGAGCAGATTTCTAATGATAAGAAAAAGATCTATGGACTATTTAGGTCATACTGCGCACAAATCTCACCAGCGGTCACTTATTCCAGTAGTATGATATACTTTGGGGAATAACTTGGCGTACAACACTAAGCATTTCCCGAATATTCGCCTACATAGAAGTGAACTGATATTACTGAGCTAGAGCAGATCACTGAGTACCAACCACATAGTTAGGTTGTAACACGTGAAGCACACAATTCAGAAACCCGGGATTTTGAGATCCGGTTGTAAGTGAATAAACTTTCACTACTGATACTTCCCAACAAGCAAGTTTCATGCTTACATAACTTGTAGTGATGAATTCAAGTTAGTACCTGCATGGTGAATAATTATTCTTTGATTTGAAACATTGGGTCCCCTTTTATCCAATTCATCAAAACAGAGAGAAGACATAAGTCGCGAGGTGCAAGCATTTCGTCTACTCTTGTCAACCGCGGACGTAAAACGTGTCGGTATATATACATGGTACAGTAGGGGGGGGGGGGGGGGGGTAATTGCAACAGTAAAGTAGGCACGATCGAAAGCTCTTACAGTACGTACGTTGGGGAAAGTAAAGTCTGTTGTGTTAACACCGAAGTAAGCAAACATTTTGGGTCAATCGCTTTTGTGTAGAGTAATGGCTGATGCATCATGATTAGAATAGCTTCACTGAACGCTATTAGTTTCGGTGTTGGATTGCGCAGCAAAGCTTTGAAACACGGGATCAGGACAACTTTGTAACCTGATGCAATCAAGTGTCTTGCAATCGAAGAAGCTGGCGGTTTCACGTACGTACAGTAAAAACGTTCGATCATGCCTATTTTACTGTTGCACTTACCCCCCCCCCCCCTACTGTACCATGTATATATACTGACACGTTTTACGTCCGCGATTGACAACAGTAAACGAAATGCATGCATTTCGCGACTTACGTCTTCTCTCTGTTCTCATGAATTATTCTTTAGCCGCCTGTTCATTTATTCATACATATCCCATGAGTTAGTTCGGTTGAGTTATGCGTCAAATGTCATAAAAATCAAAAGATACAGTCCCATTTAGCAGGTCAAATGAGCATGAATACACTGATTTGAGCACCTGCAGACCATTTAACAAACATCAGTGAAGAGATTACTAGAGCCAACGCAACCTTATCTCACAGTATCTTTTACCACTGAGCACTTGGAAATCATGCCTCTACTAGAGAAGTCTAACACGCCCAATACAGTCAATTCCATTTCCGGCGTCCATTTTCTCTTACCCCGTGTCATGAACTTACCATTTATTGATCTTTGGAATACTTATCTAATCAGCAACCCCTGCATGTTAAGAAAGCTCTTCATGGGTCATGGACCACATATTTCCCGGTCATCCTGACTTGATGAATTCAGCAGTTTGACTAATGACTTTTCTCATACATCCCTTACTTCATGTCTGACTCAATTAGTAATAATAAAGTGTGCGGTCAAACACCTCCTAAATTTAGGATACATTGAAGGAATTATTTTAGTTGCTGTTTTCTGACCAGAATAAGGCTCATCCAAAAAACTGAAACTTTGTATCAGGAACAAAAGGACAACTTGAAAACATAACTACGAAAATCTACTTGGTAAAGGAATGGCTTGTGAAAGTATTCCCAGTCCACATCTAACAATAGCTGGTTGGTACAAAAAGTTTCATAAACAATAAAAATCCATTAAAGGTCATTTCAGTGATCCAGTGCAGTACGTCTTGGACTGAAGGACGCGGTATCATTTATGAGGGTGCCATAAAAGGTAGCTGATTTGACTGCGTTCCGCATGGTTAATTACACGTCGTTGGACTAAATATCACCACTGCTCTTCCAAAAAGCCACTTTGGTGAGTGACATCTGGGTGCTGTATGCTGAACCTTATTTTTGGTGTGTAGATGACAGAAGTGCAGCAAGTAGAGTCGTCAGTTGAACATCAAATGGCCTGAGCAAAATGGAAAAGAATGACCTTAACCACACACAATTTACGGTTTTGGGGGAAGGAGCGGTTGAAACTATTTGAAAACGGCAAAGTGACAACTTTTTTCAGCGAGCGTTCACTTGCTATTTCCAACAGAATCAAACTACTTCATAGGACCAATATGTTCGCGTACTGGTCTTGACGCCATGATTATGCAAATACGCTCGGCCAAAAGAAGAATCACACTGGATCTAGGTATGTTAGTCTGTTGCTCATCAGCGAGTCAGTATTTTCATCAATACTGTATGGAACCCAGGTCTTGGTGTCTAACACAGCCGTCATCGCGGACTATAGTATATCGTGCATATAACAACACATCGAGATTGTTTTTCGCTTGTGATAAATAATCAGCTCATGTCGTCATTTCACCACGAAACCATTTCACATCAGACAGAAATTTGGGTACAGAGGGAAATTCATGAGAATGAATTAAAAGGGAGCTAACTTGCTTCCAATGAGTTCTGATCATTAGGCTTCCAACAGAAATGAAAAGCGAGCAACATGTAAAAGAAAGAATCTCTTTCGTACCTTCTCTGACGTACCATTTAGTCTAACAAACGCTGTTACAACTCTCACTTCTGGTACATTTGAATTTCCAAGACCAGCGTATCAAGAACGAATCATTTCTCAGCCGTCCGGAAGAAAACACCACTGTTATCCTGGTTACATAGACAGCAATTCCCTTGTCTTTATGTCGCGAGTTCCGTGTGAGAGACTTAGCCTCAATACTTTGGGTTGACGTAATATGATGAGCTTAGGATACCTCAATACATTTCTCTACTTGCACGATAAGACATTCTAAGCTGTTTTAGGGGGAAGCGCAAGTGGATTAATGTGGAACAGTGGGGTCGCTTTCTTGACCCAAATTATTATGCATTCCGGAAGGATTCGCCCATCTAGCTGTGTTGAAACTCTAAAGTAAAATGAGATCGTATACATATAATTGTGAGGTTTGGAAAATAAGAAAAACTGATGATTACACGCATTTAGGTGGGGTATAAAATAATTTCAGTAGTCAACACTCTTTGATTATTGATACAAGTCAGACGGTCTCTCCGAAAACGATCAGATAAAATTTGAATGCAACGTGATGAAACTGAAAATTGCCAACTCTTTCATGGGCTTTCTTCGAGGCCATTTTGAACGGCTGATACCGTGCACGACGATATTGATTACATTGCATTGATTTAACCCACTCATTTTTTTCGTTTGTTTTACAGCCTCCTCTGATTGGCTTGATATGTTGAGCACAGTATGTTACACAGTAAAGTTGGCACGTATGCTCGATGCTTTGTGCACGCATATGTGGAGAGAACTTTTACGGTCCAATTATTGCATCTGGAGGTGCTGAAGTGGTGCATGGAAGAAGCATGCGCACGTTGTATCATGGGTGCTGAGCAAATGGTCACGTGACCTCGCATACCTCATGTAACTCACTCCCGATTCACTTCCGTAACTGACAGCCAAGCAGACGTAGCACGTGTTAGATACTTAGGAACACAAACGCGTGTGCACACATGTGAACTCATTTCATCCACTCGGATGTTGGATCAGGTGACGTGACAAGGTGTACTAAAAACGTGCAACCGGTCTACCTGCATGTGTATGCAACATAGCTGGGTATTTTTGCACCGGTTGTCCTTAGCCTCAAAGGGAGATCACCATCTACTCAGTTGGAAAGGAATCTGATCAAAGGGAGCTGATTACCGTAGCAAACGATCATCCAACTAATTCTTTACATCAGTCCTATCACGGTCCTACATAAAATAAAACAGTTTCCATTCAGTACGAAAACATTTAGTCGTCTTAAGAAAGTAAAGGCCAAATGGTGTGAACATGTTGGTTATCCGAACGAAACAGTCCCGGATGTCCTGTGCATTTGTTCTGTTTGACTGATGAGTAATCGTCAGCGCAGTTCTTCTTCCCAACAGTACACCGTAGACTTGAGTCAACATATTGTTGTGGGCAAGCATCGTACCAAAAATTTCGTAAGCTTTTTCAGGTACTCACGCAGTTTAGTGGTGTTTCGAGTATTGATATTATGATAGCCCTCCGATAAACGAAATGACGTAAATGGTTGATAATCGCGTATCTTACTGGAGAATACTGGTGTGTTTGTATTAAATTTTCAGCTAGTCCTTTATTCACCTTCTCAATGGAAATATTTGTACACCTTATGAAATAACATGCATAACACGTCATCAAGCAGAATTGGTTTCCTCTCACCACTTTTCTCGCCCATAGATTAGAACTCCTGCTGTTGATACGACTCCTTAATGAAAGATCCTTTGATATGATGGATGCACCATGGACGAAATTCAGAGGAATGGCAATAAAGGAATCAACAGGGTAGAACCAACACAAATTATCCTAATGTGGTACTTTCAGTTTTTATTTGCAAGCTTCTTGGTTCTGGTTTTACTTGTATTTGATTTCTTCTGAAATCAGAGCTGATGATAACTTTTCTTTGACCATGCATATATATATATATATATAGTACGAAAAAAATCCAGAAGAATACATCCTGCGTCAAGATTGAGATCCTATTTCTGATCACGCTGATTGGCATTTGCAGCAGGCTGTACAATGCACAGTTTTGCACGACGGTGTTAATTGGACTCAGCTTTTCCCAACGCTCGCTTACACTTTGCAATTCTAATTTGATGAGTGTACGAAAAACCTGGTATGTAATGATTTTTCATGCAGCATCGATGCGCGTACACGGGACTTGCTTAAGTTTTACCCACATAAGCCACCCGTGGTGTCAATATGACATACCTATGTCCACCATCACGCACTCAGGCAGGCAAACCAGCCATCATGTGCAGCTGAAAATCGTAACCATTAAAGACGGAAGATGCACGAAATGACCGGCGCTTGAGCATCGACGTCTTCCCAAAATTGACCACACATGTTGGTAACACTCCATCAGCAATGTTGACGGTATCGTAACCCAGAGTTCAAACTGTGGGGAGAGCAACGACAGACTCCTCCATCGAAGTACATTGTTGAGCGAGGAGGGCAGCAGTTGAAGATAAGTTGAGGAGATCAGTTCATGGAATGGAGAACACTGTGAAAACCCTAACCACTGAATTAGACCGAATAGGTGTCTAGCCTCCGGGCTAGGATCATCGACCGAAGTATACCGTATGATTAGAGACATTAGGTCACATGGCTAGGTACTGCGGTTAGTACTGCGGTTAGGTTTGAACTCTACTCTAGTCTGCCATTCTTTTCTATTTATTTGCTTTTTATGTCTCAGTTTACTTTACTTTTTACTTTAAGATGTTGAGAGATAGTAGCCAAAATAGAACGTACAAGTTTGAGGTGGTTAGTAGTTGAATAAAATCTACTGATCAGTTTTCTCTTCCGCGTTTGAAATCCTTGGACGGGATTTATAACCGTTGGATTTCGCTTATTTGGAATCACTTCCATGTCATCTTGACAAGAAACAAGCCAGTGTGTGCCAAACCCGATCGTTTGACATACTGACAAGGCAGTGAGACTTCAGCACTTTACGCGCAGCCGGTAACTTCTAACATAAAAAGTAAAGTAATCTTTCCCTTTCCTTATTCACTACATTGTAATGTACAATATTCCTGGAGGGAGATCGAGATTAACCAAAGGCAGCCAAAAGGGGAAGTGGCCGACTGCGGCGGGAATCGAACTCGGGATTTCACAGCCCAAACTCCACAGTGACGACCATCTGACCATAGCCGGTCACATGCGAGCCACTTGTACGCTGATTTAGGGGTGTAATTTGTCAGTCTGTCTTGCATCATTACCTTAATTATGAGATTTATAACAGGCCTGTTGGGAACTGCCACCAAATCACCCACTAAGAACAACGGTCTGGCTGGTCTCATCCAAGACTAAATACCATTCTCGCAAGGAACCTGGATGGCTGTGAAGATCACCCAATTAATGGTCAAAACCTCTAGTTTATTTATACACCGAATGGTACAATCTCAGGTCTTGAAGGAACAATGGATTTGTCTTCAATACATATTTATATGCTCCTTGGAATGGCATATATGATGAGCATGAATAACGTTGGATGGCTGCTTATGATTACGCATACCGGACTGTTAGAAATGCATTCTTTCGGTTAACTTTCAATAAGCCTCTTGCTGACAGTGTGTGCAGTTTGAAGCCGGTATTAAAATCAGTCCAAACAGCAGCCGGTCGTGAATGCAACGTGTAGGATGTCACCATATTCTCTGCGTACAATCAAATTAACCACGGCGTATTTTGGTCGAAAAATATCCACATCCGTTGCTCAGAGAAGAAGTTCTAGGATGTATTGCTTTCAAAATGTTAATCATCATCATTTGACGCCTACTTCGCTACAGTGCTGATAGATTATTTCTACAGGATGATCTAGAAGCATCAAGATATTGGTCTAAAGTATGGGCCCTTCCGAAGAATTGAGCGAAGTGTGCCCACATGCATTTAGTTTGAGCACAGTCACCGTAGGGCTACATACCCCAGTGGAAGTCGTAAAGAACAGCATGCTGTGAACGCTATCTGGGAGTAATGATGTCTGCTTCCTTGAAATGACACAGACAGTGTAAGTGTCCCTGCCTGGAGTGTCCTCGGAGCAATTCGTTGCTCATTTGAGAAACTACCATATAATGTCTTCCGTATGCTGTATGCTCTTCTTGTGCGTCCTCGACTGGAGTACGGAGATACAGCTGCGTATCCATGCACCACCGATGAATCCGCCGAACTCCAGAGAGTACAGTGAACCGTTGCGCGTCTCATCACAGAACTAAGCGCTACTGGGTACGAAGGACGTCAAGAAGCTACTGGTCCGATTCCAGAAACCTACCGGGGGGTGCTTGACGATCTCATCTCCATCCACCGTACTATCCGGGTTGGTCTGGGGTCAGAGACGCAGACTGATTTTCCGCTTCGTGGGCCTTGTCGTGCGAGCGGACAATGATGCTGCTCAGGATGTATTCAACGAGTTTGCCGCTACTCGATAGCTTTCCCGAAATAACCACAAACCTGTGGGATTTGCTACTCGTTGATGCGGTGGTTGAGGTGAGTGATAACACATTCAAGAGAAAATCGAGTCACACACTGCTGGCGCGGTAGCTTTCTGCTCAAGTTTGAGTTAATGCTCAAAGTAGGTGGTGACACGGTTTATACAAGAGGATTTCCTTTGCCTTTAGTATGAAGAATGAATGAATAAATTCACCCTGCATTTCTCGGTATTAAAAAGTATTAGATTCTTCCAAACACGATGAATGTAACGGGTGCATCTGCTTTCGTTACTCCACCCAAATATCACAAATCCCACTCAATGCACTATCACAGATTCTCATGCACGTGAGTGAAGGGCTGTAGTAATGAGTTGTTCATATCCAGGCAAAATCCACGTGGTAGAAAAACTTTCCGTTCTTTTTCAGAGTGACGTGGTCGGGGGAATATTCATGAGGCAACGGCTATAGTTGAATAAGAATAAACCGGCAAACCGATCCGGGTTTGAACAATCTGGCCGCTCAGACTTACCTCAAGATAAATCGATTTCAGGGAGCTACACAAAACTAAACGAACTGCAACCAGAGGATCAATCAACCGACCAAGGAAGCAGACAGAAAAATGAAACACATCTTCTTAGCATTTTAACACCATCGAGCCAGTCGGAAAAATGCGGACAATCCAATAACGAAATCAAATCAAATATACAAGCCAGAACCATATTTCTTTATTATTGCATTGAATTATTGAAAAATGTCTTTGATATATGCTTCAGAAACCGCGCAACCTTCCCGTTCCTCTGAACGCCTAACTTTTGGGGAACTAAATGTTTAGTCAAACGATCTCCAGTCTGTTAACGAATCTTTGTGCTCACGCAAGCCTTTATATGTTCAACTGGATAAAAAGTAAGCCGTGCAAATCAATTTTCTTGCAAACTTGACCAAAGGCTGACTTCAGTTAAAAACCTACTTCACTTCTACGCTAGACGATATTGATGATAATCTTTGCGATCGATTTGGAAATGAATCTCAACTACAAAGTAGCAGGGCGACAAGCGGACAATCCATCTCACGATCATACTCAAGGCCACAATGTTCTATACAGCTTACCAAAATGATAATATCAGAATCAAAAGTAGCTTGATCGATAACGGCTATATTTTGCGCTAATCTCATCGATCGACTGATTGATCAGTCTATCAGTCGTTCTAAAGAACTGAGAGCCATTAAACACAACAATCCATAAGGTCACTGTCAAACAGTTAGGCGCCCTGGTTGTTGCTTGTCAGATATGAGTTACTGGATAGTTCCACCAACTTACTTTTCATGGGTAGGGAGTTTTGCCTAGATCGATGGTGATCTTAGTTATTTCAGTGAATTAATTATGATTCCCAACAAGGATGAAACAGTTGTACAGTGCTTCCATGGTTTTCAATGGTGAGATGAGCGTTCAAGCTGCATGATGAGTCATATTATAAACAAACCTAATCTCCTACTACTCAATTGCAATTAATTATGTATTTGACAATCTAGCCGAAATTTCATCTCCACAAGCCACTAACTGTTTTTTTACATCACTGTCTAGCTTAATCCTTTATTTCGTCTGCTGGCACCTATGCAAAACATTCATAGGTATCATATATATATATATATATGTATATATATATATATATATATATATATATATATATATCATATACCGCAAGAACATCAGCTGTTAGTGGTACAGAATTTTCATAGTTTTAGGATTCCGCATGCTGAAAAGCATTTCTTTTTGTAATACAATAAACACGTGCACCACATTACCTATTTTTTCATATTTTTCCTTATTTATTTCCGTTTTATGGTTCTAGATATTTCTCATTGAGAATTTTCGCCAGCTGAAAAAATCATGTGTTTCTGTTCTTCTACACTAAGACAATCATTGTTGAACTAGTTTTGTTCGAATATTCGACTTTTTGTCTCTCGAGCTCAGTAATCTGTATGCCTGCAGAAGCCGCTCAACTCTAGAATATAATGACTTACCTTCTTATTTTTCTTGCATGCCTTCGTATGAAACATGTTGTCACACTACTTCCCGTTCAAACATATCTACCGGAATTTGTTGTTTTGTCATACTGTTAGCATCCTGATCAACAGAAAAAAAAATTCAAAGAAAGAAGTTTTCTGACATTTAGCTTCAGGACCTATTTTCATCATCATCTACCCTCTATATACATGGACTTTGGATAAAATTTGAAAAAATCCGATGCCGTTAAACGTGGAAAGGTTGTAAAGAGGTTGTTTAGTTGTAAGAAGTGAATTCAGGAAAGTAGCTAGCTGATCGTTTGTCCATGCGAAAATCAGATGGAAAACGATTACTTTAAACCATCCTGACATACAACTTGCCAAGTATCAACAAATATTTCGATTGAAGCTTTATCATCTCAAAGGATACTTTGTGAATCGGGCTCCGCCTCCCATCTTCCGTTTCGTTCACTGGCATTCACAATATCAGCCAGCTCAACGCCTGATCTGATGACGTCTCTTAACAGTGCTCTTTCGCGGCATGCCCTTGTCACACGGACTACGGCAAGACGAATTCCTGCGAGGTTTATTATGGATATATGGGCGAGAAAATTTGGGCTGGTGTTTCTTTCCTGTTGACTTATGAACAGTGACGATCGGGGCACTATGAGCAATCCATATATGCATCCCATGAATCAGGTATTCCATCCATCCACAGACAGTGAGTTATCCGACCGGCTGATTACGGTGTTCAATATCTAAATAACTAATTACGAAACGGATTCCCGAAAATGTTCATAGTAAAGCTTTTGTGTTGGTCGCAACAAATAATTCAACTGGAAATCGTATGCCGAATATACATCTACATTTATTTGGATAGAGAGAAGTCCGTGAGGATTTTTGTCTTTCTCAATGAACGTAAGTATGACTGGAAATGCAATGATAATTGAAAAATCATTTTCCGAGGTTAGACTGTCTCCCTCACTTCCAACCGGTTAACTACCTTAATGTCCGCTTATAATATCAACAACTTACTGATCAACCGCTTCACATGCATCGAATCTGAAGCACTCAATGAAATTTATGCGTGTCGGTCACAGTTACCCTTACATGGCTGCGGTGACGATGTTTTAGTTATAATCAATGAGACTAATTCTTGTGATATTTTCGACTTCAGGGAAAGAATTTCTTCAAATTGCATAGTTCGTTTTTAAAGTAGGCCAACCCAGGTTGTAAGTTATTGTCTCCGTTGACGCTGTTGTTACGGTATCTTATGACAGTGAACTCTAATACGAGTTTGTGCAGGTATCAACCATTACTTAAGGGGGCAGGTCACAATAAAATTTGTAAAATGTTTTTGAGTGAAACTCGTTTTACTCGTAATTCAGTACGTTTTGTTCAGTGACCATTCACTCATTGCTGTTGTGAAACTAGAATAATGGAATGAAGGAAGCTCACACAATATAACAGTTTTCACACAAAAGCCAACGGTATAGAAATATGAAACCATGATGCACATAAGATCCGTACTCAGGTGCATACCTACAGAAATATTGCATTGTTCTCCAGGGACGAATAGATCATCAGTGTGTGTTTAGTTACCTAAGAGATAATCTTTTATAGATTAAGGGTTTATTACCTCAAATTATGAAAACTTTTCCTCTCCACCATGATGTGTTATTCTACGCTAAACTGATCAAACTAATCTCACACAGGCGAGAAATACCATGACTAACTTAACGGTACTATTATTGCTTGCAACTGTATCACTATCATTCGAGACACCTCTCCCCCTCCACCCTAACTTCTAACCCAATTTAGCTATCGTTAATATTGTTCATACAGTTTCTACCGCTACGATTACTACTACGGTTATAATTCACAAAACTATTCATTTGGAGATCAACAAGATCAGCCAAGCATAAAAAACTGCTTGTTTGCATCTTCGGTATCCAGTCCACTTGAAGACAACCGTAATCAGAACGAAAATGCCATCGTGTTATTTTGTGTGCCTTTTGTCATCTTACTGCATTCAGTCCGTGTGATGTACTCACGTCCATTGTCTCGCCATAACTGTCCACTATTGCGTTTTGAAAAATTAGCCACTTACTTGTTCAGTAAGTAGTATGCATACTCCATCACATTACTACTATTACTGCTTTTGTAGCCGAACTTCTTCCTCGCCTCCAGCTATACAAGTAGTCCACCAGGATGCGACTTTATCACTATTTGTATTTTCTGCCAATTCATATCATCTATGCCCGAGTATGATGATTGTTTCCTTAATAAATACTCAGTTTATGTGATATTCGGAGTGCTCAACTCTGACAGATCTCAATTCCCTTCTTTCCAACGAAGAATAACTGAGTTCTTCAAGCAGTGCTCAAGTCGTGTTGTGAGGATGTATCCTTCAAACAGCTCTGACATTCTCTTTTGTCTCCATAAAATTCTCCAATACTCCGACCTAACAGTGTCCAATCCAAACTAAGTCGTCACTGGAGGTCCAACACGAAGAGCACTCTCAGTCAATAACCTCAAAGTAACCATCGGCCGTGACCTTACATAGACAGATCATGTCGCGACAGTCTTCTTGAAAACCTTACAACTCCAATTTTACTTGATACGACGAAAGTCTTTCCCTACCTCGTTTCACTTATTAAGGAGCTTTGTATTTTCATCCATACTTCCATAATCACTCTATGTTTACCACGTCATATTTCCCGGACTGCTCATCAAAGACTTTGAAATTATCGTGAGGACCCCTTACCATTTGTCCCGAAACAGGGATATAACTTATGACCTGCTCATACACATTATAGGAATCCAACATCACAAAGCACGTCTGATATTCTCTTGTATGATCTTGGCGGGCGAAGCATACTCCCTTCACCCCGACCTTGGCACTTGAACATCAACATCTGTCACTCGATCGCAGTGCAAACATCTGTTTGCTCGCACTAGAGATCGTAAATCCTTTGAATTTCCGTACCTCGTGCGATCCCTCACCAACCCATAATCTATCACCATTGACTCTTTTGCGAATCTTGACGACGCTGGGATTTGCATCCGCTGAAAGATTACCCTCTAGGACAAAGCTTACACAAGACTTGACCGACTTGATCTCCAGTGTTGGCCTCCACATTAATAGCTCTGCATTTGACTTTTTTTGCTGCAATGAACTCTGAGATGGAAAAGAAGTCAGATAGGACTAGCAATTTTGACTGCAGTTCATGTTTCCACTAGAAGAAACCTCTCTAGGCCTTTACACGGCACTCAGTAATCATACACGAGTACAAAGTGTTACTTCTACACATGGTAGTCTTTTCACTGCCAGCCACTCCTTGAGCTTGGTAACTTGGGAGTTCATTTAACAGTGGAATGGAGGTGTTACTCAAGTACGTGCATCTAGCTTCGCTAAATCGGGCGTGAGACCCGAGTTAAAACTAAGCGATCAGTGGTGATCAAACGGTCATCATGGCCGACTTTTAATTTGGTGACCTCAGGTTCGCATCTGGCAACAGTCCGCCATCTGCACCAGTTACGGCTTACCTCCTCTAGGAATACTGCGTTGTTGTTGCATAATAAATAACGGAAATGAAAAAAGCAACACATTTACAACGGTAATATCGAAAATATAGATATTTAATATTTTATTTCAATAAATACTGTTCCCCTCTAATTCTGGGGTAAGTGGGTATCCATTCGACGATCTTAGGCGTCACTCTGCTACCCAGCGGGTTGCACTTGATAGTGCAAAGCTAGAGATATAACCTTGTATAAAAAGATGTACTTGATCTTCTTTGACTAAAACCCCATTTAAGCTGCGGCGACGGTGCGGAAAAAAGGTGACACAGCATGGCTTATCGGGCGCTGTACGTTTTCTATTCCTGGAAAGCTTCTCAAAACAATCGCTTAGTATATTCAGTGCCACATTAAAACCCTGCCTTCTGTAACTCCCGTTCTAATTGACAGTATTGATAAAGTTTAGGCTGCTGGTACTAATTTTGATGCTTCAGGAAGAAGTTCTGACCTAGTTTTCACCGTCTCCTGACTGACTTCCATCCTGAGATCGAAATAAACAGGCGAGGGACATTCAATGCCCCCTCAAGCTCGAAGCCCAGTGTCCGGACGCAGAGGCACATAAAACACTAAGCAGAAGTAACACGCACATTCAAGAAGGTTTTCACTGATATGCATCCCGGACACTGGCGTAATCAGAACTCCAGTCGTAAAAATCAAATCACTCTTCCTTCACAAAGTTTCTTCTGTGTTCGTCTGCGGACTGTGATGTTGAGGGATCTGATCAGGAAGACCAGCTTTACTGCTGAACTCAATGCGGATCGAACTTGGTTACACGAAGTAGGCACCCAATGTTCATCTAAAGTGATCACTAGCCATACTGTTTGTTTGTCATTTATGCGCAAGCTGACCGGTGGTTTCAACTCAGATACAGCCACAGAAAGCATCTACAGTAAACTGCATAATCCGCTTGAAACTACGTCGGGCCGACTTTATCACCATAACCAGCGATAAAATTGGAATAAATCATCTTTAATCGGATGAGATACATTTGAGAGACCTTTCTGTGACTGATTCCTGTCGTTTCAACAACAGGAAGTTCTTCCGAAAGAGTATCGTTTAGTTTTCACAAATGTAAACTTCAGACAGTTCAATAACTGGTACGCTCTCTAGCCTCTTCCCTTCCGACTCAGAAATAGGCTAGATCGATCACGTTGCAATGAATTACCGGTACGAATCAGATGTCTCTGATCGAACCAGGTTCCACCGTATTATAAAAAGCCCCATGTCTTCAATAAGAGTTCACAAGCTAAACCACAATGTCAGTAAGAGGTGCCTCCAACAACGTTGGTCATTAGCATCTTGTTCGAATGGTGTGAAATGAACGAATTTAGGTTTATATATATATATATATATATATATATATATATATATATATATATATATATATATATATATATATATATATATATATATATCGCAATTACCTGAGAGTTGTAAGTGGGGTTGATGAGTCTTTGTTTGACTGACTGTCCTCTGAACATCTAAACAAACTTAACTCGGTGATTCGATTCGGCCCGGGCGGGAGTGTGGTGGCGCGGTGGTGCCACAAGCTCCTCGAGGTGGAAATGTCTGGATTCAAATCCTGTTTGCGGGGAGTTCAAAAAAGGGTGGAACTCAAACCTGATATTTCCTAATGCAGGGCTGGTCGGATCACCTGAGGTTTATGCTTCAAAGGTGGAGTTCGAGGGACAGTCAGCCAAACAGGCTTGGAGTCTTTTCGATTCTCAAGTAGTTGTATCACGGTGTTTCAGATAGAGCTGAAAAGTACTATCATTTTTCATTGTCGTTTGTTTTCTCCTTCATGGCAAGAAAAGGTGACTTTATGTATTCTATAATTGTCCATCGTTTCACAGGGAATTTACTGTGATAGGTTCAAACTGACTTAATAAACAGTGCAGATGACATCTTCTCATTGAAAAATCTAATCAGCTCAGAATTCGCCGAGTACATCTTCGATAGGTGTCACAACTCGCGTTTGAACTCTGGTCGGTTGGAGTAATAAAATATGATTTTCACACCACTGAATTGGATTTTTACATAACACTTATCGTTTTAGTTTTAATTTGAACACCTATTAGCCGTTAAATGGGTACGAGGTTTTTGATATTTGTTTCTCATTAGAAACCCAATCGGAGACTACAATGTAAAAACAGTAGGTCAATAGTTATCTATAAAAGCATTGAGGAGATAAAACAACTCACGAGAACAGAAGGAAGACAAAGTTGTGAGACGCAGGCATTTCGTTTACTCTTGTCTACTGCATACGTAATACGTCAGTTTATGTATGATACAGCCAGAAAAAATATTACAAAGGAATATGCTGCATGTGATAACAACCTACCCGTCCCAGATATTCTAATAACAAGACGTACGGATGGAAATGTTTAGCGTGGTATTTACCTTAAATCAACTTGGGGCGGGCGGTACTTATAATTATCCAGAGTTTGCACCAGGAACCTACAGATATGGCCTAATTAAAACTCTCCTCTACAGATCGCAGAAAATCTACTTCAATGAGCATGAAAATAAGAAGAGCTCATGCAAAGAATAAATTTGACCAACGGATATTTCAAGAATTTTATAGGACAACACCGGAAGCCGAGAAAAAGCATGTGACAAACCAACTGCGATCGAGAAGAAGTAAGTTTTTACTGTTTTCCCGTTTAAGGGCGACCGTTTATTTAACAAAACAAATAAAAATCTTAAGTTAGGCTTGAGACACCCGTACACTGCGGCCCAATTGCGTTCGTTGCAGACGACCAAATGTGTAATGCTCTCAAACATAGATCGTTATCCCCATCTTTATTGGTGTGAGTGTTGACGCTTTCTTATACACTTACAGAGCTCTGGCTCACCGAGTTTTCTTTCTGTCTTCGCAGACTGTGTGCGTGCCACCCCACGGAAGAATACTGCATCCAACATACTACTAAGGATTAAATCTCAAAGATCACTCAGACTGTCTTGCTCAGCCTTACTTCTCATTTATCGTCTGCCAAATCACTTGCAGCTGCGGTGAAGTATACATCCTCAGAACAGATCACTGCTTGGCCCAAAGAGCGTCGGAACACATACTCAAATGGCCGTCAAAATCGACGACGTAATCTAGTAAGGTAAAAGAGATTGACACCAAAATCTCCGGCTTCCTCGACTGCGAAACTCTGAATTGCATTCGGTCACACAGTTGACTTTGCTGAGTCTTTCACAGTGATGTTGAGCAATCCAAAAGCGAAGATGCAGTCCTTCAACAAAACAATACTTGTCATGATGTACCAACCAGCGCTTAGTGCACAAAAACGTTTGACACAAAATGTTTGCTTGCCTTAGCATCAACCGAATGGACTTCTCTAGCAGCTGCCCCCGACCCCACCGAAAGCAATGCAAGAGCTTTCAATCCATCCTATTCTACTGTAATATTCATTTTCCGCTGAATCATATATAAACTGACGTGTTTTATATACGCAGAAGACAAGAGCAAACGAAAAGCCTGAATCTCCTGACTTATGTCTTCTTTCTGTTTTGATGAATCGGATAAAAAGGACTTATTAATTTGGGCGAAAAAATGGCATGCAAAATTGCCTTCTTTTTCTGCTCATAGCTATATAGCTAAAAAGCCAGCCTATTGTTCACCGTGATACAATATTGTTTTGTGCTTGGCCAACCAGTTCCTGCAAAAATGCTGGGCGTTTTAAAGCTGAGAACCAAAATCCTGAACACAGCTAAGCAATTTTTCATGCAGATTTATGTTTTGTAACATCTGCACCTCGTTAAGATTTTTACATAGAAGCATTAGGTTTTCCTCCCACTCAGTAGTGGATGCATGTTTTAGCAGGAAAAACTCAGTACGGATACTGTGATAGGAGTATAACGTAAATTATAACACCATATCGATAAAGAAGATGGACGGAGTAGGTGTGTTGCGCGTTGATTACACTCTGCGCTGATTCCCAACAACACAAATGTAAGGCTGTTCGTTTCTCCCGTGCATTTAAGATGAGTTCAGTGATGGTAGTATACGACGAATAATTTCATTGATTCCTATTTATGTGAAGGGAATGTTGTGAAAGGTACTTCGCGAAAATGTGCTAGAAATTCTGGGTACTTGAAATCATTGTTGTTTACAGGCAATCAGCGGACGATTTAACTCTGGCAGTTTTACTGACCCACTGTAGCAAAATGGTTAACTCCGCAAAAACATACTAGGAGCGTAGGAACACGAGGTTCCGATAGGCCAGGTGTGGCAACGTGTTAGGCAACAGACGAATATGGTCTACTATCAGGTCCGCGGTACATCCCTCTTGTATAAACTGATACACCCATGGAGGCTAGGGTGGAAGCTTCGTTCACTATGGCGTCCTTATCAGACAATCCGTCGGAAAGTTAAAAATATGTTCGTATATTTTGCTTCTTGTTCTCAAGTGAAACACTACAGGAAGTAATTATTGAACACGTGCACTATTCTGTCAGTAGAAATAAAGTTCACGTAAGTACACTCTTAGGTGAAAACTAACTTTTGAGTTGTATAAGCATATCATATTATTGCCTTCAAACTCGCCTATGCTGTGTGCACTATCACTTGTGTCATATATTGGACAAAACTACTAAACGAATGATGAACAAACTTCTCTCTTGGTTTTTTTAGAGTTTAGTGACAAACTTGGAGCAACATCATCAGTGTCCCACTTCCTTGCTTCCTGAAACCATTCCAAACCAGATGAAAAATGTAGTAACTGATAAATATATGGGATAACAAAAGAGTCAGTATGTTGTTTGTGTCTCCCTTTTATCCTCTAGGATAGTTTTGTTCATGAAGATGCGCGGAACGACAACCGGGTCGGTTTATTCGCTTCTGATATCAGTGACGGAAATAACTGACTTCAAAAATGCAGATACGAATTGTTTGTTGGTGGCGTATCTTATGGAGAGTGACGCTATTGATAGCCACGTCATTAGAAGACCTTGAGGTTATCTCGTCCGTGCAGTACGGTAACAGCCACGAGTTGCACTTAATTCTGTCGTCAATTCCAGAGGAGTAACTGATTTAAGTTATCCCAGATGATCAGTACTGCACACGGGTATAATAAGTTACTTGGATGGTCCTAGTGTGACCACTGAAAAAAACATTATTAGCTTTTGAGTCTACATTTATAATCCCCGACTTATGAAGTGAAAACTGTTGTTTTATTCACGACAAGATCACAACTGATAACCACCAAGGTTTATCAAATATAAGTTCTTTGATATAATAAAGATTACTAAAGATAAGTTTCATAAATGTCCGAGTACGTCAAAGAGAAAAAATCCACTGAATTTTCTCAGATAATAATAGTTCCATCGATACAGATCTAAGCGAAATTCGCGGACTGACTTGGATCAGTGATATCGTACAAAAGCCTATCCCCATGAAAAAAACCCGTTCAGTGAATTGCTATGATCTACGTAAGTAGTTTTCCGCAAGAAACGACGAGATTTCCAGTATGGTTTTGCAGGGTTAAGAGAAAAAGGTTCATCAGTAAACAAGATATATGTAACACGTTAATCAGTTGCGCATCTGTAGTTCCAGGTCTACAAAATAATGATGGAATCACACGAAAAGCTGCCCGCCTAATCGACCTATTCAAGAGTAACCTTATAGCGAATATTTCTGTCAAGAATCTTTTCAATGAAAATGCAATACTTGACTTTGTCGGTCATATTTCCCAATTGCAACTTCCAAACCAATATAATGATTGCCGAAGAAAAGCTGGCTAATATCTGAAGTGGTAACTTCCCACATCTGTAATCTTCTTATTTTTTTTAGAGCGAACTGCCTTGGCTATTTGATTGGTGATATTTGAGATCATGATCAAACCCAGTATAGCCTTTGGTCTCAGAATAATATGATGAATTATTGGTCGAGATTGCTAGTATCACTTCGGCCACTCTTCACGGTCTTGGATGTGTATTTAAACGGGGTTAGTATACAGCTTGCCGTTCGCTATCGAATTCATTACGATTCGGTCGGTCGTCAAGAATCAAAATGATGAAGCTCTGGTCTGTTGATGGTTCATTGTAAAGTATTTCACAATCCGAACTTAGTTATTTTTATTAGTTCAACAGACGTTACCAATCGCATGTCAACTGTTCGTGATTCAACTATACGATGGAATATCATCATACGTTGTCGAAGAAAGTGACGTATTTAGAGCCAAAAAGTGATTTTAAAGGCACTCAGAAAAAACTGACTGTGGTTGGTCACCAGAAAAAAGATAAACTTGGCCTGCCATACTAATCAAAACAAGGTCTCTAGTTTGGATGAGGAACCAGTTTCAGGAAATGTTATGGTCATAAAGCTCGTCATTCTTCTAGATGATGTGATGTTCACGGTAAAACTTATGCACATTTTGTCTTCTTTATGACAAGATTCACGGTTAACAGATACTAAGAAATAATCTAGCCACGTTATTCAAATAAGGCAATACCTTTCCTTTTCCCAATGTTTGAAATGAACCTCAACACCAAACACTCGTATCTATATTTTTGTATAAAAAGTGAGCCGTCATGACATCTTAAAAACGATACAGTCCGTCCAGATCTTCAATGACTTGCATAGACATTTGTACATTACTCAAATCACCAGCTACTTGGTCTTTGTCTGAATACAGGTTTCAGTGCTTCCTTGAAGAGTTGTGAGGCAGAAATCGGCACTTTTTCGATATCTTGTTTAGCTAACCGTGGATGCAGCAGCAGCATGTTTTGACATCTAACAGGATACGATCTATGAACCTATAAAAGTCTTTTGTAAAGAACTTTTTCACAGAATAGATGAAAACAATCCAAGTCATTATGTAATTTACTCAAAGGAAGGCCGTTTCAAGCACTGTGTGATATTCAGACTCTCACCCACACTCTTAGTTGACGGTCACTTTGCTTAGTTCGAAGAAGAATCAAAGTAGTATTTATCGAGTTACGTTTCCATTCTCCAGAACTTGAAAGCTTTGTTAAATTCTTCATCGGAAAAGCATTTGTATTTTGGTTTTGATACTTTTACAGTGATACTTATATTTTTAGACACATTATTTACTGTCATCGAAACGATAGTACCCATGATAGTACGAGGATCTGAATATTTTTATACTTCTATGTGCAAAGTAAGAGCCTGACTTACGACTGAATACCTGAGAGGCACTTTACAACCGTCTCCTTGAGCCTATTGGAAATCACCTTTCTAATTGGTTCTGTAAACCCGGATGGGGGCCTGTGAGTTCAGCACTTCGTATTATAGAAGATCCAGGTGGGCTATCGGCCATTTCCTTCACGTCAATACCGCGGGATATAGTGCCAATCCGTCACCCGTGTTTAAAGTTAACAGTTCGTCCCACATACTTAGTAGTCGACTCCCCTGATAGCTATCTCGGTAGGAGGGACAAAGCGAGGGAGAGGTTTTCAGAGGTATTCTAAATGTTAAAGCTGAGAGGTGGGTAGTTTGGTATTAGGGTTTATCTGCTTTGTATGGTTGGGCTTCGAGATCTCTTAAAATAAGCGCCTAAAGTACCATAGCTGTATGATATTCCCATGAAGCAATTTTTTCTTCTATGAAAATGCTGTACTCAGATCTCCTTGAAAAGAAGCTATATCAGCTGAAAGAACCGATTGGCTCGGGACATGAGGTAGCTATGATCTGTAGAAACAAAGATCAATTTGGTACCAACCATAACGACTAACTTTCGTGAACCAGAAATTGCCAGGCCCTCTCAATTTACGTTCACCTAGCTTAAAGTGGGAACCAAGATTAAGCATCTTCAGTTGATCAAAGGTCATGTTCGAATCAAGATAAATTAACGGTAGATGCAAATTATTTACTCTTGATAACAGGTTTGATTGTGAAACAGAAGTCAGTGATGACAAACCATTACCCAAAAAAACTCCATCTTACAATACAACCGATGAGGACTATGCACTTTTGGCTATCAACTGATCATCATATATCCATAAGTTAGGATTTTACCAGTGAGACCATTCCAGCCGGAGCAACCTGGATTCACGACAACAAATCAAGTCAGAAAATCAATGTTTTCTTGCCTTTAGCGGCAGCGGGTGAAATTGGTGGTCACTAATCATGTCATATCTGAGCTCTAGGTTGTTTTGGGTGGGTAAAAGAGTGGTAAGCAATTAAAGTTATGCGCCAATCGTCTCAGGAAGATAAACAAAAATATTTAAGTGATATTGGTCAAGGACATTTAAAACCGAAAATGAAAGATTTAATGAATAGGAAGGAATTTGTTAACCACTGGTCACCCGCATGAAATGATTCTGCAGTTGGCGACTGACTCTTTTTGGAACTTTCTATCATTAAATATGAACGCTGCGCTCACCAACGAAGGTATTGGAATCACTGCACAGCAACTTGAACCACATTTTCTGTCCTTACCGGTGCACGTGCAGTAAATCAACTCCGGAGAACTGAACTCCTAATGTTATGCGGTACTTTTAGGCTTCAGGGCTGATTTTAAGGGATTTTTCTATGATTCACTACTGACAATAAACCTTCAAACAAATAACAATAGTACACGAAAACGATCACACTTTGTAAAACTAGCAATACACTATTCGTAACTGTGTTCATGCAACCACTCAGTGAGAAATATGAGCGTTTTTCTGAGAAAACAAACAAACCTATCCGCTCTGAAAGTTCTACTCTTTCGTGTGTAGAATAAGTTACCGCAATAGTGAAAAGTTTTTGTTTTTCTTTGATTTCAACCACAAATTCGTAACTATATCTAACAGTAAGTAAAAGCCATATTGAACTGCAGAATACTGACAGTTCAATGCATTGAAGTCGTACTATATTTGACCTGCCGGTGACAACTTCTTTTCATACGTTATACCTAAATTTGTTGTGAAGTAATGAAAGCGCATTTCTGTGCCAACTAAAAACTTCCGGCGTCATCGGTTTTCCGGTGGATTGAAGGTACCGTCAAATGAGTTGCACCGAACAAGCCGAGAAATTACATTGATGACTGCTTTCAAACAGGTGAAAAATGGAGGTTAAAAATTTCACTCTCTCTCTCTCTGTCAGAGACGGTTTTTGATAATAACAAAGAAGATTATGTGCACTCGCAAGTAAACTTTACGTACTTTGTTGCGGACTCATCTGAACTTCTACTTCATGCTACATTCCACAGTTGAAACATGCATTTTGACCACACAACTGAGAGTACGAAAATGACTGTTCTACATATCAATTACATCCTCAGTGAGCATACGATCAATTCAAATTCAATCTCTTCCACACTAAGAAAACGTATTGCGGTGGACTGGGTTTAGTACAATGAAGTGTAAAAGGACGTTTTGAATGCCATAACTCAATGATTCGCAGTTTCATGAGAATCAGGAAAGCCGGTTACCAAAGTTATTCGAAATACTGGACTGACACAGACATTTTATTTTCTCCTCTAAGGTACATTCTATGATAAGATTTGCGTGAAAGGTTCTTCCATTTCAGGACTGGCAAGAGTATGTATATTTGCGTGGGTGTGCATGTAAAGTAAAGAGGATCAATGGAGAAGCTACAGAAAGTGACGAGGTTTGACTGAAGGCAGTAAGCATGTCTGCGTGAGCTCTTCAAAAATGTTAGTTTATTGGTCGTATTCTGAACCAATCTCATAGTAATCTGAAGTGCTAAGGAAAGTGCAAGCGGTGCTTCGTTCTAGATCAGTATTACTCATTTCTGACTAAAGAAGCTCAAAAAAGGTGGTTCCAAATTTGTCAAGAATCATGTGGTTTTCAGAGGGTCCCTCAAGCGTAAAACTTATCACTGTGTTAATATTTTCCATTATGTATTCTGAGACTGAGTATCATTTCTTCTCAGGAAACCTCGAACTAGTAGTCATTTGTTTAACAAAGTCAGTTACTACGATACTACACTGTCCCATAAAGCCGTTCAATTATTTAATAAGAAAAAGGTTTTAAATGCTGATCTATAAAGTCTCATCTTGATGGCTACTTATCCGCTCTACCAAACTATCCCTCGAGGCACAGTAATGACATTCCCCAAGGCGGCGTTAGAAAGTGTACGGTTAAAGCGCCAGACTCCGCCATTGAGACCCCACTAAAAGCTGTGACCTTGAGCTGTGGGCATCATCGCTGCGTAAATTTATTGCAAATAGCCTAGTTTCAACGAAAGCTCGGGTACTGGTAAATTTAAATGAGTTATCCAAATTAGGAAGTTATGATTTGAAGGTGACTTGCAATGTGCTAGTTCTACTACATAAGTCATGTATTGTGGACAACCTGAAATCTCCCCCGTGGATCACCAAGCGTCTGCATCACTGACCGAGAGAGACGTGTTAGTACATTAGCTGTAAAACTCAGTGTCTGGTGGTCGATTTACTCTTTCTGCAAAACACCAAACAGGCCAGTTCTCAAGTACACCTCAACTAACTTATTACTAGTTGCCCCAAAAGAAAACGGAATAATGGTCGACTCAAACAGTAAACCTGTAATAACCCAACTAGCTGCGACAGTCTGGAGGTGAAATAAGTTCGCAAGGCCATCTGTGCCCAAACAGAGCTACAAGTTTCGGTCAAGTTAGGTAGAACAGATCAAACCACAACACTGTCGTATGATGATACCATGCGCCAGTCACTCTTCAAAACAGTACGCACCCACCCGAAAGGCCTCGAAAAATTTGCATTAGCATACGGAAGAACTGGATGAGCTCTGAACAGAGTATAAGTAACTAGGCTTATTTCCTCCCACCCGCACCACAAAGGTTTATTTCTAAGTCAGAAAAATCGAGCAAATGTGTTCTTCCTCATGATTTTTTCTACTCTGTTTGTCCCGACGAACTTACCATAGTTGACCTTAGTGGGCTTCTTATGCAAAATTACTCTTTCGAGTCAAGGTCCTCCCAGAGAAGTTTGTCAGAACAAAGGTAACAAATTATTACATATGTTAAGCATTTCTGGCTATCAGCATCTATGGGAGCTCAAGCTTTTAATACCAAACCCAGATAAGATTGACGAAGACAATTCATGACCTTTACAGGAGCTCGTAGTGGCTAGTCAGTTAAAGACCAAGTACCATTCTGCCAGTTGTTCACAACGTACAACGGACTCAGTTCCCACAGATAGTATGTTTTCACTTTACTGTGGTAAGTTATATAAAATGTGAATCAACATGCCCATTACATCCGCCGTTTATTTTGTTCTTCATTATTCCCTAAATATGAGAAACATAAACGGAGAGTAACATGAAACACTTTACATCGCTAGACCAGATTCGTCTCTATATCTCAGAGTGCTGGAGTATCGTGCTTCCGTTTCATGGTGGTGTCGATGGAAGCAGATGTGTACGACCATTTTTACCCAGTTATCTTATCGTGTTTCACATTTTTATTTCAAAGTACATTCCGGTTGTGGCACGCAAGCAATGACGCAATTGTTCAATTTGAACAGACCATGGTAACTAATACGTGTGAGAAAAAGACTCAAGAAAAGGTGTTCATTTCAAAATAATTTGTTTACCCTATTTGATGAATGAGTTCGCAGTAAAAGGAACGGAATAATTACGGGAAATTTCAACAATAGTTTTACTGAAAAAGGGAGTTGACTTATAGCGGGGTCTGTGGTCCTACGTAAAACTGAGAATTCATATATATATATATATATATATATATATATATATATATATATATATATATATATATATATATATATATATATATATATATATATATAGGGATTATATGGACCTCAAGAATTCTGTTCAGCTGGGAATTATTCAAGAACTAGTAGTGAAGTTGATTCTAAGGGAAATGAATAAAAACTATGTCCCCTTTTTAACGGGGATCAGTCAAAAGAGATGACGGTAAGGGACAACTTAGAGACTACAGAATATTTTTTATAGTTCTTACCGTAACCTTTCATATTACTAAACGAATCATTAGGGTTTCTGTGTGCCGGGATTCCCGGATTTTCCATACGGACACAAGTACTGTCGAGGTGACAGAACTGTTGTTCCCCTGATATTCTAAAGTAAAAGTTACGTGGAACGAATTGAAAAGAGACCAAAAGAAGGCTGATGACCCTTGGTCTTGCTTGGATTTGCAAGGGATTTTTCGAATTTTCCGTTGGTGTAACTAAATCTTCACTAGTGCCAATAGAAGTCGGTGGGATAAAATTTCATAAGTAAAGCTTAATTTCTACCACTCACCAATCAATCACAAATTTCTAAAAAAACTCGGGAAAAGGGAGATCTCTGAAACGTATACATTTGTTCTACCGTCTCGAATAAAAGAAATTTTGGGTAATGAAGGTTATTCGCTGATGCAATAAATATATAGTGCATGAAAGCAACAAAAGTATTGCATGAATCCCTTCACTCTTCCATGTGTATAACAATAAATTTGTTTTATCACTGAACTCGCGGCAGAAGAAAGCGAAAGGTTGGATATAGTTCTTTGCATCATTTCATTGCAACTGACTGCTTTTTGTAGCACCAAAAGCCGTTAGGAGAATGTTCCTTCTGTTTCAGCAGTAAGGGAAATGAGCTAGAATTTTTTTCTTCAAAACACTAAATTCTTGAAATAAGTCAGTGGAATCGATGAGTAGATGCTGAATTCAAACTTCTTTCCTCACTACTTCAGAGTACGCCGATAGTTGACTGTCGGTTAGCTATTTTAGTTACATATTCTTGAACACATCACTCACGAGTAGTTAAAAATGTTATCTGTAATCATAGAACTAACAGATATCTCAGCGTGAAACGGAGATTGCTGGTGCATAAAACTGCAACTAGGGAAACGTTTGCATTTACCGGCCAATGCCACTGGATAAGCTACGAATGAAAAATCATTGAAAAATTAAATAAACCTAGTGCATTATGTTTCCAGCATGAAATCGAATGGTTGCTATTTTTCAGAAAGGTTGCATTCAGTATAGCTGAGTTAAAATATCTGGGAAAACAAGCCTAGGCTTGTTGGCAAGATCACTGTGATAAGAAGAGATGCACTTAGCATTTTGCAAGAAACCAACTCTGTTTTATATTGATAAATGAGAATGATTTCGAATGTCCTGTATATGTATCCAGATATTACACAGGACTGATGAAAATTAAGTGTGAACAACACATGAGCTAAATAGTGTTGTAAAAAGTACTGGATGCCCAGGAACATTTTGTTTATTCTCATTACAAACGGCCGTTATACTGGGGTTCAGATCGGTTCAATTTCTTCAAACACTAGCTCGCACTTTTGAGCTCCAGTTTCGGCTGCTAAATTCCAGCATCTTCCAGTAAAGGCCGAAAAGAATAGGATCAAAGTGATAAAGACAGAAAAGGTGAAAGTAACAAGCATAAACCTGGGGGACAATGAAAGAGTCCAAATGCATCTACGCCACTGACCGCAACACTTAGCCATATCACCTAATGTATCCATGCATTCGGTAGGTGGATCATGTGGACCACAACCTGGAAATATAACACGTACTACGTGGCGAAGTCCACTGCTCAAGGTTTTCATACCTTTTTGCCATGTCAGAAACTGACCACCTCGACCTACCTTCCAATCACTACATGCCTCAAAGAATAGCGTATGCCGAGGAAGTCTATTGGTGGCATGCGTAATACATGTCCCAACCACCTTAACCTATTTTGATTCAGTACTTGATCTGAAGACTGGCCACTGGTTCCTAACACATTACGTCTCATCTCATCATTGCTGAAACGGTGTTACCACCATACTCGGGCAATGCTACGAAGAGATCGATACTCGAACACTGACAATATCTACCTATCTTCTATCCTCAACAGCCATGTTTCTCAACCATTCAATAAAAACGGACCTAAACACCTCATTTTACACTCTACACTTTACAGACAATCGGGTGTCGCGCCGGCGCCACAGATGACGGAAGTTGGCAAAAACCAAACGAGCCTTCTCTAGACGCGATGACACTTCATCCGATATTTGTCCACCCGCTGATATGTACCTGCCAGGTAACAAAATGTATCCACTTCGGCCAGAGCTTTCCCTGAAGAGAAGAGGTTAGGTGTAGCGGAAACCCAGTTCTGCAGCCGCATTTCGCACTTTTAAGGTGCAAAACGCATCCCAAACATTGCTACACTGTTGTTTAGGCTATCTACAAGAGATTGCAACTTACCTAGATTTTCACTCAGACGAATAATATCATCCGCGTGTTCCAGGTAAGACAGTTCACTGCATGAACAAAGATCAATGCCGCTATTCTCACACGAGGACAGAGCTAACCCGAAACTCAATTTTAGTTACAAAACTGAAGAGGAAGGGTGAAAGAATGCACTTCTGACGAACACCACTTTCCGTGATGAACTCGGGTGAAAGATTACCGGAAGCACGAAATCTGCTTTGGCTGTTTGCATACAAGTATTGGAAAAGAGAAATAAGATTCTCTGGTACACCATTCAACGAGAGGGAACGCCAGAAATCTGTGCGGTCGACTGAATCGAACGCCGCTTTCAGATCAAGAAAGACTGAGATCATTGGCCTACGGTAGATATGTCTGTACTCTAAGGTTTGCCAAAGAGTGAAAATGTGGTCGATACAACCCTTATCAGGTCTGAAACCGGCTTGATTCTCACGCGTACAAATTTCGCGGGCACTGGATAATCAGTGGAGAATAAGACCAATCGATGCGATAATAACCAAAGTAATTCCTCTATGATTTTCACAAAAGGCTCTGTCACCTTTCTTGTAAATTGGCACGATCACCGATTCATACCATTCCCATCCTTGAAAAGGGATGGAGGCAACCCATCCGGTCCAGTGGCTTTATACTTTTTCGAGTAATCTATCTCCCACGTAAACTCCATTTCTGATGGAGGAGTGATATTTACCCTCATCATTTCTCCGACAGGTACATTCGGAAGGTTCACTGTTGAATTGGGCCAACTGAATGGTTATTTAAACTGCTGCTGTCATAGGTCCAGACGACGTCCCCTTGAGGGAATCGCTGAATAACTCACTTACTCTTGGTTTCCGTGAGCCAATGCCTTTAATCCAATGCTTCAGTTCGTTGCTGTTGTTGACACGAACGGAATCGTCCAACCGAACTGCACACAAATTACTGCTGACTTGAATTCAGTCTAGCAGTGCACGCTCAGCTTTCATGCACAAAGCAATCCCAACGCCAGCCTGACCACGAGCTCTATATATCGAATCACCTGACAAACGAAGAATAAAGCGAGAAACTGAGGTTTTACCTGGGGTAAGAAGAGTGATCACAGAAGTGAGATCTTGTATGCGTGATTCGGAGACACAGCATACATCTATTTTAAAAATGTCGAGTTTTAGCGAGTGCAGTCTGTTGTCCTTTCAGACATGGTGTGCGGACGTTGAAGGCAACCAAGTGAAGTGAACACTTAGGCTTAAGGAGTGCTTTTGATTTGTACCCAATTCCTGAACTACTGCTTTCATCATAGGCGCAATTACCCGTGGTGTTTGTGTCGATCTTGAATTGAGAAAGGAAAAGTTGGCAAGGCACTTTACAAGAAAGATACTGGAGGTTTCTGGAAGAATCGTGCTTCACGGATGCCCACACCGCAGAAGAGGTTTTTCTTCGGGAACCCTAACCAGAGCCTTTGACTCAAAAGTATGACCCACAAGGCAGTGGGGAGTTAACCCAACACGGGGAAGTGACCGAAGAGCCCGCAAAGAAACGTTTTCTGGCCTGTCACGTGAGACCTTACTGTTGCAAGCATTCTGTCTTGTCTTCGCTTTTGCATTGTTATTGATCAGCTTTTCGGATTCACTCCCTAGCTCCATGCACCCAATATAGCAAGCTGAACGTGGACTGGGCAGCAGCTTTTGGGCTGGGGGCTGCCCAGCTTAGATGTGCGATAGCTGCCGAATGAAGTATGACGACTTATCCCACCTTTGGAAGAAGACCTAGGTACTCCACTCCTACGTCCATCTAATGGGGTTTTTTAGACCGGTTAACGGTCTCTCCGTGTTTATTCTCTGGAGTATCCTCGCAAGAAGGATGGGAGGCACGCGAGTTTAATGAACACCTAGTACAGCTTTTGGGAGACGGGTCTGCATTGTGCTTCCCTTCTAAATGTATTCATCCAGTGTTCATCACCGTCTTGTGGATCCCGACCGCAAATCAAAGATGCCCCATGCAAGAAGAGCGCCGGTCTCCCAAGAGAACGCCATATCCCGGCAATGGCACATGTGTATAATTTCACAGTTTGGTGACCAGAATTAGCACTCTGTATTTCGTAATCTAGGGGTGAGTAAAGGAGATACAGGATATGGAACACTCTTGCCGTACTCCGCTGGAGATTATACAGGGTGACAGGATTTGACCACAGACTGAAATCGGACCTTAGATATGACGGTCAAATCAATTAAGGGCAGAAACCGTCCGTCAAGTCACTCAATTTACCAAAAATCATTCCCACATTGCAATACTGTCAGTGGAGCCACAGATCGCACAAATGCCTAGAAACGCGATTGCCGTCGACCTTCGGGGAGCTTTGCGGAGCTAATAATATTCAAAATAGTTTTTACTTCAAATAGGGGAATTCATACCTGGGGAAATCAACTAAAAAGGCACTTGTATTGTACGAAAACAGATTGTGAAGCGATACTCGAAGGCAATGAATTTGCTCTCATTTCAAATGAAAGAATGATATAACCGCTCAAAATATTTGTGAGCGACTGATTAGCACATCCTTCGTTTTGTAATATAATATTCTTCGTCTATTTGCCCATAACTATATTTGTTCACACAGCATCAAATTAGCTGTTTAATAATTTTATGTAGTATAAAGAGGAGGAACGAAAATGGGTTAGGAACCCTAGTGCCGTGATCCCATAGCAATAACAATGAACTGCATTGCACTTCACGAATTGTTGGTCTACACTACGTTATTCCTGCCTATCCACTGCACGTAATCGTTGTTTGACCTTCTAGGCGTGATCCATCAGGTGATAGCATTGACTTACTAATTCAAAACAGACACCTGACCGGATAACACCTCCGTAAGTCAGACACACGTTAAGACCGTAGAGCATCATTCAAACGACCTACCATTCTACCTAAAATATTTCATTATATTCTGTCAACTTATGTTTGCGCTAATTAAAGGCTAAGATGTTTAGGGTTACCCATAAAACAATTAGCGCTACAAACAGAATTGCCAAGTTTCATTTGCTAACAGTTTAAAGTATTTGGCTAATCGTAACATTGGGCATGAAGAACTATTTCAGTGAGATTTGTTTTTCATCTTGTTCTTCATATTTAGAAAATGATTTGTTTCGCCGTTCTGTGTTAAGCTATTTTTGTTCCAAAAAGTAGAAAATATTCATACGGTCGTCCAGGTCACTATATTTGAATAATCATTGGTAGTAGCTTTTTATGTTAGTGGCAGTAAAACTGTGGAACCAGTGAACTAATTATTCCATGCTGAAAAAATTTAAAAAAATCTCAACGCTTATAGAAGAGATAACTGTCTGATAAAGTGCCGAACATTCCTTCAAATTCACGACATAATTTGATTTATCACGATGCTAATTTTCATGCAGTCGGAATGAACATTCAACGTGATGACAATTTTAATCAACTGGATGAGATTGGAATCTGTTAGCCTTTCGCAATGGTGGTGAGTTTCTGTGTTTCCGATGTACATGTGGTAGATAAATCATGTAAAAGAATGCGACCGAATAAATTTCACGCTTCATTGAATGATCCCATTTAATCATGCTTAAGGAAGACACGAATATCGAACAAACAATATCACTCTTGTGGCTAATATAGTTACATATGTAGAGTGGAAACGCCTAATTTACAAGCAATACCTTGGTGTCAAGATGTGGTAGGGTAATTATGAAAATTCGTCTTTGCGTAGCAATAAAATGATAGGAGGGAATTCGTTGTTTCGTGTTTGGGAAGGGACCAGCGAGATAATGGACATGAATTGTGATGATTGTTCACCTCCGGTTCCCACTAAAGGATCTGCGTCTGGGTTACACCGTGTTAAAAGATCGGTTTCAGATCTTGGCTAGATTAGTGGGAGTGCCCTGATGAATTGCACCCTCAAGGCGTGCCAAAACTACACCTTGCGAATACCGAATATCAAGCGAATCATGATCCTTTGAAAACGGTCTACAGAGAATTCACACTGACAAGCAACGTTATTCGAACTGAACTTCTTTTGTTCGAAAGAAGTAATTCACCTCCGAATAGTTTTCTCATAATGATGACAATCTGCATGTTAATAAAAGTGAGCAGTTTAGGTCACACAGGACTTAGACCGTTAACCGGTTCATGCATTTATTCTTCATTCAGAGTCAACGCCTTACATGCAACCAAAATCAAGGCGTCCAGCTGGCCCATGAAGCTAATTTGTAATCGGCAGTCACAGTTTACAGTGAATGAGCCCACTCTGATGCACAAACTCGGCGGGCGAGCATAAACAATCGATAGATGTTTGGAACAGATTCACAATAGAATGCTTCACAATAGCATGGTCTTTTAGTGGTAATTTAACCGATGAAAAGGTGTGAAAAATCATTCTGTAAAACACCATATGGGCCACCACTTAAACTGATCTATTATTTTGTTGAATAATGCTGTTTCGGATATATTCATCTTACTGAGATTACCACTGAGAAGGTATCTAACCTGTAATTTGTCCGCGGCATGAGTGGCGAACTACTGAAATCCAGAGCCGGTGATAAATGGGTGCTATATCAAAAAGTACTAAATTTAAACAGACTGGTGGGAGCTAGACAGCATAGCCAAACTTTACTGCCTGGAACTGGAAACTATTCTTGCCGGCTAAATTTGAGTCTCACATGGGACTCGGACAGGCACTGCAACCAATGATTACAAACAAGGTAGCTGAAACATCCGCTCATTGCTTCTTCGATTTTCAATGATTAGTTCGGCCCTGAATCTGCACCGTGCATCATTCTGTAAACATCCACACTCGTTGGTTCAATTCAAGGTATTCAGAGGTTTTCAGGCTAAACCTCTGGATCAAGTGAAAATATAATTTTCGAAAATAGAGGTTTCATTGAAATACATAAGTAGCTTTTCACCGGCATCTTTCTGCACCGCTTTGCTGAAATAACTGGTCAAGCTAATCATAATGGTCCTCAAAACTGTCAGTTCTATGTGAACTAATATGGAACGAAGGGTAGCTTCACTGCGACTTTCGTCTGACTCCAGTTAATCACCTCAGAAAAAGTTAAAACCCAGAAATACATGGCATCGCCTTGTGAAATGCATGCATCCTAACATTTATTGTATAGGTAGACTGTTCGTAAATACACGTGTGCAACTAGACTGTTTACGTAAAGTAGCGCCCATTTGTCGTCACCACGTCACGTGTAATTGAATTTTCTCCCTCTGTCACCATATAGTGCTCAATTGTTCTGGAATTCTGAGATTTCTGAGCAGAACAATGCACACATGGCGATGAAGATGATGAAGAAGTACAAAATGACAGCAGAAACTAGATGACGATAAGCAGTGATACTCTTACGCCATACAGAAAAGACCTTGACGAATATGCGCAGATCCATTAGCCGATCAAGCTTTTGGTATAGCGTCTAGAGTAATATGACAATAATACATCGAAGCTTATGAGGCTCCGATCGTCGAAACTTGTCCTGCTTGGAGCTCAAACATCCTTCTAGAAATATTATGTTTAGTTGGCTCACTTCAACAGTGAACCTTCCGAATGTACCTGTCGGAGAAATGATGCGGGACAACATCACTCCTCCATCAGAAATGGAGTTTACGTGGGAGATAGATTCTTCGAAAAAGTATAAAGCCGCTGGACCGGATGGGTTGCCTCCATCCCTTTTCAAGGATGGAGGCTAAGCTTTGGTTTCAGAGTTACCAAAACTCCTCCGAATTATTTAGGATACTGAGCAGATTCGCAGGGAATGGTATGAATCGGTGATCGTGCCAATTTACAAGAAAGGTGACAGAGCCTTTTGTGAAAATCATAGAGGAATTACTTTGGTTATTATCGCATCGATTGGTCTTATTCTCCACTGATTATCCAGTGCCCGCGAAATTTGTACGCGTGAGAATCAAGCCGGTTTCAGACCTGATAAGGGTTGTATCGACCACATTTTCACTCTTCGGCAAACCTTAGAGTACAGACATATCTACCGCAGGCCAATGATCTCAGTCTTTCTTGATCTGAAAGCGGCGTTCGATTCAGTCGACCGCACAGATTTCTGGCGTTCCCTCTCGTTGAATGGTGTACCAGAGAATCTTATTTCTCTTTTCCAATACTTGTATGCAAACAGCCAAAGCAGATTTCGTGCTTCCGGTAATCTTTCACCCGAGTTCATCACGGAAAGTGGTGTTCGTCAGAAGTGCATTCTTTCACCCTTCCTCTTCAGTTTTGTAACTAAAATTGAGTTTCGGGTTAGCTCTGTCCTCGTGTGAGAATAGCGGCATTGATCTTTGTTCATGCAGTGAACTGTCTTACCTGGAACACGCGGATGATATTATTCGTCTGAGTGAAAATCTAGGTAAGTTGCAATCTCTTGTAGATAGCCTAAACAACAGTGTAGCAATGTTTGGGATGCGTTTTGCACCTTAAAAATGCGAAATGCGGCTGCAGAACTGGGTTTCCGCTACACCTAACCTCTTCTCTTCAGGGAAAGCTCTGGCTGAAGTGGATACATTTTGTTACCTGGCAGGTACATATCAGCGGGTGGACAAATATCGGATGAAGTGTCATCGCGTCTAGAGAAGGCTCGTTTGGTTTTTGCCAACTTCCGTCATCTGTGGCGCCGGCGCGATACCCGATTGTCTGTAAAGTGTAGAGTGTAAAATGAGGTGTTTAGGTCCGTTTTTATTGAATGGTTGAGAAACATGGCTGTTGAGGATAGAAGATAGGTAGATATTGTCAGTGTTCGAGTATCGATCTCTTCGTAGCATTGCCCGAGTATGGTGGTAACACCGTTTCAGCAATGATGAGATGAGACGTAATGTGTTAGGAACCAGTGGCCAGTCTTCAGATCAAGTACTGAATCAAAATAGGTTAAGGTGGTTGGGACATGTATTACGCATGCCACCAATAGACTTCCTCGGCATACGCTATTCTTTGAGGCATGTAGTGATTGGAAGGTAGGTCGAGGTGGTCAGTTTCTGACATGGCAAAAAGGTATGAAAACCTTGAGCAGTGGACTTCGCCACGTAGTACGTGTTATATTTCCAGGTTGTGGTCCACATGATCCACCTACCGAATGCATGGATACATTAGGTGATATGGCTAAGTGTTGCGGTCAGTGGCGTAGATGCATTTGGACTCTTTCATTGTCCCCCAGGTTTATGCTTGTTACTTTCACCTTTTCTGTCTTTATCACTTTGATCCTATTCTTTTCGGCCTTTACTGGAAGATGCTGGAATTTAGCAGCCGAAACTGGAGCTCAAAAGTGCGAGCTAGTGTTTGAAGAAATTGAACCGATCTGAACCCCAGTATAACGGCCGTTTGTAATGAGAATAAACAAAATGTTCCTGGGCATCCAGTACTTTTTACAACACTATTTAGCTCATGTGTTGTTCACACTTAATTTTCATCAGTCCTGTGTAATATCTGGATACATATACAGGACATTCGAAATCATTCTCATTTATCAATATAAAACAGAGTTGGTTTCTTGCAAAATGCTAAGTGCATCTCTTCTTATCACAGTGATCTTGCCAACAAGCCTAGGCTTGTTTTCCCAGATATTTTAACTCAGCTATACTGAATGCAACCTTTCTGAAAAATAGCAACCATTCGATTTCATGCTGGAAACATAATGCACTAGGTTTATTTAATTTTTCAATGATTTTTCATTCGTAGCTTATCCAGTGGCATTGGCCGGTAAATGCAAACGTTTCCCTAGTTGCAGTTTTATGCACCAGCAATCTCCGTTTCACGCTGAGATATCTGTTAGTTCTATGATTACAGATAACATTTTTAACTACTCGTGAGTGATGTGTTCAAGAATATGTAACTAAAATAGCTAACCGACAGTCAACTATCGGCGTACTCTGAAGTAGTGAGGAAAGAAGTTTGAATTCAGCATCTACTCATCGATTCCACTGACTTATTTCAAGAATTTAGTGTTTTGAAGAAAAAAATTCTAGCTCATTTCCCTTACTGCTGAAACAGAAGGAACATTCTCCTAACGGCTTTTGGTGCTACAAAAAGCAGTCAGTTGCAATGAAATGATGCAAAGAACTATATCCAACCTTTCGCTTTCTTCTGCCGCGAGTTCAGTGATAAAACAAATTTATTGTTATACACATGGAAGAGTGAAGGGATTCATGCAATACTTTTGTTGCTTTCATGCACTATATATTTATTGCATCAGCGAATAACCTTCATTACCCAAAATTTCTTTTATTCGAGACGGTAGAACAAATGTATACGTTTCAGAGATCTCCCTTTTCCCGAGTTTTTTTAGAAATTTGTGATTGATTGGTGAGTGGTAGAAATTAAGCTTTACTTATGAAATTTTATCCCACCGACTTCTATTGGCACTAGTGAAGATTTAGTTACACCAACGGAAAATTCGAAAAATCCCTTGCAAATCCAAGCAAGACCAAGGGTCATCAGCCTTCTTTTGGTCTCTTTTCAATTCGTTCCACGTAACTTTTACTTTAGAATATCAGGGGAACAACAGTTCTGTCACCTCGACAGTACTTGTGTCCGTATGGAAAATCCGGGAATCCCGGCACACAGAAACCCTAATGATTCGTTTAGTAATATGAAAGGTTACGGTAAGAACTATAAAAAATATTCTGTAGTCTCTAAGTTGTCCCTTACCGTCATCTCTTTTGACTGATCCCCGTTAAAAAGGGGACATAGTTTTTATTCATTTCCCTTAGAATCAACTTCACTACTAGTTCTTGAATAATTCCCAGCTGAACAGAATTCTTGAGGTCCATATAATCCCTATATATATATATATATATATATATATATATATATATATATATATATATATATATATATATATATATATATATATATATATATATATATATATATATATATATATATATGAATTCTCAGTTTTACGTAGGACCACAGACCCCGCTATAAGTCAACTCCCTTTTTCAGTAAAACTATTGTTGAAATTTCCCGTAATTATTCCGTTCCTTTTACTGCGAACTCATTCATCAAATAGGGTAAACAAATTATTTTGAAATGAACACCTTTTCTTGAGTCTTTTTCTCACACGTATTAGTTACCATGGTCTGTTCAAATTGAACAATTGCGTCATTGCTTGCGTGCCACAACCGGAATGTACTTTGAAATAAAAATGTGAAACACGATAAGATAACTGGGTAAAAATGGTCGTACACATCTGCTTCCATCGACACCACCATGAAACGGAAGCACGATACTCCAGCACTCTGAGATATAGAGACGAATCTGGTCTAGCGATGTAAAGTGTTTCATGTTACTCTCCGTTTATGTTTCTCATATTTAGGGAATAATGAAGAACAAAATAAACGGCGGATGTAATGGGCATGTTGATTCACATTTTATATAACTTACCACAGTAAAGTGAAAACATACTATCTGTGGGAACTGAGTCCGTTGTACGTTGTGAACAACTGGCAGAATGGTACTTGGTCTTTAACTGACTAGCCACTACGAGCTCCTGTAAAGGTCATGAATTGTCTTCGTCAATCTTATCTGGGTTTGGTATTAAAAGCTTGAGCTCCCATAGATGCTGATAGCCAGAAATGCTTAACATATGTAATAATTTGTTACCTTTGTTCTGACAAACTTCTCTGGGAGGACCTTGACTCGAAAGAGTAATTTTGCATAAGAAGCCCACTAAGGTCAACTATGGTAAGTTCGTCGGGACAAACAGAGTAGAAAAAATCATGAGGAAAAACACATTGTCCTGGACTATGTGAATTTGGAAGGTATCAGCCGAAAGTGGAGCTAGGGTAATTTTTGAATAAATTGTAAACTGGAACCCATGTTCATTCAGGCGGGTAGTTGCTGAAAGATAGATAAGGATGGCTAGCCAATGGTACTCAAGGAAGCTACGAAACTTTGACCGGTGTACTTGGTGTTATACGGCATGTTGACCTTCAAGACTGAAATTCGTGGGATCCACATACTTTATGGTTGGAAAAACCGAGAGATATCGTGATATAATTAAGGGGTCTTAGATTCAAAACTTCACTTGAAAATAAATACTTCGCTCTGTATCACTATCCGCTAAAAGTTTGGTTTCTGAGGCACTTTTCTTGCAGGTGTCAATATTTGGAACGCCTATATCTAGATCACGTTTACCTTTTGTTCTTAAGTAACAAAATTTAATTATTTCATTCCGTGGTTCTGCTCTGAATTCCTATAGTTTTTTCTTCGAAAGTAATTAACAACTGGTAATAAACTTCTACATCACGGAAATTTTTTTTTCTTTTGTAAACTTCTTCCCTCACGCATGTAAATCTAGGGACAAATGGTGCAACTGTTCGTGGGTCAATGCGGAGTTCAGGTGAATAATGCTAGTTGGGAATTGTTCTGTGTCGAAAGTGGCTTGGATGCCAAGGGCAATATACTCGGTCCTATTTCAGACGCAGATCGATCGAGTTTAGGTGCGCTATTTGCGGAATCGAAGAGCGGTCAGTTTATACCACGTTGTGTGGTGGTCGACTCGGAGCCGTCAGTTGTTGGTAAGTATTTTCCCCCGATATTTTTCACGGAAAAGTTTGTCTATATATATATATATATATATATATATATATATATATATATATATATGGATAGGAATATCTTACATATGGCCCGGAATATTTATCATACTTGGTTTGATAGCGGTATGTAACACAGTCGGCTACACATTTCTCTGGTGACGCGTTTTATCTAAAAGTGTACCAGATAAACTAGTTTCTCGCTCCCAGTTCTTTTACGCAGACACCCAAATCTGAGTTTGTGTTTACGGTTACGCTTCACCTGAGTTTACCGCGAGAATTGGTGGCCCCCAGGTTTGCCTCTTCTCTACCGTTATTTGGACTTTCTGATTTTGATGGTCAAAAATACAGCCTCGTCGTCTTCATGCCACAGTAGGGGCATCGATATTTTACCGAACAAACGATCAAAAGTGACGCAATCGAAACATGTTATGCTTGTAAACGATGGCAAGTACAAGCTACAATTTACTCTTTAGGTAGCCTGAACAACAGTGCAGCAATATTCGGGATCCGTTTTGATCGCCCGTAGTGCAAAATTCTGAGGCAGGATTGGGTTGATCTCACAACTAACCTCATCGTTACAGGAGAAGAATAACCGGGGTGAATAAACATGGTTACGTTGATAGTTTCATTTCACAAAGTGGTCGGATATCGAGCGAAGTTCCGCCGCTCATGTGAGAAGTCGGACTGTCTTTTGCTCCTTCTGTATCGAATGTACACTACTGCAGAGAAACCAGTTCTCAGAACCCCTAGGAAAAGTGATGGGCTGTGGAGACACAAAAAAGAATGTCAAGAATGGAAAAGAAATGATGTGTTCTCAGCACACTTTTTTCTGTTCGCAGCATTTTTACAATCATTTGATACTTTCGGTGATTTTTTCGTTGTGAACCGTTAAACACTCCTAGGGGTGCTTTTTTCACTGGTTTTATCAAAAGGAATAAAACAAAGTCCGTGCTGTGTAGTTCGTTTAAAGTTACGCCTTACAATGAAACTGCGGGAAGTTCTCACGTGAAATTAAATTGATATTAGTATTATTATTATCATACTACACCAAGAAAGGATGGAGGCATGGGGTCAAAACTACAAAAACAGGAGCAAGTAAAGAAGAGGGGAAATTAAAGACAAATAAATTTGCTTCTCGACTGTTTTTTACTCTGTAATTCTCTTAAGTCTTCCTTCAAAATCACTGAGATGTGAGTGTAACATAAATATCCTACTTATAAGCCGGAAAAACCTTAATTCGACACATTGCCGAAATAACTAGACAAGAGTTTGTCAGGGCACTCTTCCTGTCGTGCCACTTGTACATAAATAAAGCTAATGGCATGGTTCTACAGATGAAATGTCACGAGAAAGCCAACAAGATTGCCACAGCTGATCTTTTTACAGCCTGACAACAGGAGTCAATTATATGCACATGCGCTGCTTTTCGGGTCACTGAGAGCAAATCTAGTAAGTAGGAAGCGTTGAAAATTAATGTTCATTCCAAATAGGAACCTTTACTCACGCTATTCGCGTTTCCAGTTTTTAAATACGATAAATTATTTTGTTTCTATTTTATTTTTCAGATGAAATACGCATGGGGATCTATCGAAATTTGTTCGATCCATCACAGCTGATTACCGGAGAAGAAGATTCGGCCGCAAACTTTGCCCGTGGTTATTATCGCAACGCTAAATTATTAACAGGCCCCACATTGGAGCGATTACGTCATCAAACGGAGAGTTGTGACAAATTAAACGGATTTATTCTGCATAACGCTGCTGGTGGTGGAACTGGATCCAGCTTTCCGTGCGGTAAGTTGTGTGTGTGAGACAAAACACTTATTTATTTATCGCGTGTATGGAAATTTCAAGGCCGAGAAGGAGAGTAAAGCCGAAGTTGGGCAGCACAGCGATTCTATTTACATCTCCCAACGTAGTGTTCCGATCTCGCATGCTAGCTGTCCGCATAACACTTCGTACCTGGTATGCTGGATGTGCACAGTGCGTGTAGTTTCAGGAGAAAAACGGCTAACGGTCCCTGAACTTCTCTTCTGTCTGACCTCTAAGAGGATAACCAATGCGAATCCAAGTAGTTGTTTGAACAGAGAAGACTGGAATGGGAATTCAGCTGTGATCCGAGTTTTTTATCGATGGTAGCACCGATTTAGTACTGATACTAAACTCTGGAAAAAATCACAGCAAATGCCAGCAGGCGAAGCCTTAGCGCGAAGCAAAAGTCAGAATTGTAACAAAGCTGGCTCCAAAGTAATCGTCACCCTTCAAAAGTTAAGTACACAATGAAACAAACATCACGTGGTCATAGTCAAGTATCGAGGATGTTCGAAGAGAAGATTCATCCGGATCGTTCATTTTCTCTATAGAATCGATACCCCTACGGAAATGTTCGAAATGTGCTCGTATATTTTGTTTCAGGCAGAAAGATCCCACCAGATAGAAGAGGCTATGTAAATAATTTGTATGAATTATGAAAATTAGGTCCCTTAGAGCATGCTGAAGACAATTTTGACCGAGCTAAGGGTAAGTCACTCTTAAGTATCATCATAAATATTTTGTTACCACCGTTAAGTGACGGGCTGAGCAACTAGCTTCAACGAAAACCATCTCAGTACCCCAAAGATTACAAGAAAGTGCTCCTACGATGCATTAGGAAACGGCCTATTAGAAAAAAACTTCTGATTATCAGAACTACACTAAGTCCAATAGCATGAGGACACAAGTAACTTCCATCAGCTCGGGTCAGAATAAAATAGAAGGATTGTCATTGGGAAAGGTCAACTGCGTAAAGCTTTTGCAATAGGTTACACCGGCTGCTTTGTTTTGCCTATGAATGACACAAACGTATGTTCATAGTTTCAACGGCTTCTGATAGCTGAGCGTGACGTTTAGGTCGTGACGTTTCATCACCAGTCAAGGTAACATCGCCTGAGCGCATTGGTGATAAAGCTTTTGTGACCTAAACTTCAAGCCCAAAGTTTGGAAGCCTTTGAACAGTACCAACATGAGCTACAACCAGCTTCATTTTTTCAAAAGTACTGAGTGCTTTTAGCTTGCTCTTGCAGTATGGGCAGCTACCTTCAGTAGTATTTTTTCGCTTCATTTAAGACATTCTAAAAAAAATATTCGAAAGACTCGAACATTTGGGATGTCGATAATTTTACCGTCAATTCTAAAGCGTAAAGGTTTTATTGATGAAATAGATTGGTTTTTTACTGGGATCAATCACGAGTGGTCCATGAAAGTTTGGGAGCAATTTGAACAAGTACCCAAAAATAAAGCTCGTGAATGGTACGATGGATGTTTATAAGCACAGTGAATAGGAAGAATTATGGACTTCGAATCACCTCTCAGAGTAACACGTGACGACGAGGCCCAATTTAGCCAACCGGTCAGTGGGTATGTTCAGTTGAACTTGCAATGGTATTCTAAAATGCCTTCGATATGCCCAGCAATCATGGATTTCAAGTCCCTTCTGCCTTTGTAATTTTAAACTCAACCGTCTCAGAGAATGGATAATCGCTAGAGATTGCTGTCTATGCACACAATGTAATCAATAACAGTGTACATGCACCCTAAGATATAACACCGCGGACCGAGCAATATAGCCTTCTGGGTTGGAATCTTGCCATTGCTGGTCAGTCATCACTTTAGCAGCCTTTTTAGGTAGGTCGATTTTCATTCCGGAAAACACTTATGCCTTTATCGTAACTGGAGGGGAGTGGAAATATACAAGGTATACGAACTAAAATGCTAAGAATAAACCTGTTCTCTCTAGTTTTCTAGTGAATCTGACATATTGTTCCACTCACCTACCTGTCTAGCCCTACTTTCAGAACTGCAAGATCAATATAGCAAATGTACGCGTTTCCAGCTGGCCGTTTCACCCAGCTCAGCTCTGTCCAGCTCAACCGTGGAGCCATATAACGCCTTGTTGGGTATGCATGCTTCAATGGAATTGCTGGACTGTTCCGTTATGATGGACAATTTGGCCCTGATACATCTGTGCACTGATCGACTTTGTCTGTCTAAAATTTCTATGAATACTCTGAATCGCGTTATTGCACAGGTTAGTTATGGTCATCTTCTCAGAATGTGGTACGATACAGTTAATTCTGACGCTTTAAAGGTGGTAAAGGGATCGTAGAATTCCGTGAAGAAAGCAAATCACCACATATACCTTGCATTTGGTACTCCTTCAAGATTTCAGTGCAGAAGGTTTTGTATACTCCATGTCTCATGTAGGCTGATATGAGCATAAATGTAAATTGAAATTTCCTAGTAGCTATAGGCCCCTTAACTCATACGAGTATTTATATCACTCCTTTATGTCCTGATGATGAGTTCGACAATTTTTATCATTCTTCGCAGTAATGCTCGACTAATTTTGTAGACGGCATATCACTAGTTTGCAATTTGCTTTGGCTTGTCACCCGAACAGAAGCACCCGAGGTCGATGTAATGTCATAAGACAGTCAAATTCTCGGTAAATAATGTGTGGTTCCATAATGATAAAATAATTACGTCAGTGATGCATGGCGCAATAAACAAGAAAAAACTGATGACAGGAGAGAAGCTTACATTGCAGGCGAATTGACAACGGTCTCAATCAGAAGACACCGTCTCTTGGTGGTCCACGCGTAAAAATGGCCAGATTCAAGGTGGCCGATCAGTCAGATCAAAGACCAGAAGAACTAACCAATAAGATTAAAGAAAACGTGTGTTCCGGTCATGGAGTCTGACTACTGGAATAGGGGTCGGTAGCAAAGACACGAAAAACTGAATAACACGAACAGAGTGTTGCATTCTCCACAACCTTAGGGCAGGAAATCAATGTCTTCATGTGTATCGTGGGTGGAGACTTCAATGAGTTGGATGTCAGTTTTGCAACCACTTTTGGTTTACCATATATTGTGGACTTTCCTACCAGAGTAGACGCACAAATGGTTTTATTTTTTAGGAAAAACAAAAAACTGTTTCGCACCAGGTTTTCTTCGATTAGGGGTACCTTTGATTACTCTTTTGTGGAAGTTTCTTCTACTATCTACAACACAACCAACCACAAGCCGTTTCCGAAAGCCGCGATCGCAAACATGGGGGACGAAATTTGACTTAGATGCTCCCACTAAGCTCTCGGAAAATGATTGCGTAATCAGAATTAAATATACTTTCTCACTATGAGCCTTTCATATTCTTCGAGAACTTGAATGGACCTTAGAACTTTTGCTAGGATATGTGTTATCCGTGGGAGACTGTTTACCTTCTAGGCAACCAAAGATCTTCCTCAGCCCCTCAACAGGTTTTCCAAAAGTTTGGGGAGTGCGTAAAAGTGAATTCTCTTACAAAACTAGCCAGGCCTTAATTAAAGAACTCGGCGAGAGGTATGCTCAGTCACGACTGAGCTTCAAAGAGCTTGGTATACGCTGAAACAGCTCCGTGTAACTTCGCCAGCCAGTCGCTTGCCAAACTTGCGTACAGAAGCATTCTGAAGGAGTTTCAATGGAACCAGTAGTCCAGATCTACTCTTGGATGCAGAAGAAACATTTGTACAAGATAGACTTACTTTCTGAACTGGTCAGAAATCTACGAAGAGATTGCACATCAGAGTTCTAAGAAAGCTAATGGGCCGGATGGTGTATCTCCAATATTACTTGAAGAAGTTGCAGCAACGCTATCAACAATTCTTTCTCAGTCGCTCAATAAGTACCTATACCAGAAAACCTTCCAAGACTGTTAAAAAATGGCTTCTATTACACCAGTATCAAACAAGGGCACCTCCAACTTCCGGTCCGTAGCATACACCTGTTTCTTCTAAATGGTATGAGAAAACTACTGATGCGAAGAATGACACAAAAACAAGTGTACTTGATCCCAACTGGTTTCTTTACCTCTCTTCCCGCCTCGTTATAGTAGCCCTTCCTCTTAGAATACAGCTGCACTTTCGGCTGTGTCAGAATGGAAAAAACAACTCTGTACCACTGCTACAGGTGTTGTTCAACCTTCGATCATTGCCTCACTGACCGACTGCCTTGCAAAACGCCAATAATTTACACGCTACTGTTCTCTGTAACGTATTATCTTTTCACCATTCTTCTTTTCCACCTACCTATCTGTCGTACCCTTTATCAGTGATTACTTTTTATTAAATATGCTGATGACTTAGTGCTTGATATACCTTACTCCAATGACGCTGTTTCTTATTCTACTGTACGCGTTCCAGAACGCAGCAAAGTGGTCTTTGAACCACAGCCTGATTGGTAACTCGGTCAAGTGTGCAGATTCATCCCTTCTCTTCTAAAGGGTGACAAGCAAACCAAAAAGTGAGAATCTACCCTCTGTGTACGTGTAAGTATAAAAGACGTGGTCTGGGCTAGATCAGTGAAGTACCTAAGAGTGATTTCAAAACGAAACTAGACATATCGCCCCAGTTTTTAAAAGTTTAAAAAGCTTAGCAGCTATTATTACGTCCCAACCTAGATCTGTTCGGAGTGTATCGAAAAATCAGTCACTTCATTGCAAGACGAATTGCGTTCATAAATACTTATCACTTGACTCAGCCGTGATGGCTCACTGTGGATTCTTAACGTGAAAGACATGTCACAAAAAGGCTTAGTTTATATTCACTGAATAATCTCATTTCACTTTATATAGAAAACACGAATAGCGAACAAGCTCGTTTTCGGTAACATCATCCTCGTGGCTAATACATTTACATTTATAGGTTAGAAATGCATAAATTATGAACAACGTCTGCGTGCTTAAGTTTGGTTGGATGGTCATCAAAGTTGGTGTTGCGTAGTTAGGAAGGACAGGAGGGGAAATGTTGCCGTTTCGTGGTTGGGAAAAGGGCCCGTGAAACAATGAACAAGGGTTTCGGGGATTATCCATTTCGGTTTCAACCAAAGGGTCAACGTATGGGTCACACTGAGCTCCAGGGTAGGTCTCGGATCGCGGCCAGGGTAGTTTGAGTGCCTTAACGAAACGTTTCTGAGAACAAAGCGATGGATTGAATAATCTGATCGCCACAGCCTCTGCCGTTGCTAGATGTTGTTTTCGAGCGGCTTTCGGCGCGTTCGTAGGGACTCTGTAGACTATTTTGAACGCGTCGTCGTTTACGTGATGTCAAGTGTCCGCAAGGTGTGCCACAATCGCTCTAGTGATGGATTTTCTGTCTCCCGTCGACAGCCAAGTTGGTTTGTGCTCTTTGATCCTTTGTGATAGTTGCCATGTCGTTCTACCTATATAGCTTGCCGAACATAAGCAAACCAACGAATAGGTTAGCATGGATGAGCTGAGGACAGGTAACTTGTCTTTTAGGTTCGTCGAGATCACTGGTCGACTGGTATGAGAATAGAGGGAAATAGCCTATCAGGCTTGCCCAAATAAGACGTAGACTGAACCAAATTACTGCTGTGAAAACATGATATTCTTCTATACCAGAAGTGTATACGTGTAATCATGCAAGGGAATTTTAATTAACGGAGGAAGTGTGGTCGATTGTTTTAGACAAATCGACGGCCCTCCAGACTTGTGAACGCGTAGAATGTGACATGACCAACATATCTGAATACACCTCGGAATCTCTTTTTTAAACGGCCTACTGATGCAGTCCCCAGAATTCATCTGGTTGATCAGTTGCTTGGAGTTTGTTTGCCAACCACAATTCCTCAGAACAATGAAGCTTTGATGCACATCTACTCAAATTGTCAAAGATGGGAGGAGAGCGTACGGAATCTTGCCGAGCTCGAATAAATGGGACAACTTCTTATCCGTTTGCGTTCGAGACCGTCTTCAAGTTCGATTGCCGCATAGGTGCGTGTGCGGTCACATGGACAATGAAGCCGACTGAATGACCTTGGGCTGAAAAACGTCATTACGAACGAACAGGAATAATCATGATGGGGTTCCTCTAGGACCGTGGGATCACGTTCATTTCAAACAATATGTTGGACACTGAATGTGTGCGTCTCTGTGTTGGCTGTGAGCAACAAACAAATTTGGTTGACTGTGTTACCTACTGCATTCAGTAACCAAATCGGGACCGTCGTCTAAAAGCCTTTGATCGATCTACTGCACAGTACTTCGGGAGGGACACTGTTCAAGTCAACCTATTTTGTGGCGTAGTCATATACCACGCATATAAAATAAAGCTCCAACGAAATCCATGTTAACTGGAGGACCCCAGGTAGTATTTCGCTGATCAGTGGCAATCTAATTCGAGGGTTACGCTAAGAGTTTAATTTCACAGAGAGTACAAACTGCTTGTAGCATACTGTTATCTATACGCTGAGGACACATGGTGAAGTTTCGCATTCGACTATCGGTTACTCCATAGAGTTGCTGGTGTCTGGTACAAAATCGACCGACCAACCGTTAGGTTCGTTAACACGCAACCAGTGTAGATCGCGGCCCTACCACGGTGGTCTCACTATTCAGTGCCTCCGTTAAAATGGGATTTTATAAAATGTTCCGGGAACCTATTACGCCTTTTCATGTTACAGCTTCATTAAACGATAGAAACAGGTGGCCACAATATTTCCAGTTTCCAAAAGTTTTGTTCCTTTATGTTCAATGACAACTTTACTCGGTAAGTGTAGGTCCTAGGTTTCGAGTGTTGGCCCACCATATCTTTTGTTCATAGTACTGCACATTTTTAAATAAATCACAGGCACCGGATACAACGACGGATGATGATACATGGACAAAAAGGTTGTTAATAAGCTAGACAATAATAACATGAAAAAGAGAATACCTAATGGCATGTGGGATATGATTCATCAAGCTGTGTGAACGCCGAACTCACCATAATAAACCATGGAATCCCTGGACACCTGTTTCATTCTTGTTAGGAATCACCGATAGTGTACATCCTCCGAGCCTCCACTGGGTCTCGAACGCGTGGCGAACGACTGTGAGTCAAACATCTAACAGCCGAGCTATTCCAGCTGGATACCAGCGGTTTTTCTAACTTCATCACTCCCACAGCAAATTACGCGAGCGACAAAATCCGAATATTCCAGCTGTTGACCGAAGTGAAGATTATAGTATGGGGTTAGAGAAGTGGGACTTTAGAGGATGTGTTCACAACATGTTTATATGATTAGAAGAAGAATGGTGCTTTTCTCTTTTGACTCATGCAGTTGAGTTTTCTTCACGAATATCTTCTCCGAACTTGCAGCGGAACTTATTAGGAAAGTAGTAATCGCCTTCTCCGTAGCTCGGATCCGAAGTACAGCTGCTTCCGTAAGCTTTTGCAGAAGGAACTGTGCTTGCCACTTGAAACACTTTGCACAGTACGTTATATGAAAATCATACATTGTGTGTATCAAGGCAGAAACGGCAATCACTTCGATTTTCCCGAACCGCAGTCACTTTGAAGGATGCTGCTAATCGCGTAGAGAGAGGGAGTGACCGAAGCGCGCGTTCAACACCATATGCGAGCCTAAAAAGAGAACGGATCCCTGAGTTGGTGTGCTCAAAAAATGTCCTCATATCACCCACAGATGGGTAAAGTACGTTAAACTTTGGTGATAGGAATTATCACAAAATATTCGAATGCTGTCGTGAAAAGCTCTACATTCAGTATTTATCTAAGAGCCGATAAAATTCGCAAGACGAAAATTGTGACAATGACAAGGTAAAACTACGAGTGATGGTATCAGATCGATTAGGCTATACAAAAATGCAATTCTTCTTTGTGTTACACTTGATGTGCTCTTCAAGGGAACTTATACTTCTAGTTGCGCTCAACACTGAGTAGCATTGGTACTGGTGCTGTGACCCCTTTCCTGTGCTCTATATTCAGTGTTTTCTACGAGTTGTCTGCCTACGTGATCTCTGATTGCAACTGCTGTCCAGCAGGCCGGGTAATGCAAACCAGAAAGGCAACACCGCAAAAAGAAATTTTATTATGATACATAGATAGACAACACGATATCAAGCGTAAAACGGGACAATCCAGCCACGTCTTCTTCCAGTTGTGTTGAGTTATTGTCGACCTACTGAATTACTAGGGTGCCGAAAACAAAGATTCGTTTATTTTCGATCGATTATGTCGGAATGCCGGCTGATGAGCCACCATGCACAGGACTCGAGTGAACATGCTAAGTGGATATGTAGTATGTTGGATGCTGTGTTCTTCCCTGAGGGATGCTAGTGCCCGATCTACAAAGACACTGAAAGAGAACCCGCTGAGCCAGAGCTCAGTGAGTACATAAGCAAGCATCAAAAAATTACACCTGTGAAGACGGGGATGGCGTTACATATACAAATCGATTGGGTGTCTCAGTGTGACACGTTCACGTTGATTAGCTTTTGGTTTTACTGAAACTCCGGCAAATCTCTGTCAGGGAAGACCCATCCGTATCTGAAGCGTTATCCCGTACTGACACTACGCATTATTCTTTAGTACTTCACGCTCCAAATACACGATCCCTTACTCGATGCATATGAAATGACTGCTTGAATGCTCATCAAAACGCTGATTTTTTTTTGTCAGATTACAAGCGGCCTACTCAACACTGTGCGATATAGTAGTGAGCCATCAACCTCAGTGAATGCAATGCTCACCAATCTTGTCCCGTATCCGGCTGTGCACTTCGTTACCGGTGCACTTACCCCTCTGAGAGGAACAGGTTTAGGTGCCTATAACAGTAAGTTTCCAGAGAAACGGATTCTGTTTATTTACTTCATAAATTTGAGCTACTTGAAAAGCAGGTCACCCTAATTCCAGTCCCAATGAGGTCACCGTCGAGTGCAGGGTCAGTTGTATCACCAGTAACTTCTCTCAGCACGATCCAGTTGCTAGCTAGACAGATTCAAAAACACGCGGCCTTTTCATCCTGAAAAGTGTTCATCTTATCAAGACATGTTCTGTAAAATTTGTTTATATTCTAATGATTGGACTCAGATGGGAGGGATTTCACCGAGGTATGTCGTTTTTCTGGGTAGAATTCTGTAGTGTTCCCGATCTGTGTCAAAGATAATTGATGAGGCCAGAATAACTGCGCAGCATCAAATCAAAACAGTACCAGTATCAACTTTCTCTGTTCTAACCCCTGCAAAGCTTATGATAATTGCAAGAGGTATTCATAATGGCGGGCTATGGTAAATAGGAGGTACTCAGGTACCGACTGGTTACGTAACGTCAACACAATGAAACGTCTCCACACACAGAGCACTACTCACAGAGTAGTTATACACTGAAAATCATAAATTTGAGCACACTTGTGTCTAAGTGATTCACAGTCCTAATTACTAATGCAGATGTGACCATACTTGTCTACTAATCTTTTACAGGCACTAGAATTCTGAGGCTTCAAGGTGAGATAGTACAGGTCAATTTGTGGCAGGTAATTACGATGAAAACTTTCGACGGTTCTTAATAAAACCATCTCTGGTTATCGAATTTAAAAGAAAAACAACCAACTCAACTGAATGGAGCAAACGACCCATGAGTATCTATAATTTTTGATACAACCGCATCAATTTTATCGCAAGCTTTCGAATGAAAGCAGCAGGAGTGGTATACTACAAACAAAAGGACCTCCCGAACTTTTAGCTAGAACTGCTCACCATTATCAAGAGACTTAGCTTAGGCATAGTAGCACCGATTAAGGCGACGGCCAGTTGCCTTCTATCACCAAAGATGACCGGCCGTGGTGGGGTTTAAAGATCTTCAGAAACGACCTTCAGCACCTGATACCGTCAAACCTCTACCCGAGCTAACAGCAATGTGATTGGTCTACTACAGAACTATATAAAGGGGAGTTAGTAGCTTATCGGAGATAAAGGTATTTTAGGTGAGTTCTGCCAAACATATAGGTTATAATCTGACCAGATGGCTCCATTAAATCGTCCAAGTTGTTTGCGCGAGAGGTATTGAACAAGGAAAATACTTCCCTCGCTCCGTTTACTCGAACGTTGCCGAAAGGCCTTCACTTTCATATCTGCTGATAAAAGGAAAAAAATAATACTTGAGATACCTCAGTCAGAGGGGACTTATTGCTGTCTAACAAGCATTACAGTTTTGTGTAAAACCTTCTACTCCGGGTGATTATTACGGACGTACCAGATTCTTTCTTAACACTGTACACTTTGAAGATATAAAAAAAAACATCAGTGTAAAATTCACATTCACTGGAGTTGAGGACTGAGTATTAGGCTTTTAAAATCAGGTATCATGTCAAGAAACACAAATAATGTACCTAGGAAATCCACGACTGCTTTATTAATGCCCCGATGATTACTAAATTGATTGACGAAATACTATAGGTATTCTTCTCATCTGGATGCAACGGCCGATAGAATCAATATTCGTCTCACACACGACTCGCGATGTTGTGAGGTAGCAGGTAGGAGGATACTGGCTGGAAGTATCAAACTAACCAGACACAAGCGATCAGTCTAACTGAACAGTGATTACAAATGCACTGAGCCATTTACACTAAATAAAATATTAGAACCAGTGTACGCTTTCAATTCTTTTAGCCGAATTCGATAGAGAAGGATAGTTGGTTTGGAAAGGAACAACTTCACTTGATTATAGAACGTTCAGATTATTCTTTACGCCTGTATTAAGGGCTTTTCTATTTAGTTGAAAAGACCTTGATCAACCAAGAAACCAGAGCAAAGTCTGGTTTGAACCTAGCTCGATCACTAGCGGAAATACGGGGATTGAGCTCCTAGAAATTCGCTTGTGATGTGCCTGTTATCTCCCATATTAGATGATAGAATAGACAGCACAGGGCTCAGATGTATTTTCAAGTATAACTGACAAACTTGATGTTGATCTCAGAACGTTCGAACCACATGAGGCCTCAAAAGTCCATTTACCGCAGTGAGCCCTAATTTGTGATGAGAACCATCACAATTCGTTTCTTTGTTCAATGAATAAAACCAATGAAACACCGCCGGAATCAATCCAGTTTGGATGATTTTTATAATAACTGAGAGATCCTATATGCGCAAAAGTAAATGAAGATGAAAAAGGGATTCTGAGGCTAGTCTATTTACTTAAGGTTGTAGCATATTATAATACTTATTCGGAGCAAGATATGTGAACTAGAATAAAGTTCAGCTTAAATAACTGCCTAGCAATGTTCGGTATGCTTCTTGCATCTTCAGAGTGCAAAACGCTGTCTCACGACCGGACTGGTGCAAAACCAAACCTTTCAATATCTGAAGGAACTATAGACCTGGAAAATAAGTTCCCTTATCTGGGCGGCGGCATTTCCCCGGGAGGTGGGATATCGGATGAAGTGTTTTCAAGTTTACAAAGACCTCGTTTAGCATTTGCCAATTTGAGTCACCTTTGACGTCAACATGACATCCGTTTGTCCATCAAGGGTCAAATGTACATTGTAGCCGTCAGGACAACGCTTCCGTATGGTTCAGAAAAACGGCCACTGCAGGTGGAAGATATATGAAGGATTTCGGTATTTGAACACCGAAGTCTTCGTAACATTGCCCGAATCTGGTGGGAACACGATGCGAGCAATGCTAAAGTTCGGCAGAGAGTCTTAGTTTCTTGAACCAGACCATTAGATGAAACTCTTAAGGTCACCAGACTAAGATGGCTGGGACACGTATTGCACTTGTCCTCTGACAGGATTCCCCGGCGAGCAGTGTGTGCTGAGGAGAGTGCCGGTTGGAAGATGAGTAAGGATGGTCAGTCCATGACATGGAAGAAAGGCATGAAGAACCTAACCCGTGGTCTTGGCCATGTAAGGCGTGTTAGACTTCTTTAATGGGGTCCAAAAGACCATCCCACTCAGTGGTTATATAAGTTGGAGGAAATGACTAGGTACCATGATCGTGACACTCTTTCTCTATCGACACCAGCTGATACCAATATTTTTAATTTGTTAGTGCTACTTTATTATTCTTTTCTCACTGTTTCCCATCAAGGTTGTTGCCAGGAGATAACAACCAAAGCCATCGCACCCAAAGCATGGTTTATGGTTGTCTGAATTGAACAGAGGACCTTCCAGATACAGCTGGGAAGTATAATAGAGGCAAAGCAAGATTTTAGAACGTTGACTCAGTATTAACGGTTTCTTCTTCAGCGAAAAGCTGAGCTAACAAACTGCAGTGGAGACTTTTGAGACAACAGAAGGAGACTGGTATCAAGCCAATCTCTTCGGTCATTCAATAGCCACAAGCAGAATAAGAGTCGGTGACTGTTACAAAAGCATCCTGATGAAGATTTAAAAATATATTCCTTTTTAGAAGCTGGCGGGCCTCAGGAGGATACCAAATAGACACCAAGATGGCCCAACATTCAAAATTTAGGTAATATATCAGTCAAAGAAACTGGACTAACATGTAAAGTATCATACGTATAAGAGCAAACTCAGTGGCTCCGGATATATGGCCGAACTAAAGCTGGAGGTATGGTGTTGATGCGATTTAGACGATTGCATATTCTATTACAATTTTCAACTGTTTGGCTCTGAAAGCTACCAAAATGGACACTGTGCGTATTCTTCTTCTTCCTCCTGTAGCCCCTAGCTGTTTGAAGCGATCGATCCGACTAACCACCGTCTCCTGTTGCAATCGTAGCCTCCGCTCGAAACAAGGTTGTTTTGACTTACTCATATATACTCGAAAAATATCTACTGTAACGGTTTACCCAACTGGAGTTGTGAAAATATCGGTCGCATGATTGTAATGCTGCTATCGATTTCGATATCACTAGTCAAAATTACCGCAGACATTAAGTTGACAACATTGAAACTTTTTCCCTCACTTATATTTGCGAAGGATGCAATCGTTCAAAACGCACCATTCGTCATTCCCACATCTACCGACAGCTTCTTCGTGCTCCGAAATCACTGAAATGGCTTTCACACCGAGCAATCAGTTCCTGAGTTGCCAAGCCGACCATCCGTTTGTTTACTTATCGTGCTGTCTGTTTTATCGAGGTGCAGTGTCCGTACGAGAAGTGAACAAGGCAATTCACAAACTTAAGGTGTTCGGTCAACTTCCCTGGGTTGACTGGTGCCCAACCGGATTCAAGGTACGCGGTTACTGGCTCGATCTTTTATTATGTGGTCCTTATTCTACAGCAGTTAACTGACTACAGTATCGTGCTTACTATGCAACTGGTAACAGAATCACAGACAGCATTGTCTATCACAATGCTGAATGAAGAATCCAAGAATGTTGGTTTGCGTGATTCATCCAGGATCATTTTTCTGCATCTTCACATATACGAACTACAGTCAAGAAAGTCTGCTACGTAGTTTGATTAAAATGAACTTATGGAAGGAGAAAAATCTGGACAGTGGAACACCGCATTATTAGAGAGGAAATGAAAACATAGGGCCGGTTTTTGCCACAGTAATTTATGTAATGGAAAATCCACTTGCATTTTTCCCATCTAAATTCTGACACCGGCTCGCGGCATCAGAATTTTCGATGTGAAAAATGCAAGTGGACTTTCCATTACGAGATTCAGGCCCTTCGTGCAAACAATACATTCTGTGAATATTGTACTTTACTCGTCGAAATCAGGAATCTGATGGTGAATGGTCAGCGCTTCGGTGTAGTTGGTTAGTCTGGTAGGGGTGCTAACATATGATTCGAAAGATATTTCTAGGGCTGGCACAATGCCTCTCTCCTCATATATGTTGTGTTATCAATGACCTGGATTTTGTGGGTTTTATTTATGATGTTATGGTGACAGAATCGTCTTTCATCGTTTTCTGTACCCGTTCCGCAATGTGTTCTCTTACTATATGACGCAATTACCCCTCTGCTCTGTCTATGCAGACGGACAGGTCAGCCGTAATCACTGAAATCGGTAAACAGTTTTTATTTGGTGTCGGGATTAAAAGTCCTTTCACTGGTGGTGAAATTATCCGGGTGGTTTTGAATGAAACTACAGTTTTGACCTCGTATAGGGTGGGCATGACAGCAGAATTCGGAGGGTTTATAAATATTTGAAGCTTTGAGTCCTTTTATCCAGTTCGTGAGAATAGAAGATATGTGTTGCGATAAGCAAGCATTTCATTTACTCTTATCTACCGTGTACGTGGAGCACGTCAGTTTATATGTGATAGAGTGAACAACAACCAACAGAAGTCATTGCCTTTGAAGATAGTTCATATTTTTAGCACGTTTGATTGTTTCTTTCCATTGTTTTAACCCCGGAGCGCTCGAGCAAGGATTTGACTGTATAACCATTAATTTGTAACCTTTTTATAATAATTTATTTCTTATCAATTTTTGTACCATCCGATAAAATTTACTTGATCTGTGAGAAATGTGCAGACGAAGCTGATTTCTTACCCGGCCGAAATAAAACTCCCGAAACTGAGATGTTCCCTAGATTGTTTTTTCGAAAGATAATAACCAACTGATCGATTTAACCAACTGGCAGGAGACCTTAACGTCCAAAAATTTGGTTTTGCTGTCATCTTCTATGTGGCACATTAGACTGATATTCTTATAGAACTGGTAATGTAGGCGCCCTCCTTCTTCATGGGTTTCCCGTAGTTGCTCAGCTTTGTGGCATTATGATTCCGCATTAACCATGAGTAGAATGTGACGATTTTGATTGCAAATAAAATCCAGAATAAGGAGAGGATAAAATATGAACGGAAGTGCGAAAATTTAGCACAGGGAAGTTACGAAACGGTTGGTATAAATTGTTTCACTTTCTTTATCGACTTAACACCATTATTTTTAGTTCTCCCTGTAACTGCTTTCTTACTATTGTTCTTTTTCATATGTCCAATTGAGGTTGCTCTTCGAGAAAGCAACCAAAGCCACCACAACCAGACCATGGGTAATGGTTGTCTTAACTGATCTGAATTCATTACTGGTTGCAACGTGGTAACGTATCTCACCACGATTGGGCAATTGGTTTTCTTGGTTCGCAGTCACAAGGCCTAATAAGCTTTTCCTAATCGATTTCACTGATCAGATGTTTCATACCTTTCTTCTGTGTCACGGATTTCTCATCCTCACGTCTCATGCGAAATATACCGGACTCAACGGACAATGCACCTCAAGAAAATCAATCTGAGAAAGTACACAGCATATTTCCCATGCTTTGTAACTGGATGAGCTTTATAGCCTCACCTAATGATTTACCTCGAGTAACCAATACTTCATGCTTAACCTCAGCATGGAGGATGAGGTGTTCCTATCAGATTCAAGTAAGGCTGTAAAATAATCGCTTTACATTTGTTGACGACTTTCGCGAGTCTCCCACTAGCAGAGACAGGATCATGGTTCACGAAAGAACTTCCCTACATTCTACAACGGCCACTTTTATCTTGATGATTGTTTTCATACTGTGCGGACCCCACTGATGACTGAGATTGCCAAAGTCGAAGTTGTCTTCTGTACAGGTGAATCCGTTTGATCCTAAATCTGGCCTGTTCTCGGAACAGTTGTCTAGATAACTGACCTGATCTCCCTGGTGTACTGTTTCCTTTTGACACACACGAAACGGTCAATAAACAATGAGTAAAGTGGATCAAAATCAAATCAAATCAGAAAACTAATGAATAGCCCTCATGCAGGCGGACCCAAAGGTGGGACAAAGCATCCATATATCATACTTGCTTACTACGATTCAGTTCATGACAGATTAGTGGCGCATTTGATTAACATCAGTTCCCTTTTCCCATGATTCACGTTGCTCGAAACATCGTCATATATCCATAAAAGTGGTCACTGTTTATAAAGGAGATAGGAATGACCAGTTCTTGGTAGAAGAATTACACAGAAATGTTGAGTGAATATGACTGTCCTGTACTTATGAGTTCATATCCTTCCACTCGCCATTTAAAACAGTGGCGGAGTACTGGGATGTTCAGTGAAGCGCATTTCACTCCCTATCACCCAGTGGTATGGAGTTCCAGGGTCGCACAAGAACTGTTTTTGTTATTCAGTTCATCTGAGTTCATTGACCCATTAACCTCAATCATCTGTGCTCCTGTCTCGTTGCTATCTTCTAGCATGGTCTAGGCCAGTTCGAAAATAATAGAAGCACGCAGTGATAAAGAGCTGAAAACTGAATAACAAATGGTAATCATGGAGAAAAAGAAAGAGTCCGAATGTGACTACACCACTGAACTCGGTACTCAGCCATATTATTTAATGTCTCCAACCATTTGGTAGGTGGAATACTTGGACCCCAACCTAGGAGTTCAACATGTCCTACGTGGCCAAGTCTACTGGCCAAGGTTTTCCTACGTTTTTGCCATGTCGCTGACTGACCCCCTCGACCTACCTTCCAACCATTGCCTGCCTCAGAGAGCAGCATACGCCGAGGAAGCCTAGCGGTGAACATGCGTAAGACTTGTCCCAGCCAACTTAGATTCAGTGCTTGATCCAGAGACTGACCACTGGTTCCCAACATCCTACGCCTAACTTCAGCACCGTTGATACGGTGTTCCCATCATATTCGAACAGCACCAAAAAGACATAGATGCTGGAATGTCTACAGCCTTTGGCTTTCTTTCACCCTTAACGGTCAAGCTTCTGATGCGTATAAAAGAGCGGAACTAACCGCACCTATGTACACTCGACCCTTAAAAGACAATCCGATGTCACACCAGCTCCACAGATGACTGAAGTTGGCAAAAACCAAAAGAGCCTTTTGTATACGCAATGACACTTCATCCGATATTGCACTACCTGGTGAGATGTAGTTGCTTAGGTGATAAGACTTTCTACTTCAGTTAGAGCTTCCCTTCCAAGACAAGGTTTGGAGTAGAGCCAACCGAGTCCTGCAGTAGCATTAGTTGCTTTCAATCACGAAATCTCCCAAGGCGAACACGAATTCACTCGGACAATTTCTACTTTACAATTTATTTGATGTGAAGCCCAGGAAATAGAGAAATGACTTGGATAATAGTCTTAGATGCATCGGAATAAAAATAATAGCCAGAAAACAATAAGTATTTAATCTAGAAGATCTGATACAAAAATTCTCATGCGTATTTGCAGACAAGGGTAGAGGAAAGTTGGTAGTTTTAGCCTTCAAATAATCGAAAGCCAGTATTGTACGAATAACAAAGATGGCTACTCGTTGCATCCAAAAAATATCTAAATAGCACTGTGAATCATTTTTTCATCGATTACTTTTGAAGCGATAATCGCTAATTTCCTAAGTTAGTTAGAAATGTTTTTAAGGGTTTGAACTTGTATGCTGGAGATTGATTATTTTGAAAAACCGTGATATTTACTGAATTTACAAGAGAGAAAGAAGAATACTGTAAATAAAAGGGAGCTACAGATAGCTAAGTCAAGTCGTATACTTCACCTTATCTAACTACTGACCGAGTGGATCTCTTGAACCCCATCTGTAAAGCCTTACTCGCTCTACGTAGCGAAGTCAACTGACAAGGTTTTTCATATTTTTCTTCCAGCTCAGGGAGTGACTGACTGTCATCTTTCCGGAAGGTACACACAGCGAGAAAAGGGCTTTGGCCCACTGTCTCCATGTGGAACGTAAATTTTATTAACCTACTCCCCTCGTTGAACTTGTGGAACATGTTTACTATATCACAGCTTGAGCTTGTTATACAGAATACATCGTGATCTGTTTTAGTACTCATCATGACAAGTGGTTGTATATTGTAGGCAGTTGGCGCTCACCATTGCCGGTGAATGAGAAAGTAGTGTGCACCATAGCTATGCCACGATTTTTCCGATAAGCATGACTGTTGTCTAGAAGAGGTACAGTACATGTAAGGTGTACTTGAGATCCACCCTGGAATTTCCAATATCTATTTTAGCTACTGATGGCCATCGTAGTAGCTACTTGCTGTGTTATTCGTATATCAGCCAACTGATGAGGCCAGATTGTCCCACTGAAAGAGAGATCAACAACACCGAGGTGATAATACGAAAATGCCAATATATTCTCGCTTAATGTTGTGAACAAACTGGGCATGTTGGTCAAGGTGATCGCCGTGGGCATGGATCACCCCAGTCACCGAGTGTCGAGATATGCTTATGATACAAATTCGATGAAGTATTTGTCCGATTGGCATGGGAAATGCACCCACGGGCTAAGTCTGTATATTCAATTGTAAAACCGAAAAATTACCCTTGGAACGGAAACTACGCGTGATTAGGAAAATCTCCGACTGTATTTTGCTATCAAATACCGAACATTTACATACAACTGTAACTTCTCTTTAGTGTGGTGATTGTCATGGTAGTAAAATAAATGTCCACACATTTTCAAGAATTTCATCAGCAGGAAATGAAGAGCTAGGCTTTGGTTCTAGGTGAACATGCAATCGACGTGATTATCGGTTGCTCGATTATTGCCACTGATCTGCACACCTAACTATATAAATCCATCTTTTTTAAATAAGACCATTTATTTAGACTTCTGGGCTAACGTACAGGGCATTTAAATGCACTGGAAAAGGTCAGTGTTCATGTAACAGACCTTCAGTTAGACATCTAGTCGAATAAACTTGTTTCCCTGCCAAGCTACCCGAACAATGATATAACTGTGAAACACTACCGACAACCAGGTGCCAAACAGTTGGTATAGGGTTTGTTATAAGTCATAACCATCATCCGTTCTCGAATCACAATTGAGAACACGAAATGCAATTCACCACGCAATTTCGGGCCCAAAGATGACCGGTTAACCATTCTTTGGTCATCAAAGTCCCAGCCACTTACCTAGAATGTACGTAAACCTCTCCATGTTGAGCAAGGCAAGCTTGCGCTCAATGGACCAAGTTCAGTCAGTTCTATAGCATACCAGGCCATTACAACGACTAACAGCAAGACCAATGGTCTTTGGTCCGTTAATTATCAGTGATGCAAGAATAATAGTGGGATTTAAAAGACTTGAAATTTCTATCAATCTGTCACGTTAGCGTTCATGACTCATAAATACCGATATCATAGTTCTTAGGTTCACGGGGACAATAAAGCATTGGTTTTCGGCTGAATAACTAAATAGCTAACTGCTACCATTGCTACCATCAATCGAGAAACCGAAACACCCGAAAAGGACCCATAATCCGAACATACTGTACCCTTCAACCAAAGTCCTTGTGTATTTCTGTTAGTATTCTCACGCTGATCTTGTTACCAGTTGGATATTTGCTTCAAAATTTTGGATCTCTGTAAGTGATATGTTTGATACCTAAAGCGAATATCAGTTCAGTTCAGTTCAGTTTATTCAACCATTAGCCTCAAATTTATGTGCTCAGGCTTCGGTTGCTACCTTCCGGCACACAGATGATATCGAAATCCCCTGCTTTTTTTTATTAATCCAACACCAACATGCAAAGCTGCACCCAGGTGAAACTTCCTGTTGTCTTAAAAAATGCAACTCTTTCTTTGTTAAAAGCAAGATAAATTTTTGTTGCTACCCCAATCCGGGTTGTTAACAGGAAATGGCGAAAAACGATTCATTGAAAGTTTCAGAGATTTCACTACTAAAATGTTATAAGACAGACTGATAAATGCCTTCAGCGCTAATACATATGTAGCCTCGTGTGAGCCATGACCTAGTATTCTTCTGTAGTAACATAGTCTTCAAAGAAGAAATGACAAACCGAAAACTCTTAAAATTCAGTTCAATTAATTCTGCATTTTCCAGGATATCTTTGATAATACCCTGCTAAAAGGTTTATCGGGATTTATCTCAGCCCGTGTAGACTGGTGTGGTGAGTTTTGCTATTTGGGAGTCATCGAAATGGCTTTTCTCATAAGCTTGATTTTACTAGTGAAGTCTTTGCGAGCTATCCGAGTCTCGTCACAGATCGTGCAAAGCAAATCGATGGCTGAAACGATCTGTGATGAGATTATAAGGTTTTCGTGGTTGCAACAAGTGTACACCGTTACAGTGTGTATGACGCTGTCCATCGATTGGTCGATAGCTAAAGTAACTCTTGTTCACAATGGTATGTGGGAATGTATTATGAAATCTTCTCCCTGAGTTTGCACTTACTGTTTTCTGGATGTTATTATTCTATTCAGTGCAGCAAACATCATTATTCAAGTAGGATACTTTAGATTTTGCACATCACATCTTGCTATGGCACTATTTTTTTACACAAATAATGCAAAAAGCCTATTGTCATTCGCAACAAGACTCCGAGAACTGTTTGTTACCTAATCAAATTTTTACCGCGTTTGCACAAATTCTCCTCTTTTCAACGTAGTGTAATTTACGAGATTTCGGTAAATCATTTCTCAGAGTAGCTGAAACAAGATACATATTCAACGGATCGAGCTCAAATGACCTTGAGTTCTGTTATATACCTGGAGTAAACCAAAGGTATTCCTCCGGTGACGATACTGCTCACTGTCGATTTTCTGTTTAATGGCGAGGCAGTATAACATTCTCCAAATGCGTTTGCTTTCTATTTGGCAGGCACAAAGGAGATACTGTAGAGAAAGAGGAATAATCTGTATCCAATGAATTTCAGAATTACCTGTATATTAACCATTTTTAATTATTCCGTAATAGATAATGGTAAATACACGCATATTTTTCGTATCCCAAGTTTCAGCGCTGAGGACAGGAATCGAACTGTCCGACCGGTAGCAAATAAAACAAGCGAATATTCAGAGATGCTCATCCATCATAATGATCACAGTTAATGTGTATAAATCATTCTGGTACGGGTTCTAGAAGTTATGCCAATCCCGTCACCACAGAGTAGTACGGGGAATTATTCTACAGTGGGACTGGCCAGATAGTTATTTCAAGCATACTGATCATTGATAAACTACACCGCCTCGAAAGTGAAAGACCTGTGGGTTTATTTAATTGTCGTACTTCGCTATCAGTCCATCTGCACAGTTTAATATGTTTTAACATGTTTTTCATTTACTACTTTCATTGACGAGTTTAGTTTTTACGCTAAAGTTTTAACTCGTGTCATCTTAACTGTAGCTGCACAATTGGGAACATTCGAAAACAACGGCCCACCCAAAGGTGTTTTTGTAATATAAGATTTTGTAGTTTCCCTAGTGATGAGCACATATACACGCACAGTTTGTCAATTTATTATCCAAATATTGTTATGCTTTACGACCGACCTTCTCGCCCAACAGGTTGCAATCACACATCAACCGATAACCACAATACAAGAAAGTCAGATCAGTCCAGTTCCGTGTTCTTTGCTGACCCTTCATAACTCTACCGTAATGCTACCCTCAATAAATCGGCTTGTCGGTGAATTCAATCATCTTTATCAACGTCGAGCTTTTGTACACTGGTTCGTTGGTGAGGGTATGGAAGAAGACCAATTCGGCCAGGCTCTGAACACGCTGACGGATCTTCGGGATTTGTACAAAGAAGTAATTTTTTTTCACTATGCCAAGAATGTTACTCCGTTTCTTGCAAAGTCAGCTGAATGCCTAATTTTATATAACCCACCAGAACAAGATGATTGTACTTTCTCCGACGTATCAGAAATCTGTTCTGGTCAAGTCGGAGATCTACTGGGACATCTCTCAAATAATATTGAAATAAATAACGTTGACGGTAACTGGTAGGGGCACAAGTACAATGGCACGATCTCACTACAACCGCTTGTCAGTATTCCGAAAATAGCTAAGGAAAATATCCAGGAAATTGCACGATTTATTGCCGTAACCATCTCACATCTCAGATGGTGCCTTATGCGTAGAAAAATTGTCGTGTGGACAGAAATCACCAGAAAAGTGTCATCCCTTTTAGGGCGACTGACTTTCGAGGGGAGCACGAAGTACACAAACCTTGCCGTCATTCCCCTGAAATAATTAGCGAACTGTTGAATATGGGGTTCTGCTCCTATGATATGGTCAAACAGATCATCTACAACAAGAAGACCACCGATTATGATGTGAACCGTACAATGTAACAACAGCTGGTTTACCCACTGTTTACACTTGGAAATAGGATTGTTCTACAGCAACCAGTCCTTTTAGCTGCAAAACTGAAAAATAGAGTAAATAAACAAGATTTATGACGGCAGGAAAATGTGATTTCCAGCAAATGCCATCAATTGTGCAGATGTCTTGTGCTTCGCACGGTCTTCCTCGTTGATCTTGAATTCGATTAAATTCCCAATATATAGTTTTATACATTCGTTCATTTGATGCAAAATTTTTCTTATTTGACGTTTTCATAAGACCGTAAAGTTTAAAACTGCACCGCTTGTAAAGTAGCACTGACAGGAGTTAGCTATGAAGATATAAAGTTAGAATAAAATAGAATCTCTCAGGACGTAAGTCAAAGCAATTGTACGACAATAGGCAACTGTACAACGAATCCCAAAGAAAATAAGCGCTGTCTTTTTGCTACTCTCACTGTTAGAAACCAAACAAGTAGGCAAAATCAGTAATATATCTCCTACCATCCAAATTCAGTTATCTGAACATTTGGATGGCTATAACAAGTGTGAGAGAGTAACACAACAGCGATAAGCAAAGATTTCCATAAAGTATGGGGTCATTTATAAATTTTTATCTTCCTATTTACTCAACAATTCAATAATCCATAGGTACAGTAGTATCAAACATTTACCAAATGAAAAGTGTCATATCTTGGGTATTTACATGACACAGTGAAGATCTAGGTATCACGTAAGAATGAATAAACCTTCCGACTTCTCGTGCATGGACAATCCAGAGCAAAGGCCAACCCGGCACTGCAGCTGCATCTTGACCAGATTTATCGAAATCCTAAAACGATATCATTTTCCAAGTTGTTCTTTTATATTCTTTCATTTATTTCAGTTCATTTCAGAAAACTGCTCACCATGCTCTGGATGCTATGGTTTTGGTTGCGATCTCCTAGCGGCAACCTCAAAGAGAAATAATGAGAAAGAACAAGGGTATGAAAGGAGTAATAGGAAAACTATCAAGTCAATACAGGAAGCTCTTGGATAGAAGAGAGCCACTGATCGCGTCGCCTAGCCATATCCTCCAAATTATCTAACCATAGAGTGTTAGGGTCTATTAAACCCACCCAGGAAATCTAACACTCCCCATATATCTAAGTCTACCGGGTTAAGTTGTTCACGCCTTTCTTCCGAGTCATGGACTGACCATCTTTCTAATGAATAATAATGGTGGAACACTTGGCGAAGAGAGTTGTGTCCAACTGGGGAAATAAAGAGCGGTGTTGGTGATAAGATTCGAGTCAGAGGGGTCTAAAGTCCACAAATATAACCGGTTCAAAGTTGAAATCAGGTCACTGAGACATTGTTTAAAATAAGCTTGGATACATTCGTCTCTAGAACTAGAAACGCTCAAAAATGGTGAATGTCTGCAGCATAAGTTTTCTCGCTGGAGGCGGGCAGTTAGAATCGTCTGAGTATCACACGTGAAAGCCAGCTCAGCAAAATCCTGAGCAAGCAATAATAGATCGTAAAATTTAGGAAAATAAAGAAGGACGTGGCTTTTTACAAAATAAAAAGTTTGTGCTTTAATAACAACGCCTTTAGAAAAACCCATACGTTCGAAATAATCGAAGAAGCTGACAGTGTAGTGAATCAGACTTCGCAGCTCTGTCAGGAACTTTTGGTAGAGCTTTTCGAGGGCACTTTAACTCGCACTCTGAACATCAAATTAGACACAGTTCTAGGTGTGGATGTAAACCAGCTCTTAGATACTAGGGTTCTCCGTGAAAAAAGCCGTTAAAAAGACTAGAGCTATGGAATCGGATTGGTTACTCCCGTCTATTTTCAAAGGCGGGGGCCCTTTTTTGCCACATGGGTAGACGAAATTACTCGGTTTGTTATGAATAAAGATGATAAATCCAACTAACTGGTATAAACCGGTGACCGTGTCGGTTTTTAAAAGAGATATCGAGTCCTACCTTGGAAACAGCGCACGGGATTAACTGACAGTATTTAAGGCCTTTCATTCAACGCTTAGGAACAGTGTTTACGCGAGGATCAAGCTGGGCCTAGATATGGTCAACGATGTGTTGACCCTATATTCACTCTTCCACCAATTTGAGGGCTCAGCAGCATCATCCATAAACCAAAGGCCTCTGCTTTTTTTATGTGAAAGCGGCCTTTACCTGGTCGACTACACAGTACCCTGCTGCCAGTTTCGGCTGCATATGTGCCAGAGAAATTCATTGGCCGAGTTCGAGGTTACATTGATCTTTCACTCGAGTCAGCCACGAGAACTTGTGTACGTCGGGACTGCTGTTTTTCTTCTGTTCTGCTTGTCTTCCTCAATAAGTGGTTACTTATACTACTTGAGCTCACTTAGTGTTCCCAGAAGTTTCTGAAATAATCACTTGCTTAACAACTCCATTATAGCAGTTGATCTCAGCCGGGGCTCTGTCAGACGTCATTAAACAGCAACAATTAAGAGGTACAGACTGAGGTGGTACGGTAGCCTGCAACTATATTTAAAATGAGAGGAACAAGAACTGATCCTGGTGACAGCCAACGCTGAGTGCTTGCACTTCTCGCGGAAATCGAGCTGAATGAAAATACTAAGTGGAACATATCAGTCAGCGAAGTGTTTTTTCCACTAATATGTACAATCGACGCTGAACTCACTCAAACTCACCGACCTGCTCTTTTCGGTCGAATATGACCACTCTACAGTAGCAGTGTTGTTAAATGTGGACAAGGCGCAGTACCACTCACTGTTTTCTTTCTTGCCAGTTGAAATTGGGCACCCGTTATAAAGCAGTGGGGAATGTGAAGCGATTAATCCCCCTCATTCATTTCGTGATAACGAGAAGAACAATCCGACTGACAGGCATTAGCATTTCGATTACTTTTGTTAACAATAAATGCATTCCCACACACAAACGGGGATGTTTCGGATTGGTCATTAATGAAGTGGTTGCATACGGTTATTTGTGTCTCCTTTTCATTCCCACGAAGTGACGAGACGAAACTGATTAAATTTGGTATTATGGTACCCGATATAAATATTCATACTGGTTCGTACCAAATATATTCTAATATCACTAATAGAAATCACCTAAGGTCAACTTTAAGTGAATTGTATTGTCAGACCTTGTTCTGCTTATTCATCTTTATTTCCAAATGTGAATCATCTTGACAATTGTCCTGACAAAGATAAACACAGCTAGCCAGTTTCGTTCTTTCACCTTAATTCATAGGAAGCGGTGCGCCCAATAATCACACCGACCTACTGCCCCGTAGTGAATAACCACCATTCGTGGCGGTATTTGAAGTGGGGAAACACGTAAGGCCCCACTAGGTCCGATACTGTGATGAACCGGGTGACAGATTATAGATGTTAACCACTAATATTACCTTTTTGGCGGGATTTAAACCTCGTACTTCAGAGATAATAGAGACTTATGTAGCTCGACCACCACCACGGACCCAGTCATTCCATTGTGTACCAAGTATATTCGATGACTATCTGATTTTAGCTACCCGGTACTGGTTCTGTGTACATCATGGGAGCAGTGAAGTTAACACTTGACGTGAGACTCTATTCTAGAGCAAAGAAATCTTCTCCGGTGTACTAAATTCTGCCTATATAATACATCTCAAGTTGAACAATCACTAAAACGATTGTTCATCGGAAAACTTCTCTCTCTCTGCTTTTGAAACTAATAAACCTTCATGACAAGCTCATTAAATTTCAATAATTTTGTTCCAGGTGATCCGTAGGACTACTAACCTCATGCTTAGTTTCGAGTGATTATTTAATGCACTAACCCACTATTAGCGCAATGCTTACGAGAAGGTTACAAAAATTTAATCATTGTTTTTCTGTTCGTTGATTTCAGTTTCATACAGAGGAAGAACTCAGTGCGAAGGCAGTAAGTGTTGCCCGAATTCTTTACGACTACTGGTTTGCATTATTTCCTTCGTAGCCCTAGTGTAACAAGACGACAACGCGGAGTAGGATACTTGTATTCCCACGGCCAAACAAATCAAGTCATGAAACACATACAACTGTTTATAAAGGTCCTTTTCCAGACTGCGCGGCACCAGCATTCCTATTGCCGCTGCTTGAGCGCTTCGGCTGCGTTCTGTACAGCTGCCCGTGGCCGATGGTTTGCTTCTCTTGGGCGTCATTTCCCTTCGGTTGGTCCGACTGTCTCAGTTGGCAGCTCGATTGGCAGCCCCTCACTTAGGCTATCTTGCTGGTTGCCGGAGATCCCGCTGCATCCTCTCTGGTAGTCCGTATACCTCCTTTTGCCTGCTTCGGGAGGCCTCCGACATACTAGCCGCCTGTTCTTCTGTCTGTGGCCCTCGTTTGGTTTGTCCGTTCGCCTTGATATTCACGCCGTTCCCCCGCCCCAGCACTCCCCGTTACACTAGCAGACACTGCCGAAAACCACTTTCCTAATCACATTTTCTTACCGTGATGCCAAAGTCAAATGGCTGTGATATGATCATCAACGTTTATTCGTGTGATAATGGAGTCCGTATGAAACTGCAGTAATTTCAAATCTCCAGTAAGTCCTCAGAAAGTGGAACAAACGTTGGTGACACCACGGATTCATAATCTGTCCAGTAAAAGAGTGACTTCTTCAACAACAAAAAACTAATTCCTTATTAGGGAGTGGCAGCATTTCTACGCCAAAGTTATTTTAGTAGAAAGAAGACGAAAATTAGCCCGGGTCACATTGTGCGACTGACAAGAATTTGCAGTACGAAGGATGTTGCGATTATCCGGATTTTTAGGGCTGTCAGTCTAGCGGAATCTTAGTCTCACTAGCTCCAAGCACGAAATAGGCAGAACACGGCAACGGGGCAGTAGAACAAATTCCAGTCGAATAGCCGTGTATATCGATAGTCCGTGGTTCGAAAACAATGCAATACGTATAAACATACAGCAAGAAAAAGACTTACAGTCAGGTGAGAAACCGAGAATAAAGGGCAGAAAGTTTTCGGAAATCGAGACAACGCAGAAAATAAAAAGGTCCACTTAGCAAGTGGCTGGACGAAACTGCATCACAGTTCGTTTGCCGTACAATCAGCAAATCAGGAAACCTTACCTTTGCAAATCAATAAATCAATTACAAAAGTCTGAACTAGACTTCATTTGCAATACGAAAGAGAGTTATTAATAGATGAGTACAAATAAGCTGAATGTGTGGGCCAAACAAGAGTACGTGCAAACATGAATGGATGAATCCAGCACTAGATTTGTTAATACCGTCGAAGTGTGGTGCCCAGTGGTGGAGTGCAGTGACAGAAACGTAAAGGTTGGGACTTCGAGTCTCCACATAGCTGTACTTGTGAAAAACCTTTGTTGAAACAAAGTTATGGATAAATACGTGAATTATTCAAGTAAGAGGCACCGTAAAACGCAAGTACAAACTTAGGTGATACCTAAGATACAGAGAAAATGCGTTACGAATGTCCGAGGTTCGCGATACACGCACTTACTACTCACGAGTAACTAAACACAAAAAGGAGGACAAACTACAATTACGGGTGGTAATTAACAAAGGGTGTGAGGGATCAACAAACGTAACTAATAATACAATAATACTACAATGTTTGCACAAATCCCGTGGTCTAACCGCTGCCTCTCACCAGTGGTATTGTGTAAAATTTCTAATTTATGAACTCCTACTGCATCTCGAATTACACAGGTTGTGGGGAATCTTTTCCGTGTCCGTTTTTAAAGATAGAATGGAAGTCTCCAGAATCATTGTTACTTGTAGCCAATTTGCTTGCCTAGCTTAGCATTTAGTTAGGCTCCAGATCACAAGGCCCGAGTTCTTGGACTACCCACAAAGGGTTGGCCCGAGCCAACCGATGTTATAGAGACGCAGAGGACGGGCAGCCTATAGTTACAAATTCGTGTTGAGATAGGGCCTTTGTTTCAGAGGGGTTTTCATGACGATCTAGTGTAGTATGCGAGAATCAGTGTCTTCCGTGGGGGTTGTTCGTATTCGGTCTGCAAAAGACAAAAACGCAGAAAACTCCGTGAGCACAAAGACTCAGTAAGTGCATCAGCAGGATCCTACACTTACATTTATCGAACACTAATATGGCTGCCAACAGCCTACTCACTACACTAGCAGTCAGCTCCCCTAGGAATTTTTCTAAAGCACTGAAATGAATGAAGTGAGATCAGTACCAATTTTTAATTCATTTGTTCTATTTCGCTTTTGTTAGATCTTCTCCACCTCTTCTTGCCTTATGTACGGAGACAATATAGAGAAGTGATTGTGCATTGAAAGAGGCCACTTTTAGAAGAAAGTGGGGGAAATGTTTCAGTAATGACACACGAAATGGACCGATCGGTAAAATAGTCCCGTATCAGTCTGCAAGAGTTCAGGTTAACGCTTCCCTTATAAAACAAACTAAACGGAAAACATTTTCTCAGGAGGACTTGTTAAACGGATCCGAAAATACCCCTTCCCACAAATCGTGATCTGATCTCCGCTGGTTTTCACTTAGACCTGGTCAGTAAAGAAAATTTGGGCACTTAGTGGTGTGGCTACCAGAAGGGAAACATAATGAGGTGCTTATCGAGCCAATTACCTCCATCGAATAAGATCCACGGAGAGAAGTGAATATTTTGAAGGTAACCTAAAGCCGGGAAAACGAACTCCCTCGACAAACAGGTGGATCTTTGCAAAATGGCTAAAGCTGAAAGCTGCAGATAATGATATGCATCGGAAACGTGTCTCAACAAAAATGAATGGAGCACACAACAGCGTGCCTAGTTCTTGATGGTACGTGACCAGAAGGGAACTAAAATTGACAAGAAGGGTCATTCCTGTTCGATTGCAACAGTAAAATAGATCATATTACCAGCTCTATATGCATAATCATTCTACATTATCTGACTCAGATAATGTGGATGTCTATTCCTCACTTCACCTTCTTGGTACAATAGGATATACGATATGTACACATGAGCCAAACATCTTTGAGCCACTCAGATTTCTGCAGAATGTGTACTTTGATCAGGAGATGGCTATTTACACCCAACCCGTCAAACAAACACCGTTTTTTATTGTTTTACTACCAAGTTCTAGCAACACTTCATGAAAACCAATAGTCCAATGCGGAAATCCACCGAGCACCTTCTGAGCTTGATAGCCACCTATTACGACCGAGGAGAATACACCAAACACAATGAAGCTGTACACTTGGTCCTTTAAAGTGTAGAACGTTGGGCCACAGATAGGGTCGTTTTACGGAGATCTTTCTGACCCTCGTAAATCGTGATACGATATTTCTTTCAACTTCATCTAAAGGGGCAATGCAGCTCTGGAGGTATTAGCGATCATAACCAAAGTTGACATGTGTTGAATTCACGTCCCACCGCCCACCTGACAGAATGATTTTACGGTCCGCAGCAACGAACAGCAGACAGTCTCGCAACAAGATAGGACATTTGTATTATGCTTACAGTGGTGACTGATTTTGCTTCATATATTTCCAAGGAAGTTAGAACATTAAGTTTACACTTCAGTACTCTATGTTTGGTAGACATCTTAACAGTTTTGTCCAGTCGGTAGTGATAGAAATAGAAGCGCAAAGAACAAATAAGCAGCCACCTAATGTACAGGTGAGAAAATGTATACAGAGAACATGTTCGATTGCAAGTACTTATCTGACGTGCTACTAGGCAATGTCTCCCTTAGTCTCTAACCAACGGGGAAACAGGTCTCGAGGACCCTAATCCGGAAACATAAAACGTCCCACTCAGCCAAATTTACTAGTTAGAGTTATGGACTGACCTCGTCGATCCAACCTGAAACTGCTACTTCTTTTTGAACGATATGAACACGGTAATTTGACTTTTTCAAGACTGTCAGACTAACTGACATGGACAGTCCATGATGGGCTGAAGACCAATAGACCGTGCGTGTCGCCCCCCCCCCCCCCACCGAAGCAAACCGACATCCCAGAAAACAATAAAGCGTGGTCGGATCCGCCGCATGTTCAGTATCTACTGTAATATTGGTTTAACCCAATCACCACCTGTACATCAATGCAACATGTTGGTTCTGGATTAATTGGCCCCGAGAAGTTCAGTTCAGTTCAGTTCATTCAACCATCATCTTCTCATGTCTGTGCCCTGGTTTCGGTTACTACTTCGTAGCGCTGTCGACTCGAGCACTAAATGAATGAAAGCGTAACGTGAATAAGAGCCAAAAACAGAGTAATAATAGCTGAAATTACGAAGCCAAAACAGAGACTGAAAACAACTACGTCACTAACAGTAACACCTAGCCATGTCACCTAACGTTTCCAACCATTTGGTAGATTAGTCGCGTGGACCTCAACCCGGAAGTCTAACGCGTCCTACTTGGCCAAGTCTGTTGGTGAAGAGTATCATACCTATTTGCCACGTCAGTTACTGACCATGTCGACCTACCTCCCAGCCACTACCTGTAAGGGTACTAGCTGACAAAATGATAGAAGGCCTAGTTGCGCTAACGGGCAGCAAGTCCTCGTCTTCCCAAAATCGGCGGCAAAGCTAAGGTGGTCCAATCAGTTCGTGACGGGACGGGAGTGAAATCATTCAATCTGCCTCAGCTGTGGCCAGTACGCGACACTTTGCCGGGCTGAGGCTATCGGCGTCCGCCTCCACAACCCCCCTCTATATGCTCACAAACAATTTCCGTGTGCTCTTAAGTTGCCCTGATCCCCGTCCATCCTACTATAGACCACCGACCAGATGAAAACTGACAAAACACGAGAAAAACAATACACATCCAGTTTTGATTTAAGCCCGGAATACAATTGTTTTCTTTCCCCCTTTTTTGTCACCAGTAATCTCTACCACTCTCTGCTTGTCTGATTGGTCCAACCCTTTAACTTGTATTAATATATTGTGATGTAATCGCATGATTATGAGTCACTGAAAACGAGCTTATTCACTAAACTGTGTTCTCCAAATGCGGATGACATCCAAACTATTCTAACCAACCGAGCACCAGGGCAACGTCGAATTTCGGGCGACCTCAGGAAATCAATTTTTTATGCCGAGGTCTCCAGAGAATTGTTAAAACATGTTCTTTGAAGAAAAACAGTGGCAAAATGTAAGCCTCAGTTCGTGGTATCTTTTGGGGAGTACACGGGTTGATCAGTTTCGCAGAAATGACGAGTAAACTAATGGACGAATTGCATTTTCAAGGGGCAAAAGCACTGAGCAAAGAATGGCAACCCAGCAGAACAAAAGAAAAGCAGACCGAGAAGCGAACTGAAGTAAAATGAGCCATCCGAGTGCTAACGCTCATTGTCCAACAGGCTGTGCCCTCGAGAGTCAGCAACACCAATCAGGCTATGGGGCCTGGTGTACCTACAATTTCGATATGTGTCAGTTCTCCTCCGTGACCACTACAGTGAATTCAGTTTGTTAAGGTATTTTGTTTATAAAACAAAATGATCCGAGCACCATCATATGAATGCCGTCAATTTTCAGCTGATCAAGCGTCCGAAATCACGTGAGTTTCCTCAACCGGTTCGAATGGATCTGAAATCCAATCAATGTTTTATTACTAACAAAGCAAGCCTGGAGTTATTATGTATGGGCATCAGTACGTCAGGTTTATTCCTCGCAAACCACCCAAAACTCCACCTTTTCGGGATGTAACAAAAGGCGAAGGAAATGCCGAGTTGCTTTTGGCCGATCCAGGACGTGCTGTCCTTGATACACATTTTGAAATGAACGCCGAGAATGTGCAGTCAAAAATTGGATTAAACCCCGAAACGTGTGCCGAAGCAAGTCGCGCGGAGCAGTCCCTACAAAAGCTGCATTTACGTCAACGCCGAGATAAACTTCGCCCGATACTGGCCCGCGAAGAAGCTTGTTTAAATGAAGAATTACGAGATCGATTCGGAGCCGTTTTTAATTACACTTCTTATTGAATGGATAATTTCAGATTCGTTAACATTTGGATACATGACGACAATATCCGAAACTGCTTCTTTTCACTTTCTAAACGTTGTATTGTTTTGCATTTCCTGGCATTTACCTGTAAGAAGCCATGCACAAATGTACATTTGAGGCTGATCGGCTTCAAACTCTATTGAAAAATTAAAACGTATACTCAAAGAAATGACATGCTATTTGAAGTATACTACTTTTCTGTCTTGCTGAATTGTGAAGATGTCCTTTATGCATGCTCTCCGAAACTGGTGACTTAAAAACCTTGGTTTTTGAGTGCTCGATTTCCTCGACAGGTAGAAACCTGGACCACCGCACCTAAGGTACAAGTGTTGTTTGATTTAACTGAAATGAACTGAACTCAAATAATTCTTGCTTCACACTGATTTACATTCGACATGCCAGGGTGTGAACCACGACTATATTATTAGCCATTCTTACATAATGGACTGATTGCACAAAATAGCTAAACGTGTAGTACATACCTCATGGGATTAAAGTGTTACATCGCTATCCTTAAGTTGTGTTAACAATAGATAGAGGACAAAGAAAATTGTGATAGAACAGAGTGGTTGATTATTTTCCAGTCTAGCCCAGATGAGTAACACAGGACACAACCTCACCGAAGACTGGAGTGCATTCGAATGACATGAAAAGTGCATGCGTCAACCCTTAAACCACAAAACAACGCATACCGGAGATCAAAGGTCAACAGGACCATCTGTTCCCATTCTGACTGACTCCTTAATATCTCCCCTTGTAATTGTTCAAGGATGGTATCTGCCCATTTTCTGGTTGATCTGCAATAGTTGTGTGAACTTTCTGTTGCGATATGGATATCTGCTAATGGGAGAATGATATTTGTACAGAGCAACTAGATCCAACTTGTGGGGTTGTATGGTTTGTCTTTATACTGTCCCTGTTGGAGTATTGTCCGACCACTGATGTGAGTGATGATCGATGTTGCGTTCAGCTAATTCCTTTTCGACTGTATTCCTTTCGAAGCTGATTGGCTTGCCTGATCCACTGCACTGTTCTGACTAGCAGCTCGTAAACAACTTGTTCTTTCTTTCCTGTTACCCATCCCGAAGTCCATGTAGGATGACGTTGTCTGAAATCTTTTACATAGACATTATCGTCTTCACAGAATCCACCTTTAGGTTCTTGCGACTGAACTTCCAGTTTCCCTAACTGTTGATCCTTTGGTGGCGGTTTAGAAAGCATCATTTCTTACTTGGTCCTTATTTGCCACCCAACCAAGCATTCGCTAGGTAATACACCCTCTGGAAAGTTTCGATTTGGAGTAATTCTATAATTAAGTAAAAACTGGTTAGTGATGATGTCCAACTCATCTTCCTTTGTGTATGTTTGTATGTGTATTGTTAAAGTATCAACAAATCGTCCCATTTCACCTTTTGATTGCTAGTGGTTTCTTTGCTCGGAATATAAATTTGGCCTCCTTTTTCAGGTACAATGTTGCTTTTGCTTAGGTGCATAATCCCAAACTATCAGAGGAAATACTTTTATGTTCAGTTTGTAACTTTGCAGTAAGCTGAGTAGCATTCTTATTTTTCACTAGAGAATGAATTTTCGGCTCTTTGGATGACGAAATGTTATTCACATCGTTGCCGTTTGAATGACAAAACTTGTTAATGTGTGCGTTCCACAGTTCTATTGTGTCAATCCATTGTATATCAATCAGATTACGGGAACAATCATTAACGGCGTATGCCGGTGCGGAGCATCTTTTGCCCTGGAAACTAAATTCATAATTCACTACTCCCGCAATGACCATTTGGTTACCTGAAGAGTTGTGTGCTAGGTTGCGTGTTTGCCGGAGAGTCGGGCGACCGAGAGCTTGCCATAGAGACTGCGTCAAAATGGTTATATCAGAGCCCGAATACAACTGAAAGACTAACAGAACACTGTTCACAGTAAGCTGCATAATTTCGCGTTAGGTTGAGAGTTCATTATTAGAGGATAGAACGACGCTAGAGCTATTAAATAGCTCTCCACAACTCACCAAAGTTTTAGCGTACGTTAGGTTCTGTTCGGGATGCGTTTGTTTGTACTGGTAACAACATGTTTGTTTATCCTTTTTTACCATAAAGTTTTAGCCTCGGTCAACATATGGACAAAATTCCACAAAATGCCAGTCACCGCATTTCCAGCATGCGGTGGGAGGTTTTAATTGGTAATTATGGGACGAATAAGAAGCTTTTCGTTTATGCGTTACGACTTGCAGTCGACTAACGTCTGTGCATGCTGGTCCCTTCACAGTCAGCTCTGAATCCAATTTTATGTTCGTGATTCTTCGGCATTCCTTAGTTACGGTCTGAAGTACGAGTTGCTGGGAGCTTTCCAGCTGTGAGAGTATACGCTGTCGTATCTCCACATCGGATTGCGATTGTAAACCACTGACAAACAATAAACACTTGATTTGATCTATTGATAGGTCCTTCAGCTCGAACCGTTCGGCTTCGAGTTTGATCTTCCCTGAATATGTCACGAGATCTTTTGCTTGTGTCTTTCGAACTTGAAGGCACTGATATCGGGTGTGAAAAATAGACTACCGTGCAGAGAATATTTGTAGAAGATAATTGACTGTTTCCGGAAATGTTATATCGACTGGTTTTTGAGTCAAGATGATGTTGGCAGACAACTGGTGTTTCATTGGGCCAAATTTAACGCTAAGTAACCTGATTCTGTCGGTGTCTTTCTATGAGGCCAAATCACGTTGAATGTGCTCAAATCTAGTGTACCAGGATTCGAATGTGGTCTTTGCTTCTGGGTTCAATCTGAATTCTGTGGTGAAACTGGCGGGGTTATCATCTGTTGGGCCTACATTTGCTGTCTGATGCAATGAACATTGGTCCATCAGTTTTGCCAACGACTCAATGAGTTTATTTTATGCTTGATTCATTTCTAAGGAATTATCCTTTTGGTTGGACATGAATCTGTTTTGATTTGAACGCGTGGATTCGCCACCGTTGCCACTGAAATGTTTCCAATCTAGCCCAGACGAGAGGCACAGAACACAACCATACCGGAGACTCGAGAGTCATCAAGTTTCAAGTTTCAGGATTTTGGAATTAGAGGAAGTGGGACACCTGCCGTATGAGCCTCATTATCATCCATTCTTGGTTGTGGCTTCATGATAGTGATTCACGCCAAAGCTGCGTCAGATGTGCGTCAAGTTTCCTTTCGAAAAGTTTGTAGTTCTCCTCTTCCACTACGTCAGCTGGCAGTGAGTTCCACAGTTTGGTTGCCGTCCTGGAAAGAAGGTAGACCAACGATAGCCCAGCCGACTGCAGCTTCGTGAACGTCATCGAATGCCCCTTTGTGCTCGAGTGGCCACACAGGGAAATTCCGCCCGCAGCACGACTCACGTTTTGCCCCGGAGTATCCGTCGGATGCATATCAGGTCACCTCAAACAATGCGATACGCTTTCGGAGACAAACCGGTTAACACCACCCGCCTGTCGTAACTGATCCCTTGTAGTTCAACAACGAGACGAGTGGCAGCTTGCTGCATCCGCTTCAGCTTCGCAAGTTCAGAAGCCGTGCAGGGAAATGTAGCGGCCCCGCCGTACTCCAGTCGAGGACGAACGTGTGAATTATATATGAGTTTGAGGTAACTTTCCAATAGTTCAACGGATGGCATCATAGATGCTCCACGCCGAGGCACACACACAGTCAGTGTGATTGCAGGTTTTGAGAGTGGATGACACTACCACTCCCTGGTCTCGTTCACCGATGGACACTTGAAGAGAAGCTCCTTGGAAAGTGTAGGTGTTATCAGGCCTCGGTCTCCCTAGCTGCAGCTGAGCACACTTTTGAACATTGATTGGGAAAGCCCACACGTTGGGCCACTGCGTCGAAGTATCCAAATTTGCCTGTAGTGCCTCGTGATCCGCAGCAGTTTTGATCACAAGCCAGATTTCGAAATCGTCGGCATAGACCAGACAAGAGGACACCAGTTGCTGTGACCAGTCGTTGACGAACGCCACGAACAGTAGTGAGCCTAAGACCGAGCTTTATGGTACTCCACTGGAAGTCCTATGCCACTCAGAGTATGATGAAACCACTTTGACATAGAGAAGGGCCTCCCTTCTGGAAGTCTTCGATCCCCTTAAGTAATTGTTCTGCCATTCCCAACGATCTCAGCTCATTGAGCAATTGGTTGTGCGGAACTTTGTCGAAAGCTTTGCAGAAGTCAACTTAGATAACGTCCTTAGAGTGGCCCTCCACTCTAGCCTGTGCCCAATGTTCTCACGATTGTAGAAGGTTGGACAGACTGGATCGGTCTTTTGGGAAACCATGCTGCTTTTGGCTGAAAAGCTTATGACTATCGAGGTATTGTTGCAGTTGCTTCGAGACTAGGCGTTCCACAATCTTCCCGAGCACACACGTGAGACTAACTGGACGGTAATTCGTAGCTTACAAATAGTAGCTTACAAAAAAATGGGACACAGCAAGAAAACTGTTTACCAAATTTGTTTTCTGAAATGAGAATTTGATGGTAAGGAGTTTGAATTGCTTTTATAAAGACGGGAGTGGTTTCATAGTTTGTGTAAGATTAACTCTTCCTACTCCTAGTAACTGGCATCGAACTTTTTGCAAAACGTCTTGGAAATAAGGAACAAATTTGAGTACTGTTGAAAACTATCAACACCGAGTGACTCAGAGCCCCAGAAAACATTCAAGCCAGCAGAGTTGTAGTTGCGTGATACTACACGAAAGACGGCTACGTACCTAAATCGTGTCATCCTCGAGGGAGTTAACAGTTCAGTCAGATTCAGTAAATTTAGGAAATGGAAAACGGCAAACTAAGGTATACCTGCCAGACCACAGATGTCACAATGCCCGCTGTCAACGAAACCAGATTGAGTATCGGGACTTGAACATGGGGTTAAGAATCACACACTGGTCCGAAAATTTGCGTAACCACAGGATGGGGTACGGACTCAGGTCAAGTGAGTGCGGACAAACGGTAACTACCATGGGCTGGTCATCACTACTGAAACTGTGTTGTTCCTTATTTGGCTCGAATCATAAACAGGGTGCGAGCATCAACCGAATGCCGTAGCCATTTTCGATACGTATTCGTTTCTTTCGTTCCCTGAATTTGTTGAGGTTATGTGTGTAAATCTTTTTGTCTGGCATGCGGACGTCTGTCTACGTGAAAAACTGTGACCAAATACAAATATAAATACCCCGAAAATATCGTCCACGAAAATTTCGAGTTAGGTTTCAACGTGTTTTGGGAAATAGGTCAGTCCCTAGAGCTGGCGGTTAATATGAAGGTTTCCGTGGGTAAAACGCTGGTAAATCCGGTCCTTATATAGACTCCCTTGGTGTACGCTGTACTCCAATATGTTGATCGATGACATGAGTAGTGGGTATGAAAATAAACCAATGGATTATGCTGAATAGGGCGTGTTATGTCTCCTGGTTGGGGTCAAGGAGGCCCGCCTACTGGATGATTGGAAATACATTGTGACACAGACAAGTGCCACCCCTAATCAAACTATTACCTTGTACGGGTGTTTTCCTAAATATTCTTTCCTTCTTATAGTTCCATTCATTTTTCTACTGGCTGTATGATGGATGCTGTGAAATTGTAACCAAAGCTGAGCACTAAAGGACTAAGTCGACGGTTGAATAGAAACCGAAGAAATGTTCACATGTCAGATGTGTAGCACCCCAATGTTAAAATCCGTCGGGGCTAGGTCCGTTTTGGACTTATACACAAGCATCATCGTCCACATGCTTTGATAAAGTGTGCGCTAAGCTATCTGAACTCAGTGGTCTCACCGCAGGCTGTGGGAATATCGCAGATAGATCATAATGTTCTCCCGTCCAGATTCTATCAGCAAATGGCATCCAGTACAGAAAACTTGCAGTATGGTTGTCTGCAGCAGTGCTACAACATATCTCAACCGGTACCCACTAGCACCACACAACTATACGGTCAGGTTTTTAGATCCAATATCTGTCACACTTGCTGGCCAGTTACTCGTGCCCACTTGCATCCTAATTATTGCACTTTCTGATCTCCGGTACCCTTGCTCTATCTCAATTTTCTTCCGTCCTAAAAGGTCGATATAATAAAATATCTGAAATGAGAGGCTGAACACAGAATTGCTTAGTCATCTAATTTCGTTCTTAGCGCAAGCTTCAGGTCAGCACTAGTTATGTTCTTTCTGTCGTACCAGGACGGCTTTTAACCACTTGTCAACTCTTTGGAGAAGGAAATATGTGCGTATACAAAATAAAAACACTTAAGAAGGATTTATAAGGTAGACAAATTCTGCATATCCACCAAACGGTCAATTATTTGACGTCTGGGATAGAGTTTAGTCCTTCGCTGATCACGGTTGTGGATGAGAAATGAGAGGTGACAATCTGCCGCAGTGGAAATGAGTTGTCATGATGCGCCATATATGCTGAGGTCAAATCTGATTGGTTGATTGAAACGAACTTAGAAATTAGAACTGCATGATGTCGAACCCAAAGCTTCCATTCAGTTTAGCTGTTTTTCCTGTTTTTTATTTGCACATGGTTGTTTAAGCAATGAAGCTAAAGTGTATCCAAATAATGTATACCCCGTTGCCTAGGTCACATTCTGTGTCAACCCTGTTGGGGATTTCCTCAAAGTTAAGCTTAGAAGGGAGACTGTATTTTAGCTCAGTGGTTTATTTAGCGGAATCTCAAGCTCAGCACTACAGCCATCATCGCTCTGATAACAGGAACCTCGACTTTTCCTCAACCTGTGTGTAGTTGAAATTGCAAGTCACTTGTCATGTCACCGGCTTTTTAATATGCTTTCATCCAGACCTAACGGAAATAAGTGCATCTTTCAAAGATTCACAGAATAATGAATCGGTTCGGTTATCGATTCGGTTAACCACAATGATCACTTTCAAAATTGTCGTTTAAAGTGTAAATCGTAGCACAACATTCTCTGTCCTCGTCACTCATGGTTTGAACGCATTGTATTTTAGGCCGATTCAAGCAAAGAAAATCGGCCGCAGCGGAATCAGGTGGAACCGGTGTCAGTCTCGAATTCACATTCAAATAAATTGAGCAATCGCAATTATTCGGCTGCTCCCTTCACTTCCGACCTGCTCGGCCTGTTTTCTCCAATGGAATGCTCCGACTCAAATACCATGAAATCAGACACGTTGCACGGCCTTAGTACCACTCGTTTGTTTGATTTCACTGAATGCGCGTCAAACGACTCTACAGATAGACCCTTACTTTCACCTAACGACACACCTAAGATGATGCCAATAGGAGAGCTGGGAGAGATCACTTCAACAACCCCATGCAATTCTGATATGGAACCAAGATTGAGAAAGGCGTTCGGTGACCACCAGCTGAATGAAAAAAGACATAGATGTTTGAAAAAACAACGCAAGAAATGCGGCAGTCACAATGAAGTTTTGTGTATTCCGAAAAAACACGCATCTAGAAGATACCATGCAAAAGAAGGATGTAAGATGCGTCACCTCCATCATAGCAGAAAGAAATACTCAGAGCGGCGATCATGCAATTTGTCTCCGAAGGCCAAAGAGAAGTAAGTTTGATATTTTTATCTATCCTCTTTTTGCCCAAACACGCAACGAAATTTCACCGGCGATTTTTCAGATTATTGCATGAGTCTTTGAAGGCCTCCTTGATGAGGTCATGAACAAGACTATACATTATTCATAATTTGTTTCTGGTTAAAGTCACGCGTACTAAGCGGATAAACAGTTAATGTCCCTTTCATGAATGGACTTACTAGTATTGATTTTTACTCATGCTTTGGCATGGATACCGCGACTGATCTATCTTTCTATGCGTTAAATGACCTTTTTTGTTTACGCTTAAATGTACATGTTGTTCAGCTCTTTTACTTGCTTGCGGGCTTCCGGCTGACTCACCGTATACCGTCGGGTGGCATTCACATTCTTACCCATAAATGGAGTGCAACAATTACGTGTTCTGCTTCTACTGATTAGGAATACAACACACATGTTATCCAGTAATACATTATTAACACCCTGTTGGTTGCACTACTATAGCTTAGATAGTAGGGCATCCCCTTGGTAAGCGGAAGGTCACCGGTTCGATTTCGGCTCACGGAGTTGAGCACTTGAGTGTATAAATCCAAGCGGGTTATATATATATATATATATATATATATATATATATATATATATATATATATATATATATATATATAATGTGACTGATATCTATGAGGCAGCTGTAAAAAATGATGTGTAAGAAGTGAGTTTCATACTAATAAACGCGCACTGTTTCCTTTCAATTTTCAGCCCCTTTATTTTAGTGAACTCATCACCAAGCGGCATGATAGCAAATTGTCAGGTGAATCGTACTTCCTCCGACTTCAACCCCGGTCGCTTTACAAGGCGGCCTGCAACCGCAAACGTCAATTGTTGCACCGTCAACACATCAACTCCAGAAATGCCGGGTGAACCCTCCCAAACAACTTATGTGTACTTTTGAAATGTTTTGTTTTCTGGTATTCATCCCGTGTTGCATTCGATATTTCTTGTTTTCTGCCTATATTGCTTTTCAATTCTCTGTGTATCATCCCAAAGGTCTCATCCTTGCGTTACAGTTTCATTTGAAAATGAAAATAAAAGAGTTTGCATTTCCTGATCACTTGAATTTAATTATGTAAGTCCGAAATGATTTAGCTGCATTGATATGAACTGCCAAACGGTTTTATCTGACCCGTTGCAATGCACATTACGGGAAAAGTCGTTCAGTGTCATACACTTTCTCCCTAGCACTATCTCTTGTACCAAACTGAACTATCGCCAAATGAAAAGTCTTCTCACCAAACAATCACAATGTAGCTGCTATGGTATAAAATAACTGAGACAGGGCGTTCAACTATGGCTCTATTGTCAGTCTACGATTTCACTTACAAAGAGGTCCGGGATGTTGGGACCAAGTTGTGTGGACAGAACCCTCGAATGGTTCACGGCTTTTTTCCAGTGTTCATCTTACAAAATTGTTGTACTGATCGTTGTTGCTTCCATGCTTTATTGATTCCATTATGGTACATATAGAGTACCAGATCGGCTAAGCGAGAAAATTATTGGCACCACCCCGTTTATAGAAACACTCTTATCGTGCAACTTGTGTATATCGTTAGGAAATCTAGCAATGTGCAAGGATCTTAAATCTTACAAATACCCCAAGTTAGCAGCTTGATATGTTGTTTACATAATGTATGATTTTAATTTACTGAGGATATAGCATCTATGCGAAGCAGCAAGCCTTTTGAATACATACTTTCTGAAATAAGGATAACAGAAGGTGATAGTGCTGGTTTTTGTGATGAAAATGTGATTGACTAGGCAAACTGTGTAGTCATATAGGTGGAAGAGAACAGAGATGGAAGAGCTGACCGTCCTGTCCTCGGGGAATCCCGCAACGGGGAATTGCAGATAAAAGACAGACTTCCAGCGGATGTGATCTGATTTTTATTTACCATTACTTTTGGTTCAGCCTCAATGGTCCTACTATACCAAGGAAGGCGAGACGGGTGAAACACTTCTGTATTTAACCAGCCAAAAAAATCAAGTCACTAAAGCGTGTGCAGCCGTTTATATGGTTCTTTTTTTCCAGACCGCGATGTAGCAACATCTATCCCCTCGGTGCCTGAGGATTTCAGCTCTGTTCTGGTTAGATACCTGAGGCATTAGGTTGATTCTTTCTCACATCTTTCTGTTCCGTTCGTGGAACTGTTCCAGGTGACGGCCTGACCGTAGCCTCTTACATAGGCTATGTTGCTGACTGTCCGAGATCCCAATGAGTTTCATGTGCCTCTTTCTGTCTGCTGCGGGATGCTTCTGACATGTTCATCTTCTCTTCTTTGATCTGTGGCTCTTGATTGGTCGGCTCTATCAGTTTGATATTCGATTCGTTCTATTGCTACAGCAGTCACCGCTACCATACGACCAAAAGCCTGACTGATCGGAATCGGGAATACCACCCCAGCTGGTTCAGCGGTGGACCAACAAGACGTAGGGTGATCGCCAAAAGGGCTCTAGATAACCTTTTATCCACGAACGAAACTACAACTCATTCAAACAACTCATACTTTGCGATTATTGAAATTAATTCGGATCCCTGAATCTGCGTTTTCCTATCAAATTGGTGATACGTGACGCTCGACGAGTCACTTTGCGTTGACAAAAATCAATCATGCATCGTTCGACGGGAACGAACTGGGGTGGGTTTTTGTTACTCCTCTCATTATCCCCACATTACGATGCACAACTCCAACTCTGCTAGTGTTATCTGAACTGCATAAATGTGCTTTCTGGATGGATATACAGGCATTATCAAAATAAGCTTCGCATCACAGTGTTTCAAATTCATCCATTAGTAAAACATTTAGCGTCACCTCCCGGTAAAATGTTCCCTTTATTCTGGAAATCGCAGTAGCTTCGTAGTTAAACGATAATAATAAGTTCCCAATCTTGCATAAATCGGGGCTGTTATCAGGAAATTGCAGACACTGAGTCAGTCAAGTTTTGTGGTGATTCCGCAGGCATCACATGTGATATAGTTAGCTACAGATTCGGAGCTACGCACGCTGAGAAGCTTCAACCAATCGCGATCACCGAGGACAGGGGCAGCAAAGCCTCGCTGCGACTGGTCAACTTTTATTCTATCGATTATTTTCGATGATCTAACATATTTCTACAAACAAGTTCTGCAATACAGTTAACGTGGTACTCCACACCCTTGATCTTCTTACTACTTTGGTTTGCGTATCTGTATGCTGGAGTGGTTTTAATACGTTCCTTCAGTTTGGGTATTGAGAACACTACAAGTTTCCTTTGGTTTTATCACTGCAAAAGCGTATAACCAGTAGATGGATGCGTCTGCGGTTCTAAGACGTTCGGTCTCTTGTGACATATGACCTAGAGCAGTATTGAGCGACAAGACAGTAGCCCTAGAACTGGCGAACGCACGGAGTGGAAGCTCTTGATTTTTGGCCCAATTAATTAAGCGTTACACGGTGTATCTTTAGAAATGCTGCACAAAACGTCTAACAATTTGCTTCTTCTCATATCAACCACCCTGATGAATTTTCCTCCCTAAATGTCGTTGAAATGAGGTACCTCGGGAACTTGATTTTACAAATGACGTGTTTGTGATTCCCTTGAGTCTCGTCACAAATTGTGCAAAACAAGTGGAAAACCAAAACCACTTAAGATGCGATAAGAACGTTGTCATGGTTGTAAAATGTGGTCACTTATCGTGATTATGATGATGGCTTTTGATCGGACGAAGACTAAGGCAACCTGTCTTTCTCCACCCTTGTTCTCAACGTCTTGTAGGAATTTACTAGAACATCTTGGGTACAGACCTAGTGCTCTATGGATGTTTTTCTCATCCCTGTGCAACTAACAACATAAAGCTAGTCGACTACCGTGTTTTTGGACACTACATCATTTTGTGACGCCACACTTCACATACATAATGATAAAAACATGTTTTCATTCACAAGATCATTGCTGGAAGTGGTTTTTATGGAAACATGTATTTGACGGCCCCGCACAATGTTGTCCCTCTCTTCCTTACTAATATGACGAAATTTTCTAGGTTTATATTAAAATTTCTTCAATGCAAAAAAAGCAAGAGGTTTGGGTAATACATTAGGAGTATACGAAGAGTTTCGCTCCGGGGACGATCTCATCCACCGTGAGTTTGCTACTGAACCGGAAAGCAGTTCTTTCAAGCATTAACCTTGCTCTTTTGTGCTCTGATTCTTGTTATTTCATCGTAGCGTCGTCGAGTTGCGGTTAAAAGGAATAGAAACATGACGGGAAGACGA